>OY757905.1:5000-670000 GCA_963585895.1 Sepioteuthis lessoniana
ACTGGAAAGCAATAATTAGTGTGAATTGTAATTACAATATAAGACTTGTATTTTCAAATACTATGATGTTTACTAAGTTTACATATATTCTCAATATGAATAATGTAGAAATATTTCAACATGTTTCATACATTATTGTAAAATATTTCTACAAATTGAAATCAGTTACAAAATTTTTGTAAAGCATTTTCATTGTAACAGTATTTAATCCTTTCTCTGTTATTGCATTTTCTTAAAATTCTGACGTTGCGAATCCAGCCCTGGTCGATACGTCTTGCTCTGCCTGGGAATTTTCGCTGACATTCCTCGGCACTGCTTGCCAATCTGAGATAACTGTTACCATTCGCCACGTTGTGTATTTTGATCCGAATCGCAGTGTTTTAGCTACCTCAGATCGCTTCCAATTTTGGCTGGAATCCACGCCGAAATAAAATCGCTGCTGGGAGAGAGATTGTACCTGTCACGGTTCACAAATTACTCAGGAAGAAAGAAAACAACGCTTTCAAATTTTTCAAAGCTATTGTTTTTAATTAACAATATATGTATTTACAGAAATGTGTAGAATACAATAAGGAAGAAAGAAAAAGGTCTTACGAAACTTGTTCGTTGGTTCGGAAATGTGACAGATCAAACAGAAGGTGTAAGGGAGGCAAGCATAGCCCCTTGGTTATCTTAACAAAAAAGTAATTGTTCGTCTCGGCTTTTGCTTCGAACTCCCAGTTCTAGGCTAATCTTGGTTTCGCCTAAAATTCTAAGACTATTCTCGGATGGGTTCTGCACTGGGCATTTCTCTGTCTCTCTTGATCTCTCGTCTTCCTTGATCTGATCTGTACTGATCTATGGGCGTCGTACCATGCTTTGTGGGCGGGATTTCGATGATCTCTGGGCACGCCCATGCATAATGATATGTAAATCGCCAAGCTGACTTTTTCCACATATGGTCGACGCTGTGTTTAAATAGATATCTAAAATTTAGATTCAGTACCCACCGCTGATTCTTTGCAGACAGCCAGTATTTGAAATAGGGTAAATCCACTTATATCGTCTCAAACTTTACCTTATTCTTATTCTTACTTTGACCACACAGATTTCATTACGATTTCTTTTTAATCATGAGATCTGCTTAAGTTGTTTTCGCTTCTAGCTTGTTTTCACCTCTGCATCCCACACAGACTTTATTACTATCTCCGCCGTAAGATCCACTTGAGTTGTTTTTATTTCTAGCTTGAACCTTTTTTCACCTCTGTAGAATTCGTTACTGTTTTTTATCGTAAGATCCACTTTAACAAATCTTGGGACGTCGGTCAAAAGTTTAAGACAGAAATAAATAAAATAGGATAGGAAACGAAATGATAAGAAGAAGAGAGAAAGAAAAATATATATGAATTTTCCTTAATTATTTCCCCAGAATCGTTAATTAATCAATCAGTCTGGGGGTGGGGTGGAGTTCTCTCTGTCACAAATTCTGATAAGTGGAAATAGAATCCTTTCTCTGTTATTTCATTTTCTTAAAATTCTGGCAAGTGGATATATAACATGAATAGTACTCCTAAATTTCAACAAACTCTTTTTAACTATAACAATTCGGCTATTGCTTTTCCTACTTTTATGGGAATCATTCCAATCATTACTTTACTTTGTCGACATTTCTGGGTTTACTGGTTCAATTGGAATCTACTATAAACAATACATTAGCTTAATTCTTTTTAAAAACTCACCATATTTTCTAATTGAATTAGAACAATTAATTGCATGATAATCATTTAGAAAATATATACATAATCTATTATCAATACTTTCAAATTATCAATTACAAATAAATACATGCCAGAACATTGCAATATAATTATTGTGCAAGGCTGATGTAAGTTAATGCCCATTCCATGGAACAAACTGTAATTTATTGCAAAGCAAATGCATATTTTTCTTTTCAATAAACAAGTTTCATCAAATATTAATGAGTTCTTTAACATTACTTCATTCAATAAGGAATGGAAGCCAATAATTTTACTTATAACAGAAATACTGAAAGAAGTGTTACATTTTAATTTATAGATGAAGATTTAGTAACTTAATCTTTAAATAATTTTTGTATTAAAGAAAAAAATTGTCTTTATTTTCATTATTACCTATTCTTTTTATCATTATAATGACATTAGTAAAGTTTTAATTTACAGCAGTTTTTATGTGGCGGAGATTATTACATTGATTGCTATATAGCGAATATTAAAGTCAGATAGTATTTAAATTCAAAGAAGGGATCTTTTACCATCATTTGAATGTTTTTAAAATCATATATATATATATATATATATATATATATATATATATATATATTCAAACACATCAGTAAAGATTAAAAAGAACATCAAATATATTTGGGAAGAAATTTATAAAAGTAAAAAATAAAAATGATAAAGTTTTCATGGTAATTACTACACAGAACTACTATTATAAAATACATGGAAATAGTTTTACATTTTATGTTACCATTAACGGTAACTTATGTCTTTCAAAATGACCATATTAAATTATCATAAATATATCAATCTCAATGCATTTTGATGAAATACATCAACATTTAGAAATATTTCTATATTAAATTGCTACACATTAAATTTTTCTTATGATGCACATCTATGAACTGAGATTAACTGAATGATGAAGGTTATGGTTAAAAGTTTTCAAACAGTGCTTATTCATTCATGTATACATCTTTACAATTTCAAATAATATTAAGTTCATTGTTTAACAATTACCAACATATATGACACACATTACATATAATGGATGTAAATAGCAATTTAACAAAATCAGAAAATATAATTTTTATGAAATATCCTTCTGGGTTACTCAATGCTAAATCTTGCTTATATATATATATATATATATATATATATATATATATATATATATATATATATATATATATATATATATATATATATACGTGGTGCATTCAATAAGTTTCCAGACTTTTTGTACAGGTATTTAAAATTATCGTAGACTCTTGAAAATTCACTATGTTATTGCTATACATCTTATCAGATGACTGACCAATTTTTATGATTTCAAGTTCAAATCAACTGCTACAGCAGCAATTAGAATACCCTTCTAAAGCCTAATTATCACAGCTGGTGAATTTCAAAAATGCAATTTGGACTTTAGAAGAACAATATGCAATAAAATTCTGTTTTAAACTTGGAAAAATGCCACAGAAACGTATGGAATACTTCAGACTGCTTTTCGACCATCTTGCATGAATCGAGCATCAGTTTTTGAGTGGCATAAGAGATTTAAGGAAGGCACGGAGTCTGTGAGGGATGATGAGAGCTGCGGGGGGGAGGAAGGAAGTCAATACACCAGAGTTGATTGGCTAAAGGGTTAGGGTTACTATATTGAGGTTTTAAGGGAGTTCAGGAAGAGATGCGGTCGGAAGAGGCCAGCACTCTTCAAATCGGGTCAGTGGCATTTCCACCAGGACAATGCACCAGTCCACAACCCCATCCTTGGCACAGTTTATTTGAGCAAGATGGGCCTCAAGATAGTTCCGTACCCTCTCTACAGTCCAGAACTTGCTCCCTGTGACTTTTGGTTATTCCCAAAGCTCAAAGGTTGTCGTTATGAGACAATTGAGGGGATGAAAGAGGATGTGACGAAGGTCATTGACACGCTCACACAAGAGGACTTCTATGGGGCTTTCCAGAAGTTGTTGGAACGGTACAAGTGCATTGCAGCCAGAGGAGATTACTTCGAGGGGGACTAGAGTTTCATGTGTGTACTATCAATAAAAGTGCCCATATGAAAAAAGTCTGGAAACTTATTTAATGATCTTCGTATATAGATATATATATATGATTGGTAAGTTTGTGGGTAACATTTTCAAATGAGCCAGAGCTGATTTGTTTACACAAAATTAAATAGTTTCAAGTATTTTCATCAAGCACTATTACTTTTATTTAATATCAATCATTCAGTTTCAGAGTTACATGGTTTCAAATATTGCTACTTATTGTTTGCACAGTTATATGGTTTCAAGTATTGCTAGTGAACACTAATATTACTATTTAATATTAATCATAATTTACACACATTTAAATAAGTTACCACCTTCCCCTACTCCTCAGTGTAGTAGCTATTGAAAAGAGAGCCTTCGAGTTGCCCTCGACTATGGTCACCAACTTTATTTAATATTGCTATTTAACATTATTATTTCTATTTATCAAGTGTTACTATCTTACATAAAACTTATCATTTGTTTGCTCATATTTACATTCCAAATGTAGCCATTTAACACAAATATTTCGATTTAATATTGATAATAATCCCAAATAAAAGGTTGAATATTTTTACTTGACCCATAAATGGGTACTACCATTTATGGTCAGAGTAGACTTGAGAGTAATGGTAATGAAGGAGTATTCCACATATCCAAGACAATAAATAATTTCAAAGGTAGCTGTCTAACTGATAATTATATTCAACATTATTCATTTATTTGCACAGTTAAATGGTTTAAAGCATTGGTACATAATACTAATATTTCAATTTAACTTTTGCACATAGGGAAGTGATATATAAATGATACGATAATGGACTAAATACTTCTATTTTACTCAGGGACACTAACAGATACTACCTCTTTGGGTCAGAGTGGAGCTGCGACTAAAGGCAATGTGGAGCCACTCGACATTTTCCTGACCTCCAGGACTGGAGACTTACTATCAGATGGTTTATTGACATACCCAGAACACATGTTAGTGGGTTGGAGGGATACCACTCAAGTGGGATACAGTTGGCATAGTCTATATCCCCAGTTAACAAGCCAAGCAGGTATTCTTGCATATTGTCCATAAACTTATTCTAAGAGGAAATTAAGCATCAACATACAAATATTAAATAATCAGAATTTATAATTTCAGTCTGACTTTGAGTAAATGCTTTGTGTCCAATGTTGTATAGCCATATCAATCACAAACGTTATGCATATGCAAAAACACTGGCGGACTCAAATACACAGGCGACTCTGTTGTTCAGGTACGAACGTTTAACTTCTTGACTTCTGTTCTTCGACACGAGGAGAGAGAGACACACACAATTCTCAATCATTCTATACTAACAAAACCCAAACGCTCAGCACATCTCGTAGTCTGTCGGTAGAGGTCTGCAGAACTCCATGGCCAGACTTCAACCTCTCAACATCATGGTCTTAACTCAACTTCAACTCTCGACATGGCTAAAGTCCACTCTCAACTGGACTGGCCCCAGTCGTGTACCCAACTCGACTGGCCTACAGTAAAACTCAACTGGACTGGCCTCCAGTAAACTACCAATTCAACTCGCCTACAGTCGAGTACCCAACTGACGTGTTTTTCAAAATACCCAAATTCTCAGCCCATTGCTTCCGGGCATGACGTCATTCACACTCCAGTCTCATTTCCCTATCTGGGGTTTATTATGACAATTGTGATTGTCATATCCTCTGCGCGTGAGCGTAAACTGTACCCAATGTATGTGCATCTGAATTAAGAGCCGAATAGTTCAAAGCCCAACCAAACTGAATGATAAAATATAATTAACAAAAAATGATTAATATAAAAAGATCATTCCGTAATTATATAGCACACCTTTCCTCCCCACAAAATAAAATCATTTTGTAATAGATAACAATTTCTTTTAAAACTCCTCCTCATGTCGACTTGACCAATAAAATTACAATGCTCAGGACAACAACAGCAAAAATATAAAAAAAAGACAATAAATCATGCAACAGTCCTAAAACTCAAAGTCAGTAAACAAAATTGTTCGTATCGTCCTTCATTTTCTTTTTTTCAATTTAAAAAAAAAAAATTTCTGGGTCTTCTTTTCTTTTTTTTTTCAATTTTTAAAAAACATTTTCTGGTTCTTCTTTTCCCATGATTTTACTTTCAATTGGCATGTATTTTTTTTCTTCAGTCTTCATTTTTTTCTTTTTCAGATCAATTGCTCATTATCTGTCTTTTTCTCTTTTGGCTTTCCTTCTAGATCCATAACTTATTGCTCCAAACCTTTATCTCTAGTAAAGTAAAGTTAGCGACCATAGTCGAGGGTGACCCGAAGGCTCCCTTTTCGATAGCTACTACACCAAGGTGTAGGGGAGGGCGCTACTCCATTCCCAGGATTGCTCCACTTTACCCTTGAACCGTACCTTATAATGCTGAGTGTTAAGCAAGGTGGTATCAAGTTCCATTTTTAAAGTCTTTGGTATGACTCGACCTGGGATTGAACCCAGGTCTCCCGGGCCATTGGCGAACACTCTAACCGCTGGGCCACTAGTAATCTGTCATTAATTTATATATATTTTTTAATAACGCACATTACCAGTATTCGTGCCCTGTACATTTTCCATTAAAGCATCCTTTACAACTAAGCATAGCTCATAATTAAACCAAGATAAATATTTCCCATTTTTCTTCAACTTTTGACCACCATCAGTCGGTCTATCGCTCATCTTTTCAATAGCTTACGAGTACCTTTTTTTCTATTTTGTCACGTGATGGCTCACGGAGACGAAGAGGTAGGAATGATACTACCATCCCGTGTTGCTATTAGCGCTTTCTAGCAGTCAAAAAGTGACCGTTAGGAAAGAATGTGGGTCACGCAGATGTTCGCACTTAAGTGACCTTGGGTCGCCGGACATCGGAAGGGGAAAGAAAATGAAGCCAACTGATTGGCTGGGACCCCAAACGGAAGTGGGGTTCCCTTCCCCTCAGCGGAAGTAAATACAAAAAAAGGTAGTTTTTGAGCAACGCTCGTGGCAGACGGACGATAGCCATTTTACTCCGGGCTAAAGACAAAAAGACTGAGACACGAAGAACTCCAAAATCCTTCAAGCCAGCATTAAAAACAGTACAAAGTCTATTAGCCCGTGAAAGAAGAGAAATTCTCCAGTGGAACCCCGTCAAAAAAATAAGATAAGTAACTTTGGGACATTTTCCCTTTACACCCAAGTTTTGTTACCACTCTCTCTCTCAATTTGAAAAAGGATAAAAGCCAAGAAAAGACATTTATATTCATGGACTATCCTATTATATATTTTTGACACTTTGGACGTATATATATATATATATATAACCGTAGTAAAGAACCTATGTATTTTCATTTTTACCATGTGGTCTATGTTATTATTCCATGCTTTCCTTTCAGCTTCTATTCGCCTTACATTATCTTGCTTAGAACTGTCCTATTAATTCCTAAAGTATCACACGGGAAACCGGAGTTGCCGACTACTACAACAACATTAATATTATTACAACTAAGACCTATAGGCCCGTATTCTTCTATTATCTAAGGGAAAGAAGTTTAGCGGCCTGGTGGGTGTGTGATAGTGTGAAATTTTGGACCCCTTTGCCAGCGGTGGCCAGTCTGGCCCTAAATTATTCCCTCACGTAATATGCCAGTTCTTATCTGCCTGAGAAAAGCACTCTGAACAGGACTTATTTCTGTAGGGGATCAAGTGCCAACCTGCCCCGTCTTCACACGTGCGAAAATTAACGTCCCGTTTAGGGATTTTAGTCAATTTGCCGTCACAATTTCTACAAAAGCATGGCTCGTATCCAGCCTTCATTTCATCATTTACACTTATTCCGACCACAACAACACAATACTAATTTCTTGCTTAATTCCAAAGATGAGCCAAAATATCCCGGAGGGTCTTTCCCAAGCAATCCAAACCTTTTAACGGGGTACTTTATTTATTCATTTATTTGGTCAACTATATTTCTCCCTCAAGAACAATTCAAAACCAAGTCCACAAATATTTCGGTACATACAACGAGATACCCAAGATTCTGCACATATTTTTGGAAAATTCATTTAATCCAGCTTAAAATATTTATGTTAATTATTAACCAACGTAATACTTACTTTTTTTTGTGTGAAGTTTTATGAGAAAAGTGAACACATACTTAAGTCAAATTTATATTGCACATATTTAAGTACTTATACACATATATAGACCCAAATAAAAGCACAACCAAATTAATACTTAGCTTAGGTTCTTTGCTTTTCTTTCAAAGAATAGTTGTCTTCGAAGATTCATTATTTTTCAGGTGTGTAACGTTGGTTATTTGAAGCGACGTCATTCCATGTCGAAAAGCTTTTGTTGACTGTGACATTGTTTGTCATGTGTCTTTTTAAACAACGTCTGCTTATTTATAGTTATAAAATTAATATTTACACAAAGACAGCTTTTTATTCTCAACCAAAAAAAAACGTCCTTTTAATCATTCTTAAAAATTAATACTTGTGAGAAGTTATATTTATTTTATTTATTTATTTAAATTTTGTAATTTTGTTTTATAATGCAAAATCTTATTGAAGGAATATTTATTTCTAACATACTCCCTCATAAACATTGCAATTTTATTTTATTGCAATTCAACTGCAGTATTTTATTTGGGGCAATTATTTATTTACTGTATTGCACCAACATTTATTTACTTATTTCATTGTAACAACAATTAAATATCTATTTTATTACAACATTTATTTATTTTTTTTTTATTGCAACAACATTTATTTATTAATTTTATTTTTAAAGATAATCAATTTTTTCCTTCATCATTTGATGGAATTTTGCAGTGGCTTTGCGTTTAGGTCTAACCGAGATGTTAGTTTCGGGTTGAACAAGAACCTTGTTTGTGCTACTACTATCAATATTATTTATTGTTGGACATGGTCTATCCTCAGACATTTTATTAGAACGATCCTTGACATCCACCCGGGAAGATACTATTTGAGAATCATTTTGGGGACAGGATATTTCCATTGGGTATAGGTTGGAAATTGAGTAATACTCTATTGCTCCATTACCTTGCTTAAGTTTGACGGCTCTTATTTTATTGTCAAACCCTATTATATTTTCCCAGACTTTGCCCAACATCCAGATTTATTTATGGATTTGATTAATACTATATCCCCTACTTTTATTCTATTTTCCCATTTATTTTGGTAAATGTTCCGGCCATGTTCTCTTAGACTTAATAAATAATTTTCATACCATAAGGTTTTAAAATTTGTTATTAATTCCTCCTGTAATTCCAAGCTTTTATTCAATGAGTTTGGATCAAGTTGCTCTTGCCATCCATCTTCCTCTTCAGATCTTAATATTAAAGAGGAATTTCCATGTATTCTTAAAAATGAGTTTGGCATTATAAATTCAAGATTAGCAGAGCTTGATCTATAAGTTAAAGGTCTAGAATTTATAGCTAATTTAATATTGGATAAACTTGTTGAAAGTTCAAAATAACTAAGTCTAGATCTTCCTATGGTCTTAAATAAACAATTTTTAAGAACTCTTATTAATCTTTCCTAAGCAGAGCCAACCCAAGCAGAATATAAAGGAATTCTGATGTGTCTTATATCTAACCTTTCCAATTTGTCCTGAAACTTCTTTGCTTGTAAAGAATTTTCAAGAATACTACCTACTTTTATAAAAGTTTTAGCATTATCGCTATACCATATTTGAGGTAATGTGTACATATTACAAAACCTTTGAAAGGCTAACACAAAATTTCGAGTTGACATATCAGGTAACAATTCAAAGTGGACTGCTCTTATATTTAGACAAGTAAAAATCAAAACAAACATTTTAACTGTATTTCCACTTAGTTCATCCTTAACCTCAAAATGACCCATGTAGTCTACTCCAACATGATTAAAAGGTTTTACTAAATTCCTTTGATGTTTTGACATATCCACTACTTTAGAATATTTATAAGCCAATGCATTATACTTTTGCAGATTATGCAATTATTTATTTCTGCTTTTACAGCAGTTAATCCTCTGGGAATACACACACCTTGCTCATGCAAATAATTTAATGTTGTACTTGTTCCCATATGCTGCACTTTACTATGACAATGTTTAATAAATAAGGAGGTAAATTTATTTCCCTTGGGTAATAACACAGGATTATATACGTCATAATTAAAATATAAACATTTACTTATCCTTCCTCTGGATCTCAAAATTCCATTGAAGTCTAGGAATAAATTTAAATTAGAGACCAAAGTAGGGATATTTGTATTACTTTTGTTTTGTAATTTTAAAAAGCTAATTTCCTTTGAGAAATTTTCTGTTTGAGCTATCTTTATCCAATACATTTTGGCCTTTTGTAATGAATTACCATTAATTTTTTTTTACAAAAAGGTTTAAATAACATACTTGTTACTTTCAATAATTTATCATAATTATAATATTTATTAATATCTAGAATTCCAGTATTTACTTTAAGTATTTGATTCAAGTTAACATTTACTTTACTCTTATGATCAGGTGATATACTCATTAAAGGATATTTAGGCCAATCTTTAAACTCATTAGTAAGCCAACTTGGACCTTTTAACCACAAATTTCTATTTCGTAAATATTTATCATAAGATATTCCTCTGGAATATCTTATCAGCTGGATTTTGATTAGTATGCACATATTCAAACATTGGCATTTTAAATTCATCTTCAAGAGCTTTAATTAACCCATTTACTTCAGATATTCTATTTTTCACAAATTTGGATTTTACTTTACTTTCCTTTGTGATTAACCAATTCAAAACTACCTGAGCATCCACACAAACATTAATAAATTGAAATTGAATATTTTCATAAGTTTCAATTAATGTTGGAAGACATTTTAATGCCAATATTACTCCCATTAGCTCCAATGTTGGTACACTTATGTTCATTTATTTTCCTTAAAGGAGCCAATTTAGATTTAGCAAATAAAAATGAACTTACTTTTTCATTTGTGCATGCATACATTACAAAACCATAAGCTTCTGTTGAGCTGTCACAGAATATATATAAACCATAGGATTCATTTTTATTAATTGCAATTCTTGGAAAAGACAATTCAGTCAATATTTCAAAATCTTTACTTATTACTCTCATCTCATCACTTATTTCTTTAGGCACTTTTTGATCCCAATTTATATTTAATTTCCAAACTTTTCTCATTAATACTCTACCTCTTATTGTGACAGGCAAAGTAAAGTTCAGAGGATCATATACTTTTGAAATTTGTGATAGCACTTGATGTTTTGTATTTGCTTCATCCAACGAAAAAGGTGCTAAGCTTAAACTATCTTTCTTAATATTATATCTATATCCCAACAATTTTTCATCTGGACAGTTATGTTCTACTAATCCACCCTCGGACTTCATTAGATTTCTTAATTCATCTGAATTGGAGTTCCATGACCTCAATATGAAGCCACCTTCCAGCATTCTTTCATAACAATTTTTATATAAATCCTTCATTTCTCTCATATCGTTGCCAGTAACTATTAAATTGTCAACATAAAAAATATTACCCAATATTTCACTGCATTTATCTTTTGGGTAAGACTTAACATGATGTTTCATCACATAATTAAGTATAAATGGTGATACTGTATACCTGAACACTATAGTTTTATACCTATAACAAACAGCTTGTTTTCTCTCTTCCAGAAAAAAAACCCCCTATTTTTATCATATTCACTGGCTAATTTTATCATCAAGAAAGCCTATTTAATGTCACTGAGCATTAAATATTTATTAGTTCTTAAATAAAATAACAACTTTAATATGGGACCCATCAAATCTATGCCTGTATAAACTGCTTCATTAATTGAAGGCAATTCTTTATTTGTTTTTAATGAACAGTTAAACACAGGTCTTATTTTAGTTGTTACCTGCTCTGCTGTTCTTATTACAGGCCTATGAGGAATCCAAGTATAATTATTATAATTAGAGGGATGAACTTTTATTTATTCAATGATTCCATCTTCAAGTTGGTTATCAAAGATTTCCTCATATTTTTTAATTAATCCCTTTTTATTCAAAAATTCCACTGTTTGATCCAAAACTTTAAGTGCTATAAAATGATCAGAAGGCACATTTTCAATCCTATCTGAATACCAAGGCAAGATTACGTAATAATGTCCATCTATTAATTCAAATCCTTCTCCAAATTTACTAATTTGTTGATTATCAAAGGAAATAAGTTCTTGATCATTAGTTTTTATTCCCATTGACTCAAAACTAAATAGATTTTCAAGTCCATTATCTACCTCACTATCAGACAAAATATGGTCTAATGGATTAAAATATGACTTAAGGGGATCCATAATAAAATTTACTATAGCCTTAGTTTTTTTGTTTGAATTATTTTGCTCAAGTGATTTCAATTGTGAATCAAACAAGTCCTTTCTTTCAGCTGAACTGAGAAAATTTAAAATATTTCCAACAGTAGCTACTTTATCATCTATAATGAAGTTAAATCCACCTACAATCTTGTTTATGGAGAATGAAAAATATTGTATTATATCTATACCTACTAACATATCCAACTAAATATTCTCATGGTCTTTATTTAAATAAAATGAGCTATCAACTAAACTTACATTTTGAGATTTTAATTTATTGATTACTGTATTGATTCCAGGTATTCTATAGTTTATATTCATATTTTCATCTACTAATAAAGGAACAAAAACTAGTCTATCCTTTAATTTGATTCCTGTTGACATTTGTTTAAACATTTTCTTTGTTTTCCTATATAAATATGTAGCAGCATTTTTTAAAATAAAAGATCTTTGGCTACCACAATCTATAAGACATCTAACTTTTCTTTGTCTTTTACTATTTTTTAATTTCAAAGTCATTGTTGGTAGCAAATTACATATGTCTATATTCCTTAAAGCATAACATAAGTTGGTTTGAACATTACCTGATTTTGAACCATTATTTTGTTTTGGACATAAAAGAGTTATGTGCTCTTTTTTTTACATAAGAGACAGGGAAATCTTAATTTACCTTTTTTTCCATAACATTCTGATTCATTGTGACCTGACCCAGCACATCTAGTACATAAGGATAATTCCAAGATATTAGCTAATTTTGCTTCATAATTAGGATAGGTTTCACACTTTCCTATGGCGTGTCCTTCTGAAGTACATAGTTTGCACAGCATTTTAGTACCTTTACTAATGGCTCCTACTTTAAAATTTTGTATCATAGGTAATTTACTTTTTGCTTTTATTTCAAATCTATGGTTATTATTATTGCCACTTGAAATTTTCTTATCCTTTATATTTTTTCTGCTAGATACAGTTCTTGTCTTTAATTGGAATCATTTTGAGATGAGGCTTTTTAATCTGAAAATTAATTTTTTTCTTTATTGTGGACTTTTTGTCTTCATCTTGGTAGTTTTTATGTTGTTTCTTATTTCACTACGTTTTGGCCAAATTTCACCTCTGGCCTTCTTCAGGTGATTTACTGCAACCTCGGATAGGAATGCTGAGTCTTGTAACCATATCCCCAGTAATTAATGCCTTCCATAGTTGTTGACAATCACACCACGTTTTTGACCAAGTAAACCTCTGGCCGGCTTGGGTAGGATTTGAAACTGCTATCTTCTGACAATGCTCACCTGGAACTGTAGAGACTCAACGCCTCTATCCACTGTGCCACGGGCCCCGAAGGGCAATCAAGGATGGATTTTTTGGTCTTATAAATCCAATTATTTCTTCTCCTTATCTGGTCTTCCATAGTCGGGTCCGTACTGAATTTGTAATTGTCTTTAATTGGAATCATTTTGAGATGAGGCTTCTTAATCTGAGAATTAATTTTTTCATCTATTGTGGACTTTTTGTCCTCATCTTGGTAGTTTTTGTGTTGTTTCTTCTTTCACTACGTTTCGGCCAAATTACACCTCTGGCCTTCTTCAGGTGATTTACTGCAACCTTGGGGCCCGTGGCGCAGCGGATAGAGGCGTTGAGTCTCTACGGTTCCAGGTGAGCATTGTCAGAAGATAGCGGTTTCAAATCCTACCCAAGCTGGCCAGAGGTTTACTTGGTCAAAAACGTGGTGCGATAGACAACAACTATGGAAGGCATTAATTACTGGGGATACGGTTACAAGACTCAGCATTCCTATCCGAGGTTGCAGTAAATCACATGAAGAAGGCCAGAGGTGAAATTTGGCCGAAACGTAGTGAAAGAAGAAACAACACAAAAACTACCAAGATGAGATCAAAAAGTTCGCAATAAATGAAAAAAATTAATTCTCAGATACAGTTCTAATTAAGGTTTTCAAAACCTCATTATAGCTGTTAAATATCTGCTCTAAACTAGGATAATTATTATTAATTTTATTTATTAATTCTTTTACTACTATTTTAGGTAGTTTATTCATTATCATGTGACTAATTAAAATATTTCCAGAAGAACCTTCTTGAAAAAAAATTAACATTACATTGTTGCAACTCGTACAAATAAGACTTAATTTCAGACAAATAATATTTAATATTTAAGAATTCTGGATCATATTCTTTGCTAGGCATAGCTTTCAACATATTCTTTAGAGTTTCATCAATTATAAATTTTTTGTCCAAAAATTCTTCCTTTAATAAATTTAAGGCTACCTTATAATTTGAATCAGTTAGGGACAAATGACTTACTTGCTTTAAAGCATAATCCCTTAAATATCCAATTAAATATGATAGCTTAGCAGATTCTGATAAATGTTTCTTTGAATCAATAACATTAAATTGATTTAAAAAAATTATGAATTTATCTTTCTTATTTCCATTAAAAGTACCACAAGTTAAAGGAGGGGTTTTTCCATCACTTAATATTTCATTAATTGGTATAACTGCAGATGCTTTAGTATTTTCACTAGTTAAATAATCTTCATATGTGTCTATAATTATTAAATTATTTATATTATATTCGGCCTGTCTAATTCTAGATTATAGCTTTCTTCATCTTTGATATTATAATTGGTATTTTGCATAAAAATATTAATTACTTCATTCCAATTATTAACCTTCAAAGACTCTTCATCAATGGCTTTTAATTGTTTTTGACACAAGGAAGAAGTAAGAGTCCCATTGCCATGCATTTGTTTTAAATAATTTAAATACACAGTTATTTTCCTTTTATGAGTGGCCCTATTTCTCATCAAACTGAGTAGCCCTTCTTTTATTTGCTCTGAAGTTAATTCATCAGTCTTATTTTCCCCATAAAGTTTAGAGTGAATGCCTTCTATATTAATTTCTTCCGTTAAAGCCATTTTAAAAATTAAATTCATATAACAGTAGCACACATGTATAGTTTCGCTTTCTTTTATTTTAATATAAGTTTTATTTCAGTGTTGTTTTTATAAGTTTTATTAATACTTACATTACTCTAACAACATTAGCAAAAATATTCATTTAGAAATAAAATTATTCTTCGAAAGTATGTGGTTATAGTAACTTTTCTTCGAAATATTTTATTTATTCTTTGAAATTATTTTGGAAAATTTATTTAATCCGACTTAAAATATTTATGTTAATTATGAACCAACATAATACTTACTTTTTTTTGTGTGAAGTTTTATGAGAAAAGTGAACACATAGCTAAGTCAAATTTGTATTGCACATATTTAAGTACTTATACACATATATACATATATAGACCCAAATAAAAGCACAACCAAATTAATACTTAGCTTAAGTTCTTTGTTTGCTTTTCTTTCAAAGAATAGTTGTCTTTGAAGATTCATTACTTTTCAGGTGTGTAATGTTGGTTATTTGAAGTTTTTGTTGACTGTGACATTGTTTGTCATGTGTCTTTTTAAACAACATCTGCTTATTTATAGTTATAAAATTAATATTTACACAAAGACAGCTTTTTATTCTCAACCAAAAAAAAACGTCCTTTTAATCATTCTTAAAAATTAATACTTGTGAGAAGTTATATTTATTTTATTTATTTATTTAAATTTTGCAATTTTGTTTTATAATGCAAAATTATATTGAAGGAATATTTATTTCTAACAATATACCTAATTCTCTAATCTAAAATTTTGTTTACTACCGAATTCATTCATAAAAATTCAAATTCAAAACCCAAGTGGAAGTTTACATTATGACCTGTCAATCATTTTAACACAGTATGTCTGTCCCAGGGCCATCTTTCTTTCCCTTCTTTTTCTTTCCTTCTCTGAATCATATTTCCAAAACATAGCAGTAATTGTATCAACTCATAAGTAAAATATATCGGATTTTATCACCGATTTCTAATTTTCTTTTACAATGATTTAAATTGGCACCAAATATGAATATATTGTATAGCCATATCAATCACAAACGTTATGCATATGCAAAAACACAGGCGGACTCAAATACACAGGCGACGCCGTTGTTCAGGTACGAACATTTATTAACTTCTTGACTGCTGAGTTTGGTTCTTCGACACGAGGAGAGAGAGAGACACAATTCTCAATCATTCTATACTAACAAAACTCAAATGCTCAGCACATCTCAAAGTCTTTAAGATCTCTGTCGGTAGAGGTCTGCGGAACTCCATGGTCAGACTTCAACCTCTCAACACCATGGTCTTAACTCAACTTCAACTCTCGACATGGCCAAAGTCCACTCCCAACTGGACTGGCCCCAGTCGAGTACCCAACTTGACTGGCCAACAGTAAAACTCAGCTGGACTGGCCCCCAGTAATCTACCAACTCAACTCACCTACAGTCGAGTACCCAACTGACGTGTTTTTCAAAATACCCAAATTCTCAGCCCATTGCTTCCGGGCATGACGTCATTCACACTCCAGTCCCATTTCCCTATCAGAGGTTTATTATGACAATTGTGATTGTCATATCCTCTGCACATGAGTGTAAACTGTACCCAATGTCTGTGCATCTGAACTAAGAGCCAAATAGTTCAAAGCCCAACCAAACTGAATGATAAAATATAATTAACAAAAAATTATTAATATAAAAAAATCATTCCGTAATTATATAACATTCAAAAATCGAATTTTACTCAATGATTTTCATAATCTACCATTATTTTTCAACATTAATGACAAATGATATCCCAAATATTAGTTGATATGGTTGAATATAAACAATCACTGCATAAGATCATTTTTCAAAAATAAAACACTTTTCTCTAAACAATAGATTTTATTTTATGTTCTCCATTGTCTTGCTTTCAAACATGAAGATTATTTTCAACTTACTAGAATACGATTTAGAATTGTTTCCTCCAGGTTCAATTTAAAAGAAAATATAGTGTGCTTTTCAACAACTATTACATCTCATGATAATTTTGAAGTCTGGGCTGGTCTGCTTCAAATCTTAGTGATATAAATAATTTTATCAAATAAATTTCTTACATGTATAATTATTTGTATTCTGAAAACTATCCAGATATTATATATACATATTCCACCTAATGACTAATTATAAATTGTTTGCAATATACATGCAAATATTTATCTTTTCTTTTATTTATTATAGTAGTAATGCCACGAACAATCTTACTTCAAAACTAAATATCAGAAGAAGAAAAGGAAGCAAGAGGTGTGACTTGTTTTATGGAGGAGAACGAGATAAGCCTACGTGAAGTGGTGTGATTTGATGAAGATAAAAGAGACTAAGTTTGAAGTGGAATACCGCAGCATTTTGCTGATGTCTGATCGGTGCACGTCCATCAGTTCATTTTTGCAAGTTAAGCAAGTTGACTAGCGTCCAGTAGGTTGATTCTTCTTCAACGAGACTTCTGAAACCAACTACATTTATGCAATGAAAAACTTAATTTTGTCAATTTATAAATGTATCTGAGTTATCTCCCTTACATTTGTCCCATGTCATTATTAGTGCATTCTGTAAGAAAATTGCATACGTCTCAATTGATTATTGAATTTTTAAAAATCTGTAACAATACATATTATTTCTTTTGTTTTTAACACATTTACATGGTGTCCATTGACAACTTCGAAGTGATATGATTTAAAATTCTATCATCATTATCTTTTTCTTATTAATTAGACATCCTTTTCATAATAATTATCAAAACTAAATATCATGAGTTTTAATTCTATTCAACAGTCCATATGCTATTTTTATTGTCAATTTAATTTTATACTAATTTCCATTTGCTAAAAAGTTGGTATATCAATAATGGTATAATGAGAAAGCATACTGAAATACAACAATAAAATTAAAAATAGTCACTTAAAAACAAATTTAATATCAAAATATAAGATATGATTTTATATAAAAATGAAGTTTTTAAAAGATTATCAAAAATACCTTCTGTTTGTCCAATAATTCTGAGTAAATTGTTTTTTGTTTAGCATCACATTAGCTTACAATTCAATTAAGCATACAAATTCTGTAGGGAAAATCATGACTTACCTGCCTAGCGTGTGGCTGCATTTTGTATGTTTCAGTCGCTTAACAAGAAAAAAAAGCTAAATTGGCAACACACAGTTGCTTCTGTATTTACTTATCTTGTGTGAAGTAACGCAGATTCTCGGCTCTCTCATGCAAATGAGATAGTCTGGTGTTATAAAAGAGCCATTGAGGGAACGGGGATGAGTTGGAAACAAGGCGTTTTTTGTTTTTTTTTGGCTTACTTGTGTGTCAGGTAGAATTGATCTTCTAGTAAGAAGGTGCGTCTGTGTTATTATCCTTTGAGTTGCTTTGATTACCTTTTTGCTATCCTGTTGTTTGGCTAATCATTTTGCTTTTGTTTTATTATATTGGTTTTTTGTTATTGGACTGTTTACAAGAAAAATTGCATGTTGTGGAGCAGTATTTTCCCCCTCTTTTCTTTTTTCTAGTTAGTATTTTATTTCTTTTTGTTTCTAGTTAGGTTCCATCCAGTTTTTTCTCACCTAAAATTATGTTGACCCTCTTGATTGCTATTTTTTGCAATCATGGAGGGTTCTTCTTCTCGTATTTCACAACCCTCTAGCCCGTCTCACCCCAATGTCCCACCGACACCAAATACTGACAAACCAGAAAATGAGGCTCTCCCGAAGAAGTCGGAAGAAACACAAGTAACGAGCCTTATTGGCTATAACTAGCCATCACTTCCTTCGGAGTCAGGGAGCCCTATTCCACCAGGGCAAAAAACCAAGTCAGAAAATCCGTCACCCTCGCCATGGAAGATACAGCAGAAGAAGCCGGAGGATTATGAGAATGACCGGGTGGCAATGAGATCTTGCCCATCCTGGAAATCCTTCAGAAGATGGAACCGAGGAGTTTCACAACATGGGACGTCCTGTTCCCTTCCAGCGACCAAGCGGGTAAGGTTGCCTTGAGCAACATAATGACAAAATTCTTCCGATTGCAGCCGGAATACTTAGGGACCCGTAGGATTTGGGTAACTGTCTACAACATCCCAGCGTTTATAACAGGTGAAGTGCTGGCCACATTCCTCAGCACGTATGGACGCGTCGAAGAAATAAACCTGCTTAGGTCAGCAGCCGGGACGGCCTACAGAGACTATGTGCTCCGGATGTGTCTAACTCGGGAGGATTTTCAGGCAATTCCTGAAACTATTATCAGCAGAGAGAGGCAGATGATGGTGATTGTGGAAGGCAGATGCCCGTGCTGTGGGAGCTGTAAGCAGTTGGGGCACATTTCAAAGTTCTGTCCCCAAAAAGATCCGCCAAAAGCTGCAGCTGCCACAGTCACCGCAGAAACCGCAGCAACAACAGTTTCCACAGCCACCATCAGCGAGACTAGAACAAGTGAAAAGGAGCTAGACCATGCCCAGCCAAAGAAAGTGGAGGATTGGATTGAAGTAACCCGGAAAAAAAAGAAATCTCTGAAAAAAGCGGAGGATAAGTCTGCAACTGCCTCTCCTGCAAAAAACATGGAGTCAGCCTCTGCAAAAGTATCGACACCAGGAGCCTTCATACCCAAGTCAGTGACAGCGCCCATTCCTTATCACATCACTGAGCATCCTCCTGCAACCAAGGCTAGAAAGAAAGCCAAGACTACACCAGTTCCCACCACTCCAAAAGCACAAGAGACTCCTATGGAGATGGCTACAAATCTGAAGAAGAGAAGAAGCAGCGGAGAGGGAACCACCGAGAAAATGTGCACTGAGGATCCCCTGGAAGGCCCTTCTAACCTTTCCCCAAAAACCTCTTCCTCAACAAGCTCCACTGCAGTTACCATTCCCACCTCCTTTGTTATCACTTCCTCCACCACTTCTTCCTCTACCACCTTTTCCTCAATACCGCACTCCACAACATGCTCCCCTGAAGAACAATGTTCTCAACCTCCACAATCTCTACAACCCTCACAATCCCCACAACCTCCTCAATAAATAGAACATCCTGAACTGTTACATCATCCTCCCCAGCCACCAAAAACTCTCCCCCACCAAATCTTGCATATGGCAAGATCTCAGTCCCATGAGAGACTTTCCCAAAAAAATCTTTTGAGGACTTTATCCCTTCCCTCTCTAAGCACGTCCTCTTCTCTGGAATTGTTTCCAGAAGCGATTCCTGTGGAGACAGAACCAGTGACAGCAGATTCTGCACCGAAGCAATCCCAGTAGTAAGCCAAGGCAGCCAACCAAGACCTGACAAACGAACAGTGCAGGAAGGCAGTGGCTCTGTGTACAGTCAGGTCAGAATCGGTGGCTGTTAACCAGCTCCGGAAGTCACTGAAGCCATTGCTGGACCTGGAAAAAATAAATGGAAAAAGAGTTTGCAACCTGGGCAACTTCAGGAGTGCACCCATGGTGACCACCTTCGTCTGTTCAGCTGGCGACCATTCCAAGGGCATAAGGAAGTTCTTGGATACGGTCTGTCAAACCAACACGGGTGCTGAGCTGGCGGAGTTGGAGTACTCCTCCTTAAAACGATGTTTGCCGTTTTGCACAGGGAGGGTCCCCATTTAGGTTCACCCCTCTTTTTATAGGTCACTAAAAGTGTGGTTCTCGCTAGATGTTGGTGGAGTGTCCAGGAAATGTCGAATGAATACTGAACTAGGCACTGGCTCCTTGAGACAGGCTGTTGGCATCCTCACCTCCAGGGATTTCCGGCCCATCATCAACACTGAATAGGTAAGTGTGCCAGGATGGATTTAAACATTGCTAGTCTAAATGCGAGGGGACTGAGGGATGAAAGCAAGTGTGTGTACTTGCTTGCAGAACTCTAGAACCTGTGGGTGAATGTCACTGCAGTGCAGGAGAATCATTTCATTTGCGAGACGGACTGTCAGGTGCTGAGGGATGACTTTGTCGTTTATTCAGCATTCGGCAGCTGCCTCAGCACTGCAGTCTCTCTGCTAGTTGGACGCAGCCTTGATGAAATTGTTAATGTTGTCTTTGCAGGTGACTGGGGCCGGCTGCTGGTGGCTGATGTTGTCATGAAAACCTTTGAGTTTCGGATAGCTGCAGTTCATGTGCCTAATTCTTTGGCGGTTGGGGGTCATTCCTGGATGCCTTAAAGCGGACAGTTCTAGTGGGGGATTGGAATGCAACCCTTGACCCCAATATAGATAGGGCCGGTCGGGGTGCTAGCGGGTTGGTAAAGTGTGACAGTGGCCTGTCCAATTTTTTGACTGGGTTCGATTTGATCGACAGGTACCGCCTGGATCATCCAGGAAGGGAGATGTGGACGTGGATAGGAAGTTTGCCCTCTGGCCAGGTCCGGTCTTACCTGGACAGAGTGTTAGTGAGAAGAGCTGACAGTGACCTAGTTGCTTGTCCCACGTTCCACTGGTTAGGGCGGTCTGATCATAAACTTGTTAGGGTCAGTCTGTGGTTAGCTAATAGGCCTAGTCTGGCCAGCTACTGGAAGTTCAATACCTCCTTACTGGAGATATGGGACTTCCACATGCGGATGGAAAACCTAATTCAGCGGACGTTAGTGAGGGCGGTTACTGGGAATAAGTGGTGGGTATCCCTTAAGTATAGGATTAGGGATTTCGCCATCAAATACAGCCAACAGCTCACTCTAAATAGGGCTAAGAAGGCGAAATCTTTAGAAGATAGACTTTCCCAGGCGGTGGAAAGAGGAGGACTCTGTAGCCATAGATCTTTGCTGCCGACTATAGTAGGAGACTCAAGTTAGATATGTTAGAGGAGCAAAGATCGATTAAGGATAAAATAGCTAAGGCTGAGCTTGCCTCCTTGCAAGTTAAGGAGTACCAAGCTCTGGTAGTTGGGGCTAAGTTCTTCAGGTAATTTACTGCGACTTGTCTTGACTTTGTACTTGTCTTGCGATAGACAACAACTATGGAAGGCATTAATTACTGGGGATACGGTTACAAGACTCAGCATTCCTATTTGAGGTCGCGGTAAATCACCTGAAGAAGGCCAGAGGTGAAATTTGGCTGAAACGTATTGAAAGTAGAAACAACACAAAAACTACTAAGATGAGGACAAAAAGTCTGCAATAAATAAAAATTAATTCTCAGATTAAGAAGCCTCATCTCAAAATGATTCCAATTAAAGACAAGTACAAAAAAATTTTTGTCCCCTTGCTGACAACTATCTATAACAACTGGATGCGGCAGGGCTCCATACCCAGATGCTTCACCAGGGGTATAGTGAAGTTGCTACGTAAGAACAAACATGGTGGGAATGGGACTAGTAACTTTTGCCCTTTAACTATGTTAAACACTGACTTAATGATTTTGGCGAAGATCCTAGCAAGTTGTTTGCAGACTGTCCTGCCTAGTCTGATTTGCCCCTAGCAGACTTGTGCTGTAAAGGGCAGGACTATCCAGGACAGCCTTCATTTGGTTCGCACGATCGTAGAAAAAGTTGACGGAAATGCCGCGCTGATCAATTTAGATCAGTCCAAGGCCTTTGATAGGGTTGACCATGCTTTTTGGGAGTCTGTCTTGTCTGTGGCCGGTTTTGGGCTGCACTTTCACACCTGGATCCGTCTTTATGCATCCCCTGGAGTCATGGTAGAGGTGAATGGGGTAAGGTCAGAGCCTTTCACTTTGACTCGATCGATTTGTCAAGGTTGCCCGCTATCGCCTATGCTCTACATTCTTGCATTAGAGCCCTTTTTATGCAAGATAAAGGCAAACCCGGTCCTACACAGCCTTATGTTACCTGGCTCCAGTGAAGTAGCCAGGTACACTGCATATACTGACGATGTCAGCATGCTTGTAATGAGCAGTGCCAAGGTGGAGGAGGTGAGCAAAGATATTGGAAGGTACAAAGCTCATTAGTTTGCGGTTGGGCGCATGGAAGGGCTGTGTTCTTCCCGGCCCCTTCATCTGGAAGAATGGTCCGTGCAAGATACTCGGCATCTGGTTCGGGCCTGGTCTCCAATTGGAGAAAAATTGGTCGGAAGTACTGGAAAAGGTCCTAGCTGTGATGGAGTTGTGGCAACGTAGGTGGCTTTCCCTAAAGGGCCGGGCTGAGGTGTGCTGCTCTCACATCTACCCCCCCGGTTGTTTACCGACTTTCAGTGCTTCCAATCCCATGCACCATCCTATTCAAGCTGGAAAGGATCCTTTTCTAGTTCATCTGGACTAAGAGGTTTCCTTTGGTGCAATGGGAGATCTGTTACCTTCACTCGTCCGAGGGTGGTCAAGGTGTGCCGAATATTGAGACGCGGCGCAATACTTTGTGCCTTACTTTCCTAGACTGGATGTGTTCACAAGACATGGTGGTGGGGAGCTTCTGGAAAGAAGATGCTAAACAATCTTTCCCGTTAGATGTGTGCATTCCACTGATGGGGAGACCCACCGTTTGCCCAAACGCAAGTGCCCCTTCTATCGCGAGTGTCAGCACGCACTGAAAATTCTCTCTCGGCTACAGACAGGTCTCTCTGACAGCTGGCTGTTGTCGAGTAAGGCATTATATCATTGTTTAGTCAGGGGGGCCACTAGCGATGGTCTGACCGGCGAGCTCGGTGTGACGGCGGTGGAGGGTCACTTGCTGTGGCCTTGGGACCCCGGGATGAGGTGCCTCAATAACGACGAGGCTTCCCTCACCTGGCTGGTCATCCAGAATGCCCTCTGGGTCTGCAAGAAATTGTTTTCAGCGCAACAGGTCAGTGCAGCCGGTGCGGTGCTTGGGAGGATTCTATTGAGGATTCTATTCTTCTTTCATCACCCATTTGTGCGGCTACTGTGCAAACTTCTCGAAGGTTACATGGTTCGCATCCTGAATGGAAAGTTCTTCATCCTGGAAGCCAGTTCTGTGTGCAGTAATGTGGTACTGAAGTAGAACAGACAGGAACATTATGTGTTTCTCTGCTTACTCGGCATTATGCATGTCATGATTTGGACGACAAGAAGGAACTCTACGAAGACAAGTCCTTTTCTTCTCAGACCCTGATGGGCTTTTTTAAACACCAAATTAAAGTCAAAATCCGGTCTGAGAGAAAGAGAGTTTGGCAAAAGGTGGGTGACTGTCGCGTGGTAGGAACCAGCCTTATCTTCAACTTGGACATTGCAAGGTCTTAAGAATATTGAGTTACCGGAAGTGTGTGACTACCCAGCCTAGGTAAGTTAGTGTTTACACCTTTTTGTTTTGTTTGTCCAATTTATTTAACTTAGCTAGAGTATGTTAGGTCATTGGCCCCCTTTTGTTGTTTTAGTCCCCTTCTTTTGTCTGTTTCCCCTTCCCTTCCCTTGTTTAGGTGACAGGAATTGGAGTTCTCCAGAAGTGCGACGGGGTGTTATCTTCATTTATTTATTCATTTATTCATTCATTCGGCAACTTTTTTGACTGGTTAACTCCTCTTTCTGCCATTATTAATTTGTGCAGGGGGAACCCCATACTAACCATCAACTTATTTGTGTAAATATTTTGTTCATTTTCGTTTTTAGGGGAAATACATGTATATAGCTTTCTTTGATTTTAAATTATTCCCCTCCCCCTCACTCTGTAAATATGGGAATTAAGTCAGAAGTCCATGGAGCACTAGTGTTGTTTTGGTGAACGTAGTATGATAGTGATGTGTTTAACTGAGGTATTATGGTGTTTCTTAAACTTTGGAGATATGTATTGGTCAGTGAATAAGTCTAGTTAAGTTAGAATTTAGGATAGTGTTGACCAGCCTCCCCGCTCCATTTTTAGGCCATTTCCCACATTTGTGTTTTTCTAATACAATAAATAATGTTGGAAACAAGGCATGTTGTGTAGACAGACGTGTGCGACAGAATTGTCTGAGTGACATTATTGAAATCAACTTTCAAACCTCAAGCTATTTCGGAGAGATACTACTTTTTGGCGATGGAGGGCAAGATGTTTGATGTCCGGTTGATTCCGGAGTTTAGTGGTGCTGTGACTGATGTGCCCATTGTCGAGTGGGTCAAAAATGTGGAACTGGTATGCGAGCTTTGCACCATGAACAATGTCAAGCACGTCCTGCCGTTGAGATTGCGAGGGGGAGCTTTACCCATATACAGGCAACTTAGCGCGGGGCAAAAAGCGGATGCAGAACAGATCAAGCAGGCTCTCATAACCATGTATGCTACTGATGCAGTTAACGCATATGACCAGTTCGTCACTTGATAACTTTGTCATGGTGAGACGGTGGATCAATTTTTTTCTGAGCTGCTACGATTGGCCAGGTTGGTTGGGGGACCGCTGCCTGAACATTGGTTAACGTGTGCATTCGTTTCTGGACTACTGCAACACGTTAAACATCTACTATGTGCCTCATCCAGCATGGAAACGCTGAGTGCGGAACAGCTATTGACCCAAGCGAAAGCTGTCATGACTGACAATGAAGGCCCCGCAGAATTGGCCGCTGCCTCCACCAGATGAACACCTTCAGAATCAAAGGCATGCAGTGATGATAAAAAATCTGCCTGTTACAGGTGTGGTGGTCCCAAACACATGGCGAAGGACTGCTTACAGGATCGTTAAGAGAGGCCAGACGGTCGAATGCACAAGGTTCGTTGCAAGATACATTGTTTCAGATGCAGTGGCCTTGGACATATAGCATCGTAGTGCCAGGGAAATACCAAAGGAGGAAGAGGCATCAGCATTAGTCTCCTCCCTGATCAACTGAATACTAGGAAACTTCCCTCCATGAAAGTATGTGTAGATGGGCAAGAGTGCATGACGTTGATTGATTCCGGGTGCTCACAAACGTTGGTGAGTAAAGCCGTGTGTTGCTTTTGGAAGCGGAAATCAGCAGGAGTCCTAACAGCTGATTGAAGGACATTGAATTGCCAAGGATATGGCAAAATAAAAGTGGAGGTTGGCCAAGTTCCGGCTGTTGACATTGAAGCATTAGTTGTAGATAAACAGCTGTTGGTCTTCGATGCGATCAAAGAACTCGGTGGTGTTTACTTGACGGACTCAGGTGAAACACGTTTTGGAGGCCTGAACAGATGTGCTGCCATCTCTATTGACGAGCCAGACTTTGGCGTGACATATGATCACAGGAACAAAGAATGGAGTGCGTCATGGAAATGGGCGAACTGTCATTCTCCCAGCGAACTGAGTAATAGTGTGCAGGAATACGCAGTGCCCTGTCATGCCAGGGATGCCTATGAAAACAAGATCCTACAGTGGCAACGGAATGGATGGCTGTTGCCATATTCAGAAGAAGAACTTGGCCTGCTCAAGGGTCTAATTCCCTTAATGGCGGTCGTGTAGGAGCAGAGGCAGAAGGTGCGTCCGGTGCTTGACTAACGGGAATTGAACGGTTTTGTGGATGTGTTCACTGCCAATGCAGAAGTGTGTGTGCAGAAACTAAGAGAGTAGTGGTGACAAGGAGTCAATGTGTTGCTTCTAGATCTGCAAAATGCATATCTTCAAATCCACGTTGATAAGGCACTATGGCCATTTCAAACAGTCATTTTTAGGGGTCAGCGCTTCTGTCTTACACAGTTTGGATTTGGACTGAATGTGGCACCACTTATTATGAAGTCTGTTTTAGATGCTATCGTATCTCAAGACCATATGATCAAAAGTGCCACATCAGTGTATCTTGATGACATTTTAATTAATGAAAACCAAGTTCCTGTGTCGCGCATACAACAACATTTTCTGGACTATGGTTTGGTTTCCAATGATCTGGTATGACTGAGAGATGGAGCCAGAGTTTTTGGCTTGCAAATTTGGGAAAAGGATGGCACTCTCCGATGGAAATGAGGAAGTCAAATTCCAGAAATCCCTGATAGATTAACCCATTGACGAGTATTTTCACTCTGGGGGAAACTTGTTGGTCACTTCCCCGTATGTGGGTGGCTCAGAGTGGCAGTTGCATTTATAAAGCACCTGGCAACTGCAGTAACAAAAGGCTGGAATGATAGAATCAAAAATGATCTCGGCTGTATTATGTGTTGTTTAAATGAAGAATGAAGACTTATGCGACTTAATTTTCAGGAAAACTTTACTTTTGGAAGACGAACTTCTAAATTTGCTAAAGAAAACCCCCAAAATTGCCCCCCCCCTGAAAAGAAAGGAAAAAGAAAAAAAAAAAAAATCCAAAACACCTCAAATGTAGTCTAACACGTGCTAAAGACGAAAGCCATAAAAGAGTTGACTCCTCCTCTCTCTTTCTTTCTCTCTCTCTGTGTCTCTCTCTCTCTCTCTCTCTCTCTCTCTCTGTCCACCACTAGATGACCATGATATAGGAGTGGAACCTTTAATATAAATACTATTAAAATTAGTAATAATTTAATCCTTCATTTGTTGAAATAGTATGCGTACATTTGGAAGTGATTCCGTTTCCAGAAGATTTTTCACAGAGGTCAGTAAATTTATTCTACTAAACTATTCATTTAAAAATGCACATTTGATTTAAAATAGTAATGTCTTGAATCTCGGCTGTATTATGTGTTGTTTAAATGAAGAATGAAGACTTATGCGACTTAATTTTCAGGAAAAACTTTACTTTTGGAAGACGAACTTCTAAATTTGCTAAAGAAAACCCCCAAAATTGCCCCCCCCTGAAAAGAAAGGAAAAAGAAAAAAAAAAAATCCAAAACACCTCAAATGTAGTCTAACACGTGCTAAAGACGAAAGCCATAAAAGAGTTGACTCCTCCTCTCTCTTTCTTTCTCTCTCTCTGTCCACCACTAGATGACCATGTAATATACCCCAAAATTTCTTTGAATTTTAACATCCAGCAGTCCTGGACTTTAACTAAGTTAAAACTTAAGATAAAAAAAAGAAAATTTTTTTTTTTTTTTTTTTAACTACCGCGTACACATGGGAAGCAGCATGATGTACGTGTGAGTCTTGCGGCTTAACGCTCAAGATTGTCAGTTCGATCGGGGAACTACTGCTGCTCATCTATAAGAGTGGCTTCTATAGATGAGAACAAAAACAGCCATCGAAAGATAACCATGACTCGTACTCAAACCAGATCCATAAACCGCATCGCTCTTCGCGCGGGTAAAAAAGGGGCGCGTCCTGCTGAGGTTGGAGCCCTGGCCTCAGTGTTCGAAAAATCAGCTACAGAGCTCAAACTCAAACAAAAACTACTAAAATGCAAACAAACAATACAGATAGCGACATTTAACGTGAGAACCCTAAATAGAATAGGTCAACTATCAGAGCTAACTGCATCAGCCGTAGAACATAAGATAGATATAATTTGCATACAAGAGCACCGATACACGCACACCGAAGATATCAAGTATCACGAAACTGGTAATGGATGGATGCTGGTGACTGTATCCGCATGGAAAAACTCTGTCAATGCATCGGGAGGAGGGGTGGGAATACTTCTAGGACCAAGAGCGTTAAAAACACTGAACAGCATTGAGAGAATACAACCTAGGATGATGGCCGCAACGTTTAATGGCAACCCCAAAGCAACAATTATCTCCTGCTACAGCCCTACCAATGTTAGCGAAAAAAAACGAAATAGCCACCTTCTACGAAGATCTATCCTCCCTAGTACGTAGCATTCCGAAACACAACCTGCTAGTCATTGGCGGAGATATGAATGCACAAATCGGGAAAAACAGACACAACAAATACAGCCTACACTGCGCGTCTAACAGGAATGGACAGCATTTAATAGATTTCATGATAGAAAATAGATTAACATGCCTCAATACAAACTTTCAAAAAAGGGAGGGGAAATTATGGACCTACACATACGCGAATAAGAGTAAAGCACAGATAGACTACGTCCTTATAAACAGGAAATGGAAAAACAGTGCGATGAATTGCGAGGCATACTCCTCTTTTGAGGGTGTGTCCTCCGATCATCGAATAGTTACGGCCAAAGTACGACTAAGCCTAAGAAAAAACGCCACACGTAAAGCGACGACCAAGCACTATGACTGGGCCCTACTCAACAACAGAGATATTAGAGATAAGTATGCATTAGAATTAAGAAACAGATTCGAGGCACTACAAGAGAAGGCAGAAATAGGCACCCCAAATGACGAATATGAAAATTTTGTAGAAGCACACCTGAGGCGGCAGAAAAGTGTATTCCAACAAAGCCTAGAACTAAATATAGAGTCCCTTCGGAAACGCTAGCGGCTAGAGAAAAACGTGCACTTGTGAAGACTGCCTCCAAAAGCTATCGAAAGAACCCAACAAACACAAATGCACGAAAACTAGAAAAGGCACAACATCAATTAACAGGAATATCCCTAAAAGAACAGGCAGAATACGTACAAAATCAGGTAGATAAGATTAGAGACTCGGTGGAAGATAGGCAATCCAGGATAGCCTGGCAAACAATAAACGAAGTAAGTGGAAGGAAGAGCACAGCCAAAGCAAAATTGAAAGCTGCAAGCCAACAAGAAAGAGTAAAACTGTGGGAACAGCATTTCAAAAATCTACTAGGAAACCCACCGGAAATAACGGATGAACCAATCACCAGAATTATTAGTAAGCAATTAGACGTAAAACTAGGTCCTTTCACCAAAGAAGAACTAGACTTGGTTCTCAGAAGAATTAAAAATAGGAAAGCGGCGGGGCTAGACGAGATCCCCCCAGAAGTGTGGAAGACGAGACAATTCGACGATATACTGCTCCGGCAATGCAATGCAGTCTATAGTCAAAAGAGGATAGAACGATGGACGAAGGGATGCATCCTTCCATTCCCTAAAAAAGCGACCTCGGACTAGCCAAGAACTACCGAGGGATAACACTTACATCCATAGCAGCCAAAATCTACAATGCCCTACTACGAAACCGCATAGAACCCAAAATAGACAACATCCTTAGGAAAAACCAAAATGGCTTCCGGAGAAATAGATCCACAACCTCACAAATACTGACCATCCGTAGAATCCTGGAAGGCGTTCGGGCAAAAAACTTACAGGCAACATTACTATTTGTCGACTTTACCAAGGCATTCGATTCCATACACAGAGGGAAGATGGAGCAAATCCTACTAGCATACGGCCTACCAAAAGAAACCGTAGCAGCGATAATGATTCTCTACAGAAACACCAAAGTGAAAGTACGTTCACCAGATGGAGACACGGAATACTTCGACATAGTTGCAGGAGTACTGCAAGGAGACACACTAGCCCCGTACCTCTTTATCATCTGTCTAGACTATGTGCTTAGGACTTCGATCGACAAAATCAGAGAAAATGGCTTCCAGCTGACTAAGAGAAGAAGCAAAAGGTACCCCGCAAAAACAATCACGGACGCCGACTACGCTGATGACTTGGCGTTACTAGCGAATACGCCTAATCAAGCAGAGACATTACTGCATAGTCTGGAACGAGCCGCAGCTGGCATTGGCCTCCATGTCAATGCAAACAAAACCGAATATATGTGTTACAACCAAACGGGCAACATTGCCACACTAGACGGAGCCTCTCTGAAACTAGTCGACAAATTCACCTACCTAGGAAGCAGCGTCTCATCAACCGAGAAAGACATCGACACAAGACTGACGAAAGCATGGACAGCTATCGATAGGCTCTCGATCATATGGAAGTCGGACCGAACTGATAAAATGAAACGCAGTTTCTTCCAGGCAGCTGTTGTGTCGATACTGCTATATGGATGCACCACATGGACGCTTACGAAGCGGCTGGAGAGGAGGCTGGACGGAAATTATACAAGAATGTTGAGAGCAGTATTAAACAAGTCCTGGCGACAACACCCCACGAGACTCCAACTATACGGACACTTGCCCCCCATCACAAAAACTATACAAGTTCGACGAACCAGACACGCAGGACACTGCTGGAGAAGCAAGAACGAGCTCATAAGCGATGTACTCCTGTGGACCCCCACACATGGATATGCAAGAGTGGGACGACCAGCACGAACTTACATACAGCAGCTATGTGAGGACACGGGATGTAACCCTGAAGATCTGCCGGAGGCGATGAATGATAGGGAGAAATGGCGAGAGACGGTCAGGGATATCCGCGCAGGCGGCGCGACATGATGATGATGATGATGAGAAGCAGATCCCGTAGGGGGAAACTGCTGAAGAAGTAAGGATGGACTCATAAGTGACATTCTTCTATGGACCCCGTCACATGGACATGCAAGTGTTGAATGACCAACTAGAACTGATCGACAACAGCTTTGTATGGACACAGGATATAGTCTAGTTCACACGTGCTTTTCCAGTTAAAGTGTTGGAAATCCACCAGTGCACACACACCGAATCAGTGACCAAGTGTAACACTGTTGCCTCCCACTGAAGGGCTGAAGTGGTTCCTTTGAGGGCCACATCCAGTTCAGCTAGATTGATGTGCTGAGCATTGTTAATTGGACGTAGCCAACATGCATCCTCAATGACCGTCCTATTCATTTCCAATTCCACTCCTGTAGCTACGGAACTCACATCCACCCAAACTGTAATTTCTTTACTGACCATACACCAGTTTGTTAGTAATAACACAGTTCATTACATATAAACTTCCCTCTCAATAAAACATCATCATCATTATATTTTTTATTTTTTAATCAAAGTTTGAAAAAAAATAGTTATATAAAGGCCAATCTTTTTGTTCTCACAAATAATGAATTGGAAAAAGACCATGAATGTTACTATACTTGGGCAAACTTGTCTTTTACTTGTTTCTTTTGGCTAATCCTAGATGATGGAAGGCTTCCATGTTTTTCTTTTCATCATGTCTTAGATTGTAATCTTTAGTAAAAAAAATCTTGTTTTTACCAAAAATAATAACTAAATGCAACTATAATATTTAACAATGATATAATATTTCAATGATTCATTTTAAACCTAAAGTAATTGCAAGGTATGAGTGTTTCAAGTTTTATCACAAGCAGTAAGAAAGAAGGAAAACTATATCAAAGTTCATTGCTGACATTTTGATGGCTGTTTGGTTGGTTGGTTGTTTTTTTTTTTCATCTATCAGCAGTCTGGGAATGAAATCTGGGAATAGCATTTTTTTTTTTAAATCTAAGTATGGAAAATTTTAATTCATTTCTCTTATCATTGTGATTTAATAGTCTTTGACATCATGTCATTGTGAACAGAAAATTGTAATGATTCCAAATTTGGTGAGGACTGCTCCTTTTGAGTAAAAGTAAGAGAAAACCATATGTGAAGGGTGCAATATAAAATACAAGGGATTTTCACCTTTGAAGAAGAGTTCCATAGAGAGAGCATGAAGTGACCACTAGATTCATGTCACTCTGGGCTCTAACCTTGAGCCAGACTGCCCAAAGTGGAGAGGCAGACAAAAGCCATATTTACATATTACTTAGACATGATGTAGTCTTACTAATATACAACACTATGAAAGAAGCAAAGAAAGACTGAGATAAATGGTATTAAATCTCATGGCTTCCTTGAATCAACCTCTAGTTCATCATAATTATTTAAAGTGTTTGTGTTTTAGATTTCTTTTCATAAATTTATGAATATTCTCTACAAAGTTTAAAAGAAAAAATGTAGAACAATTTTTGAGTAGAGAATAAGGTTCTGGCCATCACTAATGTATGAAGAGATCAAGCCATCAAGTAAACTTCTTTATATTTCTTTTACACTAATTACCACTTTTCTTTGCAACCAATTATCTAAGAAAACTCCACCTATCTACTAAGTTTTTGTAGGTGGGGATGAGATGAAACTCCAAATTGAACAATCAATGGAAATGCCAAACACCAACACAAAACATACACATCAACAAACCTGATATGGCAGAATAGTGAGACGAATGATGTGACAACATGACAGAATTTTCTCTTTTGTTAAATGATTAGCCAAACTCTAGGTACATTCTTTTAAAAAAAGGAGATGGCATGGCAGTGAAATAAAATCTCTAAATGACAAATGAATATTACAGATAACATTTACTTATATGTTCTTCTGAAAGTTACAAACTTTTTCAGTTTTGTAGCTTTTGAGCAATAATAGCTTTTTATCCTATATAATAATATAATTAAACCTTGTTATTGTCTTTATTGGGATTCTTTTTTTTGAGATGAGGCTTCTTAATCTGAGTATTAATTTTATTGCAGACTTTTGTCCTCATCTTGGTAGTTTTTTTTTTTAATTGTTTTTCTCACTACATTTCAAGATGAGAACAAAAGTCTGCAATAAAATTAATACTCAGATTAAGAAGCCTCATCTCAAAAAAAGGTTTCCCAATAAAGACAATTACAAATTCAGTAAAGAAGACCAGATAAGGAGAAGAAATAATTGGATTTATAGACAAAAAAATCCAAGATTGATCACCCTTCGGGGCCTGTGGTGCAGTGGATAGAGGTGTTGAGTCTCTACTGTTCCAGGTGAGCATTGTCAGAAGATAGCAGTTTAAACTCCTACCCAAGCCTGCCAGAGGGTTACTTGGTCAAAAACGTGGTGCGATAGACAACAACTATGGAAAGCAGTAAGAGTTGAGGATACAGTTACAAGACTCAGCATTCCTACCCGAGGTTGCGGTTAATCACCTGAAGATGGCCAGAGGTGAAACTTGGCCGAAACGTAGTGAGAAAAGCAACAAAAAAAACTACCAAGATGAGGACAAAAGTCAGCAATAAAATTAATACTCAAAACCTTGTTAGTTTGTACAACCATTATGCTTAGACAATAATCTTATCGGTTGAAACTAGGTTAGCAAGAACCAATCAATTAGGGATCTTATGAAAAGCTTTATAAAGCAACATGGCCAAAGTAAGTATTACCCCACCAACAAACTCATCTTTAACACAATAAACCTGTCAATTAACAAATAGCTAGACAAGGAAACAAAGATCAAATCAATTAAGCAATCAACTGAGCCAAGAAAGGAACCAAATATCTAATCAATAAAGCAATCAACCAAATAACCAGCAAGGATTGAGCCAAATAGTAAATAAGTAATGTCGTTGAGGGCAACTCAAAGGTTCCCTTTTCCAATAGCTACTACACCAAGGTGTAGAGAAGAGCACCTACTCCTTTCCTTGGTAAGCCAACAAACAAGGAACAAAATAGTCAACCTATCAAGTAATTAACCAACAAAATAGCCAAGGAAGCAAGCAACCAGCCAATCAAGGAACTAAACCTAAACCCTTATCGTAACTCAAATCTAACCCTGCCGAAGATGATTTGTTTAACCAAACTCTTTAAGAGAACTTAGACATTTCTTAAAAGCATTTCTCATTTCCCCTTGAACAAAGATAAACATCAAATATCTTAACGAGGAAGAGTAACTTTCCCTTACTTTAACAAAATTTTAATCGTGGCTATATCTCCACTTGAAAGCGAAATCAATCTTTTAAATTTAAAATTGAGTTATTTCCCTTTATTTTACTAATATTAATCCTTGTTTTCCAGCCTGGCAGCTAAATCAAATTAATTTAATGGAATCACAGATTTTTTAAAAGATGAAATAGATGTTTCCCTTGGAAGAAATTACAGAAAATGTTGGGGCTAACTTCCACTATAAATCCCAACACATCACTCTAAAATCTAAACCTGTCAACAATAAGTTTAATATTGATATATAACATCAAGATTTTCTTTAAAAGCCTATTCAATTAAACTCGGCCTGTAACCATTCCCAATTTATATCTGGATTCTTGCAAACAAAACCAAATCCCAATCATGAAAAAGCAATGAGTCATAATGATAGCAATCAGAAAAAATACATCATCAAATGTGACAAAGAGCAATAGGAAAAAGAATTGGTTGAAAGAAAAAAATCAATTTTAAAAAAAGGATAAACAAGGCAAACATATATGAATAGTTCCAAAGTAAATTTACTCACACAATGAAATCTAATCCTATATGTTGTGACACTATGAGCCCTTGGTATAGCGATTTGGGGGAAGTTCCCACATCAATAGTATATGTCAATCTAAGCTCAGATTATTATACCTGAAATATTTCTCAATGATCAGTGTTCAATCCTGAATAAAAGCCAAGACATAAATTTAAGTTACACCCAAATAAATTGGAAGCTTGCCATGGCATAAATCTTCATTTTTCTTGTTAGTCTTCTGCTGTAGATAACTGAGAAATTCATACTAGATGACCAAGAAACATTTTCTTTTCTCATTGAAGCAAAGCTCCATGACACTTCCATAGAGAAAAGAACGCATGACATATTTATCACTTTATTTTTAGAAAATGGGATAATTCAAACATTATGTTGGGCATGAACACAGATCATATCAAAATTATCCTCCAATCACAATTTGAAGTCATTTTGCTTTATTCTATGAACTAGAGCATCATACATCTTACTATGATAAAAATCATTATGATGTGAAGCTTTTTACTGGGTCATAATCAAGTAAATAAATTATTGGTATAGGCTTGCTTTTGTGTCCCTCTCTGAATTCTACATAAAATTAACTTCTGCCATAATAAACAATTTTATGAGCAGTCTGCTGTATTGTTAACAATTTTGCCACACTTACAAAATGCCACATTGTAAATCAATATAACCACCTAAAAAGGGAACTCAATTTTTAACACAAAAAATTTACTGATACAGATAAGCCGAATAATTCACAAACACACTTTTCTTACTTGTATATATGTATTTATCTTAATTTTCCTGCATATTGTTATTTATTCACCTATTTCAACAAGAGTAATAATATACATTATTACTTATTGTCATATTGTTAATAATACTTCATATTTCTGCAATTATGCATATATTCAGTGAGATTAACAGGAGTAAATCTTTATCATAAGCAGCTGAACATTTTTTACTGGAAACAGTAAATAAGGATGTTTATAATATCCAGCTATCACTTATATATATCTGTATAAACTTTAATATTATAAAGGTCTTCATTTACTGATTCCACTAAAAAATTCTAATTTAAAAAAACAACTGTAAAAATGTTTTATTCTTACCTGAATGGAAAAGTTTTGACAGTGTTCATCAGGTTTCAACATTGAATTTGGATTTCAATGGGCAAAATTAGTCCAATGATTTCAACATTTATGTTTTGAGAATATATTCTTTGTTGTACTTTTTACTTTTGAGTATCAGTCAGTTTTACTTAAATTTGATTTCCACAAATTCAGTGAAGATGAATATAATAAAATCTTAAGCATACTTATAAGTTGTATTTGGAGATTTGTATTTAATTTTGTGATCTTTTTTTCCCCTCAGTAAAAGGACCAACCTTACTTCATAAGTGGTCCTTTCAGTGATTCCCTTATCTTTGCTGTTTTCTTATCACAATTCATTACACTGGAAAAAAATGAAATTATTCAATAAATTTCAAATCAGTCACATAACAATTTTTAAAATCATTTATTCTGTTCAGGTTGCAAAAAGTTTCCTGCACTCACTTCAAACAATTTTCTATCAATATAATTTATCAGAAGTTTTAGCAATTCATTTTGATTTTTATCTATTTAACTGGCAAGCAATAATTAGTGTGAATTGTAATTACTTGTTTGATATGAGACTTGTATTTTCAAACACTTCATGTTAACAACATTTACATATAATCTCAACATAAATAATCTAAAAATATTTTTACATTTCACATATTATTGTAGAATATTTCTACAAATTGAAATCAGGCACAAAAATCAACAAGTTCAAATCTTTTTAAACCATTTTCATTGATACAATTTTTAATCTTTTCAGTGTTATTTCATTTTCCTAAAATTTTGGTAAGTGAAAATACAGCATGATAAGTAATCTCAATTTTCAATGAAGTTCTTCCCAACCATAACATTTCTTCTATTGCTTTTCCTGCTTTCATTGGAATCATTAATTAATCTCACTTTAACACTCATCTTGTAACCATTCCAATCTTTGGTTTGCTTTGTTGACATTTTGGGGTATTACTGGTTTAATTATAATGTACAATAAATAATACATTAGCTGAATTCTTTTTAAAAACTCAGCATAATTTCTATTTAAATCAGAAAATTTAATTGCATGATAATGATTTAGAAAATATACACATAATCTGTTATCAATACTTTCAGATTATCGATTACAAATAATTACATGTCAGGAAATTGCTATATAATTATAGTGCAAAGTTTATCTAATTTAATGCCCATTCCATGGTACATACGCTATTTTATTGCATGACAAATGCATATTTTTCTTTTCATTTAACAAGTTTCCTAGATATATTAGTGAATTCTTTAACTTTACTTCATTCAATAATGAATGGTAGCAATTGATTTTATTCATAACAGAAATACTGACGACAGTTTTAAATTTTAATTTATACATCAACGTTTAGTAACTTAATCTCTAAAGAATATTTATATTAAAGCAAAAAATGCTCTTTACTTTAATTAATTCCTCATTCTCTATTTCTTTAAAGATACAGTATAATGAAATTAGTAAACTTTTATTTTTAGTCCAGTTTTTATGTGGGGGATTATTGCATTGATTGCAGTATACCTAATAATAAAGTCAGGTAGAATTTATATTCAAAGAAGGGATTTTTTAGCATCATTTGAATGTCTTTTAAAATTTTACATATATATATATATATATATATATATATATATATATATATATATATATATATATATAACATCAGTAAAAAAAATATCAGATATATTTTGGAAGAAATTTATAATAGTGAAAAAAGATAACATTTTTATCATAAATACTACACAGAAATATGATTATAAAAACAATGGAAAGATTTTTATACTTTATGTTAACATTAACTGTTAATGATTTCCATTTATCCTTCTTTCAAAATGATCATATTAAATTATCCACTTAAAAATCAATCTTAATGCATTCTGATGACATACATCATATATTTACATTTAAAAATATTTCTATATTAAATTGTTACACAAAGTTTTCTTATGATACACATCTATGAAATGACATTGACTAAATCATGAAGGTTATATGGCCTTGTGCCACATCTAAGTATAAAGCTTTGTAAATTACCACTAAATCATGAAGGTTATTGTTTGAAGTTTTCACATACTTCATTTTCATTAATGTATACATCTTTACAATTTCAAATAATATACTTATCATTGTTTAACAATTTACCCATGTATGTAAAACACATTTTATATAATGGATGTAGATGGCAACTTAGAAAAATAAGAAAATTTCATTTTTATAAAATATTGCAGCAAAATAGAATGGCATTTCATCAATTAAATGTATCCAGCTATCCTTTAGTTTTGTTGGGTGGTGTTTTATAACATATCAACCCTTCTGGGTTATCCAATGCTAAATCCTGTATATATATATATATATATATATATATATATATATATATATATATATATAAAACAATGGTAAATTTGTGGGTAACATTTTCAAACGAACCAAATCTTATTTGTTTACACAAAGTTAAATAGTTTCAAGTATTTTTATCAAGCACTATTACTTTTATTTAATATTAATCATTCAGTTTCAGAGTTACATGGTTTCAAATATTGCTATTTATCATTTCCACGCAGTTATATGGTTTCAAGCATTGAAATTGAACTCTAATATTAATATTTAATATTAATCATAGTTTACACACAGTTAAATGGGTTCAAGTACTGCTATTTAACATTACTATTTCTATTTATCAAGTGTTACTATCTTACATAAAACTTATCATTAGTTTGCACATATTTACATTTCAAGTGTACTTATTTAACACCAATGTTTTGATTTAATATTGATAATAATCCCAAGTAAAAGTTTGAATATTTCTATTTGACCCATAAATGGGTACTACCATTTATGGTCAAAGTGGACTTGAGAGTAATGGTAATGAAGGAAGATTCCACATTACAGAAACTGCAAGACTGGAGTATAATATGCAGTTTAATGTCGTATCCAAGACAATAAATGATTTCAAAGGTAGCTATCTAACACTGATAATTCTATTCAACATTATTCAGTTATTTTCAGTTAAATGGTTTAAAATATTGGTATGTATTACTGATATTTCAATATAACTTTTGCACATAGAGACGTGGTATATAACTGATACAGTAAAGGATTAAATACTTCTATTTTACCCAGCAACACTAACATCTACTACTACTTTGGGTCAAGGTGGATCAGGGACTAAAGGAAATGAAGAGGTACTCCACATTCCCCAAACCTCCAGAACTGGAGACTTACCATCTGATAGTTTACTGACACACGTTAGTGGGTTGGAGGGATACCACTCAAGTGGGATACAGTTGGCATAGTCTATATCCCCAGTTAACAGGGCAGGCAGGTATTCTTGCATATTGTTCATAAACATATTCTAAGAAGAAATTAAGCATCAACATATAATTGTTAAATTATCAGAAATTATACTTTCAATCTGACTTTGAGTAAATACTTTGTGTTGAAAAATGGAATTCTAATGATTTTCATAATCTATCATTACTTTTCAACATTCATGACCAAATATATAAAAAAAATATTAGTTAATATGATTGAATATAAACAGTTACTGAATAAGCTCAGTTTAAAAAAAAAAAAAAAAATTAAGAAATTTAAAAATTCAAATCTAACAATCCTATTATCAAGATTTTTCACTTTTCTCTAAACAATATATTGTATTTTATTATGTTTTACATAAGTTTCCTTTCAAGCATAATAGTGATGATCATTTTCAGCCACTCACCTTACTAGTAAACAATTTATAATTTTTTCCTCCCTGTTGAATTTAAAAGAATGTATTGTGTGCTTTTCAACAGCTATTACGTCTCATACTATTTTTGAAGTCTGAGCTGGACTGCTGCAAATCTTAGTGATATAAACAATTTTATCAAATAAATTTCATAAGTGTATCATTATTTCTATCTTGAAAACTATCCAGATATTATATATATATAAATATTGTACCTTACGACTAATTATAAATTGTCTGCCATATACATGCAAATATTAATCTTTTCTTTTACTTAAGCACTTAAAAACTTCATTTGGTCAAATTATCTATAGGTACCAAGTTATCTCCCTTACATTTGCCCCATGTCATTCATTAGTGCATTCTGTAAGAAAATTGCATTTTAACTTTAAAAAATCGAATGAATGTCCCAATTGTTTCTTGAATTTTCTAAAAAATTCTGTCACAATGCATTTTATTTCTTTTGTTTTTAACACATTTACATGGTGTGCCATTGAAAACTTTAAAGTGATATGATTTTTAATTCTATCATCATCATCTTTTTCCTTATAAATTAGATTAATTCTATTCCACAGTCTATATGCTAGTTTTGTTGTCAATCTAATTTTATATTAATTTCCCCAAAACATACTTAAAATACAACAATAAAATTAAACTAGTTGCTTGAGAGCAAATTTAATATCAATTATATAAGATACGATTTTACATAAAAATAAAGTGTTAACACACAAGTAGTTAAAAGATTGGCAAAAATATCTTGTGTGTCCAATGATTATGAGGAAATTGTTTTTTTGTTTTTTTTTTGCATCACTTCTTAATCCTTCAGTGATGGTGTTTCTGAATAACTAAATTATATATTTCATTTCAATAAAGAGTTCTTAGCTCTTGCTGATAATATGGAATAATTTAAGCTTATAGAAATTCAAGCACAATATAAAAGAAGGAGCTTGTGTTGAGGTGAATGTATCACTTCAACATAAAAGATCACTTCAGTTTAAAATGCAATCATTATCTTTATATACTCAATATTTTTTATAACCAAATAAACACCAAATAATATACATAATGTTTTAAATTTCAACAATGATTTATTGTAATGAAAATCTTAAATAATTCTAATTGCTTTTGGACTTATTGTGTGTGTGTGTGTGTGTGTGTGTGTGTGTGTGTGTGTGTGTGTGTGTGTGTGTGTGTATTTTATTAGTGATAGAATTAATTAGGTACTCACAGTAAAATAAATCATTTCTACATAAAAGAAAATACAAAAGTTATTTGTAAAGATTATTAGATATAAATTTACTTGCAAATATTTTAAACATCATCTTTCATTTTTGAAAACTAATGACTTTATGTTAATTGTTTTATTTATTTCTTAAAGAGACCAACAACCATGTATCTATTTATCAATGAAGTTACTTTCATAAATGAATTCATTCACTTTTTGCCAGATGTTGGCATTTTCCTCTCGTTAACATGTTCTTTATAAAATGATTGCTTAATATGAAAATAGCAAAGTTAAATTTATTTTCAATTTCAGACTATAGCAATGATTGATTATCATGAGATAAGAGAACATATATTAGGCCTAACAAATGTGGTTGTTGTCCCCAAAAGTTCAAATACATTTCACATCTACCAGAAATGATATATACAGTTACATATAGTCAAAAATTCCTCTTAACTTTATCAAATAACATTTTTAAATGAGTCTTCTTAATTCAATGTTTATTACATGTATTTTACTTAAATCAAAGTTTATTAATAGTAGCATAAGGCAACATCTCTAAAGAACAGAGAAAATAACATTTCCTTATTTAAATGACTTTGAAGATTAATTACTACTAAGTATCAACATGGCTACTGATACATCTGCAGGTTGTCTGAATTTATACTGCAAATCTAATTAACCTCAATAAGTAAAAAAAGTCCTCAACCAGTATTTCTTAAATTTAATATCATTCATTTACACCCTTAGTAAATTATTTGAATAAATTTTCTGCGATTTTTCTGGATTAGTTTTTGATATATTTTGAATTTACAAAAATGAACTGAGATAGGTTAATACAAAAATTCAACTAATATTAGCTTTAGAAGTCTGAAATATGTTGAAAAATATGTAAAGGAACAGATCTAACAATTACTGAAAAACAGAATATAACACAGTTATTGTGTGATAAAACATTCCCTCTCGATATATCAAAGAAGCTTTAAATAAATTATCAAAGGATAAAGAAGGTTGCTGAAAATATAAGTAAGTTGATAACTTGAGGCAAAAGAAATGACTTTAAGAACTTGCTTTCTCAAGAAGAATATAAAATTAAGTGAGTTATAGAAAAACAATCACTTTTGACAAGAGCTCAGATCTTTGAAAAACATGAAATTGAGGGAGTCAAGGACAAAATATGCAAAAAACTTTATGAATTGTGATCGGCAAAAGAATTTAGTAATGCAAATATTTTAATGTGTCAAATTTGGGATAAGAAATACATGAAAACTGACTCAACGAAAGTAATTTTCACAAACTAAGCTAAAAGTGCATTTGATAGACAGGAGGGCTGGGCCAAAGAATAGATTTTGTTCAATTCAGACATGCTCATGAATAAAAGAAAATAACTAGGAGATGGTAAAATTTGTTGGCAACAATAATCGAGGGCAATGCGAAGGTTCCCTTTTCAATAGATACTACACCAAGGTATAGGGCACTACTCTTTTCTTTGGATTGGTCCACTTTACCCTTGATACATACCTTATAATCCTGAGTGTTAAGGAATGAGATATGAAGTACCATTTTTTGAATCTTTGGTATGACTTGACCTGGGAAGGAACCCTGGTCCTCCACGCCATTGGCGAACACTCTACCTAATTGGCGAATGGGCTGGTCAACCAAACCATTATTGGATCATTCAAAATTGATGAAGCAGTTAAACTGAACATTGTTAACTATTACAATTTTATGAACAAGACTTACTTTGCATTATAGTAATATGATATATTTACTGGTGCTAAAATCTTATGAAAAAAATAATACTTTTCTTAAAGTCAGGAAACAATAATTTTTGGAAATAAAAATATCAGAATACAGACTTGTTTACATTTTGAGTATACGTACAGAAATTCAAAAGTGATTTTAAAAGGTCAGTAAAAGGTGTAGTCTGCATACCAGCTAATTGTCTAAACAATCCAAGTAAGCAAACAGCAAGAATATCATTTTGGGTCTGTTATTGCATTGACCCATTTAAACTCGTCATTATTATCATCATGTTGTGCTGCTAGTACAGATTTCCCTGTCTCTCTCTTACCATTCATCTCTATCATCCATTGCTTCTGGCAGATCTAGTAGACTACATCCTGTATCCATACAGAATTTTAGAAGATAAGTTCTAGTTGGTCATCCAACACTTGCATGTCCGTGTGAAGGGGATCCATAAAAGAACTTCACTTACGAGTTCATCCTTACTTCTCCAGTAGTATCCCACATGTCTTGTACATCTTATTTGGATGGTTTTAGAAATGGGAGGTAGGTGGCTGTCCAGCTGCTGTTTTATGGGATGTTACTTCTAGGATTTGTTCAATATAGCTCATAGAATTCTAAAGCAATTCCCATCTAATTTTTTCTCTATATGCTTAGTCAATATATGTGGTGCTTGGAAAAAAATGCATTTTATTTTATTGGATAAATTTGACTTCCATTTGATTTGATCCCAACCACATAAATCATTTTCTAAAAGCTAAGTTATTTTTCTAATGCTTTTTAATCAATGATAGAAGTGTTGCAAAGTTGTTTCTAGTTTGATTTCAAATTTCTCATTGAAATCTCATTCATCATTCAATCACTCATTCATTGTAAAACAACTGAACAACGAATAACTAAATATGTTTGAAATATGATTTTGTGGTGCATACTATTACAACAATAACACTGGTTTACAAAAATAAATTTTTGGTCTGAGGCAAGAATGGAGATGAGTGTTTTTTGTTAATTTTGGTGTGCTGAATTCAAATTTATAAATAGTTTTGCTCTATCACCTCAAGTTTTCTGGCTTTTAAATAGTCTCATTTTAGTATAAACAGAGAATATATATGCATATTTCAAGAGCTGCAGCAGCTTATAACAGATAAAACAGGATAGATAAAGAACACTGATTGAATCAATATACTTGGATGACACAAATACATAATTCATAGTACCACAGACAGTCAAAAGTGTGTTTTCTTAGATCTGGTGTATTTTGCCTCCAGGATGTCACGCAAGAGCATCCAGCAGAAGTCTCCCATTATGCTGGGGTTCCATTTGCCTTGATAGTTGCTCTCCATCTTCATAATGTCTTGGTGGAATCTTTCTCCACGCTCATCACTCACTGCTCCAAGTTTTGGCAGGAAGAAATTGAGGTGGGAATGGAGAAAATGAATCTTGAGTGAAATTCGGCACCCCATATCCTTATAAGACTTTAGCAATTTCTCAATACAGGCTTGGTAATCTGGTACGCATGCGTTACCAAGGAACCCACTACAGACTGATTTGAATGCTTCCCATGCTCACCGTTACTTTAAGTTAAGAAGCTCAGATCTGAGGTCCGATAAAGAAGCCCTCTTTGAGCTTAGCAGCACTAAGACCTGGGAACACAGTAGACAAGTGTTAGAAGGCAGCACCATTTTTGTGCAATGCCTTCACGAAATTCTTCATCAAACCAAGCTTGATGTGAAGAGGAGGAAGAAGCACCTTATTCATGTCCACCAGAGGATTCTCCTTGAGGCTGTGTTCACCAGGAACAAAAGTGCTTTTAGACCCCCAGTCTTTCTGCTTGTAATGCTTGGATACAGCTTGACTATCCTAGAGACAGAGAAAACAACAGTACTTTGTGAAGCCCGCTTGCATACCCATAAGAAGACCAATGACCTTATTTGTTCCGATTCCTGAAACTGGTGATCCTTACATCTTCCTGGACCAGGTTCCACTGTTTAAGCCGAGAAACCAAGAGCTCTGACTGCTGTTTTGACAGATACAAATCACAAGCAACATCATTCAGGTCTCCTTGCGTGATCCAGTGTGGCTCATTGCCACTTGTTCCTGAATATGTAGAATCAATATCTTCCAAAGATATTGACTCGGCAGAATCCTCCCTTGAAGGCATTTCTTCATCTGATGAGGAAAGAAGATCCTTATTTACTGGAGGTGTGGGTACAGGAAGATCATCTGAATGGAGAACGGGTTTCATAGCAGATCAAAGGTTGGGATATTTGATCTTTTTCCAAGAAGATGCAACAACTGGTATTTTGGAGTCATCAATTTTTAGGAGAGGGTCATTGTGGACTTTCCTTAGAGAGCAAAAATGCACGCATTTAGTTTTAGACTTGGAGAACTCAAGTCCATTTTCTCTTGCCCATTTATTTACTTTGTTTAAGTTTAGTTCGAGTTGTTGCTCTACTATGTTCATATGAGTGGCCCGATAGCATATGACAAAGTCGTTGACGTAGAGAGCACAGTCGATTGAGGGGGTTAGACATTTTACAATATTGATTTTTATGGAGAAGAGAGTAATGGAGAGGATGCTGCCTTGCGGAACACCCTCCTCTTGATGTTGTGAGTTTGAACGGGCGGATCCCACGCGTACCGTAAATGTTCTTTCAAAGAGAAAGTTTTTTATGAACATCGGCAGTCTTCCTCTTTAGCCTAGATTATAGAGGTCCCGCAAAATACCATACTTCCACGTAGTGTTATAAGCCTTCTCTAAGTCAAAAAATACTGTCGTCAGATGTTGTTTTCTGATGAAGGTTTCTAGACGTATCAAATGATCTATGGTTCCTCTCCTTTTTCAGAATCCCGTTTGCATATTTATTATTAGACCATTTGTCTCGAGATACCACGTCAGTCTACTATTTATCATCTGCTCCATCGTCTTACAAAGGCAGCTAGTCAATGCGATAGGTCGATAATTCTGTGGGTTCAATGTATCTTTGCCTGATTTGGGGATCAGGACAATTATTGATTGTCTCCATGTTTCTGGGAAAGTACTGTTCACCAAAATATTATTATATAGCTTTAGTAGGCATTTGACCGATTCATCTGGTAGCTGTTTGAGAAACTTGTTGTGTACTTCATCAGGACCGACAGCTGAGTGGTTGGATTTTTTTATGGAGTCCACTAGTTCAGTTAGGGTAAATGGCTTATTGTATTCTTCGAAGTTATTTGAAGAGAACTTTTTTTTTTTTTTTTCGAGGGTGGGTTTGATTTTATAGAATTCTGTGTTGAATTGACTGGAGGAGTTTTTAGAAAATGTTTCTGCAAGAAGATCTGCAATGGCCTTTTTACCTATTATTTTGTGGTTTGTTACGGAGAGGTGTTTTAATGGAGTTGATTGTTTTTTACCGGCTATTTTTTGAATCATGAGCCAAACTGTTTTGATGTTAGAAGAGGTATTTAGCTTGCTCACGTAATTTTGCCAGGATTTTTTCTTGGCTTCTCTGATGATTTTACAGGTGTTAGCTCGGGGGAATTTAAAAGAGATTAAATTGGAGGTTGTGGGTTCAGTGTTGAATTTCTGCAAAGCTGCTTGTCGTAGGTGAATAGCCTGTTTACATTCTTTATTGAACCAAGGTCTGTCTTGTTTATGAATTGTTGGGTTGTGTGGAATGCATGTTTTAGCTATATTTATAAGTTTTTAGGAGAATTCGGGAATAGTTTCGGTATTGTTTACTATGAGGTGTTTCTGACATTGAGAGTGAAATTCTTCCCAGTTAGCTTTATTTAAACTCCACCGGGGAAGGTCGTCGTCTTGAGGGTGCAAACTCTCGAGTACAATTGGGAAATGGTCGCTCCCGCATGTGTTGTCATACACCCTCCAGGTGAAATCAAGGAACAGTGAAGTATCGCAGAGGGTTAAATCAATGGCTGAGTAGGTACTATTTACCAACCCCTCCGCTCGGGCAGGATATGACACAAGGTCAATTTTTAAGCGGAGTTTAACAGGTTTGAATTCAGAGTTTTCCCTCTCCTAGACTAGTTGCCTCACCAAGGCTGAAGAACCTAGTCCGTCCTACCATTTACCCATAGCTGGAGGGAGAATAAGGGGGTTCATACCTTTCCCAAGGGTATTTGCCCGAAAGTGAACGTAATAGCGCGACTGGAGTACGAACTCGCGTACTACGATTCCGCAGTGCATCGCTTTAACCATAACACCACGAGGACACCCCTCAATGGCTGAGTAGGTAGCAGATGATGGATCCACATGTGTTGGCGATTTTTTGTTGAATAGGCAGAGATTACTATTGTTAATGATATTTTCAAGAGTTTGGCCTTTGTGGTTTGTGCTTCTACAGCCCCACATGGTGTTATGGCTGTTAAAATCGCCAAGTAGAATAAAAGGTGTGGGTAGTTGCTGTAATATGTTGTTGATTTCACTTTCATTTATGGCATCGTGAGGCAGAATATATATAGAGCAGATATTAATTGTCCTTTGTAAAGTCACTTTGACAGCTATTGATTGGAGTTGAGTGTTGAGGTGTATTTTGCTTTGAGGTATGTCATTCCTAATAAGGATTGAGACACCACCCGAAGTATTGACCAGTATTGCTGATGAAATTGTAACTTTGGTGGTTTTTTATTGTGATATCATCATTGGTTTTAAGAAATGTTTCTTGAAGGCAGACAATGGCAGGTTGTTGTTGATTCATCAATAAGAGCAGTTTGCTCCTATTGGCTTTGATTCTGCGGCAGTTCCACTGGATTATTTTGTGGTTCATTGTTAGGCCTTAGATCTGGACTGTTTGATCGTTTATTTTTATGGCCTTTATGTTTATGTACTTGGGGGCTGTTTTCTGTTTCCATCTTTTCTAAAATTTTAAATTTGTTACTCGCGTCAACATTTTCATTTTGTTTTAGAGTAATTTTTGTCTTGTCTTTTTGTAGTTTCTTGTTTGGGGAGGTATCTGTAGAATTGGGTGGTCTTATTGGAGATCTATCTTTTGGTCTTGTTTTAGAAGGGGATTTCTCCTCGACACTTTTTGTTGGTTGTGTGGTTGGTGATAGCTCCATGCTCTTTTCTAGATTGGTCTTAACCGTGGAGGTGTGTGAGTGTGCAGGTGTCTTCACTTTGTCTGCTACAAGATCTGCCTTTGTAGTTGGTGTCTCTGAAATTTTGTTGGTATCAAGGGAGGCTCTTATTTCATTGATATAGCCTTCTCAGTCACCCGGCTCCAGCTGAATCAATTCTTTTACTATCCTCTTGTAATTATATTGGGTTTTATTGCGCTGGACGGCTTGAGAGTAGGTTGTGGTCTTACTATCATTTTCCGTTGAATGGGATGTTGTTCCTGTGTTTAATTCCCAATATTTCTTTTTCCAGTTTCCAACTCTCATAGGATCATGCATAGATGGGATGATCGCCTCCGCAATTCGCACACTTATATGAATTGTTACACTTGTCAATGTGGTGGTCAGGATCTTGTTGAGCACATTTGCCACATACTTGTCGACCTCTACAATTATCCTCATGGTGGCCGTATTTTTGACAATTGTAGCAATGCAATGGATTGGGCATGAATTGCTCAACTCTCTCGATTGTGTAGCCTACTTTTATCCTCTCCGGTATTTTAGGTTGGTCAAATGTAATTATGTAGGTGTTAGTTTCAATGAGTTTACCCTCTTTTTTGATTGTAACTCTCTTTACTTCTGTTACACCTTGTTTCTTCATTTCTTTTTTTATTTCATCAATTGTGCATAATGACAATTCCTTACTTCTTACAACCCCTTTACTTATATTCAAGGATTTGTGAGGGTAAGTTTTTACATTTATAGTGTGGAATTTAGTCATTTTCAGAAGGAAATCGGCATTTTTCCTTTTATCTACTTCAACAAGCAAAGTTTGATTTTTTTAGTTTTTTTATGTGGACGGGCGTCATATTACTAGATATTACCTTTTCAATTAAAAAAGGTGATAAGTTTGTTATTGGCATTTCTGTGGATTCAATTATCATGAATCTGGGGAAACTTGCCACACCTTCGTAGTCCGATTCAGTTTCCGTTAGGGTACGTTTCAGTTTTTTTGATGAAGAAAAAGCCATGATTGGTAATTGTTGTTCACTGGTCCTATGCTCCACCAGCCACCATGGACTCCAACTTTAGAAGGGAATGAACCAAGGGGGCAACCCATTCGCCTTGGTTGAGATGGGGATACAATACCAGTATACTCATGCAAAGAGTATGATTCTGAGCCTCTGCCAAATTATGCTTTTTAAAAAACAACAATCTCACAGCGGTCATAAGTCCTACCTAAGCACAATTGACCCTCAGCCCCTGCCTTCTAGCATGTATGGAATAAAGGGTTGGAAATAGTTCCACAAAAGTAGGTCGAATAGTTCCACAAGAGCAGATTGTATGATACGATTGGGAAAGTAAAAAAACCCAACAAAAACACAAATATGCTAGGGCATGTCGAGACCAGCCAATTGATCGGATCAGGCCCAATCCAACTGCCCGTCAGACCAAGTAAGGGCCAAAGTGATGCGTTGCAAGCCATTGACCACTCGGTCGCCGGATCAATGACTGCTCAACCACCAGGGATCCGTTCTAGCACCTTATGGGTCGCCACCCACGGCCAACAGGTGGCCTCATTGTGGGGGTTTTACCCTTCTGCAGAGGTGCAGTCAGTATATTCTACAGCCCCAGCCAACAGGGCAGGCTAGTAGATAAACTTCCGTTTCAAAAATTATATGAACTTGAATGATAGTACAAAAAAAAAAGAATTTCTCATTCTTATTCATAGAAGAAGAATAAATGTCTTAAATGGTTTATACTTATGGAAAAGATGATTTTTAAAGGGGTATAATTATAACACTTAAAATCCTTCATAAATATCCAATGAAAATCTATGTAAAATACAAAATCTTCAGAATATGACCGATATGTTGAGACACATCAGTCATATTTATTTAGTCAACAGTGTTAGATTTTTAATAGCAAGAACTCAATCAGTTGCTGCAAGTGAAAGTATAAAAACAGGATTTTTCACATAAATAAAATAAATCTCTGAAAGATAAAAAAAATTAATGAATACTTTGTTTTCTTCATATAGACCAGACCTAAAATGTAAGTTAGAAATTTAGGATAAAAAGTTGCCTGAAAAAGCAATATCTTAATTTATTTTCCAGGTTGGTTTGGTTTGGTTTTTCTTTAGTCAAAAGCAGCACATTTCTATGAACCCATCTGACTTTGTGTATTAAAAAAAGCAAACAGATTTTATTTCTTTTGGGACATTTACTTGGGTAGAAAATCAATGTTCAATACTTTGTATGAGTAAAGCAAATCAAATTAAGGACAGAGTGTATCCATGAAATAAAGCCTCATAAATTCGAAATATAAACACCTTTCAAAACACATTTTATTTTATCAGATAAGTATCAAACATTTTCTTAAATCCAATAATTGATTATTTTGTAGTGTTATTGATATTTTGCCGAAATACTTTTTTTCATAAAAAGTTCAGAATTTGATTTGTTTACAGTAATTTGATTTTCATTGTTGTGTGTTTGATCCACTTTGTGCGCATGGAGTGATGTAGTAAAAACATGGCAGATGTATGACAGTAGGAACCGAAATGGGTATCCTTTGTAGAGAAAGTAGGGTTGGGTTGGGTTGCTTCTCTTGGACTTTGGATCATGTTATGATATTTCCCAACCTTTGTGATAATGTTTTGCTTTTTAAGTTTTTGTTTGGTTTTATTTTTTCTATTTTTAGTTGGTGGTGTTTCTCATGTAAGTATGTTTATATATATGTATGTATCTAGTTATTATGTTATAATTGTATTATGTCTTTTAGTCCTTGAATTTTTCTGTTATCTTCGTGACCCTTCCTGGTCTCGTTGTACAGCTTTGTAGCTGGTATATTTTCTGTACTGTTGATGTTGGTGGTCTTTCTCTTGGTGTGGTTGGGTATTCTGGTGGATTTTTTTGTGTATTTGATTCTTTGTTTGCAGTTGCCATCGTAATAGCCTTCCTTTTTTTGTGTAGTGTCTGTGTTGGGTGTTGGAGATAGTTTCTCCTTTCTTGGTAGGTTTGTTATGTTTGTGGTAGGTCTTGGTTTGAGGTGTTCCCTTGTTCTTTTGTATACCTTACCTCTGATATTTATTGGTATGTTTTTGGTTCCCTGATTGATTGTGGTCTATTAAGAACTGTGCCCATTATCCATATATTGCTTAGTGTGTCCCTTGCATAGATTGGCTTCATGATGTTCAGTATTTCTTTTCCCTGGCTGGAATGTCTGTCATAATTCTGTTTCTGCTTTGCTTGGTTTTGTTCATTTTTTTGGAGGTGTCTCCTTTTCAGAGTGGCAAGATTGTAGCCTCCCCACTTGCTGTAGGCAACATTGTTCTGGGTTTTCTGCTAAACAGTAGTTCATATGAAGATGGCATATCATTATTTTTTGGGGGTGGTTCTATACATCCATAATGCAGTGTAGGGGCACTTCTTTTTCTGTTGGGCCTTCTTCAAGAGGGCCTTGAGTGTTCCTATAGTTCTTTTCACTACTCCATTTGTTTGGTGGTGGTATGGTGAGCTGGTTTTTAGCATTATATTTGAGTTGTGGAATTCCCTCTTAAACCTTTCACTATGTATTGTGAGCAACAGTCAGACATGATAGTTATTGATAATCCATATTTTGTTAGAACCTGGGTGATCTACTCACAGACAGTAGTAGCCGATGTGTCTGGAAGTGTTTTGAATACTGGGAATCTTGAGTAGTAGTCTACTACTAGGAGATATTTACATTGATCTTGCTCACAGATGTCCATACTTATTGTTGCCCAAGGGTGTGTGGGGAGGTCTGGCTGCATCAGTTGTAGTTTGGGTTGCACTGGTTGATATTTGCTGCATATGGTACATACTTTTACCATGTTCTTGATGCTCTGTTATATCCCTGGCCAGAATATAGACTTGCAAGTAGGCTGCATTTTGTTTTTTCCTGGTGGCAAGTGTATAGTATTTTAATGACTGATTGTTTCAGTGCTTCTGGGACAACAATTCTGTCCCCCTTGAGGATTAATCCACCTTCTAGGATGAGGTTGTACCTGAAGGTCCAGTCTTCCAAAAGTGTTGTCAGGTATTGTTTTCAGTATATTGTGTCCTTCAACAGGGTTCATTGTTGGCTCAGCTACTAATGCCTCTTTTACCCGTTCTGTGTTTATTATTTTCATGTTCGTCATTATGAAGTTGATGTTGTGCTGTTATGGTGTACCTTTTCTATTTTCAGTGAAGCATCTGCAACTGGGATTGTCTTCCTTGGTTTGTATTTGACTTGGATGTCAAATTTTAGGCGCTTTAATATGAACCATTGAAATCTTGAAAAGGTCAGAGATTGATTTTTTTCTCAAAGATTTGTTCAAGTGGTGAATAGTATGTTTCTACTGTTAGCTTTCACTCCAGTAGGAAATATTCAAATTTTTGTAAGCCATATGTGACTGCTAGGCACTCTTTTTCTATGTTGGAGTACCTTGACTCTGTTGGAATGAGACACCTTGATACCATTCTGACTATTTTTTCAGCACCTCTTTCATTGATCTGTCTTATCCATGCCTCCATACCTAGGGTACTGACATCACATTGAAATATTGTTGTTGTGTTGGGGTCTATGACATAGTAACTGATTATCTGTGCCTTGCACAGTTCTGTTTTTATTTCTTCCAGGGCTTCTTGATGTTGTTGTGGCCATAAGAAGTGCACATTCTTTTTCATCAGTTCTCAAAGTGGTGCAGTCACTTGTGATAGTTTCACTGAGTGTTGCGTAGCCATATACACGAATATGGCCATGTGCGAAATAGACATGTAATGTTCATTAACGATAGAACATATGAAGAACATAGGAATCTTGGAATTCGAAAACACGTAACGACTTCTTGTTCAGGTATGAAACCTTTTTATTAACTTTGAGTTAAAGGTTTCGACGTAAGGAGGAGAGACACAATCTTCTATGCTGTCTTATTCATTTGGCCCCCAACTCGAGCGGCCCCCATCAGGCGCACGTTCGCCTTGCGCCTGCGAGCTCCAAAATCGATCCTTCTCGTTCGGCGTCCAAAAACCCGACCCTTATTTTCTTCAAATTCTCACACAAACTTCTGCGTGCTTCCGGTGCGTGACGTCACCCGCACCTTGTCACCCAGTATCGTCTCGGACTGTTATGACATCTGAGTGACACCTCCATCCGCTCGCGCGCACCTGCGTTAACACCTGCTTCAATTTTACACCCAACCAACCCATGTGCTGAGCCGAAAGGTTCTCAGCCTAACTAAACTCAAAGGCATGAACCAAAATCCCTCGGCTATTTCATAACATACCTATCCAACCACAATAAAATCATTTGTCATCGATGATGACAAATTATTTTCTTAAACTATTGTGCCGCTCCCCCCATGTCGAACTGAGCAACAAAATCTTCAGCAATACAATTTCAACAAAATAATACAACAAAAAGCATGTGTCAGTCCCAAACTCAAAAGTCACTGAAATAAAAATAAAAAGTGTTCGTATTGTCCATCGTTTTTTTTTCATTTTTTTTTCTTTTTCCGACCACATTTTCTGGTTCTTTTTTCTCTTTTTTTAAAAATTTTTTCAACAGTCACTCGTTCGGCATGTATTTTTTTTTTTCAGTCTTTGATTTGTTCTCTTATTTATTTAAAAAATTTTTTTTTTTTAATCTCAGGTCAATTGCTCATTTTGTATTTTGCCTTTTTTTTTTTCCTTCCTTATACGTCCGTACTCATTACTTTTAACTTTATATATCCTTCTCTCGAAATCTCTGTCATTAATTAATGTACACATTTTAACCTTCCACAACCAAGCATAGCTCGTAATCAAACCAAGATACATGTTTCCCCGTTTTTTCCACCTTTTGACCACCGTCAAACGGTCTATCTCACATCTTTTCAACAGCTTATGAGTACCCTTCTATTTTATCTTCTTTCTTTCTTTCGCCCTTAAAATACCGGGTGTTCTTTTCTAAACCACCCAAACCTTTATCAGCTCACTCAATAAAATTTCTCCCTCGACACAAAATCAAGTCCGCGAATTTTCCAAACACATCCAATGAGATGACCAGAACTCTGCGCATATCTTAAATAACTAATCTCCAAACCCATGTTTTTCCGAACATCTTCCTCAACAAAACCTCACAGTCCCACTCCAGGGGGGAACTCACAAAATAACCGTTTGCCCTGTCAGACACAATAAACATCCGTCTCTTCGTTGATCTGCCTCTCCGGTGAGATATGAGACAATTTTCCAGTCGATATGGACAACGAAACGTCCAAAATATTCCAAACGTGACTCCAACTCTTTCGGATTCGACTACTTAAACAAAAACCTGGCCTGATTTCTTCAGCACCCAAAACATCGATTCTCCAACATCGAAACCTGTCCCAAAAGTCCTCACTACAGATATGCAAAATTTTTCCGGCAATCCCATTGATGAGCGAAATCTCTAAGGTCTCGAATCAAAATTCTAATCTCCAAATATTATTAGCCCAGACCACCAACAAGTTACAAGTTTTCATTCATAAAAACATTATTTACTACAAACTTCACCTACAATGACCCCGTCTATCGTAAAATCCATTCATAAAAATACATTATTACTATAAAATTTCTTTACAAAATATTGTTTACTATTGCTGTCAATCATGAGCGCGACACAATCCTCTGTCCCCACAGCGACCACCTTTATTTCTTCTCTGTCACTGCGAGCTTATTTCTCTGTTACTCTTTCTTTCTCTCCTCCCACCATGATACAAAGTCACATACAGTAGTAATCATAATTTTCTATGCTACCAACGATTTTTCTTTTTTTTTTTTTTTTAAATTTCAGAATTATTTCCAAATCTATCCTCCACAACCATTCAAACTCTATTTGTAAATTAAACTCTGACAGACGTAAATGAGCAAATACCTTCTTATTCTTTTTCGTTTCTTCATGCCTTTTTTTTTTTTTTTTGGAGTTGAGTTTTGTTACTTCTTTTTTTTCTTTTCTTTTCACGCCTTCCTTTTTTTTTTTCTTTTGCGGTTGCGCTGTTCTTCTTTTTTCGGTGCTGGACATTTTCCTTTTTCTTTCTGGGGGGCGCCGAATTTGTTCTTCATGTTTTTGGTCTCTTTTCCTTGTTTCTTATTTTCTGGGGCCTTGTGTTTTCTCTCTCTCTCCCTTGATCGCCTGAACAAGCCGCTCCAAAATAGATTCCTCCTTGTTCTTAGCAGCTTCTCTGATCGTCTTCGTGGAACCATGGTAACCCAATCGAAAACCATATCATGAACGATATGCCCAAGTTCTGGCACCAAATATGTCTATGTTGCGTAGCCATATACATGAATATGGCCATGTGCGAAATAGACATGTAATGTTCATTAACAATAAAACATATAAAGAACATAGGAATCTTGGAATTCGAAAACACATGACGACTTCTTGTTCAGGTATGAAACCTTTTTATTAACTTTGAGTTAAAGGTTTCGACGCAAGGAGGAGAGACACAATCTTCTATGTTGTTTTATTCATTTGGCCCCGAACTCGAGTGGCCCGCCTCGCGCCTGCGAGCTCCAAAATCGATCCTTCTCGTTTGGTGTCCAAAAACCCGACCCTTATTTTCTTCAAATTCTCACACAAACTTCCGCGTGCTTCCGGTGCGTGACGTCACCCGCATCTTGTCACCTAGTATCGTCTCGGACTGTTATGACATCTGAGTGACACCTCCATCCGTTCCCATCAGTGTGTGGAGTTCTTCTGCATTTTGGGGAAATTAAATATCCTTTATAGCTTGAAGCTTATCTTCTGTGGGTGATATGCCATATTCTGTGATAGAAGTTTACTTTTTTTTTTTTATATTGGAGTTTATCAGGATAATATCCAATATTGTTCTCCTTGGTTTTTTTCAAGACTTTGGTCATGACTGTGTCATGTTCTTCTTCTGTTGATCCTGTTACCAAGATATCATCCATTATACCCATGACATTTTTAATTCTGGAAAATACTGTATCCAGGTGTTGTCGGAATATGTCATGGGATATAGTTAAGCCAAATGGTAAACGTTTGAATCTCTATCTTTTAAATGGCATGTTAAAGGTGCATAGCAGGCTAGATTGATAGTCTAGTTCTTGGTGCCAGTATCTCTTTTTTACATCAATGATGCTGTAATATTTTTTCCATGTAGTAAGGGTAGTAGCCTATCTAAGGTTTTGATAGGGCAGTGTCCCATTTTTATGTTTTTGTGCAGGTTTCTGGGGGTCCATACATAACCTGATTTTGGATGTTCCATCGTTGATTGTGGTTATCTGATAGATGATGGAGTTTAACAAATCTGTTGGGCCTGTAACCTTGCTTATGATGTACTTCTTTTCCATTTTTGCATACTTGGACTTCATGAAGTTGTTGCTGCTTTTTTTACATATTCTTACAGTACCTGCACTGTGCTCTTCTAGCAAGGACGTTGGTTTCTTTATTGGTGGTTTCTTCCATATCTATAACATTCTTTGCCTCTTGTTTCAGGTAAATTTAGCTGTCTACTGGCCTGATTCTTGTTTTGGGTGGGGTTGTGCTTTGGGGATCTGGTCACTGCTGTTTGCCCAGGACTGCATTTGTTGATAAGGGTTTTGTCCCGGGGTTTATGGATAGAACCTCCATCTGTGCTATGGTGCTCTCCTCCATTTTTGCAAAGTTGTATACTTGTTTATAGATGAGGGTATCACCTATCTTGATGGTATCTCAGCAAACTTGATCAGTTTCTACACTGAACATCAGTGTATACTTCATAATTTTGTTTCATCTTTTCAGGGTACCTAGCCTCCTTGACCAATTGTTTCTCTTTGGTGAGAAATTCTTTATTATCATTTTCCATTGTTTTAGGCCTGATGAGAATTTGGTTATTTTGGGGTTTGCAGTAGTCTCCACTTTTCAAAGACTGTATTGATCCTTAGTCTAACTTTAGGGTTGTTGAAGGTGGCTGTGTTGACATTTCCAGCCCCATGTCATCAATCCAAAGAAGCATTTGTCTTACCTTCCTCGCCTCCACTGTATCATATAGTGGGCCCTTCAAAATCAGCTCCCATTTTTATTCAAATTGTTTGAATCTTTTGTGAATGTCTCCTGGACTTATCCAGTCCATCTTTGGAGATATAAATTTATCTGCCATTCTTACACATTATTGTTTGTTAAGTATGAGGAACAAGTTTTGTTTATTGATACAAGAGTTCAATATCTCAATGTGTGTGTTGTAATGTATGATTTTGTTACTTACATTTTTCTTTGTTGTTTTCTTCTGAGGCCATTTTCTGGTTCTCCAGAGTCCTTGTTCAATTAGGGGTGTTTTAATTAATTCCACTTCTGACACTATGTTGTGTATTTTTTCCACTTCAAGCTTGTGGAGAAATGTGGTAAAATCATGGTAGGTGTATGACGGTAGGAACAAGAGGGTATCCTTGGTTTATCTTTATAGAGAAGAGGGAAGAGTTGCACTGGGTTGCTTCCTTTGGACCTTAGATCATGTTATGACATTCATACTATCATTATCACAAATATTTCTGCTTCTATAAGTTGCACAGAGATAATCTTTATATGAAAATTGTCTTTAATTTTTCTTCTTGTTAATAGCATAAACATTATTATAACAATTACATTTCATGCAGATTTGGGAATTTATGTGTGTGTGCCAATTCTTCAGGGGAAATCTTTTCATCAAACAAATTCTAATGATGCATTAGAGAGGCATGAAAATCTTCTACATAGTTTATTTTAACAATAAACAATAACTTTAAAATGTAAATTTTATCATCAAATCAAAATATGTATATATCCTTCTTTATTTGATATAAGAACTACAATAATATATTAAAGATATTTTAGCATAATTAAAATCATCCAAAACTACAAATAATATGAAACAACTAAGAAGAATTCATTACACATTGGCTAATGTTGTTATTATTATAACAGTGATGATGTATTACAGAGGAGGGGGCTTAACACTAAGGAGAGGATAGAGTCAGCAATTTCTAAGCCCTATTAACAGTGTGAGTGTTTCCAGAGAGGAAAAAACAGAAGTAAAATAATGAAATGGAAAATCTTTCCTATCATATAGCTACTGTCCTTTCTTACTTCTCTCACATACACACATTGGACACCAACACACATACATGAACACAGACTCTCACACACACTAACACAAGTACACTCTCATAGTACTGAATAAAAGTTGCATAGTCACACAAATATCCACATTTTACTTCACCTTTATTTTAAGTGAAAGAACACCTCTTTATGAACAAAAACAATTTTTTATTTGAATTCAAAAGCAACTTTTGCTAAAGTATTGTATCATTTATTTTCTCCTAACTGGTAAAAATATTCCTTAAAATTATAAAAAAAATCATCTTTACACACAACTTCATTATATCTATATCAAATTGTTTTCCCTTTCTTCAACTTCTACTTTAGAACTTGCTTCATCTTCAGTGTAGCATTTTACCCTATATAGTCTTCACTTTTGTTTCCTATTTCGTTTTTCACATTTCAGTAAACCTAGCATATTATTTTACCTTAAGAAATATATCAATGCTTATGCACATTAAACTTCATTATTAGTGAGATTTCATAAGTAGAATTGAATAAGGTAGTCTCACATTTTTATTACATACTATTTCTTTTTTTTTTTAAATGATGAGCATAAGGAAAACTATTTTGAATCAGGTTTCTCCAAAAAAAATATTCATTTTATTTTCGGAAAGAAAGATGGACTAATTTATGTCTAGGTTTGCTTAATAACTGTGAGACATGTATACCAACTTGTAGAGATAAGTAATTCCTAAAATAAAAGAAAAACCAACGGACCTTAATGAATGGAGAATAAAATGTAACATGAAGAAAACAGTGAAATGAGACAAGGGAAAAAAAGGAGAGATAAGCCTTCAAAGAAACGCCATTAATAGTAAGTTCAAGTTTCATTGGTTGCTCCATCAATCAGTCTTTGTGCCACAATCTATTGCATGGCCAAAGAGGCATAAAAACAAATGAATAAATAAATAGCAACTAAATATACAATGTTAAGCAAAATTAGTTTATGTAATACAGAAGGATAAACATTTCAAGTAGATAGTAGTCCTAACTGACTGCTGTTAATGAAAACTGACATATCTTTTTCAAAATTATTATTATCTGGCCCAGTCCTCCCCAATTTTTTAAGGGTCAGCTAATAAATACAGTTGCTATATCTTCTACAGGTATAATATCAACCACTTTTTTAAAGAAATACAAATATCTTATTTCCTTTTTTAGAATAGGTGAGAAAGACATTTTATTTCTATATTGTCTTCAGTTTTAACCTTTTTATTATATATATAATTATTTCTTGCTTTTCATTATTACATAGGATACTTACATGTCATCTATGTGCTGAATATTATCCATAGTTGCTTCTTTTATTGTCTATGTATCAGTATTGGAGTATTTACCTTACACACTAAACACTTCTTATGTTCCAACTTTCATGATCACCATAATATATCTCTGTAGCAAGAGAAGAAACTTACCTCCTGGATCAAAGTGCTTAAGACTATGCCTTGCGTGTCAAGCACTAGAAAATATGTTCACTTCTGGAAGCAGAAGTTATAGTGGGCCGATCTCGTCTCTCATGAGAAGAAATCTATAATGCATGTACATTTCTGTATGCAGAACTTGCATAAAAGAGCATGCCAGGAGCAGGAGTTTGTTGTTTTTTACGGACTGCTTTTTTTGACTGACAAAATGAATGAGTTGACCAGAGGTATACTGAGGAAGGGCTGCTAGTCATATGTGTTGTGATTTTTGGTCAACTGAGGCTACCCAATTGTCTGAGGACTGAGCTACTGCTCTTGTTTGGACTAGTTCTACAACAATCTCTTGCCATTCTTGTCTGCATTTTATACTTGTGTTCAACTTTCTTTTGCCTTTGACTTTAGAAACTGGTTTACTGAAGTTTTTTTTCTGTGAATCCCATTGTACATTCAGTGCATGTGTCCATCAATATTGTTTTGTCCTTGTTTTTTTAACTTTCAGTGTCCTTCCTTGGCTTGATATTCACATATGATATCAAATGTTGGAGTGGCTTGTATTTAATTACATTCTGGTCAATATGGTGTGTAACATGTACCAGGTAATTCAGTGTCATAAGTAGATTGCTGTCAAATGGGAAAATATTTCTTATTCTAAAGATTGCTATGTGTGTGCTTGTGAGGGCCTGAATATTAGATTTTCATAAACATCATGCAACCTTCAACATTAAAAGCACCCTTCTTGGGTTAAGTAACAGTCAGCCATAGCAAGTAACTATTTTAGCAATTTTTCAAGGAATACTGTAAAATCTGTCAGTTGCAACTTATGGCTCTTGTCTTGTGGGAGGGATCATAAGAGTGACTATATTGTTTTTTGGCTCGTCAATCACTACTGAAGATTTAAAGAATTTATAATTAATAAAAAACATTAGAGTGTAATGTGAATATACAATATCATGCTTCTATGTTTCAAAGATATCAATATTTATCCAACCACTGGAATTGATTTTGCTTTCTTCTTCACATAATATCTGTCATATAAACCAAAGCAAGATGATGATTGTAAGACCCTATGACACCATCTTATTTGAGACAGAATGCAAGTCTATTTTCTCATCAAAATACAACTAAATGCATACTTGATAAATTACATGCATAATAGAAGTTTTATCAATTAACATCAATGTAGAAGTAAGATGAATTTTAAAAGTGAAAGGTTTATTTAATATGCAATAATAAATGTGTTACCTAAACAAAATAGACCAAACCTGGATATAAGAGACTTATTCTCCAGTCCCGACAACTCTAGTTTCAAGTAACTAATAATAATAATAATCCTTCATAAGCTTCATGGAACTATTCTTAATTCAAATAATTTACACAACGTTACATGGTATCAAGTATTCCAATCTAATACAAATAATTTTCAAATAAATCTATATGACACATAATGAAAGTCAAACAAGTAATACCACTCCGAGTCAGAGTAGACTGTCAATGAAGGAGTAGTCTACACTCCCATTAACTGAAATCTCACAAACGGATGCGCTTTAGCGTCCTATCAAGGTCACCCCTTTTATTTGTGAGGTGGGGGGTTACTATTCAGCAAGGAATAGAGTAAAAGGATTTCTAAGCCCAGTCGACAGGGTGACTGAATGTTTTGACACATCATAATTTATTTCATATCATTTCTCTACTTTCTCACACAGAGAAACACACGAAACATACTCACACTGACATACACACACACACTCACACACAGGCACGCTCTCTCTCTCACACACACACACACTTACTTTGAATAAGTTTCAATTTATGAGAATATTCAATGTTCTTCTCGGATAGAAAGATGGACTAATTTATGTCTAGGTTTGCTTAATAACGATGAGACTTGTATACCAATTCGTAGAGATGATTAATTCCAAAAAGAGAAGAAAAAACAACAGAGCTTATTGAATGGAGGATATAACGTAACACGAAGAAAACAGTGAAATGAGGCAGGGGGAAAAAAAGGAGGGATAAGCCTTTGAAGAACCGTTCAAGTCTCATTAGGTGCTCTTTTGTGCGACAATTTATAAAGCTTATTAAATAATTAATATTAGCAAAAGGGACAGAAGTTGTCATGACATGAAATGATTTTGCAATACATTTTTTAAGTTAATGTAACAAGAAAAAACTGTAATATTCATTCCCAATCGATAAAAACACAGTTATGTTCATCCCTTAAAAAGCTTAGATTAGATATACAAGGCCAGAAGTATGGGATACCCACTGAGACTCAAGCTCACTATTAATGGTTTGCTAGTCTATTTTACAAACCCGTACACAACTGGAGGTGCCCACAGTTACTTATAATAGGAGCTACTTATTTTGAAAGCTAAGCTTTGTCGTGGGACAAGGCCAGAAGTATGGGGCACCCACTGAGACTCAAACTTACTAATTAATGTCTGCAGTGATATATAAGAAAATGTAACATTTGACGTCAATGTAAGTTAGTAAATAAATAAAAACTTTTAAAATTTAATCTCACCAGTAAATGCAAATATAACAAAACATATTTCAATGAAAGTTCTTTTAATTGTGTCAGAAAAATTTCTTTATTGAAAACTTTGGTGGAAATTTATTTTTTTTATCATTCATGTGATTTACCCTGTGCAAAAAATATTTTTATGCTTACTGTTTTGTTTTTGTTTAAATTTTAATACCATATTCTTTAAATTCGTTTTCAAAGAAAAGTTTAAGTGACTTGATTTAATTCACATTTATTTATCATTTTCAAAAATAAGAAATTATGTTTTTTTGTTGTTGTTGTTATTAAAGATATTACTTTATTTTCCATCAATCTTTTTTTTTCCAAAATATTGTATTCGTAAGAAATGAAAACTATAAAAATACTTACATTTTCTAAGAATGAAAATTCCGAACAAATTTCTTTTTGAAAAATAAATTATTTCTTTGTTAGCAGCTGAAAAATGCTTGATATCATAATGATCTGAGTGATTTCACAATTTAATTTTGTCTTGGGCGATTTAAAACTATCTATAAGGCTGTAATTATTCCTATGCGTTAAGTTGAAGTAAATTTCTTCTTCACTGATGGATGTGCTGTGATTTATTTGACCAGCAAACGTACAAGCAATTACTTTGTTGATCTCTCAGAAGGAAAACAAAAAAAACATGATGTCTGCAAGTTTTATCTGCTTCTTAGGAATTTCTTTTTTAATGCTTTAATATTATCATTGAATTCTGGGAATGAATAGACAATTCTGACAATTTTTTATCAAACCTGAAGATAATGAGATAGGTAATGAGTTAGACTGATCGATAATCAGTGAGTGATATAGAAAATAGAAAGATTGTCAGAAATAATAATGATACATACCTACATAATGAGGGAATAAGATTAAAACCACCAATTTGTGTGGAACTTGTGATGTAGTTAGGGTTAGTTACCATTGATATATTTCCATGAGAAAAAAAGAATTTTCAGATATTTCAAACCATTAATGAATTAGCATAATTTCAACTAATACTCTTTCATAATTAAAATGTGTCTACTGTATTAAAAAAAATTTAACAAATAAACAATGATTTCATTTCTTTGCCATTTTTTGCCAATTCAAGACACTTTTTTTAAAGATTTGACATTTGTTTAGAGGTTAAAAAGTGTTCCAGTTCTACAAGAGATTTTATTTTTGCTTTTTTTACAAATTTCAGGAAATTATATAAGAATGAGAGTGATTGACTTGTGAAGCAAAAATCTCATCAAAAAGGACATTTTGCCAATTTATTCAAAAAGGAATTAAAAATGTTGTTAAGGCAGATGGCTTACTTCTTCAGGATTTAAAAAAGTGGAAAAACATTTGAATTCGGAACAATGCTGGTCTATTGGTAATTTATGATATATCCACCCTAATACTTACTTTTATTTGTAAACATTTTAGAAGAAATGTGAACCCATAGCTAAGTCAATTTTCAATTGCACATATTCAAGTATTTATACACATATATACATATATAAAGCCAAACAAAAGCACAATTGAATTAACACTTACCTTAGGTTTTCATGTTCTCTTATCAAAGAATAGTTGACTCCAAAGTTTGATTCCTTTTTTTGTGTGATACATTGGTTAATTGAAGCGATGTCCTCTAAAAGCGCTGTCTTTCCATTTTGAACAGTTTTTGTTGACTGCGTCTTTTAAAAATTGTCTGCTTATTGATTTATAAAATTAATATATATACACAAAGACAGCTTTTTATTCTCAACCAATAAAAATGTCCTTTTAATTATTCATAGAATTTAAGACTTGCAAGAAGTTTTATTTATTTCATTTATTTATTTATTATTATTTATTTATCTAAATTTTATAATTAGTTTTGTTTTATATTGCAAAATTATATTGAAGGAATATTTATTTCTAACAGGTCATAGAAGTGTATTGGTCCTTATTGCTTCTTTAGCTTTAATTTGCCTTTTCCCCCCACATTTTTGGCCTTATGACATTTTTGTAAAAGCTTTTACAATAATTTCCGAAAAGAAAAAATAAAGATTGGGAAAAAAAAAAAAAGGAAGAACTCTACCTATTATGGAAGAGTGTCATAATGCTTTAACTAAGCAAAATCAATCTGAAAATATGGAAGCAAATGAAAAATTGGAATATGAAAATAAAATTGAAAAGTATTATTCAAATATGTAAATTCAAAAGTAAAATTCACGGCACATCGAGTAAAAACATAAGACAGGTGAATTGACAAAGACACCAATGGAAACAATAAGTGTATGAACAATACTTTTTCAATTTGATCATATTTTTTGGAATTGTTTCATCCGTTACAGCAAACTTGTTATGCGAATAGTAAAAATTAGGGATGATATAATAGTAAAATCTAAGGACATAAAACTATTATTATCCAAGTTGGATGTTAGTAAAGAATGGTACCAAATAGAAAACATTCAAAAATATTAAAAAGCATTTTGTTTGATAGGCATCAAACGAGATCAAAGAGTTTTTTTTTGACCTTAAATGCTAATTGTCTAGCATTTTATTCAGATAGGGGATGAGCATTTATTTATGGGAGCCTGCCACGCGACTGATAATTTATTTTTTGCTTACAGCCCTTTAATTAATTCTAAGAGTTGTCACACTACCTATCAGCAGATATTTTATGCTCTTATAAATGTGTGCCCTTTCCTAGAGAACAAATGACAGTAAGTTTCTTTATTAAATTTTAATTCTAATGGCAATTAACTATTGTTATTATTTCATTATTTTTACTACAATGGTTTGCAAGTCAATTTAAAAAACCAGTACACTACGAGAGTGCGGGAGGTGCTCACTGTTACTATCAATAGGAAATAGTTATTTAATAAGTTTAGCTTAGTTGTGACAAGGTCAAAAGTATGAAGCACACAGTGAGAATTGAATTCACTAAATAACGTCTGCATAAATAAACGAGAAAATATAACTATTGACACCGGAGTAAGAAAATAAATAAACAAATTCTTTAAAAAATTTCATCTCACCAGCAAATACAAATATAAAAAATACAAAAAATATTAAATTTTTTTTCCTATTTTTGATTTTCTTCCAGGTTTTCAGATTGTTCTTACTTGATGCATTATAACTGTTTTCCACACAAAGTAGAATTCTAAATTTTTTTCCAGGCTTTTTCTTTTCTTTTAGGACATTATTGTAATAGCTTTTACAAACATGGCATAAGGCCAAAAACTGAGGGAAAAGGCAAATTAAAGCTGAAAATGCAATAGTTTGGAAACAATACATGTTTTTCCCTTTCTTAACTTCTGAAGAAGTAAGCCATTTTCCTAATCAACATTTTTACTTTATTTTCGAAAAGCTCTACAAAGTGTCATTCTTGACGCAATTTATTGCTTCACAAACATTTGTTAAGTCAGTCACTCTCATCCTTATATATTGCCTGACATTTGTTAAAAAACAATCAATTTATTTGTTTAGTTCATCTCTTGGAAGAAAAAAAAACACAATGTCTGAGTTTAGTGGATTATAATCCGATGGATTTATACTCAGATCCAGCAGGGATATTTTCCATTCAATTTTCTTTAGGTTTTTTTACTTTTGGTATTTCTCAACGAAGTTGGGGGTCATAAAATAAGATTTCTTCAAGAAAACTGTCTGGTCCTTTTAGAAAAGCAAAGCATTTTGTCTGATAGGCATTACATGAGATAAAAGTTATTTTGTTTTTTTTTAACCTATGGGGCTTATTGCCAAGCATTTTATTGAGGTAACAGTGGAGCATTTATTTATGGGAACCTACCATGCGAGTGATGATTTATCTGTGGCCAATAGTTGTTTGATTAGTTCGAAGAGTTGTCTCACTAGCTATCAGATATTTCATGTTGTTACAAACTAGCCTTTCCCAGAGAACCAGTGACAGTAAGTAAAGTTAGTGACCTTAATCGAAGGTGACCCAGAGGCTCCCTTTTCGATAGCTACTCCATTCCCTGGATTGCTCCACTTTACCTTGATCCTTACCTTATAATGCTGAGTGTTAAGCAAGGTGGCATCAAGTACTATTTTTTGAGTCTCTAGTATGACTTGACCTGGGATTGAACCCCGGTCTCCGGGACCATTGGCAAACACTCTGCTCATCAGGCCAATGAAGTTTCCTTATTAAATTTTAATTCTTATTGCTATTAACTATTATTATTTTTATGTATATATATTTTCATATATTTCTAAACATTAAAAAATTGTGACAGTAATAAGAAAAAAAGGAAATGTTAATCCTCAATCAATAAAAACACTTTCATGTTTAACCCTTAGCAATAGACAGGAAAATAGTTATTTAATAAGCTTAGATTATTTATGGTACAGTCTGTAGTTTGAGACACCTACTGAGACTTGAAGTAACTATGAATGGTTTACTAGTCTATTTTAAAAAACAGTAAACTATGGGAGCACGAGAAGTGCTCATAGTTAATATCAATAGGAACTAGTTATTTACTAAGTTTAGCTTATTTGTAGCACAAGACCAAAAATAAGGGGCACACAATGAGACTGGAAGTCACTAATTAATGTGTGCATTAATAAAATATAACAATTAATAATAGAGTAAATAAATAAATAAATAAATAAATAAAAAATTTTTAAATTTAATCTCAGCAGTGAATACAAATATAACAAAAACAACAAAAAAGATTTTAATGAAATTTTCGTAAATTTTGTCGAAAAATTCTTTGAAAATTTTGGAGATATTTTTTGTGATTTACCTTTCGGTGATTTCTTCTTTTTAATTTTTCTGTAATTATTGCTCTATCAAAATCAAATATACTTTGAAAAATTGTCACTCATTAAAGTTTTCATCTTTTAAAATCTATAAATAAATCAATTTTGTTACTTTAAATAAAATCTACCTGGTTTCAAATTTATTCATTACAGATAATTTGATTTGGAATGAAAAGAAAAATTAACAACAAAAAAAGTAATTTTCATGCTGAATGTTGGGTTTTTGTTTAAGTTTAAATTTTAATGCCATGCTTTTTAAACTGATTTTCAAAGAAAAGTTAAAGTCACTTGATTTAATTTATGTTTATTATTTTCTAAAAGATAAAAACTTCCATTGTGTTTTCTTTTTTGCTGTTTTTAAAACATTTCTTTATTTCCCATTAATCTTTTCTTTACAAAGAATATTCTGGAGAAAAGAAAACTGTAAAAGGAAGTCAAAATACTTACATTTTCTTATGATGAAAATTCCGAATAGCTTTATTTTTGAAAAACAAACTATTGTATTGTAGACAGCTGAAAGATGCTTGATGATGATCTGAGTGACTTAGCAATTTAACTTTGTCTTTGGTGGTTCAGAAATGTCTAATAGGCAGTAATTATTTCAATGCATTAAATTGAAGTAAATTTCTTCTTCACTGATGAATGTGCACCGATTTATTAGACCAGCAAAAGTTCAGTCAATTGATTTGGTTATCACACAGAAGAAAAGAGTGATGTCTGCATCTAATGAATGTCTTTCGTATTGTTGAATTCTGGGAATGAAAGACAATTCTGATAAGTTTTTATCGAACCTGTATATAGTGAGATAGGTAATGAGTTAGACTGATTGATGATCATTGACAGATATAAATAGAACGATTGTCAGAAACTATCTATTTGTTTGGATCTTGTTATGTAGTTAGATATAGTAAACAACATTCAGATATTTCCATGTGGAAAAAAAAAAGAATTTTCAGATATTTTAAACCATTAATGAATTGCCATAAATTCAACTAATACTCTCAATTGAAATGTGTCTACTGTATTAAAAAAAAAAAGAAATTTTTTTTTTCACAAATAAACAATGATTTCATTTCATTGCAGTTTTTGCAATTCAAGACACTTTTAAAGATTTAGTATTTGTTGAGAAGACATGTCGTGGGGGAGGGTCAAAGTTTAGTTGATGGATATGTATGTCAAAAAAGTGGGGGGGGGATAGGTCCCTTTAGGGAGAAACTGATATTGTAAAAAGTAACTGGTACCTCAGCTTGATATGTGAAAGACTCCAAAGTTTTCAGGAGGGGTATTTATTTGTTTCCTTATGTTACACTAAGTTTTTGTAAATGACAGCTGTTGGCATGTGACATAAATAATGAGTGGCTTCACTAAAATGTTACATTATCCCTTAAAACAGATTGGTTTTCAGAATGAAAAAGAAAGTCTTTTTAGTTCTTAAGTATTTGCATAAAGATGGATATTATAAGTAGGTTACCCACACACTTTAAGATACCTTCATTCACTCTTACTTGAAACTTAAATATTTGTCAAAATAGATATTTAAAACACCTTGTCAATAGGGCTTACAATATGATGACTGTATCTCCTGCAGAGAGGTAAAGCCTCCCCTTCAAAATGTGGTGTGAGGCACCCCTTCATTGTCATTACACCCAGGTCCACTAAGCTGGAATGGTGGTACCTATTAGGGATCCATCTAAAGATCAAATAGAGCTGTTTGCTAATTATTTGTATTGGATAAGACGATTTGATTATCATTAAACTGTACACTTCCTTAACCTCTAGGCATAGAATTATCTCTGTGAGTAGCATAAATTAATTAATTAATCGTTTTTTGTTTTTTTTTTTTAGAAGACCTGCTCTTTGGCATTACTCTGGAATTAAAAATTTTAAAGGAAGAACTGACAGTGTCTGAAAACATTTTTTTTTCTTTTTGTTTGACCAGAAATACAGAGAGAGAGAGAGAGAGAGAGAGAGAGAGGGAGATATCAACTGATGACCCTACAAGCTGATTTAGATGAAGAGGAGCTATCATCCATCATCCAGATAGGATAGTACCAGTCAGCAGATGTGATCAAAGATGGTAAGATGACCAAAGATATCTTTCATCCAACTTTTCATTCTCTGTCTAACCAAAGTAATAAATAAAATGAAAACTTAATAACCAAGAACTAAAAGGTTTGATTTTGTCATTTTTGTTAGAGGCACGACTGAAATCCTATCACTAGCTTATCGTTAAGCAGTTTATTACATTGATATGACATGTTAAAAAAGTAAGTTGAGTGTGCGTGTGTGTTTTTTTTTAGGTATTTTTAAAAAGGTGTAAATTCCACAGAATGAAAAAAGGTCATAAGGAGCTATTTATGCAAGAGAGGATGATTTTCAGTTTTAGAATATATAAATCTGTGGGTTGAATGAAAGAAAAGAAAGTTCTACATTATTTAAATGGATGTTACCAGCCATATCTACAGTTATAATGGGTAGGGAAAAACAAAAAACTGTGAGTAGCAAAAGTGGCTATGTAAATCAATGGCAGAATCAGTTGTTGACCGTTTTTGGTCAAGTATCGAGCAAGCATATTGACTGAAGGAATGAACAAATGGAGAAAAGAAAGAAAAAGAGGTGAGTAGTTATCATTCATACAATACTTTGCAACCTACTTACATTAAAATACCTCCAAACTTTCTATGATCTACTCTACTTAAAATCCAATAGAAAAACAAAACAATGAATGAGTGATATTTACAATAAGGGAGTGGACTGGGAGGAAAAAATAAACATATGACCTCTAAAAGAAAATAGAAACAAAATAAAATGTGGCTAATTTAGTTGACTCCTTATCCCTTTTTCTAAGAAAGATCAATACCTTCAACTATTTTATCAAAATCACCATTTGAGTTACGGCTGGGATCATGAGAAATATGATCTGTTTCTCACCATGGAAAATCAATGACATATTGTGAAGGTAACATACCTGGGCATTCGAAGCGCGCACAAACGTGTCTGGCTTGTAGAGCGGAAACAGATATGGCTGCCTCGAGCATATTTGATGAGGGGAGATCTCGAACCAGCGAGAGGTAATTTGCACATATGCAAATTCTTACGAGATCTCACGAACATACAAATACGCACGGTAACGGCTGAACGAGTCAATTTTGTTTTTGAGTGCGTTGCCTGACGAACGTGTTACAACTTAAAGAAGGAAGGAAGGAAGGAAGGAAGGCGAGAACCGGAAGGAGAGAGAGAAAGATGGCAGGAAGGAGAAAGAGGGAGAAAGCGAGAGAGAAGGAACAGCTAACGAGAGAGAGAGAGTGCTCGACTCAATACACCCTGAAACTAACAACAGTGTCCTCTCTTGAATTAATACGAGAATCAGTTTCTTGTTGCCTTTTACACCCGCTCTTGACAACAAGCTATTTCGGCCATCATGGCCTTTGACCCAAAACTAATTCCCCTCTTTGACGGGACCGATGCCGGGCAATCGGTGGTTGAATGGGTGGAGAAGGCAGAGTTGGTGTGCCGGTTGAGCAGCGTAAAGAATATCGAGTGCGTGGTGCCAATGCGCCTCTCGGGGGGTGCAAATGCACCTCTCGGGGGGTGCATACGCAGTGTATCAGCAGCTGAGTGAGAAAAAGAGGGCTGATTTTGCCTGTATAAAAAATGTTCTTTACACAGCATTTACCCTCAGTCCTGTGACGGCTTATAAGCAGTTTGCGGTGCGCTGTTTGCGTCCGGGAGAAACGGTAGACGTCTATTTGGCGGAGCTATGCAAGCTTGCGACTCAGTTCGGAGGTATGACAGATCAAGGTCTGGTCTGCACATTCACTGCTGGGTTGCCGGAGCATGCGGAGAATCTTCTTCAGGCCACTACCCGAGTAGACGATTTGCCGATATCTGAAATATTGGCCCATGCCCGAGCAATATTGAAGGACTGTCTCACGGGCACAGAATCGGCAGCCGCAGCAGCTCAACTACCAGGACGTCAGGAGAAGGGAGTCACAGCTCTAAGGAGATGCTATGTGTGTCAAGAACCTAACCACATGGCTCGAGATTGTCCTAGGTGGCGCGGAAGTCCCAGGTCCCCAAAGATTCTCATTTGTTATCGGTGCAAGCGACAGGGCCACGTTGCACGAAATTGTCCGGGAAACGAGCGAGGGGACGAGTCTTCAGCGACAGTCTCTCCCCCAGACCTCATATGAATGGCACTCTGCCTGCAGTCAGTGTGCAGATTGACGGAGTAAGACGTACTGCCCTGGTGGATACAGGCTGTATGCAAACCCTAGTACACAAACCATGCTGTCAGACGTGGAAGAAAAAGCAAGTCCCCTTGCTGGTTCTAGGAGGGAACTCATCTATGTGTTGTGGAGAGAGCGTGGTCCAAATTGGCATTGGCAAGGGACCTTCAGTCGCCGTACGAGCCCTGGTTGTAGATGAGGATCTGTTTGGATATGATCTGCTACTCGGGCTAAATGCGACCAGACAACTTGGTGGAATAACTATGTCTGTCACCGGCAAAGTGAAATTTCCTCAGCGTGAAAGACTGATGTGTGCTGCCATTACCCTCGACGAGCCTGACTTTCACGCTGAATATGACGAGGCCAAGCGTGTATGGACCATATTTTGGAAATGGTCTGGTGACCAGCCACCTATGTCTTTGAAAAACAGGCTTTCAGAATACACTGCCCCTAAGCGACTCCAAGGTGAATATGAGCGGGAGTTGCAGGCTTGGATTCAGAACGGTTGGCTGATTCCGAACCCGGAGAACGAACTTGGCCCTCCTAAAGGCCTGATACCATTAATGGCCATATAACAGGAAAGTAAGCAGAAGGTCCGGCCAGTTATGGACTATCGCAAGTTGAATGAGCACGTGAATGCTTATACGGTGAATGCGAATGTGTGTGCTCAAACCACGTGGGAATGATGACAGCAGGGGCCCAAAGCCGCCATAGTGGACCTGCGCTGGGTATATCTGCAGATCCACGTTGACAAGTCACTGTGGCCGTTCCAAACGGTGAAAATTAAAGGGCACAGGTACTGCCTCACCCGCTGGGGTTTGGGCTCAATGTAGCTCCACAGATTATGCGGTCCATCTTAAAAGCTGTGATCGGGCAAGATGAAACCATCAGTCGCGCTACCTCTTCGTATGTCAATGACATATTTGTTAACGAAAGTGTGTGTTCAGCAGCCCAAGTGAAGATGCAGCTTGAATGGTTTGGGCTGACTTGTAAGAATCCGGTACAACTAAGTAGTGGCGCTCGAGTGTTGGGCGTATACATCTGGGAGGAGCGCGGCAAGCTTAGATGGCGACGCGACAGCGAGTGTCCGAAGGTTCCCAACGTACTTACACGTCGTGCCGTCTTTTCTGTGTGTGGGTGGCTGACCTGGCATTTTCCAGTGTGTGGCTGGCTCCGTGTTGCAGCTGCGTTTGTGAAACAGAGAGCTAACGCTGTGACAACCGGATGGGACGACAAAACACAAGACCCCATGTTGCTTCGGATGCTTGACGAACTTGTGATGAGATCGTCACAAACTGATCCAGCACGTGGTGACTGGTGCGCGAATGGTCAGGAAGTCACTGTGTGGGTGGATGCCAGCTCCCTGGCCACAGGGGTGGGTATTGAATACGATGGAGCCATAATGGAAGACGCAAGTTGGCTACGACCGGTGCATGCAGATAAGCACATCAACCTGGCAGAGCTTGATGCAGTGTTGAGGGGCATTAATCTGGCGCTGCACTGGAAGGCAAGTGTGATTCACCTGCGGACAGACTCAGCCTGTGTGCACCAGTGGATTTCTGACACCCTGTCCGGGAAAGCAAGGGTGCGAACTAAGGCGGCGTCAGAGATGTTAATAAGACAGCGACTGAGTACGCTCCAAGAATTAGCGACGGAGTATATATTGACAATTGACATGGCACTCGTTAAATCCCAGGTGAACCGAGCCGATCCACTCACTAGGGTGCCCCAGCAATGGCTGGATGCACTTCGGAAAGAAGCAGAACCAATTGAACCAGTATGCGCCACATTCATGGGCGAGCTGGATCCCGCATGCATTCGGACCATTCACTGATCTTGTGGACATCCTAGCGTAAAGCGCACACTCTACTTCGTGAAACTGGTGAGTCCTGAGGTTTCTAAGGCAGCTGTTCAGGAGGTAGTTAGAGAATGCAAAAAGTGTCAGTCCATAGATCCCGCACTGGTGAGTTGGAGGGCAGGTAGACTGGACGTATGCGAGAACTGGAGGAGGGTTGGAATGGACGTGACTCACCTTGGAGGTCATCATTACCTAAACTTAATCGACTGCGGTCCCAGTCGGTTTGCTATTTGGAGGCTGTTATCATGCCAAGATGCTGCTGGCATTGTTCGGCAGTTGGAGACCGTATTTTGCAAGAGGGGGGCGCCTGTTGAGCTACTCACAGATAACGCCACCACCTCTAGTGGAGAGACGTTCTCTAGATTCGCCGAGCACTGGGGCGTTCGGATGAGATTCTGATGCGCATACGTACTGGCTGGCAACGGGATTGTGGAGAGATCTCACCGCACAATAAAACGCATTGCCGCAAGAACACGGTGCTCGATGATGGAGGCTGTATACTGGTATAATGTGACTCCCAAAGATGATGCGTCGGCGTCAACTGCACCAGCAAACATAATATACTCATATACAGCCCGTATAAGAGGTGTTGATGTCACGTTACCACCGGAGGATGCCAGACCCAGCAGTTACAAGGTAGGGGATAGTGTTTGGGTGAAAATCCCTCATGGGCGATGTATGACCGAGTTTGGAAAGGGGACAATTATGGATGTGTACAGCCCCCATTCGGTCCTTGTTGACGGGACACCTCGCCACGTAAAGGATGTTTGTCCAGTGCGAGAAGCAGATGCCACTTATTGCAGCAGCACTTCCTCTGAAGACAAAGCGCCGATGCTGTATTTACCGCAGGAGGATCCCGCAGCATCTGAAAGCAACCACAGCGACCGTGCTCAACATGGGCCCGGAGACATGTCCGAGGATGACGACATTGCTGAAAGCGTTCCGCTCGGACGGAGTAGCAGACTCAAATGACCTGCTCCGCGCTGTACGTTGTGTGATTCCCAAATCAGGGAGGAGTGTGACAGTAACGTACCTGGGCAATCGAAGCGAGCATGAACATGTCTGACTTGTAGAGCGGAAACCGATATGGCTGCCTCGATCATATTTGACGAGGGGAGATCTCGAACCAGCGAGAGGTAATTTTCACGTATGCAAATTCTTACGAGATCTCACAAACATACAAATACACACGGTAACGGCTGAATGAGTCGATTTTGTTTTTGAGTGCATTGCCTGACGAAGTGTTACAACTCAAGGAAGGAAGGAAGGAAGACAAGAACTGGAAGGAGAGAGAAAAAAACGGCAGGAAGGAGAACGAGGGAGAAGCGAGAGAGAAGGAACAGCTAATGAGAGAGAAGGAGAGAGCGCTCGACTCAATACGCCCTGAAACTAACAAGTGTCCTCTCTTGAATTAATACAAGAATCAGTTTCTTGTTGCCTTTTACGCCCGCTCTTGACAACACATATGCTGCATCAAACTGCACTAGCTGAATACTGGGAGAACTACTGACCAAGTTTGGTTTTGAAGCTGAGTGCAGTGTTGATGCCTTCAGAAAGAAATAAAGCAAATTCACTGACATGGATAAAAAGAGAGTTGGCTGACCGTCCAAGAAGAGGGAGCAGTTGCAGTGTGATGTATAGAAAGTACAAAACTGAAGGAATTGCACTGTATGCCCCATATGGGAGTGGACAGAACATTGTATCCGATATGAAAAGTTGCCCCATAGGCCTAAAGATAGGAGGTCAAAAGGGTGGTCAAAAGCTGTGTTCAATACCAGGCGATTGATCCTGACCCCAGTGAGCACAACCCCTTCTCCCTGGTGAAATTGGAACTACACAAAGTTGGCCATCAACATAATTCACTATCGTGGAGGGACATACTTAACAATGGCTGACTGTGGACCTGGACGACTTACAGTATAGAAGGAGTTGTGAGTGGAGACAGTGGATGTAGTTTTAGAAGAGCTTGAAGTATTTCTCCAACAAGGACAGGTAGAAGAGGTTATTGTTAAGTCATGCAAGTTACCTCCCCGATACTCTCAAGAAAAGGAAGTGTTTTTCTAGGACCAGAAGTAAACAGACGGCCATACTTGTTTATGTGAGAGTGTGATAAGAACGAGTGGTTAAAAAGGTGTCTCTACGTATGCTGAGGGTTGTCGTCTCAATTGTTTGTTTAACATTGGTAGCAGAGCTAAACAACACTATAACTTCAAAGTATTTTGCTCCACCCACTTTACTTAAGGATAAATACAATACATGGAAAAAAGATATGCAGATATGGGAGTTAGCCACATCACTGGATAAAACAAAAAGAGCCCTCATAGTGTTTTTGTCATTGAAAGGAAAAGCCAGAGAAGCTGTTTTGGAGTTGGACACTGAGGTTCTTAATTCTGAGGATGGAATGAAAAATTTGTATGAAAAACTGGATACACTTTTTCTGGAAGATATAAACCAGTCTGCCTTTCAAGTATACAAAAGATTTGAAAGCTATCGGAGACCGCCTGGGACGTCATTGGAAGATTTTCTGATTGACTTTGGCCGACATGTCGCCAAATTAAAAGACTTTAACATTCTTTTAGCAGAACCTGTACTTGCCTTTAGAGCACTAAAGAGTGCCAACCTCACCTCGGATAATGAAAAATTGGTCGGCGAGTTAACGCTATCTTCCCTGTCAGGACAATTACGGAAGATTATGCATAAACATTCTTCTGACAATTCATCACCCAATACTTCACCTGTTGTGGTAAAAAACGAAATGGATATTATTAACTATGCAGAAAATAACCAAATGGACTCTACTGAAGTATATTATGGTCGCTCCTCATATCGAGGGGATTCACATTTCAATAATTGGCGAGGAAAGATAAACACCGGTGGAAGACGACAGGGCGATAAGAATAAAACACACTCCACAAACAAAAAGAAATTAAATCCACTAGATCAAGCAGGTGACATTACTGTATGTTTCAATTGTGGCTGCAGGTTTCACTGGTCTTATGACTGTCCTTATGTTCATTGTAGCAGGAATAAACATGGTGGCCAAAAAGAGGAGGATTCTTCCATGGTCTATGTGGTTCTTATGAGTCAGCATTAAACGTGAGAACAGCTGGGACATTTTTTTGGGTGAGACACTTGGCTCTGCAGTTCTAGATAGTGGTGCATCCAGCACTGTTTGTGGAACAAAATGGTATAAATGTTTTCTTGAAACATTAATGGATGAACAAAAGAAAAAAAAATAGTAAAAAATGGAGTGAGAACCTATAAATTCAGCGATGGAAATATGCTGAACTCACTCTACAAGGTGATTCTACCATGTGTTATCACTGATATTGAAGTCAGTATTACCACTGATGTTATGGACTCTGACATCCCACTTCTCTTGAGCAAAGACGCCATGAAAAGAACTGGAACTTGCCTCAATTTCGAGGATGACAGTGTTACGATGTTAAAAAAGAAAATTCCATTGAGTTGCACATCGTCTGGACATTACTACATTCCTATTACCAAACCTCTACCAGACAAATGTAAGTTCTAACACATACTTTTTATTAAAAGAAATCTCTTCTAAAAATATGGCAGAAAAAATTTTAATAGCAACAAAGTTACATCGACAATTTAGACATCCTACTTGTTAGAAATTATGTAACTTAGTTAAAAATGCAGATGTGACAGATCCTGAATTTATAAAAATTTTGCAAACACACCCAAGTTCATGTGAAGTATGCATTCGTTACAAAAAGAATGAACCTAAACCTATTGTTGGATTTACATTAGGATCATATTTTAATGAAAATGTTGCCATGGATATCAAAGAAATAAGTGGTAATAAAGTACTGCACCTGGTTGACCATGCGACTAGATACAGTGTTGGAGTCAGGATTTCTAGTAAAAAGAGTTCTGATATTATCAGTGCTATATTTAAGCACTGGATAACATTTTGGAACTCCAGAATCTATCTTGACTGATAATGGCAGGGAATTCAATAACCAGTTATTTCAGGACATGGCACAGAATTTAAATATTGTTGTGTGCACTACTGCTGCTGAAAGCCCATGGAGTAACGGGTTAAATGAATGACATAATGGGATATTGGGAGAAATGGTGAAGAAGACTCTAGAGGACACACATTGTAGCTTTGAAATAGTACTAGCATGGGCTACAAGTGCCAAAAATACATTGCACAGTGTTCATGGATTTAGTCCCAACCAACTTATTTTTGGAATCCCAACCTACCCTCCTTTCTGATTGACAAACTCCCTGCATTAGAAGGTGTCTCCACAAGTGAGGTTGTTGCCAGGAACCTCAATGCTATGCATGCCGCTAGAAAGCAGTTTATAATGTGTGAGTCTTCAGAAAAATTAAGACGTGCACTTTGACATCAAGTGAGAACAAGTATAACTCAGTCATACAAAAATGGTGGTGATGTTTTTTATAAGAGAAATCTCTGTGATAGATGGCTTGGTCCAGGAACTATTATAGGGTGGGAACACAAACAGGTTCTTGTTAAACATGGGGGCACATATGTAAGAGTGCACCCTTGTTGTCTAGTGCCTCATCCAGTAGTATATCAAAATTCTTCTGAAAGTGAATCCATGGTTGAACCCACTACTTCATAAGTTGGACCAAAAGAAACTTCAAAACATTTCAATTTTTGGAGAAAATAATGGAGAAGAGGAATTAGGGACCCTAAATGATCATGCTGAACAAATTCAAACTGTGAGAAATGGGCTACCCAAACAAAATTCCAATAAAAAAAAAATTTGAGCTTCCCAAAACCAGGACAAACAATTGAGTGTAAACTTGCCAATGATGATGATTCGGAATGGAAAAATTGAATGTCATAAGTAGAGCAGGCAAAGACACAGGCAAGAACAAGCATTTAATGAATGTGGCTATGGAACAGGGTGAACCATTTTGAGCATGGAGTAAGAGAATGGAAAGCATGTGAAATTAAACCAACAAGTGATGATGAACATACCTTTGGTGATGAAGAAAACATAATGATTTCCTCTTTTGATCGTGACCTGGAAACAGCAAGAGAGAATGAACTCCAAACCTGGATCAAAAATAAAGTCTACACCCAAGTATCTGACCAAGGCCAACCCAGAATATCTACAAGATGGGTTTACACTCATAAAAATGTAAACAACAAACAAGTTTGCAAGGCTAGACTTGTGGCCAGAAGCTTTCAGGACAGGGATGCTGGAAATATAAGAAAGGATTCTCCAACATGCTCCAAGAAAGGTCTACATATAGCTTTGGCCATAATGGCATCTAACCATTGGACATGCAAGTCAATAGACATTAAAACAACGTTCTTACAGGGCAAAGAGTTAGACCGATTGGTCTATTTGGAACCTCCTAAAGAAGCCAATGTTCCTCCTGGATATATTTGGAAGCTCTCTAAGTGTGTATATGGTTTATCTGATGCTTCAAGGTCCTGGTACCTGACTCTTAGGGAGGAACTATTGAAGTCTGGAGCAGTAGTCTTAAAATATGATCAAGCCATATTTACATGGTATTTTGGAGACAAACTGCTTGGTATAATTGTAACTCATGTGGATGATTTTTGCTTTGCTGGGTTGGAGATTTTTCAAGCCAAGGTCATCGAAAGACTTCGTCACTTGTTTAAAATTAAATCCGAAGAAGTTTCAGAGTTCCAGTACATAGGATTGAGCATAAAGGAGAGCAAAGATAACATTAAAATCGGACAGAATGAATATGTAAAGAAATTAAAATGTATCCTAGTTGAAGGAAGCAGAAATTTGAGAGAGGCAATATCTACAACTGTAGTAACCGAAACCAGACAATTGATTGGCCAACTTAATTGGCTAGCCACCCAAACTAGACCTGATCTTAGCTATGATGTTAGTGAATTAAGTTCAATGCTTAAACATGAGAATGTAGAATGTCTAAAAACAGGCTACCAGAGTGGTAAAAAAAGCAAAATCTCATATAGATATTCCAGATTTAGGAAATCTTAAACACCTAAAAATTGTTGCATACACTGATGCCTCCTTCGGCAATTTAATTGATGGAGGTTCACAAGGCGGTTATATAATCTTTCTGGTTGGAAGCTATGACAAGGATATTCCTATTGCTTGGCAATCCAAGCGTGTTAGAAGAGTTGTCAAAAGTACTCTAGCTGCGGAAACTGTAGCCATGGTTGACATGGCAGAGGCCTGTATTTTTTATAGAAAATTGCAGTTAGAAATATTCCAAGTGAAAGACAATATTGACAATAAAAAATCTTTTGCAAAACAGACAATTCTTGTCACTATGATTCTGCACATTCCTCAACCCAAATTCTGGATAAGAGGCTTCGCATAGAGATGGCTGTTTTGAGAGAGATGCTTGAAAGAAAAGAAATTACAGAGATCTCTTGGGTACCAACTGACACACAAATTGTCGACTACTTGACAAAGAAAGGAGTGCCTTCATTTAAGATCCTGGTGTTCATGTCTGAGCTGAAAGAATCCTCTGTTTAATGTTGTTAAAATCTATTTTCTTTCGCAGAACTTATGCCATACAGAAATGAAAAGAAAAAGGGAGAAGAACTCTTAGGTCATGCAAGTTACCTCCCTCGATTCTCTCCAGAAAAGACAGTGTTTTTCTAGGACTGGAAGTAAACAGAAGGCCATACTTGTTTATGTGAGAGTGTGATTAGAACAAGTGGTTAAAAAGGCGTCTCTACATATGCTGAGTATTGTCGTCTCAATTCTTTATATTTAACAATTATATCCCAATTGCGCATTGGTCATACAAGGTTTACTCACGCTTTCATACTGAAACAAGAACCACAACCAAAGTGTTTAACATGCCAGACAACTTGCACGGTTAAACTCATTCATTCAGAAAGCGATTTTTGAAAGTGAATAGTTTAACCAAATTGTTCGAAAATATCAAAATACATGATGTTCTGTCCTTCTTGCAAGCGGCAGGGTTGTACAAAAAAACATGATGAATTAAAACTGATTAATCATGTGCAAATAAATGAAATCCTGCTAATAGAAAATTTTACCTACTAAGTATTCGTTCAGAAATCTTTGGTTGAATGTATATACATATAGACAGAATTTGGCATTAAATAACCTACAAAGGTTAATACACCATAAAACCCAAACAACCAACCCACCAATCAAAAACTACAATACTTATAACCACTTAACTGTCGGCAAACATATAAGCTCAATCACTTTTTTGAATTGTTAATCTTTTACATATCATACATATCTAATTAAATATGTGCTAACAAATGACTGATGTTACATTCTTATATCATAGCAACTCTTGTAATAATTTAACTGTGTGTAAATAAATGAGGAAAAGTAAATAAAATGATTTATACTGCCAGCATATTTATGCCAAACTGAATTGTTTCTTATGCTAAACTGAATTATTTCTAATAGAACTGTTTTTTGACATTGAAACTGTATTTACACAAAACAGAATTATTTAACATAGAACTGTTTTGACATGTGACTGTGAATAAATGGGATCTGTACTTATACTAAACTGAATTAACTGAGTTGGAGCTGCTTGATTGAACTGAGTGGCTCGAGGTAGAGATGTTTTTCACAATTGGACTGTACTTAAATTTGAACTGCGTGCCAGTGCTCGACTGAATTATTTGAAATTGAACTGTTTTGGGCATTGAAGCTGTGCTTACACTGGGCTGAATTTCTATATATAACTGCTTGAATAAACTGAATAGTTTGAAATAGAAATGTTTTTGACGAACTGTATACTCATGCTAAACTTAATTGTTTTAAATAGAACTGATTATTTAAATAAAAATGGATTTGGCATTGAATAACCTTCCAAGGTTGATATGCCATAAAACCAAGCCAAACCTTTTTTTGACAGCACTGGCATGATCTACATGCACTGGTTTCCCACTGGACAGACAGTCAACAAGGAATACTATGCTGAGGTTTTAAGGGAGTTCAGGAGAGATTCCGTTGGAAGAGGCCAGCATTCTTCAAATCAGGTCAGTGGCATTTCCACCAGGACAATGCACCAGTCCACAACTCCATCTTTGTCACAGACTATTAGACCAAGATGGGCCTCAAGACAATTCCTCAGCTTCCCTATAGTCAAGACCTTGCTCCCTGTGACTTTTGGTTATTCCCAAAGCTCAAGGAAAACCTTAGAGGCTGTCGTTATGAGACAATTAAGGAGATAAAAGAGGCTGTAACAAAGGTCGCTGACACACTCACACAAGTGGACTTCCATGGAGCTTTCCAGCAGTTGTTGGAATGGTACAACAAGTCCATTGCAGCTGGAGGAGATTACTTCTAAGGGCACTAGAGTTTCATGTATGTACTATCAATAAGTGCCCATACGAAAAAAGTCTGGAAACTTATTGAAGATACCTCGCATCTATATAAAAGAAATAAAACCTTTCATAAAATTGGATCAGCTTGGTTATTTTTTTTCTGATGCTAACACGATTCCAGCCTGACGGTCCTGTAGGTGGACCAACAGGTAATCTTTGGACCCCATAACAACTCAATAGGATCAATCAAAACATGGGCTGTTGAGAGGATCCCCAGAGAATTAGGTCTAACCTCTAACACTGGACTCACAGCTGAAATTGTGAAGGACAGTGGTTGAGTGGGGTTAGGTTACGGCATTATATCAATGGTGAAGTGTCAAAGAGTCATCGTTACATTAACCGAGGCCATGACAAGGATCACTGTACACCAGGTCAAACCCGTTCAAAGTGACCAAAGACGCAAACATCAACAGGCAAGTTTTTGGCCTCCATATTTGGGGATGTGCAAGGTATTTTTTTCATCAATTTCCTTGAGAAAGGAAGAACCATCAACAGCAAATATTATATAGGATTATTGGTGCATTTGAAGAAAGAAATCACCAAAAAACAGCCACAAATGAAGAAGAAAAAAGTGCTCTTTCACCAAGACAATGCACCATGTCACAGGTTACTCGCAACGATGGCGAAACTACATTAATTGCACTTCAAACTGCTTCTGGACCCACACAATTCTCCAGGTTGGTTGATGACAGCAAAAGTTCTGCATTCTATAAGAATGCATTTAACTGAGCAAGTTGTCTGACAGGTCAAACACTGTGGTTGTGGTTCCTGTTTCAGTTTAAAAGAGTGAGTAAGCCTTGTATGACCAATGCGCAATTGGGATATAACGACTAGTTCTCTTCTTGATTTTTTCAATGCTGGTCTCCACTCTCCCAAGGTTGGCTGAATTTGGAAGAGTTTATTGTGGATGTTATTGCTCCATCATTGTTGCCATTTTTTGTGAAGGAATTTATTAATTGTTGGTTTCAGGTCAGTATATGAAATCCTGGATTTATTGTGGGTCAGATCTAAGACCGATTTGACTGCCAAGTCAGCTCTTTAATTCCTTCTCATACAAATGTGACTTAGGGTTCGGCATATAATTATTTCTTTTCTATTTGATATAGAGTCTAATCAACTCAACAGTTTAATGATAAGAGGGTTCTGAAATTTTTTATTTCTTAATGATAGCAAGACAGAGAGTAAGTCTGAGAATATTATAAATTTCTTATGTTTACTCTTCAAGATTATGTTGAGAGCTTGGTCTATTGCACGGGCTTCTACTGTGAAGATAGAGCTTTCCATTGGAAGAGCTTTCTTAAGAATTGTTTTGTTTAAAACAGCCGCACATGCTGTTTTATTATTGTCTTTGGAGCCATCCATAAAGACTTAGAGGTGGTTGGGATGGTGTTGGAGAATATTGTGGAATTTCTCTTGATAAGTGCTGGGGTGAGTTTTAGTTTTGGAATGTTCATTCAGTTCAAGAATCACTTTGGGAGTTTTAATGATTGCTTGTGGAAAAGTGCTTTCATGTATGTGATTTAGTGGTATTTTTGATTCTTGTAGGGTCAACTTCATCCGAAGGCCAAAAGGTTTTATTGTTTTTTCTTTTCTTTCAAAATGTTGCTTGTATTTTGGGTTGAAGGTGCAGTCATAAGCTGGGTCGGATGGGCAAGATTTCACCTATATGAAGTATTGGAGAGCCAGTTTTTCACGTCTTAGTGTAAGAGGTGGTTCATCTTCTTCTATGTATAGGCTTTCAACAGAAGTGCTATATGTTCCAAGGGCTAGTCTAAGTCCTTGGTGGTGTATGGTATTTAGTTCTTTCAAGTATGTCTTTCTGGCTGCCCCATATATAAAGCAGCAATAATCGAGTCTTGATCTGATTAATGAGCTATATAATTTTAATAATGTTTCTTTGCTTCCTCCCTAGATAGTGTGTTCTATAGTTCTAAGTAATTGTATGATTTTGTTACATTTTGTTCTCAAGTATTTAATATATGGAACGAAGGAGAGTTAGCAGTCAAAAATGATTCCTAGATATTTGTAGTGTTTAACAATTGGTATTTCGGTGTGGTCAATTTTCAGTACTGGATCTAGGTAGAGTTTACGTTGGTTGCCGAAGTAGACGCATTTTGTTTTTTCTTTTGAAAATTTTAATCCGTTCTCAGTAGTCCATTTGTGGAGCTTATCAAGTCATATTTGAAGTTGTCTTTCTATATGGTTCATGTTTCTTGCTCTGTAGGAGATCATGAAGTCATCCACATACAAAGCAGTTTGTTCGGCTGTTAATGTTTTTCACAATATTAATTTTTATATTGAACAGCATGACAGACAGTACACTGCCTTGATGTACATCCATTTCTTCTTGTTTTTCTTCAGAGAAAACCTCTCTCATTCTTACTCTAAATCATCTATCTTAAAGGAAGTTTTGGATAAATATTGGTATTCTGCCTTCAAATCCAAGGTTTTTCAGATCTCTTACAATACTGTACTTCCAGGTTGTGTCGTATGATTTTTCAAGATAAAAAAAAATGCCACTAGATGTTCTTTTTTAATTGAAGTCTCTCTGATGAATGTTTCTAATCAAATCAGGTGATCCATAGGGCTTCTTTGGCTTCTGAAACCAGATTAGTATTCTGTTATTAATTTATTGGTTTCTAAATACCAGATCAATCTGGCATTTACCATTCTTTCTAATGTTTTGCAAACAACTGTTAAGAGAAATGGGTCTGTAATTTTTTGCGTTTGTATTGTCTTTGAAAGGTTTGGGTATCGGTATAACGGTAGTTTCTTTCCATATTTTAGGTATGTCACCTCTGTTCAATAAATCATAAAAGATTTGTTGGAGGAAATTTGTGGATGGTTCAGGTAATTCTTTTAGGAACTGATAATGTATTTTGTCGGGTCTGACTGCAGTATTGTGTGCCTTGTTGAGGTATTCTTTTAGTTCTGCTATAGAGAAAGGTTGATTGTAGCTTTCGGTGTTTTTGCTTTGAAATTTGATTTTAACTTTTTCTGCTTTTGTTTTGATAATTTAAAAACTTTTGCTTTGGTTTTTAGCGGATGAATTTTGCGAGTAAGTTTCCGGCTAGATGATTTGCTATATCTTTCTTGTCTGTGATTTTCAGATTATTGTGAGTGAAGTGTTTTGTAGGAGTATTGTTATTTTTGCCAGTTATTTTTCGAATCCTCTGCCATACTTTTTTTGGCTTTGTGTTACCATTTATTTTAGTAACATAATTTCTCCATGTATTTCTTTTGAAGTCTTTGATAATTTTTCAGGCTTTGGCTTGGCTGTTTTTATAAGTGTTTAAATTTTCTCATGTTGAGTTGATTTTAAATTTTTTTCAAGTTACTCTCCGTAATCTGAGAGCTTTTTTACATTCTTCCTTGAACTATAGCTTAATGCATTTTGTAGAGGTAGAGCTTTTGGGTATATGTTCTTCAGCTATGTTTAACAGTGTGTTTGTAAAATATGAGATGTTTTCCTCATTGTTTTTATTGGTTTCTGGGGTTAGTCAGCCAAGGCATAATGTTTTAAATCCATCCCAATTAGACTTTCCTAGGTTCCAGCTTGGAGTTTATTAATCAATTCATCGGTGCTGTCTTCTGATAGAATCAGTAAGTAGTCACTTCCACAGGTGTTGTCATATACTTTCCAGTTGTAATCTAGAAACAAGGATTACATATTTATAGGTCTATTGCAGAATATGTGCCTGTTGCTGGGTGCAGATATGTGTTGGATTTATTGTTGTACATATACAACTAATGTTGATTTAATAAAGATTCAATGACTTTGCCCTTTTTGTCGGTTTTCTTACTTCCACAGATCTCATTATGGCTATTAAAGTCCCCCATTATAATGAAGGGTCTTGGTAGTTGTTCTATTAAATTGTTCAGCTCCAATTCCTTGGATTCTTCATTTGGGAGAATATATACTGAACACACTGTTATCATTTTGTGGAGGGTTACTGATATAGCGACTGCTAGCATGTTTGTATTTAGTGTAATTTCATTGTGAGAGATGTTTTTGTAAATGATTATAGATGATCTGCCACAAGGTCTATCAGTGTACTGTTTTATATAGTTGTATGAATAATAGTTTTTCATGTTGATGGTGGTGGTGTTTTTGAGGTAAGTTTCTTGGAGGCATATGATTGTTGGGCAGTATTTTGTAATAAGTAGTAACAATTCAGAGTAGTTGATCCTTGCTCCTCAGATGTTGCATTGGATTATTTTATTCATTTTGTTTAGATTTTTAGGACTTTTTTGGTTGAGATTTGTTGGTTGGAGTTTTATTTTCAATTTCCATTTCTTCAATCTCTTTAAATTTGTTTGATGTGATTATTGGAGTGGGCTGTGTTTGAGTAATTCTTTTAATTGGGTTTTGTTTTTTAATGGTAATATCTTTCATTTTATTTTCATTTATATCTTTGTTAATGTCTGTAGGTTGTACCGGTGACCTTTGTTGCTTTTCTTTAGTTTTTTCAGTGCTTTTAGGGTTTTCTACTGTGTTGGTATTAGTATTTAGTTTCATTTTTATAGAAGGCCCACTTTGTCTCATTTCAGTTGAATGCTTTCTTTTAAGGTTTTCTTGGAATGTTAACCATTCGTTAGCTTTTAAATTTATTAATTTTTCAATTAGTTTTTGGTATTTATCAATTGAAGTGCTATCCTGGGGTGGTTGATTTACTTTTTGTGCTACATTAGCGTATGTTTTGGTTCCCATATAGCTTTCAATGATTTTCCTTGCTTCAGCGAAAGGTATATTTTTATGTGCTTGATAAACATTATCACTTTTTCTTTCTTATAAATGGCACAGCTTCTTGAAAAGGCAGGGTGTTCTTCATGGCAGTTTGCACATTTTATGTTATTGCATTCATTTTCCATATGATCTGGGTCATGTTTGCCACATTTGTCACATACTTGTGTCCTTTGCACATTTCTTTGTAGTGTCCAAATTTTTGACATTTGAAACATCTCAGAGGAGCATGTATATACTGCTCTACTCTTTCTATTGTGTAGCCAATTCTGATTTCTTTTGGTATTGATGGTTTCTCAAAAGTCAGAATGTATATATGGGTCTGTATGGTTTCATCATGTCGGCGAATAGTGACTCTTCTATATTCTTTTATTCCTTGCTTTTTGAAAGTCATTTCAATCTCTTCCGGTGTTGCTAGTGACAGTTCTTTACTTCTCACAATGCCATTGGAGGTATGTGATTTGGCATGTGGATAGGCATGACATTTGAAATAATGAAATTTCTTCATTCTTAAAAGGTTTTCATCATGTTTTTTGCTTTCCACTTTCACAAGCAGGTTTCCAGTTTGGAGTTTCTTTACAGTTTTTGGGTTGGATCAACTAGATATTATTTTTTTGATCAAGAAAAGTGACAGTTGATCTAATTTTACATCTTGTAATGATTCAATAATGATGAATCTGTGAAAGTCACTTTCTGTGTCGGAGTTGGATAAATATCTTTTGGATTTTTTGAAAGAAGAAGCCATGATTGGTGTATATTTTTCATTGGTCCAATACTCCACCACCCACCACTGAGGTCAACTTGTGCTGGGAATAAGCCAGGGAGGAAACCCATTTGCCCTGGCTGAGACAGGAATACATTACCAGTATACTCATATCAAGAGCAAAATTCTGAGCCTCTGCCAATTTCTGGTTTTAGTGCCATAAAATTTAACAGTGACCAAAACTACTCTCAATACAATTGATTCTCAGTCCCCACTTTCTAGCACCTATAAAATAAAAGGGTTGGGAATTGTTCTGCAAATGCAGATTGAATAGTACATTCGGGAGAAAAACATACTGGTGCTAAGGCATGACAAGACCAGCCAATTGATCAGATCAGGCTGAATCCGACAGTCTGTCAGACCAAGTGCTGCAAGCCATTGCCCACCCTGTTGCCGGATCAATGACTGCTCAACCACCAGGATCCAGTCTTAGCACCTTACAGGTTGCCGACCACAGCCAATAGGTGGCCCCATCAGCGGGGTGGGTCTTATCCCTCTGCAGAGGTGCAGTCGGCATATTCTACAGCCCCAGCTGACAGGGCAGACTATTCTCCAGACCTGGCCATTTCATGATAATGATTTAGAAAATATACACATAATCTGTTATCAATACTTTCAGATTATCAATTATAAATAAATACATGCCAGGAAACTGAAATAATTATTGTGCAAGGTTTATCTAAGTTAATGCCCATTCCATGGTTCATACTCTAATTTATTGCATGGCAAATGCTTCTTTTTCTTTTCAATAAACAAGTTTCCTAGAAATATTAGTGAATTATTTAACATTACTTCATTCAATAATGAATGGTAGCAATTGATTTTATTCATAACAGAAATACTGTCAGTAGTTTTACATTTTAATTCATAGATGAAGGTTTGGTAACTCAATTTCAAAAGAATTTTTATATTATAGAAAAAATGCTCTTTACTTTCATTAATTCCTCATTCTCTAAAGATACAGTATAATGAAATTAGTAAACTTTTAATTTTAGTGCACAGTTTTTATGTTGGGGGATTATTGCATTGATTGCAATATACCAAATAATAAAGTCAGGTATAATTTAAATTCAAAGAAGGGATCTTTTAGCATCATTTGAATTTGTTAAAATTTTATATATATATATATATATATATATATATATATATATATCAGTAAAAATAACAAAACCATCAGATATATTTTGGAATAAATTTATAATAGTGAAAAATAAAAATTCTAAGGTTTTTATGGTAAATGCTACACATAACTACTATTATAAAAGCCATGGAATGATTTTTACACTTTGTTAACATTAACTGTTAATCATTTAAATTCATTCTTCTTTCAAAAGGATCATATTAAATTAACCACTTAAAAATCATTCTCAATGTATTTTGATGACATACATAATATATTTACATTTAGAAATTTTTCTACATTACATTGCTACACATCAAAGTTTTCTTATCATGCACATCTATGAACTGACATTGACTGAATGATGAAGGTTATTGTTTGAAGTTTTCCCACAGTTCATTTTCATTCATGTATATATCTTTACAATTCTAAATAATATTCAGTTCATTATTTTACAAATTACCTCTGTATGTAAAACACATTATATATAATGGATGTAGATGGCAACTTAGAAAAATCAGAAAATGTCATTTTTATAAAATATTGCAGCAACAGAGAATGGCATTTCATCACTTAAATGTATGCAGGTATCCTTCAGTTTTGTTAGGCTGTCTTTTATAACATATCAACCCTTCAGGGTTATTCAATGCTAAATCCTATTGATAGATAGATAGATTGGTAGGTAAGTTTGTGGGTAACATTTTCAAATGAGCCAGAGTGTATTTGTTTACAAAGTTATATAGTTTCAAGTATTTTTATCGAACTTTAATACTTCTATTTAATATTAATCATTCAGTTTCACACCATTACATCATTTCAAATACTTCTATTTACTGTGTCAGATTGTTTGGAGGGGGTACCTACTGTCAACAAATTATTAGAAAATATTTATAAGCTTGCCAGTGAACAGCAACAGTAGATTGACCAATCAGAGAGGATAACATATATAAACAAAAGCAACTTAATGCAGCCTTTTTACATAGAAGGCATATCTTTTGTATTGCACAACTAAAAACAAGATGGTTTGACCAAAATTTTGAACAAGGGAACTATTTTGTTGAATTAGCTGACAGGAGCTGAGCGAATAACATAGCACTGAAAAGAGGTAATGCCTGAATTTATCAACACAGTTGCAAAATACACATGTAGATGTATCTTAAAAAATGCTTTATATAAACCAACTTTTAAACAAAACATTATCAGGACAAGCAGCAACAAAAAATTGTGCGCACGAGTTTTGAATTTGACAACTGTCAATTAATTTACCCTAATGGAGCAGTTTTCAACATAACATAGAGAGGACGTTTGTATTATCTGAAAAATATTGTTTCTACCAGAAATGCCACTTACAACTTGGCCTAAAATATTAAGCCACTGTAATAAATCTGATATTAAAAAGTTACCCAACTTAGTAAAAAGAATGAAGATAAAACTGACACCAGATTATGCTCTTAACTCTGATATATGTATTCAAGAGAAGATGTCTGATAAAAATAAGATTTTGGATTGCAAGGCAACAAAAATCCTAGCACTTGTACACAGTGATTTAGTAGGCCCCATTCAACCCTTAGCAAAAAATCCTAGCACTTGTACACAGTGATTTAGTAGGCCCCATTCAACCCTTAGCAAAAAATGGTTATAAATATGTAATTAATTTTATTGATGACTATTCTGGCCTTACAATGTTATATTTCTTAGAACACAAGTCTGACACTTTGCTCGCTACAACAAAATATCTAGCTGACATTGACACTTATAGCCATGTAAAATTTTTGCTGACAGACTACGTAATGGAGTTCAATTCTGAACCTTTTAAACGGTTACTTGTACTTAATAGAATATAAACATGAGCAGTCAGCTCCTTATTCTTCGCATCAAACTGAGACCGCTGAATGATTACAGTGAACTTTATTTTCTACTGCAAAGTATCTCCTTATTGAGTCATAATTGCCCAAAAACTTGTGGGTTTATGGATTGAGGGATTCAGCGTATATTAGAAATCACTGTTATAATAAAAACACAAGAAAAACCCCATATGAAAGTTTTAACTGTTCAAAACCAAACTTGAAATGCATATTTTTGGCACAACTTGTTTTTGTTATATAAAAAATAAAACAAAATTGGATCCTTGTTGTGAGAAAGGCATTTTTGCCGGTTATGATAAACAAAGTCCAGCTTACTTGATTTATTTTATGGAAACAATGGCTATTAAAAGAGCTAAGAGTGTAAAATTCACCGACTCTTATGATAATAACTCACAATTGAACCCAGATAAAAATACCAAATCTCCAGAATACTTAATCATATATGACATACAACAGAAAATCAACCTAAACACTGAAGGAGAGGGGCAAATAACCCATTATCCGATCCATATGATTTTTTTGAAGTCAAAAACTTTGAATTTGGTGAGGTTGATTACTGTTGTACTCTGCTAAATACTCTGCGGCCATAAACTCTGTAGATTTGAATAACTGGATTTTAGCAATAAACAGAGAATTTGATTCCTTAATAGAAAATAATACTTTTGAATGCCAGAAGGCTCCAAGAAATAAAAATATTGTCAGAAGTAGGGAGATTTTTACTATGAAAAGTAAAAGCAACGGAAGTCATGAGTATAAAGTTTGTTTCATAGCCAAAGGTTGGTTGGTTGGTTGGGTTTTACGGCATGCCAACTCATTGGGTTATTTTATGCCGAAAACGTTTTTATTTATTATTTTTATTTGGTATAATTTTTATGCGTATAGTTATTTGAATGCTATAAACAAATACCAATGACATCAAAATAAAATGATATGCAGGCTTGAATTGTCTGCTGAAGTCAGCATTTGATTTTTTATATAATTAATTTGTAGGTCTATGAGCCTACAACCTTGATAGAAGGCCAATTCTTTTCAGGAATTCTATTATGTTTTTAGGGTTTATTTTCTCAAATAATTCCTTCATACTATTAACTTTATAAAATTTTTTTCGGATGCGAGATAGGTTTGTACATTCTATTAAAATATGCCTAATTGTGTAATGGTTTCCGCATGGACATTTAGGAGAAGGTTCTTCTTTTAGAATAAAGTCATGCGTTAATCTAGTGTGGCCTATACGTAGTCGAAAAAGAATGGTTTCTTCTCTTCTAGTATTACTAGCTTCACGTTTTCTTTCTTTCAGAAAAGGCTCTATTTGGCGGAGCTTGCTTTGGGCATTTTCATCCGACAATTGTTGCCATCTTTTTGTGATTATTTGTTTGATTTTATGTTTCAAGTCTGTGTATGATAGTTTGGAGGTTTTGTCAGGAGGTATGTTAATTGCAGCTTTAGCCAATGAATCAGCTTTATCATTTCCCTGGATTCCCATATGGCCTGGAATCCAGCAGAATATGATTTTTTTGCTCTGTCTTAGGGCGTGGAGTTTGTTTATTAGGTTGACAATTAAAGGGTTATCAAGTTTTTGGTTTTTCATAGAGTGTAGAACTGATATGGAGTCTGAGTAGATAATGAATTGCTTAGCTTTGTTATTTGAAATGATTTTAAGTGCCAAATTTATTGCACAGATTTCAGCTGTAAACATGGAAGCTTCTTTAGGAAGGGATTGTTTCATAGTTTTATTGTTTAGAACTGCTCCACACCTGGTTCCATAGTTGTCCTTGGAGCCGTCTGTGTAGATGTGTAGATAATTAGGAAGGTTGTCTTGGATGTTATGGAGTTTTTCTTGGTATATTAAGGGGTGTGTTTTCTTTTTTGAGAGTTTGTTTAAGTCTAGTATTACCTCTGACTTTTCAAGTAGCCAGGGAGGGGAATTTAGCTGTACTGTATCATGAATATTTTTAATAGAGATATTTGCATTTTCCAGAATGGGTTTCATGCAGAGACCAAAGGTTTTTATGGCCTTTTCCTTTTCGTTAAATAGGGTTTGGTGTTTGGAGTTAAAAATGCAGTCATGAGCCGGATTGGTTGGTAGTGACTTGATTTTGCTGTAATATTGTAAACCTAACTTTGTGAATCTGAGTTTTAGAGGTGGTTCATATGCTTCGGAGTAAAGGCTCTCCACTGGGGATGTGCAGAAAGCCCCCAAGATGAGTCTTAATCCTTCATGGTGAACAGTATTTAATGTTTTCAGATAGGACTTTCTGGCTGCTCCATATACGTAGCAGCCGTATTCGATTTTTGAGCGGATTAATGTTCTATAAAATTTTAGTAATGTTTGAAATGTTTGGATGTTTGCCTCTCTAATGGAGGTTTCCAACCTGACCACATGATCCATCATAGATCTTTGGCTTCTAAAGCCACATTGAGAGTTAGTATAAAGGTTGTTGAATTCAATGAACCAAACTAATCTTTTATTGACCATACGTTCCATGGTTTTGCAGAGACAGCTTGTTAGTGCTATTGGTCGATAATTAGATGGATAGAGGCTATTTTTCCCTGGTTTAGGTATAGGGATTATGGTAGCTACTCTCCATGAGTCTGGAAATTTACTACTTTCCCAGATTTCATTTAGAGCAGCTAATAAGTAGTCAAGAGACCTTCAGGGTAATTGTTTGAGAAATTCATAGTGAATTTTGTCGGGGCCGACTGTTGTGTTGTGTGATTTTTGGATGGCTTCTTTTAGCTCTGCAAATGTGAAGCATCTGTTATAATTTTCAGCATTGTTAGATTTAAAACTTAATTTTGGATTTTCTGTTTTATGTTTGTTATTGGAGGAGGAATTAGCTGAGAAGGTTTCAGCCGGTGCATTGGCAATGTCTTTTATATTTGTGACTTCTGATTTATTTTTAATCAGGTTTTTCAGAGGTGTAGTTTGTATTTTCCCCGAAATCTTTTGTATCATCTTCCAGACTATGTTAGTTTTGGTTGAGGAATTGAGTTTGTTGACATAATTTTGTCAACTGATTTTTTTTTCTTTGTTTTATAATTTTTCATGCTTTTGCTCGGAGCAGTTTGAAAGTGTTTAAGTTACTCATGGAGGGTTCTTTGTTAAATTTGCAAAGAGCAGCATTTCGTTGTTGAATTACTACCCTGCATTCATCATTAAACCAGGGTGTGTTGCGTTTATTTGTGGGTGAGGTTTTTGGAATGGTTTTAGTAGCTATTTCTATTAATGTTTCAGTGAAATGTTCTATCATGCATGTATTATTTGGGTTCTGGACAAGTTCTCCATCACATAAAGTTTTAAAATCAATCCAGATGGCCTTATTAGTATTCCAACAGGAAGGTCTGTTGTTGTCATGACTAGGTTGAAGAATATCTATTATAATAGGGAAATGGTCACTGCCACAAAGATCATTATGGACTTTCCATGTGTAGTCCATGTAGCTTGAAGGATCAGTTAGAGCGAGGTCAATAGCCGAGTAAGAGCCGGTAAATGAATTGAGATATGTTGGAGATTTATTATTTAATGTGCATAGATTGTTGCTATTAATTATGTTTTCCAGATCCTAGCTCTTTTTCTAAGTTTGCAGGCATCCCCATACAGTATTGTGACTGTTAAAGTCACCTAACAATGTTATATACTCATTTGCCGTATCATAACGACTCAATAATAAAGACGCACGCAGAAAGATGCAAGAGGAAGACACAGGAAGAAACGACGCAGGATAAAGACGCAGGAATAAAGGTAGCAGGAATGAAGGACGCAGGACAAAGATGCAGGAAGACTTCTTTAACAACATATTTACCTCTCACTTTATTTGTAAGGTTCGAAAGGGTTGTTCAAGGGCCACATGTGAGAGGGTGCTGGAGACCGAACATAAACTTCATATTTTGACCCCACTGTTATGACCATCACGTCGTGTCTTTCCTGTTCTCTTGATGTTGGGGTCCACTCCATTGGGGCTTTCCGAGGGCCCCCTCGGTCGGGTGTGGCCTTCCCTACCACATCTGGTCTCTACTGTCTGGAATTCTAATGACAACTGCTTTGGCACCCCAAACTCAACTGAGTTAAATAATAATTCAATGCCCACACGATCGCCTACTGGATCTTTGAAATCGGATGTTTAATCGTCATCAAGCGGAAATAACTGTCATGCAGTTCAGAGGTTACTCTCTTCCGGTGCATGACTGTAATGGCACAATGGGACCTTCACCTTGTCCCATATCATAAGCCTTAATCCGCCCACGCGATCTCTTTCGATTACTGGCCATTGGAATGTGTCACTTCCTTCCGGTTTATTACCTTGGAATAGTATTTTTGGGCCGGGTCGAAGGTCAAAATATAACAAGAATATGTGGGGTTTACGAATATGTTCTATTAACTTGTTTAATTTAGATTCATTTATAGGATCATGTGGTGGGATGTAAATGGAGCAAATGTTTATCGATTTGTGTAGAGTTACTTTGACAGCAATCACCTGGAGATCACTGTCAATGCTGATTTGGTTCTGTGGTACATCTTTCCTGACAAGGATGGAGACACCCCCAGAAGCCCTGAGTCCTTCCTTGTGTAGGTGATTGTAAGCCTGATAGTTGTTGAGGTTTATCTGGTTATTTTCTTTAATAAATGTTTCTTGGAGGCATACTATATTGGGATTGTATTTTTCCAGAAGTAGTTGGAGTTCTTCATAATTAGCTCTAATTCCTCTGCAGTTCCATTGTATGATTGAGTTAGGCATATTTGATTAGAATGTACTATGGAGGTTTTTTAAAGGTTTTCCTTTCGTTCTTTTCCTTTACAGGGGTAACCTCTTCAGTTTCCATTTTCTCTAGTATTTGATATTTATTTTTAGTCTTTGTAGGGCTCGTTGGTTCTATTGCTTGGTCTGATATTTTTCTAGTAGGAGGCGAACTGGCCTGAGCGAGGTTATTCCCCTTTGTGGAGTTCTCCTTAGCTTCCCTCTCTTTGTTCAATTCGAATGTTAGTGGGCGGATTGGAGATCTTTGCTTCTTTTTAATATTATTTTGCATGGCCTTAGGAGATTCCGGCCTGTTTTGCTTCTTAATAGGAGTCTGCAATTTTGGAGAGGGTTGGTGAGATGCTGGTACCGTCACCCCCTCATCCCTAGTATCCTCTCCTGTGAAGGTCTGTACATTAGTGGAGATTTTTCCTTGCATAGTTGAAACTTTATAAGGTTTATTTCCAACCGAGGTTTTTATCTCATTAATAAAGCTTCCCCAATCACTCGGATCAAGCTGAATTAATTTTTTCACCATTTCCCCATATTCTATTTCATTTTTTCCTCGTTGGACTGTTTGGGAGTAGGTATAGGTGTTAGACCCAACTACCCTTTTCCATGCTTCATGGTAAGGAATATTATTCTTATATTTTACAGCGAGGATCTCTTTTTCTCTCCTCCAAATATCGCAAGATCTTGCATAGACCGGATGGTCACCACCACAATTCGTACATTTATAGGGAAATTCACATTCATTCATGTGGTGGCCAGGATCTCTTTGGCCACATTTCCCACACACTTCCTGTCTTCTACATGAGTCTTCATGGCGTCCATATTTTTGACACCTATAGCATCTCAATGGCTTAGGAATAAATTGCTCAACCTTCTCCATAGAGTAGCCAACCTTTATTTATTCTGGGATTTTTGGTGTATTGAATGTCATAATATAGGTGTTTGTTTCTATTGTTTTACCCTCTTTTTTAATACAAACTCTTTTGACATCAATCACATCTTGTCTTTTTAACTCCTTTTTTATTTCTTCCAAAGTACATAATGACAGTTCTTTACTCCTCACCAGCCCCTTACTTGTGTTCAGGGATTTGTGAGGGTACGTTTTGACTGCAATATTGTTGAACATTGTCATTTTCAACAGAAAGTCAGCATGTTTTCTTTTTTCCACCTCAACGAGTAATGTATCATTTTTTAATTTTTTTACCGATTTTGGTGTTATATTACTCGATATGACTTTTTCGATTATGAACAGTGAGAGACTAGTTATTGGCGAGCTTTTGGATTCTATAGTAATGAATCTCGGGAAGGGAGATTCTACTTCATCTTCTGAATCAGTTTCTCTCAAATTTCTTTAAAGTTTTTTATTTGCACCAATTGCTTGAGGTTTTTGCATTGAAAAATCCATATATTTATTGTTTGAGTTTCATTGACTATGCTCCCCACCCACCGCGGAGCCCCATTCGGGGATATGCCTAGGGGGAAACCCATTCGCCTAGGAATACCAGGGCGACATAATCAGTATACTCATGCTGATGATGGACAATTTTATTAAGTTCCTGGGTTTTGGTTCCCAAGATGACTACTCACCCAGGGACAGAAAGGTTATAGGTCTTTCTTCAGCATGATTGACCCTACAGCCATCGCCCTCATTCAGATTTTAAAGTATTTTGATAGAGGGCTGACATGACCAGCCAATTGATCAGATCGGGCCCCTCTGACCTTCCATCTAGCCCAAGTAATGGCCAAAGTGGAGTGTTGCAAGTCACGGACCGCTCAGCCACCAGGATCTCGTCCTCACGCATCACGGATCACCACCCACGGCCTACAGGTAGCCCCATTGAGGGGATCTTACCCCTCTACCGAGGTGCAGTTGGCGTATTCTACAGCCCCAGCTGACAGGGCGCATAGCCAAAGGCTACTCGCAAATATATGGCAAGGATTATAAAGAAACTTTTGCCCTAACAACAATTATAGCTTTCATAAGGTTACTATTGCATATAGCAGTCTATTACAACTTGTTAATTCATCATATAGATGTTAAGAGTGCATATTTAAATGCCCCCTTAGACTATGAAATATATGTTGAGCCACCAGAAGGCTTTAAAGTTAAGAATGGGAATTATGTTTGGAAACTTAGAAAATCCCTATATGAGTTAAAACAGAGTGGTCAAACTTGGAATAAAACATTCCATACTTAACTACACAAAATTTTGAGCAGTTACCTGTGGACCACTGCATATACGTTCAAAACGTCCACAATCAAATATCCATCATTATTGTGGGTACATGATATATTAGTAGCTTCAAAAACTGAGGCATACCTTATGCAAATTAAGACAATACTGAACTCTACTTGCCAAATGAACGAGTTTGGGAAATTATCCTGGTTTTTAGGAATACAATTGAATGCAAAATTAAAACTATTAAAATGAATTAATCTAGATATATTGAGAAGATATTATCAAGTTCAGCATGGCATTTTACAAACCACACTCAACTATGTGAAATGGCTCTAATGAAAACAAGTGACAAAATCGATTTAGTAGAAAGCAAACCTTATCATGAAATTATTGGCAGTCTAAAATATGTAATGATTGCAACAAGACCAGACATTTGTTATACAGTTACTAGGTTATCTCAAGACCTAACAAAACCAAATTCTTTCCATTTAATGAAGGCCAAGCTTTTCTAACATTATTTAAAAGGCACAATCAATCATTCACGAATACTTTAGAAATCACAAAACCCCTTGAAATTAGGATTTTGTGACACAGCCTGGGATGATTTAAGTGTCAGAAAAAGCGTGAGCAGATTTTGCTTTAGATTGGCAGAAAATAACCCAATGGAAATATGGAAATCTAAAAAGCAGAATTCAGTCACTTTGTCAACATGCAAAGTGAAATTTATCACTGTTTCATTAGCAAGCCAAGAAGACCTGTATCTTAGAGCAATATTGTGAACTATGACAGAAATTGAGTCACTTAAAAAAACCAACAGTTATTCATTGTGATAATCAGTCCAGTATTGTGTAGACAAAAAACCCATTCGATCATTAAAGATTGTAATATATTGATATAGATTTTCAGTTTATATGAGATGAAATAAACAATGGGTACATTTTTTTAGAATACATTGAAACAGAGAAATATGTAGCAGACACATTCATAAAGCCAATGACAAGAATAAAATTAAACACTTTCAAAAAGATTATAGTTTGTAATTGATTCTTAACTTAGTAAATTAGCCATTATTAGCCCAGTTGACTGGAGCAGAAGAATACATCAACAGTAATCTCAGCAGTAGAGGTAAAACTCTCGCAAACAAGTGTACAGGATATGACGATAAACCAGCCAATTAATCCTATCCAAAAAAAAAAATTTAAAAAAAATTACTAATTGTTTTTGTGTCAAACAAAATTGTGTTAATACAAAGAATTTTTAAAAAATTATTTGCATATTTTAAATTTTAATATGCATTTCTTTTAAAGGTGGAAGATTCCGTCTTATACCCCCAAGCAGGGTGCCCAGTTGGATTCTTTGTGAGGGGAACTATCAATGGCGTATAAGCTTGCCAGTCAACAGCAGCAGTAGATTGACCAATCAGAGATGACTATAACATATATGAACAATGGCAACTTAATGCTTTCTTGTTACTTAGAGAGCATATCTTTTGTATTACACAACAAAAACAAACCAAGATGACTATCCAAATTCCAATATACTGTTTGCACACATTTATATGGTTTCAAGTATTGCTATTGAACTCTAATATTAATCATTGTTTGCACACTGTTAAATGGGTTCAAGTATTGATATTTAACATTACTATTTCTATTTTTCAAGTGTTACTACAGGGTGAAATGATAAAATTATCATCCTAAAGAAAACAACACTACAGCTTCATTTTAAAACTTTTATTGAAAAAATCAATTCACGTAACTTGATTATGCAGTAGAGCTGAAATCTATTCAATGTAGCTACCTTCAGCCTCAATCACCGCCTTGATACGGATCTGGAACTGGGAGTGTGCCTTTCCACAAGTGCCGGTGGGAGCTCGGTGAATACTCGGTGGATGGCAGTGATCAGGCTGCCTTTGGTGTTGTGGGATGTCATGTTGGTGATATTCTCGATGTATGAGCAAACGAAGTAGTCTAGCGGGTTCAGGTCGGGGGAAGAGGAGGTTCAGTGAGAGCAGGGTACAAAGTCGAAGCACTCCTTCTGAAGCCAAGCCTGGGTCACTTTGGACTTGTGGGCCAGCGCCGAGTCCTGCTGCCACCAGCCACCTGATTGTACCAGGGGATCACCACACTCTTCAGCACATCCAAGAACACTTTGGTGTTGACTTTCAAGCCAACTTCGAAGATGTGAGGTGGCATGATGTGGCCCTCACTTGAAACCACACCAAAGACCATAACCGTAGCTGAAAACCTTGTGTTCATCACCCTGGGCATGTCCCTGTTATTCATGGCTATCCATTGCTGGCAGTGGTCCTGTTGTCATAACTTGGATTGGTAGAAGGCATAAGTTGTACAGCTGCACATCTCCAATTTTGCTCGTTGAACATAGTGTCACTTTCAGACATGATAGAAGGCTCCTATCGCTCTTGGGATTTGTACACAACTGGCCAACTAATAGATGGTCTGCAACAAAAAAAAAGAAAACCGGTTTTCATTAAACAGAAATGGAATCATGTCGTCTTTTCTAGGGCGACAATTTTATCATTCCACCCTGTATGTTACATAAAACTTATCATTTGTTTGCACATGTTTACATTTTAAGTGTAGATATTTAATACTATATCGATTTAATATTGATAATAATCCCAAGTAGAAGGATGAATATTTTTACTTGACCCATAAATGGGTACTACCATTTATGATTAAATGGACTTGAAAGTAATGGTAATGAAGAAGTATTCCACATTCCAGAAACTGCAAGACTGGAGCATCAGATGCAATTTAATATCATATCCAAGGCAATAAATGGTTTCAATGATAGCTAATTAACACTGATAATTATATTCAATATTATTCATTTATTTGCACATTTAAATTGTTTAAAGTATTGGTACGTAATGCTAATATTTCAATTTGACTTTTGCACATGGGGAAGTGATATATAACTATTACTTTGGGTCAGAGTGGACCTGGGACTAAATGCTATGAAGGGGTATTCCATATTCTCCAAACCTCTAGGTTTACTGACATACACAGGACACATATTAGTGGGATGGAGGGCTCCTACTCAAGAGAGATACAGCTAGCATAGTCTATATCCCCAGTTAACAGGGCATGCAGGTATTCTTGTGTATTGTTCATAAACATATTCTAAGGAGAAATTAAGCATCAACATATGTTAAATTATCAGAAATTATACTTTCAATCTTACTTAGAGTAAGTTATTTGTGCTGAAAAAGGAAATGTTACTCAACGATTGTCATAATTTATCATTACTTTTCAATATTCATGACCAAATATATCCAAAATATTAGTTAATATGATTGAATATAAATCGTCACTGAATAAGATCAGTTTTCAAAAATAAAAGAAGCAATTAAGTAAATTTGAAATTTCCATATCTAATGATCCTCTTATAAAGATTTTTCCCTTTTCTCTAAAGAATAGATTTGATTTTATTATGTTTTACATAGGCTTGCTTTCAAACATCATGGTGATGATAATTTTCAGCCTCTCAACTTACTAGTAAACGTTTTAGAATTGTTTCCTCCTAGTTCAATTTAAAAGAAAATATAGTGTGCTTTTCAACAGCTATTACATCTCATGATAATTTTGAAGTCTGGGCTGGTCTGCTTCAAATCTTAGTGATATAAATAATTTTATCAAATAAATATCTTACATGTATAATTATTTGTATTTTGAAAACTATCCAGATATTATATATACATACTCAACCTAATGACCAATTATAAATTGCTTGCAATATACATGCTAATATTTATTTTTTCTTTTACTTAAGCAATGAAAACCTTCATTTTGTCAATTTATAAATGTATGAGAGTTATCTCCCTTAGATTGGTCCCATGTCATTATTAGTGAATTCTGCAAGAAAATAGCATTTTAACTTTAAAATCTCTAATGAATTCAAATGTCTCAATTGTTGATTGAATTTTCTTTAAAATAAAATGTCACAAAACGTTTTATTTCTTTTGTTTTTAACACATTTACATGGTGTCCCATTGAAAACTTTAAAGTGATATGACTTTTTAATTCTGCCATCATTAGTTTTTCTTACTAATTATGCTTTGCATAATAATCATCAAAATTAAATATCATAAGTTTTAATTCTATTCCACAGTCCACACGCTATTTGTATTGTCAATCTAATTTTATATTAATTTCCATTAGCTAGAAAGTCAGTATATATCACTAGGTGTATAATGAAAAAACATACTGAAATACAACAATAAAATTAAAAATAGTTGCTTAAAAACAAAATGTTCATTAAAGAGGGGTAAGTTCGTTAATTTTCACACAGTAAATGTTGTTAGCATACTTTCTGGTGAAACAATTATTTATTGAACAAAACCATATAACCTTCAAACTATTCAAGCCTTAACTTAACCAATAGTACCAATAAAATAAATTATAGTCCATGATCACAGGAAAGTAAGCCCAATCATAAAAGTTTGTTGTATATTGAAAAACGACCTAGCCAGGCTGTCAAAATAGGAAATGCACCTATGTAAATAACAGGTGCATCCGCTTAAGGAATATCAGAATATAACCTTGACCGTGGACGGGTTGAATGAGTGCGATTGTGATGTCCACAAGAAGGTGGGCGTTGAGCTATTATATAACTTGGTGAAGACAGGAAGTCAGTTAGTTTGGAGACCAGATCAGTTGGAGAGCAGATGTGGTAGAGAAAGCCAGCAGGTCCCTGGTTTAGCAACCCAGGAGAACAGGAAAGAAACGCGGTTATGGCCAATAGAGTGGAGGGTCAATATGTTGCAGTTCTGTTCGGTCTCCAACTCCCTCTCACACACAACCCTTGCAAATAAAGTGAGAGGTATATTTTTCTAAGAACTGTGTTGCTCGTCTTATTGTGTCGTTATTATGATTTATGCATGCATCTGCATATGAGTATACAACAAGTTAACAACAAAATAAAAACTAACGTATTCATAAAGAAAAAACATAAAAACTGAGATTAACTTTTTTTCATAAATTTTTCTACATTAATACACACATAAGCTTGTTTCCTCTTCAATGAACTGAAGTTATAAATTCATTAGTTTTTGTTGGGTGGGTGGGGGCAGTATTCAATACCAATAATATATGATTTTACAAAAAAAAAAATGAAGTGTTAACACACAAGTTTTTAAAAAACCAATGATTCTGAGTAAATTATTCTTTGTTTAGCATCACATTAGCTTACAATTCAATTTAGCATGCAAATTCTTATCTGTATAAGAATTACTTCTTAATCATTCACTGATGGTGTTTCTGAATAGCTAAATTATATTTTTCATTTCAGTTAAGAGTTCTGAACTCTTGCTCATAATATGGTATAATTTAAGCTTATAGAAATCAAAGCACAATATCAAAGTTGTTTGTGTTGAGGTGAATGCATCATTTTAACGTAATAGTTAACTTCTGTTTAAAATGCAGTCATTATCTTTATATGCTCACGATATTATATAACCAAATAAACACTAAATAATGTTTAAATTTTTTTTAATTCGAACATAATGATTTATTGTATTTTAAATCTTAAAATCATTCTATTTCCTATTTCTAATTCTTTTAGGTTTGGTTTGTTTGGTTTGGTTTTATGGCATATCAACCTTTGTAGGTTATTTAACACCAAATACATTTTTATGTAAATAATCTGTTCTATTGAAAACAGTTCAGTTTAGCATAAGTACACAGTTTAATTTTCAAAAACATTTATATGTAATAATTCAGTAAATACAGTTTTAATGTCGAAAAACAGTTCTATTTGAAATAATTCAGTTAAGCATAAGCACGCAGTTTAAATGTAAGTACGGTTTAATTGTCAAAAAAGTTTCTAATTCAAGCAATTTAGTTTACTCAATTAATTTTGTGGACATGAAAGTGAGACTAACGGCAGCTCTCGACAAAAGAGGGTTTGTTTGCGTCTGGCATGCAGGTCAGTGATCTGATACAAAGAAAAGAAAAGAAAAATACTCACCGCTGTTTCAATAATCCACCTTCAGCCCATTAAAGGAAAAAAGAGAGGAGGCCCCTGACCGGAATTTTTATAGGCTAAGGAAATGGATTATGGGTAAGGTGACGTAAATAAAAACCGACTCATTTTTCTTTTCGGGCGACTTTTTCTCGGCGAGAAGCAAAAGCAGGAAAGAAGGGGAAAGAGAAACGAAGGAAGAAGCACACAGAGAGAGAGAGAGAAAAAAGGAGAGCGAGAGAGAGAGAAGGAGGAACGCAAAGAGGGAAGTGGTGTAACAAGCACTTTAGACTGAAATCTAAAGGTCGCTGGTTCAATCCCGGGTTCAACACACAGGGAGATTATCCACCCTAAAACTACAAGCTATTTCGGCATAATGGGGGACAGGTTCAACCTGAAATTAATTCCAGAATTCAATAGCTCAACCCCAGTACTTGACTGGGTGGAAAAACTGGAACTGCATTGTCTCTTGTCTGGTGTAAAGAGCATCGAACATGTGATTCCTCTGCGTCTGTCTGGTAGGGCTTTCGCTGTGTATCAACAGCTCAGTGCTGAGGAAAAACAGTTACGAGAGGATCAAGGCAGCACTATACAAAGCATTTGCTATCGACCCTGCCACTGCCTGGGAGCAATTTGAGGCAAGAGCATTACATCCAGGCGAAACTGTGGATGTATATTTGGCTGAGCTAACGAAGCTGACGGTGTTGTTCGGTGGGCTGCCCGAGTGGGCCTTGGCGTACAAATTTCTGGCGGGGCTCCCAACCGGAGCAAAGCAGCTCCTGCGAGTGAGCTCAAACATAGACTCGTTGTCCCTTAAAGACCTAGTAGACTGGGCTAGGACCGTGATGAAGGACAATTCTGAGCTGAGGGATTTGGTAATCGCCGCTGCGCAATCCACACCAAGTGATGATAGACTGTCTCAGGGGCCTACCCGCGTTGTGGGGTCGTGTGTTATAGGTGCGATGGCCAGGGCCACATTGCGAGGAACTGAAGGCAGTGACCGACAGCTGTTCGTTGCTTCCGGTGTAATGAGACCGGACATATGGCCCGGGATTGTGCAGGAAACGGGACTGGGGGCAAGGTGCCGGCGTCAACCTTTCCCAAAGCAAAAATTAAATGAGGCGCTACCGATCATTCAGGTCTATGTCAACGAGACATTGTGCTCAGCACTCCTCGATTCCAGTTGCTCCCGCACCATAGTGTTCGCGGGCCTCTGCCGTACTTGGAAGGAGAAGGGTGTCAGGGTGACCACCATCAGTGGAGAAAAGCGGACATATTGCGGGGTGGGCGCGGTAAACATCCGCACAAGAACTGGAAACTCGGCCAATGTTGAGGCACTAGTAGCACTCAAAAAACCACTGAGCTTTGACCTGCTTCTAGGCTATGATGCCATCAGAGCCCTAGGTGGTGTTCACATAACGCAGACGGAGGCAGTACAGTTTCAGGAGAAGACCCCGGTGTGCGCAGCGCTGAGGATTGACCAGCCAGACTTTAGTGTTGAATTTGACCCACACCAGAAGGTTTGGACTGCCTCATGGAGGTAGTTGGGAAATCAGGAACCAGCCAAACTGCGGAACGGAGTAGCCGAGTACCATGTGCCCGACCAAATAAGGCCTGCATACGGAGAGGAGCTCCGCGAATGGATTAAGGATGGCTGGTTAAAAGGTTTGATCCCGCTGATGGCGGTTGCTCAGCACAACAAAGTAAAAGTGAGGCCAGTGATGGACTACTGCAAACTAAATGTGCATGTTGATGCATTCACGGCAGATGCTGACGTCTGCGCCAGCAAGCTACGAGAATGGCGTCATCTGGGTTCCAATGTGTCCCTGCTGGATCTAAGAAAAGAGTACCTGCAGGTCCGGGTCAGCGAGACGATATGGCCGTTTCAGACAGTGGTATTTGCCTTACCAGACTGGGCTTCGGGCTGAATGTGGCACCCCAAATAATGAAGACCATCATCAACGCTGTGTTGTCACAGCAAGAAACAATAAAAGAGGGGACATCAGCGTACCTTGATGACATATACGTGAACGAAGACGTTGTGTCGTCATCACGCGTAAGGTCCCAACTGGCCAAGTTTGGTCTGATCTGCAAGGACCCAGAACGTTTGGAGGATGGCACCCGTGTCTTGGGCCTGAACATTCGACAGGAGCGGGGGACCTTGAAGTGGCAGCGTGGAACTGCAGTTCCTGAAGTACCCGATGTCTTCACGAGACGAGCTGTCTTCTCCCTGTGTGGAAAACTTGTGGGGCACCTGCCAGTGTGTGGATGGACTCATGCGGCAACAGGCACCATAAAAAGGAGAGCAAGTGCAGTCACCAAAGGCTGGGACGACGAAACAACAGACGATCTGTTGGTTCGCATGGTGAAGGAGACCATCGCAAGGGTAAAGCAGGATGACCCCGCAAAAGGAGATTGGTGCGTACAGGGAGACGAACTGAATGTGTGGGTGGACGCAAGCTCTCTGGCGATTGGTGTGCTGTTGGAGAAGGATGGAGCTGCGGTTGAGGACGCCTGCTTGTTGCGACCGACAAATGACGCTGCTCACATCAACCTGGCAGAGCTCAATGCGGTCATGAAAGGTGTCAACCTGGCACTCCAGTGCAAAGTCAGGAAATTACGCATACATACTGATTCACTATGCGTATACCACTGGATATGGGACACACCGGCAGGCAAGGCCAGGGCGCGCACCAAGGCGGCCAGCGAGATGCTGATCAGACGGAGGCTGGAGACCATAAGAAAGCTGGTGACGGAGTACAATCTGTCTGTGGATGCGGTACTTGTCACCTCAAACTGCAACCTCGCTGATAGTCTCATTCGAGTGCCACAGAGATGGTATGACGCCATAAAGAAAGAAGCTGGGCCAGTACTGTTACTATGTGCTGCCTCTGTTGAGGCGGCGGACAAGATCAGGGAGATACACCACGACAGTGGGCACCCCGGAGTGAGACGGACATACTATTTTGTGCAATTGACCAATCCGTCAGTGTCAAAAAGTGCAGTGAGAGCGGTGGTCAAGGAATGCCAAACATGCCAGTCAATCGACCCCGCCCCGGCTAGATGGCGGGAGGGTCGGCTGGGAACAGACACGACTTGGAGCCGACTGGGTATGGACGTAACCCATTATGGCAGCCAGCACTTCCTCACACTAATAGATTGCAGACCGACGAGGTTCGCGATTTGGCGCCTGTTAGTAAGACAGGACTCCTCCAGTGTAATCCGTGAATTGGAGTCCATATTTTACGAAAGGGGGCCGCCTGAAGAGATCCTCACGGATAAACGGATAATGACACAGCATGGAGTTTAGGTGTTTCGTAGACGAGTGGGGGATCAGGCTCAGACACTGATGTGCGTACGTGCTGAGTGGCAAGAGCGGTGCCACCGAAGCGTGAAGAGGATCGTGGCTAGGAAGGCGTGCACGATCGTGGAAGCGGTCTATAGGTATAATACAATGCCAAAGGATGCTGTGACTGATGCGAGCGCACCTGCCAATATAATCCATCAGCACCAAGTGCGCATCAAGGGCATTGACGCGTGTCTGCCTGATCGGCAGGGAACAAGAGGGTCGTATGAGTTAGGGGACATCATCTGGGTGAAGCCTTCCAATAGCCGGTGCACCACCCGTTTTTGAAGGGGACAAATCACCGGCATCGTCAGTGAGCAGGCCGTACTGGTCGATGGCACTCCACGCCATGTGAGGGACATCCGGCCCACCCTAAACATGAATCCATTGGCAAGTAGTGGCAGTGGTGAATCATCCAACGATGAACTGTGGATCCGACCTATGCCCCGCGTGCCTGATGATCCGACCGCGAACCCCGACGCTGATGCCAATAGTTCCGATGACACTTCAGAGAGATCAGATGAGAGTGCCCGCAACTAACGACCACGTCCGCCATGCCACATGTGTGATCTTGAGACCAGGGGGGAGTGTGGACATGAAAGTGAGACTAACAGCAGCTCTCGACAAAAGAGGGTTCATTTGCGTCTGGCATGCAGGTCAGTGATCTGATACAAAGAAAAGAAAAGAAAAGAAAAATACTCACCGCTGTTTCAATAATCCACCTTCAGCCCATTAAAGGAAAAAAGAGAGGAGGCCCCTGACCGGAATTTTTATAGGCTAAGGAAATGGATTATGGTTAAGGTGACGTAAATAAAAACCGACTCGTTTTTTTTTCGGGCGACTTTTTCTCGGCGAGAAGCAGAAGCAGGAAAGAAGGTGAAAGAGAAACGAAGGAAGAAGCACAGAGAGAGAGAGAGAGAAGGAGGAAAGTGGAGGAGGAATGCACAGAGGGAAGTGGTGTAACAAGCACTTTAGACTGAAATCTAAAGGTCGCTGGTTCAATCCCGGGTTCAACACACAGGGAGATTATCCACCCTAAAACTACAAATTTTAGCATAAGTATGCTATTAGTTCTATTTAACCCATAGATAGGGCCCTATCAGGTGCTACCACTCCGGGCCAGAGTGGACCTGGGAGCAATGGCAATGAAGGGGTACTCCGCATTCCCCAAAGCTCCAGCACTGCTGGAACCTCACCATCAGATTGTTTAGTGTCATATCCAGGACACTCGTTAGGGGGGGTCTTACCCCTCTGCAGAGGTGCAGTCAGTGTATTCTACAGCCCCAGCTGACTGGGCAATACACAGATTTAAATGTCAGATTGTTTTATTTCAGATAATTCAGTTCAGCATAAGTACACAGTTTAGACGTCAAAAACAGTTCTATTTCGAGCAATTCAGTTCAGCACTAGTACGCAGTTCCGATGTCAAAACAGTTCTATTTTAAACAATTCAGTTTAGCATAAATACGCAGTTTAAATGCAACTATCAGTATAGTGAAAGAAGCACGTAGTTCTATTTAACCCATAGATAGGACCCTTAACAAGTGCTACCACTCCGGGCCAGAGTGGACCTGGGAGCGATGGCAATGAAGGGGTACTCCGCATTCCCCAAAGCTCCAGCATTACTGGAACCTCATCATCAGATTGTTTCGTGTCATATCCAGGACACTCGTTGGGGGGGTCTTACCCCTCTGCAGAGAAGCAGACTGGGCAATTTAATTCTTTTAGTGTGTGTGTGTGTGTATTTAATTAGTGATAGAATTAACTAGATACTCATGTAAAATAAAATCATTTATATAGAGAAGAAAATATAAAAGTTATTTGTAAAATGTATTAAACATAAACTTACTTGCAAAAATTTTAAACATCATCTTTCAAATTTTGAAAACTAATGACTTTGTTAATTTTTTAATATTATTGCTTGAAGAGACCAACAACCATGTAACTATCCATCTATGAAGTCACTTGCCCAAATAAATTCATTCACTTTTTCCAGATGTTGGCAATTTTATGTTTTTTGGTATGAACAATGTGTTATTTATTTAATGATGGCTTAATATGAATATAGCAAAGTCAAATTTATTTTCTGTTTCAAAGTATAGCACTGATTGATTACAATCAGATAAGGGAACATATATTAGGCCTAAAAAATGTGGTTGTTGTCACCTAAAGTTGAAAAGCATTTCCCATCTACCATAAATGGTATACACAGTTACATATAATCAAAAATTCCACTTGAATTTCTCAACAACATAACACATCAATATTAAACTAATATTTTGAAATGAGAGTCTTCTCTATTCAATGTTCATTACATGTGTTTTACTTTCTCATTGACAGTAGTATAAAGCAACATTTCTAAAGAACATAGAAAATAACACTTCTTTATTCAAATGACTTTAAAGATTAATAACTACGAAGTATTCACATGGTTGCTGATATATCTGCAGCTTCTCTGCAGTTAATCTGCAAATCAAATTAAATTCAATAAGTCAAAAAGTTCTAAACCGCTATTTCTTAAATTTAATATCTAACATTTACATTCTTAGTAAGATATTTGATTAAATTATCTGAAATTTTTCATGATTAATTTTTCAGATATTTTGATTTTACAAAAATGGACTGAGATAGGTTAACACAAAAATTCAACTAATGTTAGCTCAAGACCTCAGAAATATTTCCATAATATGTTGAAAAATGTGTAAAGGAATGGATCTAACAATTGATGGAAACAGAAAATAACAGTTATTGCAAATGAAAATGTTCACTTTGGAGATATCAAAGGAGCTTTAAAGAAATCGTTAAATGATAAAGAATATTGAGAACTCAAAGCAAAAGAAATGACTTTAAGAATGAATGTAAAATAATCAAGTGAGTTATAGCAAAATAATCACTTTTGAAAAGTGCAGAGATTTTTGAAAAACCTGAAATTGAGGGAATCAAAAAGGAAAATACATGTAAAATACTTGGTGAATTGGGATCTTCAAAAAAAAAAAAAAAAAGATCCTAGGCAACCTCTCAAAAATGCAAATTTTTTAATATGTCAAATTGGACCCAAGGAATACATGAAAACAAACTAATCAAAAAGTGCATGGGATTGACTGGAGGGCTGGGCCAAAGGATAGTTTTTGTTCAATTCACACATGAGTGTGGATAAAAGAAAACAACAAGGAGGTGGTAAATGTGATGAAATAGACTAGATTTGTCAACCAAACCATTATCAGACCATTCAAAATCAGTGAAGGAGTTAATTATTACAATCTTAATAACAATACTTACTTTGCCTTATAGCAATGAGAGATTTACCGGTGCTAAAAACTTATGTTAAAAATACTACTTTTCTTTGAGTCAGGAAACAGTAATTTTCAAAAATAAAATTTCAGAATACAGGTTTATATATGTTTTGAGTACACATAAAGAAATTCGTAAGTCTATTCAATAGGTCAGTGAAAACCTTCACTCTGCACGCCTGCAAGTAGTAAAAACAATAAAAGTAAGCAATTAACAAGAATATTATTTGAGGGTCTGTTATTGTATTGACACATTTAAACTCAACATTTATCATCATAGCATGTTGCTAGCACAGATTTCCCTGACTTTCTCTCGCTATTCCATTGCTTCCTGCAGGTCTTCTAGACTACATCCTGTGTCTACAGAGCTGTTGCAGATAAGTTCAAGTTGGTTGTCTAACACTTGCACATGTGTGTGACGGGGTCCATGGGAGAAATCACTTAGGAGTTCATCCTTACTTCTCCAGCAGTATCCAATGTCTTGTCCCTTTTATTTGGATGGTTTTAGAGATAGGAGGTAAGTAGCCGTACAGCTGCTGTTTTGTGGGAAGCTGCTTACAAAATTTGTTCAATATAGTTCATAGCATTCTTGAGCAATTCCCGTTTAGCTTTTCCTTTATATGCTTAGTTAGCATCCATGTGGAGCATTCATATAGTAAAACTGACATGAAACAATTGCATTTTATTTTATTGAATACATTTTACTTGATTCCAACCATATAAATCATTTTTTAAAAGCTAAGTTATTTTTCTAATAATTTTTAATCAATGACAGAATTGTTTCAAAGTTGTTACTAGTTGGATTAAAAGTTTCTCATTGAACTCCCATTCATCATTCAATCACTCATTCTCAATGAAGCCAAAATTATAGATACAACTCAACAACCAAAAAATAAGTATGCTTGAAATATGATTTTGTGGTGCATACTATAACAACAATAATCCATGGCCTATTAAGAAGTAAGACAATTAATCACTTTATTATATTGCTTTAAGAAGACATTAGAAAAATTCAACAAATATTCTATGGATGATGATGATGATGATAATGCTTTCAAAAGAATTTGGTTTCTTATCACAAACATGTATTGGTATGCTGCTGCAATGGATTTCACATATCAGTTTCCCAAGGCTTGTGCGTATTAATACGAGCACTTCTTATTCCTTGTTTCCAGTCCTTTTCCTTCCCTCCTTCCAGTTATAATAAAACTTTCAAGCATGCTCGTCAATTCATTCACTCAGAAAGAAAAATGACCAGTTCTAGCCGTCACCATGCGTTTTTATGCTCGCCTGACCTCGAAAGAATTTGCATATGCGCAAATTGGCTCTTGCTAGTTCAAGATCTAATGTTACATATAGTGCTTGAAGCACCCATATCTATTTCTTGTTCCACTCTACAGGCCAGACAAGCCCGTGCATGCTTCGAATGTCCAAATACGTTGTGTCCATTACATTCACACTCCTCCCCGATTTGGGAATCACACAATGTACAGTGTGGAGCAGGTCTCTTTAGTCTGCTACTTCATCTAAGCGGGACACTCTCAGCAATATCTTCATCCTCGGATGTGTCTCTGGGACCATGCTGACCACGGTTGCTGTGATTGCTTTCAGATGCTGCGGGATCCTGCCGTGTTGAATACACACCCGTCATTTTCCCCTTTCCAAACTGGGTTGTACATTTCCCATGCAGGATCTTGACCCAAACACTATCCCCTACCTTATAACTGCTGGGACCAGCATCCCCTGGTGGTAATATGACATCAATGCTTTTTATACGGGCCAGATAAGAATATATCACATTGGCTGGTGCAGTTGAAGCCGACACATCGTCTTTGGGAGTCACATTATACCAGTACACTGCCTCCATTACTGAGCACCGTGTTCTTGTGGCAATGCACTTTATTGTGTGATGAGATCTCTCCACAATCCCATTACCAGCCAGTACGTGTGCGCATTGGAATCTTATCTGAACGCCCCAGCGAATTTAGAGAACGTCTCTCGGCTAAAGGTCGTAGCATTAACTGTGAGTAGCTTAACAGGTGCCCCCCTCTCGTAAAATACAGTCTCCAACTGTTGAACGATGATGGCAGAATCCTGGCACAATAATGGCTTCCAAATAGCAAATCAACTAGGACCACAGTCGATCAAGGTTTAGTAATACCGACCTTCAAGGTGGGTCATATCCATTCCAGCTCTCCTCCAGTTCTCGCATACGTCCAGTCTGCCTGTCTTCCAACTTACCGGGGCTGGATCTATAGATTCACACTCCTTGCACTCTAACTACCTCCCTCACAGCAGCCTTGGAGAGCTCAGGACTCACCAGTTTTACAAAGTAGTGTGTGCACTTTACACCAGGATGTCCACAAGATCGGTGAATGGTCCGAATGCGAGCGGGATCCAACTTCCCCACGGATGCGGCGCATACTGGCTCAATGGGTTCTGCTTTTTTTCGAAGTACATCCAGCCACCGCTGGGCACTCTAGTGAGTGAATTGGCTCGATTTGCATGAGATTTAACAAGTGCCACGTCAATCGTCAGTCCATACTCCGCCGCTAATTCATGGAGCGTACTCAGTCACCGTCTTATTAGCATCTCCGATGGTGCCTTAGTCCATACCCTAGCTTTCCCAGACAGGGTGTCAGAAATCCACAAGTGCACACAGGCCGAGTCCATCTGCAGGTGATTCATACTCGCCCTCCAGTGCAGTGCCAGATTAACACCCCTTAACATTGCCTCAACCTCTGCTAGATTGATGTGCTTATCTGCGTGCACCGGTCATAGCCAACTTGCATCTTCAATTATGACTCCGTCATATTCAATAGCAACACCGGAGGCCAGGGAGCTTGCATCTACCCACACAATGACTTCCTGACCATTCGCGCACCAGTCACCATGCGCTGGATCAGTTTGTGACGATCTCAACACAATTTCTTCAAGCATCCGACACAACATGGGGTCTTGTGTTTCATCGTCCCATCCTGTTGTTATGGTGTTTGCTCTCTGTTTCACAAATGCGGCTGCAACACGAAGCCAGCCACACACTGGAAAATGCCCAGTCAGCCGCCCACACATAGAAATGATGGCACGATGCGTAAGTATGGCAGGAAACTTCGGATGCTTGCTGTCACGTCGCCATCTAAGTTTACCGTGCTCCTCCCAAACGTATACGCCCAACACTTGAGCACCACAACTCAGTTGTTCTGGATCCTTGCAAATCTGCCCAAACAGTTCAAGATGCGTCTTCATTTGAGCTGCTGAACACACACTCTCATTAACAAATATGTCATCGATGTATGAAGAAGTAGCACCATTGACAGTTTCATCTTGCTCGATCACAGCTTTAACGATGGACCGCATGACCTGTGGAGCTATGTTTAGCCCGAACCCCAAACGAGTAAGGCAATACCTTTTCCCTTTAATTTTAACCATTTGGAATGGCCACAGTGACTTGTCAATGTGAATCTGCAGATATGCCCGGCGCCAATCCTTCATGGTTTTAGCACACACGTTCGCATTCGCCATATAAGCTTGTTCAGCTTGCGGTAGTCCATTACTGGCCGGACCTTCTTATTTTCCTGTAGTATGGCCATTAATGGTATCAGGCCTTTAGGAGGTCCAAGTTCACTCTCCAGGTATGGAATCAGCCAACCATTCTGAATCCAAGCCTGCAACTCTTGCTCATATTCACCATGGAGTCGCTTAGGGGTAGGATATTCTTAGAGACTTTTTTTCAGAAATACAGGCGGCTGGTCGCCGGACCATTTCCAAGATGTGATCCATACATGCTTGGGCTCATCATATTCAGCGTGAAAGTCAGGTTCATCAAAGGTGATGGCAGCACACATCAGTCTTTCACGCTGAGGAAATCTCACTTCGCCGGTGTCAGACATGGCCATTCCACCTAGTTGTCTGATTGCACTCAGCCCAAGTAGTAGATCATATCCAAGCAGATCCCCATCTACAACTAGAGCTTGTACGGCGACTGAAGGTCCATTGCCGGTACCAATTTGGACCACACTCTCTCCACAACACATTGACGAACTCCCTCCAACAACTAACAAGGGGACCTTCTTTTTCTCCCACATCTGACAGCATGACTTGCATACCATGGTTTGCGTGCAGCCTGTATCCACCAGGGCAGTACTCCTTACTCCGTCAATCTGCACACTGACCGCAGCCAGCGCACCGTTCAGATGAGGTTTGGGGAAGAGACTGGCGGTGAAGACTCGTCCCCTTGTTCGTTTCCAGGACAACTGACTCTTGCTAGTTCGAGATCTCCTAACGTTACATATAGTGCTTGAAGCAGCGATATCTATTTCTTGTTCCACTCTTCAGGCCAGACATGTCCGTGCACACTTCAAATGTCCAGGTATTTTGCATCCATTACATTCACAAAACAAATCCCTCATTAGATTTTTACTAGAAAACAATTGTGTTCCCCATAAGTCTATGTTGTTTTGGTTGTCAACAATTAATCTTTTCTTAACTTTTATCCAATGGCTTGCAAGTTTTCATGAATGACAATATTTCTTCAGAACTTCTTGTAAAATTATACCATCATCATCACACAACTTGTCTCATTCTATCAAATATGTTATGCTGCTTACATGTTCTTTGTATTGTAATATTTTGTTATGAATGTCTTTTGCTAATTTGTTTCATTAGTAGATACACAGTTCATTACATATAAACTTCCCCGCAACAAAAAATGATCAACGTAATCTTATGTATTTATTAATCAAAATTTTTTTATATCATTTAACTATATAAAGGCCAATGTTTTCATTGATCCTAATAATAAGTTGGAAAAAGACTTTGAATGTTACTATACTCACTGAAACTTATCTTTTGCTTGTTTCTTTCAGCGAATTCTAAATGATGAAAAACTTCCAAGTTCTTTTCATCATTGGTCTTAGATTGTATTCTTTAATACAAAATCTTTAAACAAGCCAGAGCTCATTTGTTAGCTCAATTTTATGGTTTCCAGTATTCTATCTAATGTGACCCTATAGATCAGTCAATAAAATTTATTGACAATAAACATATGAATTACTCAAAGCGGATTAAAAAAGAATGTAATCAGTACATTGTAAAAAGTGAACATAAACAAAAATCAGTTCAGAAGGAATAAATCAGGAATATATTGCTTTGACCAGAAAGAGAATGAAAAAAAACAACAAAATATTGAAAAATGATGAGAGGATTGTCATTCATTTGTCCTCATGAATTAGAAACTTGAACAGAAGTTGTTTTGACTACAAGCCAGGGTAAGCAGGAATCAGCTCAGAGATTTAACCTGGAGGCCAGGGCTTGTCCATCAGCAGCCCGAGAATGAAATCCTGGAAGAGCAATATTTCTTTTTTTAAATTGAGTTATTGAAAATTTTGATTTATTTCTCTTATTGTTATAATTAAACAGTTATTGTTATCATGTCATGTGAACATAAAATTGTTAAAATTGCAAATTTGGAGAGGACTGCAGATATGAAGGGTGTGACATTAAATACAAGGGATTCTCCCCCTTGAAGAGTTCCAGGGAAACAGCATGATGAGACCACTTGATTCCCTGTCATTGTGGGTTCTGGCCTTGAGCCAGACTGTCCAAAGTGGAGAGGCAGACAGAAGTCATATTATGTGTTGCTTAGATGTGATGTAGTCTTATTGATATACAATAATATAAAAGCAGCAAAGAAAAACTAAGATAAATGGTAATAAAATTTCATAGTTTCCTTAAATCAGCTTTTAGTTCTGCATAATTATTTGAAGTGTTTGTTTTTCAGAATTTTTTTCAGTGAATTTATGAATATTCTATGCAAAGTTTAAGAGAAAAAAAATGGAAAACAATTTGTGAGTGGGGAATAAGGTTCTGGCCATCACTAATGTACTAAAAGATCAAGCCAATTTTACTATCCCAATAAATTATCCCAATAAAATGCTCAGCAGGGATGCCTATCAGACAAAAAGCTTTGTTTTTCTAAAAGGACCAGACAATTGTCTGAAAGAAATTTTAATTTATGACCTGTCACTAGTCCTTGTATCATTGATTTTTCTAAGATTTTTGCAAACTCAGTTGCTTTTCAACTTTAGGTGTGTAATCGTCAGAGAAAAACCAAAAGTAAATTCCCCCCACCCCCTGCCAAAGAAAACCAAAGAACTTTATAATCCACTAACAAGACTTAATGATTACTGACAAAATTTCTAAAACACGCTCATTTTAAAAGTAAAAAAAAACAAAAACAATTCACCTATCTGTAAACATTTTCATTGTAAAGTAACTATTTACATTTTTTTCATAAAACTACATATATACAAATTCTTTTATAGTCGTTTGTCTGTCAAGTTATTTTTTTGTTTTGCATGTCAATCGAAAGATTAATAATTCTAACAGTCTAATTTGTTCTTTCTGAATAAGGATTGACTTTATTGTATTAGAAAGATTGTTTGCAGTCTATCCTATTCTCTATAAAGATAAACAAAGGATATCCATTCCGGTTCCTACCATCACACCCATGCCACGATTTTTACCACATCTCTTCATGAGCTAGAAGTAGACAAAACACAGGATTGTGTCAGAAGTGCAATGAAATAAAACACTCCTCATTGAACTAGGACCCAGGAGAACCAGAAAACAGCCATGGAAGAAAACAACATAGAAATCCCCAAAAGTAATAAAACCTTACATTACTACATGCATGTTTTGATATTAAACTCTCGTAACTGTGAACAAACTCATTCCTTGTACTTAATAAATAATAGCATGTGAGAATGGCAGACAAATTTACACCTCCAAAAATGGACTGAGCAAGTTCAGTAGATGATCACAAAAAATTCAAACAAATTAAACAAAAATGGGAGCTGATTTTCTCAACAGAGGAGACCCGTAAGTTTAGACATATGCTTCTTTAGATTGATCACAAGAGACTGAAAATTTACAACACTGCCACCTTTGACAACCTTAAGGATCAACCCTGTCTTTGAAAAGCAGGAGACATACTGCAAACCCCAAAATAACCAAATTCTCAAACGAAGGAAAATGACCACAGATGAATTTGTCACCAAAGCAAAATAACTGATCAAGGAGGCTGGGTACTCTGAACAGATGAAAGACGAAATGATGAAGGATATACTGGTCTATGGCATTGTGTCTGACCAAGTCCACAGAGACACCATCAATATAGGTGATACCCTCACCTATAAACAAGTATACAACCCGGCAAAAATGGAGAAGAGCACCATAGCAGAGATGAAACCCTCACCAACAAAATCAAATGCAGACCTGGGCAAACAGAAATGACCAGAAACCCAAAACACAACACCACCCAAAACAAGAACAACAGGGCCAGTGGATAAGCAAATTTATCTGAAACAAGATGCAAGCAATGTTATGGATGTGGAAGAAACCACCATTACAGAAATCAATGTCCTGCTCAGTGATCACAGTGCTGATATTGTGGAAAAGTAGGACATTACATGTGAATATGCATAAAAAATAGCTGAAACAACTTTGTGAAGTTGGAGACCAGAAAGAATACCAGACATAAGAGGATTTCCCAAAGGAAGATGAACCAGAACAAGCATCAAGCAGCATTGGGACAATAAGCTCAAGCAACAAGTGTGTACACTCAATCTCTAAATATGCAGAAAAGATATTTGCAAGCCACACAATCAAGATCAAACTGGACACAGGGGCAGACACATGCATCCTAACTGTTAATGTAAGAGTTTGCGTTTCAACCGGTATAGTTTTTTTAGATTGAGCTTTGCCTCCCACACTGTCGCTTCCGGATGGAAGGTGCGGGAGGAACTTCTGGCCTGAACACCAGCTGGCACAAATTCGGTCTTTTTCAAATTGACTGGCATGCGAGACTGATATTTTTCTTTGTGGGTCACTAGCAAGGCAAAAAGAGGTAAGCACATGAATTCTCTTGATTCGATTTAAATCATCACTTTCTCGGTGTGTTTCCTTTTTTGGAACATTAATTAGTGCATTTGTTTTGGTTTCAGTTTTCACGTTGGAGAATGTGTACTTGTTTTTACGCCGAACATGTTTGCAAATAAAGATATGCAACTTCATCAGTACGAGACTCGTGTCTTTGCTTTTTGGCCCCAGTTGCTGCTGTAAAAGTGAAAATTCTTTTTTATTAACAAGGTAAAATATTTACGAAATTTTGTTACATTGCAAAATTTGGAGTAACGAAAAAAAACTTTGTTATAGCCGATGCCTTCAGAGACAAACTGGAAAACTGGCAGTGAATCAACCCCAGAGATGGAACCGCCCTGCAAAGGCACGCCGACTTCTTGAGACAGTGCAACACAGCTATGAAGAGCATAGGGAGTCTCCAGGTTCTAAATGATGAACACGAGAACCGGAAGATGCTCCGTAAATTACCAGATTGGGTCATAACGAGATGGGCACGTTTTGTATCACAAAGAAGAGACAACAGGGGTGAATTTCCTTCCATCAAGGACTTTATGGAGTTCATCAGAAAGCAGGCCTGAATAGCCACAGATCCCATAAACTCACTTCAATCTATAAAATGTTACCAACTGACTAAGGATAAGCCCATTTTGAACAGAGTCAAACCTGCACAATACAGTAGAGAGAGTAGGACCCTTGCTACAATCAAGGAGCATACCAAAAGAAATCCAGTCAACAGAAACGAAAATTGTATACTTTGCCAAAGTAGTCACGACTTGGATGCTTGCACCAACTTCAAGGCAAAAACTCTCTTGGAAAGAAAGCAGTTAGCCAGAGAGAAGGGACTGTGCTTTTTGCATGCCTACACTTTGGACATATTTCTCGCAAATGCAGACAAAGAAAAAGGTGCGACATCTGCTCCAGGTTGCACCCTACGTCCTTGCATGGGGAAACAAGATCGCATGTAGGAGAAAAGGATGAGATGAAAGGTACCCCAACGCCTGTAGATAGTACGTCTAGAACAACACTTTTAAGTTACACTGATTCATCCAGAAAAACCTCCACAATTCTCCCTGTATATGTGTCCCATGCAGAGAACCCAAATTCAGAATGACTTGTATACGCAATTCTGGATTCACAGTCGGACACAACATTCATTTTGCAAAATACTTGCAAATCACTAGGACTGATGGGCACACCTGTGAAGCTAAAGTTGTCGACCATGCATGCAGAGAATAAGGTCATTGACAGTACTAAGGTGCAGGGACTGATGGTTCGTGGCTTCAACAGCCCACAGAAAATAAGGCTACGCAGTACCTATACAAGGGACATTATGCCAGCAAACCGAGCGCACATCCCCACCCTAGAAGTAGCAGAATCATGGCCACATCTAGAACCCATTGCTAATTTTATTTTGCCATTACAGGACTGTGAGGTCAGCCTACTGATTGGGTACAAATGTACCAAAGTGCTAACACCCAGAGACATTATCACACCAACTGGTAATGGACCATATGGTCAACGAACCAATCTGGGATGAGGTATAGTGGGTGTTGCCGAGACTGCTTGGGAAGACATGGATAGTGACAATGTTGGAATTAGCCATCACATCGTGGTTAAGGACACAGCCAGAGACCTCACACTAGCCAGGAATTTAGGACCAGAACCCACATTATTTTCATTAAGGAACTAGATAAAGGAAATCATCAATCTTAATAGTCTGATCAAGATGTTTGAACTGGATTTTAGTGAACATCATGCCGAGTCAAAATCCTTATCCTCTTGAGGATAAAAAATTTCTCTCTATCTTGGAAAATGAAACTACTGTCAAGGAAGGGTGATACAAAATGCCTTTGCCATTTCGTGATACTATGCCTCGTTTGCCAAACAACCGAGAAATGGCACTGCAATGTTTGCAACACCTGAAAAGATGTTTCAGCAGAGATCAGTCATACCATGACCAATACTCCAAATTCATCAAGGATCTGTTTGACAAGGGACATGTCAAAAAGCTTACCACAAAGGCATGGGAGAGAACAAGCAAGTATGGTACCTGCCTCATCATGGTGTCTATCATCCAAGGAAACCAGGGAAGCTTCGTGTCATATTCGATGATAGTGCACGATACATGTCCCAATCATTGAATGAACTCTTGCTACAGTAACCAGATTTCATCAACTCACTTTGTGGTGTTCTTTGTTGGTTTTGCAAAGAACCTGTTGCCTTTGTATGTGATATCGAGCAGATGTTTTTGCAGTTTTGAGTGGAGACCAGTCATCAAGATTACCTTAGGTTTCTGTGGTGGGAAAATGGCACTGTGGATAGCAAGCTATGCATATACCACATGACAAGACACCTGTTTGGTGCAGTATCATCTCCTGGCTGTGCAAATTTTGCACTTAGGAAGATTGCAACAGAGGTAGAAGCCGATTTTGGGATGGATGTGGTGAATTTCATAAAGAGGGATTTTTATGTCGATGATGGATTGAAGTCTGTCTCTACGCCTCAGGAAGCTGTGAGTCTCATCAACAGGAGCATAACCCTCCTTAAAGGAAATGGTTGAGTTTTGCACAAGTTCCTGTCAAATTCCAAGTACTGCAGCAAATACCACCAGAAGCTCGAGCCAAGAGATTTACGAACATTGACATTCATGAAGACAGCTTGCCTATTAAGAGGACTCAGGGTATTCAATGGTGTGTTGAGTCAGACACCTTTCAGTTCAGGATTGTACTAAATGAGAAACCCTTTATCAGACGAGGCATTTTATCCACCCTCAGTTCCGTGTATGACCCTCTAGGATTCATCGCACCATTCATGTTGAAGGGGAATCAGATTCTACAGGAGATGTGCATGAACCAATTGGACTGGGACAGCCCTATTCTGGAAAGCCTACAACCATGGTCGTGACAGCAGATTGCAGAGGTTAAAACCCTGGATTCTGTTGTCATTAAAAGATGTCTGAAGCCCACAGATTTTGATGAGGTGGTTATGGCGGAAATACACCATTTCTCAGATGCCAGCACCATGGGTTATGGGCAGTGCTCATACTTGCATTTGATCGCTCACAATCAGTGAGTGCATTGCTCTTTAATTATGGCAAAGGCCAGAGTCATGCCCATCAAACCTGTTACTATACCCTGACTCGAGCTTATGGCAGCTCTTGTTTCTGTGTGGATCAGCGCAGCACTGCTTGAAGAACTGGACATTTCAAACGTTGTGGAGTGGTTTGGGACAGATAGCAGTGTTGTTCTCAGCTACATTAGAAATGAGGCTCGTCGCTTTCACATATTTGTAGCAAACAGAGTTCAACAGATCTGTGATCATACAGATCTGTATCAGTGGAACTACATTTGTTCAGTGAATAACCCTGCAGATTTGGCCTCACGTGGAGCAACACCCAAAGAGCTGATGGACAAGATGTGGTTCAATGTTCCGGATTTTCTATGGGAATCAAAAGCACCATTTGCCCCATGTCAGATAGATAACCAACCATGTCTTGAAAATGATGATCCAGAAGTAAGGGCTCATGCATTAAACATCATTGTGGAACCCACTCAAAAACCCTTGATACTGGATTGCTTGAACTATTTCTCTGATTGGACAAGAGCACTGAGAGCCATAGCCCATTGCCTGAAGTATAAGGAAAAATTAAGAGAGTGTGCGTCTACAAAAGAGAAAGATGCTATGGAAAACCAACCTGCACTGGCAGTGATAGACTTGCAAAAGGCAAAAGTCAAAATTTTAAAACAAATACAGGAGGCTTTCAGCCAGGAGTTAGAAGATTTAAGAAGGTCCACTCGTAAAACCGTGGATGGTGGCAATAGGAATGACAGGCATCTAAGATGCACATCTCAATTTTATCACCTTGACCCCTTTCTTGATGAACATTATTTGCTTCGTATTGGTGGTCGGTTAAATAAGGGAAGTTTCTGCAAAGATCTAAAACATCCTGTCATACTTCCCAGAAAGTCCCATCTAACTGAACTGATCATCTCACATTTTCACCAAAAGCTTAAACATCAATGAAATTAGACAAGGTGGATTTTGGATTATAGGTTGCAGCTCAGCGGTTTATACTTTCATCTCAAAATGTGTTATATGCCGTAAATTCCGTGGTAAAATTCAGGAACAAATGATGAGTGACTTGCCAATGGATAGAATCCAACCTGAACCACCCTTTACTTACAGTGGTGTTGATTTTTTTTACCATTTTATATTAAGGAGAGTCGAAGGGAATTGAAAAGATATGGTGTTCTTTTTACTTGTATGTCGTCCCGAGCAATCCATTTGGAAACAGCTACCTCACTTGATAGTTCCTTTATAAATGCATTGCAGAGATTCATATCTGTTTGTGGTGCAATAAGACAGCTAAGATCAGATAAAGGAACGAATTTTGTTGGTGCGTGTCGTGAACTCCGCGAGGCCATGGAAGAAATGAATCACAGCCAGCTCCAACACCATCTTTCAAATCAGGGATGCGACTACATCACTTTCAAGCACAACACACCTTTGGCTAGCCACATGGGCGGTGTTTGGGAATGGCAGATCCGCACGGTCCGAAACGTACTCACCTCTCTTACTGCAATTACCAAATTTATCATTCATAGGATGCCACAACATATTGTGGACATAAAATGCATTCATCTGATGAAGATAAGCCTTGAAAACTTAGATGGAAATGTATTGACATCAATACCAAAATCCCAAAGAGAGACATGCCAAGCATGGACACTTGATTACATCATGTGAAAGTGGTCTTAAATATGAGTGGGGAGCTTTATTTATTTATTTATTTTTTAAATGAAAGAAAAGGAAATTCTCAATCATTTATAATGGATGTTACTTGTAGTTACAGAATGGACCTTTTGTAGTATATAGAGTTAGATATGTTAATTGACCATGGGGTTGTGTGTGTGTGTGTGTATATATATATATATATATATATATATTAAAAAAAGCATGTGCGTATATATATATATATATATATATATACACATATATATAAGCATATTTGTGAGCATGTGTGTAAACTTATGTTGAGTATGCGCTGTGGATGGATATGTGCACATAGATGAATATCACAGTACACATGAGTAGTTGTTTGTATGTATTTGTGTGTACATATGTGCATAGTTATGCATCTACATAAGTTTAAGCATATGTTCAGTATGTGTGTTTGTGTGGTGACTACTCATTCACTTCTCCTAGTCTAAGCTGAGATGGTCAGATAAGGTTGAGAAGACTGCCCAAGCTGCAGCTTGAGAATTCAATTTTACATTTTTTTTTCTTTTTATTAAGGGTGTTCTGGTGAAATACAGTCCAACTATATTTTTATATCAAATCTATGGGTTGCCTACGTCAGGAAGTAGGGAAAGACTTACTCTCACATATATGTATATATATACATATATATATATACACACACAAAAACACACAGGTGTAGTCAATTGGTTAGAGAGATCCAACTAGGGTAAAGGGACACTAGAATCCATGTCATGTCAAGTCTGAAAACTGAGCAGTGGCAAATTAGAATTTGCACAACACATGTGAAGGTGGGAGAAGAACTAAAAAATGGTTTCAAATTGACATACACTCCCATTTGTGAGCAAATCCAGTTCTTTGTTTTTTATTGTGACACAGTCTCAGGTTTTTTACACCTTGATTGGCATCTGCAATGATCTCAGCATGAGGTTACATAATGAGCTATTGCAAGTGGTAGTCAAGGTGCGTCCATCACACTGCCTTACTCAGAGTTATAATGGGTGGGGGGAAAAAGCAAAGAATTGTAGGTAATGAAAATGGTTACATAAGTTAATGGCAGAATCAGTTAGTGACTGCTTTTGGTCAAGAGTCAAGCAAACATATTGATAGACATAATGAACAAACAGCAGAAAGAAAGTATCGCCTGAAAGACAGAGAGGAGAAAAGAAAAATAGAAGGAAGAAACGTGTGAACATCACAAAATCTGCTTTTATCCTCATAGACTACAATCGTATTGTTGCTTTTGCAATAGATAATACAAAAATATGCAATAGAATCTTTGGATCTCATCAGATTTTCAGTAAACTAATAAGCACTAATTTATGTTTACTATGCTACTTACTGAGGATAGATGAAATTAGTAGGGGGCAATTCCATTGGCAATGAACACTGATCTGATGAAAATCATCCTTTCTTGCTTTGACCCAATGATCTAATAAAAACTGTTCAAATGCAGTAATAAAATATATGTTGATGAGTATTAATTAATAGTATTAATTGTTGACGTAAGTTTGAAGTTGATAATTTTATGTATTTCCAGATATGTCTCAAAATATGTGAGGAAAGAAATACTTTAAACATTCTGTTCTATTGGTTTGGGATCAATTTTCACAGTTTGAACTGAATCCCCCCCCAAACTCAAAAACATTGGATTATCTTTATATACTATTTTATTTGGTAAAAGATGAATTTTGACACAGCTTACCTTCAGAACATTTACTTAACATATTTGATGGCATATAAGGTGCACTTTTTTACTAAAAATATCTTTTAAAATTTCCCGGCATCTTATATGCCATATGTAGATCTAAAATTTGCAATAGTCGGCTGAAATTAGCTACCTGGCAACTTCTATTAGCTTAGACTTTAGAGTAACTTTCCCATACCTATTGTCATTATTTAAAAGGCTATTATGCAGATTAAAAGTTTTATCATTGATAATATTCATTATATTAATTTCATCACATTTAATATTAGTAATTTATTTCCTTTTTCTTGATTTGCCCTGCTGAAACTGGTGTGCGTCTTATACACCGTCAAATACAGTAAATGTTAACCACTGGAACACTAAGTAAATGGATATACAGTAGGAATTCTACTACCAAACATCCAAACCTCTGTAATTCACCAAGGCTTTATTAGTATAATTCAGTAAAATCTAGTAGTTCATTTTACTTCACTTGTTTTTGTGAGGACCTGCATTTATGGTATGGGTGATGTATTTTGCAATCTATATGAAACTGCTAAATTCTAAGAAAGTTTTAGTGGGTGATTGAAATGCAGTCTTTGATTCCAAGATAGACTGGGGGGGTCTAGCAGGGACACTAGCACTTTGGTGCAAAATACCTTCTCAAAATTATAAACAAGCTCGTTCTTGTCAATAAATTTTGAAATGAGCATCCAAATAGAGTAGTATAGACTTGGGATGGCTTGAACTTGAGGCAGCTTTTTAACTACATTGATAGAGTAGATGAATTTGATATAAAAATTTTCGGTAACCTAAGCTTTTATAGTTTGGCTTACACAGAACATAGGTTGGCTGACTACTGGAAATTCAAAGATTTGGCCTTGCCATTTGCAATGAGAAGAACACTATAATCTATATTAGAGTGGACTTTCCAATTGTGAGATGGTATAGAAACTCGGTTGAGGTGGAGCTGACCTTCCTCAATAAGAAAGACTAAGCCCTACTAGTTAAGTCTAGGCTTAAAAGAATGGCAATGAATATAGCCATATAGGAACTTGGCAATGCTGTTTATTGACATATTGCTAGATGGCTGACGCTAAACTGCATATAAAGACATGAGAAATTTTGATCCTATTGTATAAGTGACTTGTTAGAAGTAACAAGTCAAGCTTGATATCCAGTATTTATGCCATTCTCGTAATCCCGGGGTCACTCCCAAGGTTGTACCCTGTCAACTACTCTACATGTCCCCCCTCCCTCCTGTGACCACAATACCTATGCTTTGTGGTCACTTGCTGGGATGACTGAGTAGTAATGGGCCAGTCCCTGCATTTGTGGGGATAGTGACCTTGGTGGGCGTATTACTCTTGTAGTGCATCTCAGGACCGGACTCAGTGGCGGTTGGATGATTGGGTGTTGATTTTCTTCAACCTCCATGTCTGTGTGGTCTGCCATCCCCCTGTCGACATCCGTATCGACTACCTCCATCATTTCAGGTCCTATGCATGGAGTTTCACTGTCGACTGGCATCTACCTATGAATGAATGGTTGTGATTCTTGGGGTGTATAGATCGGCGAGTCCACCACCGGAAGGGTTTTCCTGAGAAATCGCCGGTTATGCAGTGTGACTGTCACTTCCATCTAGACATACCCGATATTGCTTGTTTCTCATTTTCTCGACAACCCTCCCCGTTTTCATCTACTGCCTTGGGAGTGGTCCCTCTTGGTTCTGCACTTGCACTGATTCACCACTCTCAAGTTCTTGGAGTGGGTGGCTGTGTATGTTGTAATATTTTTGATTCAGCAGGTGTCTCTTTGCCATGGCCCTTTCTCTCAAAACTCTGATCTCCTTCCAACGTTTGTGAATCTGGTACTTCTCTCAAAGTATGGGGAGGTGATCTCTTATAACCCGGCCATACAGCATTTCTGCTGGTGACAAGCCAAGGTCCTGATGGGGTGTATTTTTATGGGTCATCATTGCCCATGCTGCCAAGTCGGGGCGTAAGCAACCATATCCATCAGTATAGTTAATCAGCGTTCTTTTCACTGTTTTTACAGCCAGTTCAGCTCGGCCATTGCTCTGAGGTTAATGCGCTGATGCCATTCGCTTTTTTTACACCCCAATCCTCCAAGAATGACTTGTATCCCTGTGAATCAAATGGTGGTCCTCCATCCTAAGATATTTCCTCCGGTACACCGTATGTACAGAACCAATTCCATAGGGCCTCGCATACAGCTGTAGCCTTCCCAGATGATAGCGAGGTTACTTCCATCCAGCCAGTGTAATGGTCTGCGTACACCATATAAGTTTTCCCATACAGGTCAAACAAGTCTGTGACTGTCTTTTGGAATGGGAATTCCAGGTTTGATGGTGGCATCAGGGGTTCTCTGAGCTGATACGGGGCAATTATATTGCACTTTCGGCACTGCGCCCTCATCTGTCAAATCCTGGCATCTAATTCAAGCCAAAATAACCGTTGTCGTGTGTTAGCCATCATCCCATTAATGCCCTGGTGTGTGGAGTGTAGCGCTTCCAGAACCTCAGTCCAAAGTTGCCACGGTATCAGAATTTTGTTTTCTTTTATGGGCACCCCATTAAGACAATACAATTGGTCTGCCATCGACCAAAACTGTCAGATTTTTTATGGTAGTTCATGGCGTGACCTGGGGAATCCATTTTGTATGTACTCCGCTAACGCGTAGCAGCCACAATCCTGTCCCAGGTTATGGCTATTAGTTAAGGGTCGTGCTCATACACAGATATAATTGACGCCTGTATAGTACGATCAATTTGCTGAGTAGTGTCAATACTCGTTACCTTGCTGGGCTTTGGGAACACTGGATATCTATAGGTGCAGTCAGGTGTGGCGTTCAGTTTCCCTGAAATGTGCTTAATGTGGAATCTGTACATCAAAGAACGTTCCTTGAAAGTGAACAGGCAAGGATTTTTGATATTTTCAAGGACCTGATCCAAAAATATTTTCACCAGTGGTTGGTGATCCACTGTGACTAATAGGTCTGGGCATCCCAATATGAACATCCGGCAGGACTCCAATCCAGATATTAATGCTAGGGCTTCCCCTTCTATAGGAGAATAGTGGGACTCTGCGTCTTTCGGGAATCGGGATCCTGCCAGAATTATTTTCCAATGGTTCTCACCACAGTTTAGGCCCAGTTCTGTTGGGCACCAGCAGTGCTTCTGGAAAAGAAAGTATCCGATACCAGTTTTGCTATAATCGGTTGAGAGACATGTTGCTCTATTCATTTCGAACATTTTCACCCACTTCCTCGATTTAACATATGATTTTTCATTTTGACTCCTCAAACAGTTTGTCCAGTGTGGCATCCCAATAAAATTTATGATCTTTTACACGTAATAACTCTCGAAAGGGGGCAATGGCTTCAGCCTGTGAGAATACATATGAGACTTGGTTGAATAGTCCAAACCAGGATCTGATACCTGTGATATTTGTGGGAGTCGGGAAGTTGAGAATGGCTTCGGTCATTTTTTTCGTTGGCTTTACACCGTTGGCCATTATTCGAAAGCCAGCAAACTCCACTTTGTCTTCTGTAAATTGAAATTTATCGGGGTTGAAGACAATTCCATTTCTGCCACAGTGGGTAATGTATTCAAGAGCGTGCCAAAAAGCAGACTCTATGGTTTTGACCCAGAGAAGGCTATCATCAATGCAGCGGGTTTTTTGGATGTATCCACCGTATCATCGTCAAATCAGCGAGTGTATCCATCCCCAGACGTGTGAAAACCCTGGGGTGCTCTGAGGTACCGATAACGGCCCCATTCTGTTATGAATGTGGTTGCATCTCGTGCAGCTGGGGAAAGTGGTAAGCTGTGGTACCCATTCCATGCATCTAGGACAATCTTCTTGGTTCGGGTGGGTACTATAGACACTTGGTTGAATGGAGAAGGAGTATGATGGGTCTCTCTCCTTGTAGCCACATTTAATTTTTGCAAGTCCACTGTCCTCCTGGGAGATCCATCCTTTTTCGGTGCGACTACCATTCTTGAGCACCAAACTGTAGGGGTACCAGTTGGTACTGGTTCAATGATGCCCAACGCAACGTCCCGATCAAGGTCTTGTTTCACCCTCTTTTTCCAGTGATGTGGGACAGGAATTGGTGTGTGTAACACTTACGGTTTTGCTCCCTGGGTAAACGTTATATCTCGTGGCCTCCCCGTCATCATTTGTAACGGTTGATGTGGACAAGTGTTAAATACACTTGACTTGAAATGTTCCCATAGCCATAATTCCAGATGGTCCCTATTGCTTGAAATAGGAGGGAATGGGATGTTAGCTGGTTTATCAGGAACCGTTGTTCTTCGGGGGCATCCACACAATGCTTTTCCATTAATGAGGGCTGATGCATCAATTTTAGATGTCTGATTTGGGAAATTGTGAGGTATCAATTCCAAATCCTTCAGCGCTGATTATAATAAGTAGAATCCTGATGTGTTCCCCGATACATAAACCACTTGCCTCGTTTCTCTGATGCCGACCCTGATACGCATAAAAAGGACCCCTTTAATGCGTAGTTGATCATCTGTGATCCTGCGTATCCTATGGTTGTTTGGTATCAGGAAGTCACTGGTGCATCCCAATATCTTCTATATTTCTAGGCCACTTGAACAGGTTTGCACACCAGTGTCTGCAACTGCCCGGATGTGGTGTGTCCGACAACTGGTTTTTCACTCAAGGCTCGCCCAAATTTGGTGTATGATTCAACCATCAATGATATCTCAATTTTTAGAGATGGTGGTGGTTCTGGAGGACACCTCTGGAATTTGCCCTTACTCCATATGAGGTGCAGTATTGCCGATAATTCTCGCATCCATTCACAGGATGCCTGGTTTTTCTTTCTCCTATTACTGAGAATGACTGACTGGTGCTCTGTTGAAGTACTTGTTGATTCAGTGCTGGATCCCTTCACTTGTCTACAACACACTTTTCTTAAGTGTCCTCTTAGCCCACAATTAAAACAATGTAGCTTGGCTGCTGGACAGTTTTTCTGTCCTCTTAGCCTGTCAGGATGGGATATCTCTCCACATCCCTTGCATGGCCTGTCCCTTAAAATTCTGAGTGTACCTTCACCCTGGGATTGCTTCTGCTCAGACCTCACCAAGCCAAATGTTGTTGGTGGAACTAGGTTGTTTGGAAGGTGGGGGTCACTTTATCTGTGGTTTCCAGGCTAACCAACCTGTGTAATTTCTGTTCCAATGTCATAAGAATATTAGCTTCAGCTAATATTTTACCTTGATGTTCTGTATTAAGGAGTCCAGCGATGAATTGACCAGCTGCCATGTCTGCTGAATAGTTTACTTGTTGTTGGCAACTTCCATTTGTACACTTCACGGTAAATTCACAGAGCCTCGCCTGCGACTGCAACCTTGCTAAGAAATGTGAGATACCCTCCCCTTCCTGTTGCCTAATGTTGTGAAAGGTATGCCTATGAACCTCTTTATGCAGGCCTTTCACTGCAACAAGTCCTATTTGGTGTAGTAACTGTTCCTCAGTAGCTATGTTAAGAGTTTCAGACCCTAATAGCTGAAATAACAATCTGTTTACATTCAGCAAACAGACGGTTCTCAGATCATTCCGGATTTCCACAAGGTCACAAATTTCTTTATATCGACCCCAGGCATCGACAAACAAGGCCCAGTCTTTGTCTGTAGAATCCTCTTCAATAACAGGTCTGTCAGGTTTTTTGTGAAGGACCGAACGGGTGCGTTGTCTCTTCGCTTTCATAGTCCATTATTCTCTGTCTGAAGATTTATCAACTGTTGAATAAGTTGCATGTGGCGTTCACTGTTCTCTTCTCCTGAAGCCATCTTTACTAAACTCTAGGATAACTTTCAAAGTTCTGAAGGGTATAATTCTGCCTGCAGTACCATGAATAAATGACTTGTTAGAAGTAATGAGTCGGGACTGGTATCCAGTATATATGCCATTCCTGTAATCCCTGTGTCACTCCCAAGGTCGTACCCTGTCAACAATCGTCCTTCCTACTCTACACCTATTACTGGCACTTTTCTCAAGGGAACTTGGTTTGAACTTGATTCTAATTTGGTCAACTTCCCTTGTCTTGAAGATATCAAAGTAGCTTGGTGCCAGGAACCCATGACAAAAGACATTTGGAAAGTATTAAAAAAGGTTGGAATGGATAAACCGATAGGCACCAATGAGATTCCCTACAAAATACAATTGAGGCTGTTAATATTTGTACTCTTGCTAGCTATTATCTATATCAACCAGATGAGGCAGGAGTCTAGTTTTCAACGATGTTGAACCCTGAAGATTTTAGGAAAGGTCTTGGCAAACTGTTTGCAGATGTCTTGCCAAATCTGGTTGCTCCTGAGCACACTTGTGCTGTAAACAGTTTTGATTTGCTACACACTTTCTCAGTGAAAGTCAATGAGGATACTACACTGATCCATTTAGATCTGTCCAAATCCTTTGACCATTATTTTCTGGAGATTGTGGCTGAATTCAAGCTGAACTTTCACTGCTGTATCTTTTTGTATGCGTATCTTAGGGCTATGAGGAGAGTGAATGGAATAAAGCTAGACTCTTTTGTCTTGTCTTGATCATATTATAAAGGGTGTTCATTATTGCCCTTGCTACATGTTCCTTTGTGGGAACTTTTTCTGCATAAATTGAGGGTGAATCCAGTCCTTTGTGAGGATTAGCAACTTCATTCATCTCGGCAAAGTATTCTACCTGACAATATCAGTTTGTCAATCTTGCCATTGCTCTTCACAATCAAAGCAAAGAAATTAGATTGTATGAAACAGTGATAGGTGACCAAAATTAACTGTAAGAAGTTTGTCTGTTTACAGTTGGTTTCATGTACCTGACTTGGTCCCAAACTTCAGTTGGAGATGAATTGGTTGGAGTTGTTGGAAATAGTCGTGGTTGCATCTAAGCTGGTCATACAGAAACCTTTCTTTAAAGGGGATGGTCATGATGTGTCTTTTGCAAATCTTCCCTCTCTCCACCCTTTGCTAACTTTCAGGGCTTCCTTTCCTATCTACCATTCTATACTACCTAGAAAGAGCTCTATTCAGGTTTGTTTGGGTTCCTAGGGATCCCATGGTAAGTTGTGGGATCTGTTTCACTCCTGAAACCTCTTGTGTTTGCAACAATGTGGTACTGCTGATAGGATGAAACTTTCAGTGATTACTTAGAATTATCAGAGTCATGATATAGATAATGATGTGGTGGGAAGAAAAGGAATTCACAGAAGTGAGTCTTTTTCACTTCAGCTCCTAATCCAATTCTTTAGACATCAGCTAAAAGTGAAGATTGGGATTGAGAGAAAGAGACTCAGTGTCGGATTTCAGCAAAATGTGAGTGTCATGTGTTTGTGTCAAGTAAGATGAGCTAATTCAGTATTCATTGTGGAACTTAGTGCCGTAGAAAAGAACCTTGGGCTTTTGAAAAGTTGAGTGGACCCAGCCCAGGTAAGTTAGAATAGATTTTGGCTTTTCATTTTGTGACAAAGGTCAACTTAACTTGTGTATGAAAGTGAATCTCTCCTATTTTTATTTTTTTAGTTCCCCATTTTAAGAGTTCACATTCATTCCTTCCTGCTTTTAGATGACAGAAAATTGAATACCTAGGAGATGTGGAAAATTTTTGAGGGTGTTTATTTGCGTAATTTTCAGTCTGTTTAATTTTCCTCCCTACCCATATCAACAGAAAAAGGTGAGAATCATAATGAAATGACTGTGATTAATTAGATATCTTCTAAAAATCAACTTGGATAGTATAAATTGAATTCCTCTCCCTAAAAAAAAAATTTATATCTATTTTCTTGCCCATGAGGTTATGATTACATAGATGCATATCTCCAATCCACTTGAGAAGCCGTAGCCCTGGATGTGACCATGTCCACAGTAAGAGTATAGATGTAACTACAAAACACATCAGGTTAATTGGCCTAGCATTTACCATGACTGGTTAATTTGGCATTGTGCGATGTGGATCTGAAGCTCAGTGGTAGAATTTTGGTTCTGCATTGTGTGGTTGCTGGTTGGATTCCCATTGGGGAGGGATCACAGTATACACTGCTGATGAGACCTAATAAGATCAAAACAGCTGTCACGTGGATCTGTATTTTGCACGCAGTGCTTGCAGAATTTTCTGATCATGGTAATTCAGTTAATAAATATATATCTAACTTGGATAGGTTTTAGGTTGGGTTCAGAATTTAGATCTATGGTTAAGGTTCCAGGATGTAGATAGGAATAGACAGAATTATTAGAGGCAGGTGTTAGGGATTGATTTTAGTGCTCAGTTAGGGTTTAGGTAATTACGAGGATCATTAAATATGTTTCCAGACTTATTTCATATGGGCACTTTTATTGATAGTAAACACATGAAATTCTAGTCCCCTTCGAAATAATCTCCTCCGGCTGCAATGCACTTGTTGTACCATTCTAATAACTTCTGGAAGGCCCTATGGAAGTCCTCTTGTGTGAGCGTGTCAATGACCTTCGTCTCAGCTTCTTTCATCTCCTCAATTGTCTCATAACGACAGCCTCTGACCTTAGGGAATAACCAAAAGTCACAGGGAGCATAGTCTAGACTATAGGGAGGCTGAGGAACTTTCTTGATGCCCATCTTGGTCAAATAGTCTGTGACAAGGATGGAGTTGTGGGCTGGTGCATTATCCTGGTGGAAATGCCACTGACCTGATTTGAAGAGTGCTGGCCTCTTCCAATGGAGTCTCTTCCTGAACTCCCTTAAAACCTTAATATAATAACCCTAACCCTTTGGCCAATCAACTCTGGTGTAGTGACTTCCTTACTCCTCCCACACACCTCTCATCATCCTTCACTGACTCCCTGCCTTCCTTGAATCTCTTATGCCACTCAAAAACTGATGCTCGATTCATGCAAGATGCTCCAAAAGCAGTCTGAAGCATTCCATACATTTCTGTGGCATTTTTTCCAAGTTTAAAACAGAATTTTATTGCATATCATTCTTCTAAAGTGTCCTCATGTCCAGATTGCATTTTTGAAATTGACCAGCTGTGACAATCAGGTTTTAGTAGGGTGTATTCCAATTGCTGCTGTAGCTGTTCATTTGAACCTAAAATCATAAAAATTGGTCAGTCATCTCATAAGATGTATAGCAATACGATACTGAATTTTCAAGAGTCTACAACAATTTTAAATGCCTGTACAAAAAAGTCCTGAAACTTACTGAATGCACCACGTAGGTTGAAGAGTTTGATTTAGGAATTGGTAATTAGAATTATTCTTATTAGGAATAAGTATGTTCAAGACAGGGTTGGATAATCAAGATGGGATGAGAGTTGGGAGGGGGATATTCAATGCAGGGTGGAAGATGGGATGGGATATTCAAGGCAGCATTGGAGTTAGGGAGATAATCAAAACAAGGTTGATGCATTGGGTTAGTGATGGGGATTAGGGTTCAAGTTGAGGTATTCAAAAGTGTATTAGATTGAAAGATTTAGTCGTGAGTATCAATTAGGAACATGCAGAGTCAAAAAAGGCGGTGTAAGGGTGTAGTCAAAGATAGTTTGCTCGGATGTTTTTATTTCTGGTTGGCTGGAACATGGATCTTGGATTGAGGGTAGAATAAAGGTGAAATATTCATAGAATGATGTGAGTTTGGAGAGTGGTTTAGAGTTTAAATTGTTTATGCCAGTGACAGAAGACCTTAATGAATACATAGAACTCTCTCTCTCTCTCACTCATGTAAACTTTCCACTTATGCAATAATTTCCGTCATAAACAGATACACACAGCAATGCACACTCATCCTCATCATAGACTTTAGGAATATTTTATACCTTAAGAATTGTTTCATTTGGCAATAAACACACCAAATTGAAAGTCTAAACAGTTGTTTTCCAACCTTTTTGTGGCCTCTTCCCCCTACCTACCTATGCTTGAATGTATGCAACACTCATCAAAAGAGAATGGTATGTCTGATTGATATAAGAAAACAGATATTACACTTTGATTATAAACAAAATGCAACAAACGGGACCACAAGCTCAGATAAATGCTGTCAAACACCAAAACCTTTAACAATGTATGTACGAAAATAGTGAAAATTTCACTTAAACTCTAAATCTGTTGTCCTTTTAATTAATATCAACAGGTGATTTAAAACTTGGTGGTGGTGGTATGTTACAGATTCTCATAATATTGGGTATTATTGCTGATAATTCTTTCTCATTTCTTTGTCAACAGTTCTCAAATTTTCTCTTGTCTTTATCCTAATATTTGTAGAATAGAGAAAGTAGATTTACATAGTGAAGTTGAAAACTGAAGCAGTATTACCAAAGATTTTTTGGATTTTGTTAGATACTGCATTGAAGTTTAAATCCCCAAACAATCCAATTCCACTTCTAAATATCTTATACTTAAACAGCAACCATTCCTCAGTTCAACAACTTTTCTGTTTCTCTTTGGGTTAATTCGTGTACTACAGATCTTATGAATGGACATAGTATTTCAATCAAAATCTGCAATTTACAAGAGTTTTTAAGGGAGATAATTCATTCGGTGTAACAAAGCTACTTCCCTTAAATTGTTAGGTGCTATGGAAACTTTTTTTTTCTGTTTTACCTGAAACGATGAAAATTCTGATTGGTTTCTCAATGTTTGTGGTAAAAAAAAAACACAAAAAGATATCTATGCTAACATGTGGAAAAAGAAATGAGTTAGAGAGTGGGCTCTGTTTCTTGCGGGCTCTGTTTCGGGGGATATTGTGGCCAACATGAATGTCTATCAGCTTCTGATAATTATGGTCAGAATTGAAAGTAGGAGGGGTGAGAGGTGATTACAACATATATATTAAGGTTCAGTCACCTCTTTCTGGGTTCAGTCTAAATTGTGTTATCAAGGAGACCAGACCGTTATTTTTTCTACTCCAGAATTTTAGATAGTTCTGTTACCAGACCTTGTTGGGCAGTTGCTTAAAGAGCAATTCTTTTTTGCAACCCCGATTGCTGCCTGCACTTTAAGTATCACCTTTCTACTATTTTTTTTTTCGACAAACATTAATAATTTGAGGATAGTATTGTTCATAAATGAATCCCCAATGATTTAGTTATTCCATAAGTAATTTCCATGAATTAATTGGAGTATCAATCGGAAAAGAATACATTTTTTAAATATTGCGATTAAATTTTCATTATAAAAATTAATTGAAATTTGAAAACCACCCACCCTCAAAAAACCTGATTTATGTATTTGAATAGCAAAAGTACCTTTCAAGAAAATTCATAGAATAAAATACATTTCTACTATATAGAAATTATCTACAATGACTTTTTTATCATTAAATCCATATCAATGCATACCTATTTTCATTATCCACTTTATCTTTGTAATAAAAATCATTGTAAAGGGATTATTGTAATAAAATCATTTTTATAGTGAAAATAGTTCCCAATGCATTTTTGTAGTAAAAATCGTTGTCCAATTCAGTAAAAATGCATGTGAAATAATTTCACTGGCAACAGATTTTTATCGTAAAAATCATTTGCCATGTACTTTTCCAACAAAGTTTTTTTTTTTTTTCAAGATACTGCGCGTATTTTTAATGTTGCCCTCAAGCAAAACCTACGAGTTTCCAAGGAAGGTAATTTATTCGGTGTCAGAGATACTTCTCGTGAATTAAAAAAGAAAAGACACGAATACATTCGAGAAACTCATTGCCCAAAATAATTTTTACATCACTGATAAAAATTCTGATAGGTTACTCAGTATTTAATTTGCTAAGCTTTTTGTTTAGATGTGGAAAAAGGCCGCATCTATGGGGCACCCAATGAGACTTGAATTCACTTGTGAAGTTTTGCTAGTTTAGTTAGCTAACATTTTTTTTTAAATGAGAATATTTTTCTTTAATTTATCTTGCAGGGTACATGGCATAACGGGTATAGGTATTTAGTTTAAGAACTTCTAAGTGAAATTATCAAAAGGTTCAATCTTGACTACAGATTTGTCCAGTTTGCTGGGGCTGTAGAATACACTGACTGCACCTCTGCGGAGGCATAAGACCCCCGAATGAGTGTCCTGGAAATGACGATAAATAATTTGATGGTGAGGTTCCAGTGATGCTGTGGCTGGCTGTGTTGTGGATTTTCAGGCACCAAATATAACACTAGAGTTTGTACCATCTGGGCACTTATCTTGGGCACAGCATCAACTATAGTACAATGATTTGGCCCTGCACCAATTATAACATTATCACTTGGTCCAGTACCAAATGTGATAATATATTCTGGGGTCAGTTACCATTTGTAATGCTATCGTTTCGGTACAGTACTAAATGTAGCAATATCTTGGCACAGTACCACTGTAACAATATTGTGGTCATGACTACCAATGCCAATACCAGTGCCAAATGTAATATCATTGTGCATGACAACACTTGTACCAAATGTAATAATAATGATTGGTCTTACCTTTGTAATGGTGCCAAATGCAGTACTATAGTTGTCATACTACTTTTACTTTGGTCTTATCACAGTAATGGCACCAAATGCATTTCCAGTTAGTCTGTTTATCAAATCTGTCCGTGCTCATGCTGTGTTTGAAAAATTCACAGATAGGGAATGACACAATTCATCTGGAACTTCTTTTGATGGTCAGGATAATCCGTTAGAACCAAGTTGCTTGAGTGTTGGCTACTCAAAAACAAGAAGCACTCTCTGTTAACAATTAACAATCATTTATTGTTTGATGTTCAGACTGCATACAGTAGCACAAAAGAGAGAGAGAGAGAGAGAAGATCTGATAGGGTCTATGATCAGAAACACAAAGAGCCCCAACCCAACTGAACTCTCTGAACGCCAACTGACCCAACTGACAACTTTTTCAAAATTTACCAATATATCTAAATTCAACGTATCTGTAGTGTTATACCATCTTGCTAAGTTATTGCATCACTCACACATGTCCAAATTAACCGTTTTCATCTACTGCGTATGTTGGAAGTGATTCCGCTTCCAGAAGTTTTTTCACAGAGGTCAGTAAATTTATTCTACTAAACTGTTCATTTAAAAAGCACATTTGATTTAAAATAAATGTCTTACGTCCCTACTATATTGTGGTCTTAAATGAGGAATATTGTGTATTTCATATATGTAGGCATATTTAGCAGTTAAAAAAAAACGAATTCTACCTATAAAATAAAAACCTGTTAGGGCCTGAATCGGATGATAGGATAAGATATACCCCAAAATTTCTATAAATTTAAATATACAGCAGTCCTGGACTTTAAGTTAAAACTTAAGGTAAAATTTTTTTTTTTTTTTTCACGTACACATGGGAAGCAGCATGATATACGTGTGAGTCTTGCGGCTTAACGCTCAGGATTGTCAGTTCAATCGGGGAACTACTGCTGCTCATCTATAAGAGTGGCTTCTATAGATGAGGATAAAAACAGCCATCGAAAGATAACCATGACTCGTACTCAAACCACATACATAAACTGCATCGCTCTTCGCACGGGTAAAAAAGGGGCGCGTCCTGCTGAGGTTGGAGCCCTGGCCTCAGTGTTCGAAAAATCAGCTACAGAGCTCAAACAAAAACTACTAAAATGCAAACAAACAATACAGATAGTGACATTTAATGTTAGAACCCTAAATAGAATAGGTCAACTATCAGAGCTAACTGCATCAGCCGTAGAACATAAGATAGACGTAATTTGCATACAAGAGCACCGATACACGCACACCGAAGATATCAAATATCATGAAACTGGCAATGGATGGATGCTGGTGACTGCATCGGCATGGAAAAACTCTGTCAATGCATCGGTAGGAGGGGGTGGGAATGCTCATAGGACCAAGGGCGTTAAAAACACTAAATAGCATTGAGAGAATACAACTTAGGATGATGGCTGCAACATTTAATGGCAACCCCAAAGCAACAATTATCTCCTGCTACAGCCCTACCAATGTTAGCGAAGAAAACGAAATAGTCACCTTCTACAAAGAACTATCCTCCCTAGTACGTGGCATTCCGAAACACAACCTGCTAGTCATTGGTGGAGATATGAATGCACAAATCGGGAAAAACAGAAACAACAAATACAGCCTGCACAACACGTCAAATAGGAATGGGCAACATCTAATTGATTTCATGATAGAAAATAGATTAACATGCCTCAATACAAACTTTCAAAAAAGGGAGGGAAAATTATGGACCTACACATACGCGAATAATAGTAAAGCACAGATAGACTAGGTCTTTATAAATAGGAAATGGAAAAATAGTGCGATTAATTGCGAGGCATACTCCTCTTTCGAGGGTGTGTCCTCCGATCATCGAATAGTTACGGCCAAAGTATGACTAAGCCTACGAAAAAACACCACACGAAAAGCAACAACCAAGCACTATGACTGGGCCCTACTTAACAACAGAGATATTAGAGACAAATATGCATTAGAATTAAGAAACAGATTCGAAGCACTACAAGAGAAGACAGAAAAAGGTACCCCAAATGACGAATTTGAAAATTTTGTAGAAGCACACCTTGAGGCGGCATCAAAGTGTATTCCAACAAAACCTAGAACTAAATATAGAGTCCCTTGGGAAACGCTAGTGGTTAGAGAAAAACGCGCACTCGTGAAAACTGCCTCCAAAAGCTATCGGAAGAACCCAACAAACACAAATGCCAGAAAACTAGAAAAGGCACAATATCAATTAGAAGGAATATATCTAAAAGAACAGACAGAATACATACAAATTCAGATAGATAAGATTAGAGACTCGGTAGAAGATAGACAATCCAGGATAGCCTGGCAAACAATAAACGAAGTAAGTAGAAGGAAGAGCACAGCCAAAGCAAAATTGAAAGCTGCAAGCCAACAAGAAAGAGTAAAGCTGTGGGAACAGCATTTCAAAAATCTACTAGGAAACCTACCGAAAATAACGGATGAACCGATCACCAGAATGATCAGTAAGCAATTAGACGTTAAACTAGGTCCTTTCACCAAAGAAGAACTCGATTCAGTTCTTAGAAGAATTAAAAATAGGAAAGCTGCAGGGCTAGACGAGATCCCCCCAGAAGTGTGGAAGACTAGACAATTCGACGATATACTGCTCCGGCAATGCAACGCAGTCTATAGTCAAAATAGGATAGAAAGATGGACGAAGGGATGCATCCTTCCTTTCCCTAAAAAAGGCGACCTCGGACTAACCAAGAACTACAGAGGGATAACACTTACATCCATAGCAGCCAAAATCTACAATGCCCTACTACGAAACCGCATAGAACCCAAAATAGACAACATTCTTAGGAAAAACCAAAATGGCTTCCGGAGAAATAGATCCACAACCTCACAAATACTGACTATCCGTAGAATCCTTGAAGGCGTTCGGGCAAAAAACCTTCAGGCGACATTACTATTTGTTGACTTTACCAAGGCCTTCGATTCCATACACAGAGGGAAGACGGAGCAAATCCTACTAGCATACGGCCTACCAAAAGAAACCGTAGCAGCAATAATTATTCTCTACAGAAACACCAAAGTGAAAGTACATTCACCAGATGGAGACACAGAATACTTTGACATAGTTGCAGGAGTACTACAAGGAGACACACTAGCCCCATACCTCTTTATCATCTGTCTAGACTACGTGCTTAGAACTTCAATCGACAAAATCAGAGAAAATGGCTTCGAGCTGACTAAGAGAAGAAGCAAAAGATACCCCGCAAAAACAATCACCGACGCCGACTACGCTGATGACTTGGCATTACTGGCAAATACGCCTAATCAAGCAGAGACACTACTGCATTGTCTGGAACGAGCCGCAGCTGGCATTGGCCTCCATGTCAATGCACACAAAACTGAATATATGTGTTACAACAAAACAGGCAACATTGCCACACTAGACAGAGCCTCTCTGAAACTAGTAGACAAATTCACCTACCTAGGAAGTAGCGTCTCATCAACCGAAAAAGATATCGACACACGACTGACGAAGGCATGGACAGCTATCGATAGGCTCTCGATCATATGGAAATGAGACCTAACCGATAAAATGAAACGCAGTTTCTTCCAGGCAGCGGTTGTGTCGATACTGCTATATGGATGCACTACATGGACGCTAACTAAACGGCTGGAGAAGAAACTAGATGGGAACTACACAAGAATGTTGAGAGCAGTATTGAACAAGTCCTGGCGACAGCACCCCACGAGACACCAACTATACGGACACTTGCCCCCCATCATGAAAACTATACAAGTTAGACGAACCAGACACACGGGACACTGCTGGAGAAGCAAGGACGAGCTCGTAAGTGATGTACTCCTATGGACCCCCACATATGGCCGTGCAAAAGCAGGACGACCAGCTTGAACTTACATACAGCAACTATGTGAGGACACAGGATGTAACTCTGAAGACCTGCCGGAGGCGATGAGTGATAGGGAGTAGTGGCGAGAGAGGGTCAGGGATATCCGTGCTGACGGCTTGACATGATGATGATGATGATGGTGGTCTTCTTGTGTTGGTCATTGGTGTACTGGCTTGAACTTTCCAATTTGATTTATATTTCCACTCAAAGATTACAGCTCACTTAACAGCGAACTGAAAATAGTTGGCTTTATCAGCACATCCACAGATGAAGAACAAAATCATGAAAAATGCTCTGACTTGAATATTTACTACTGTTAAAATAGAACCGAAGATAAATGATGAAGTTGATATAAAAGAAAAAGTTATAACAAGTGAATTATTGAAGAATTAGGAGGACCAAATTTACCATTTGATATCTTCAATAAACCCCCTTTACTGGAAAATAGAAATATTCGTGAAGTGATGAAAAAGTATCTCACAAGTTCAGAGGAAATGCACAAAGCATACTTGGCAGTGAAGTTATCAGAAAGTATTTGAAGAGCACTGAGAAGACAAATAAAACTTTAAACAAAATGTAATTGTGTTCTGAAGAAATGGTGAATGGAAAAGCCAAGGTTCAGTTATAGGAAAAGATAATGTAGTTGTGACAGATATAAAAGCACCCATGTTCGTATACATGACAATTAATGTGGGACTTAAAAAATATTTGCAAGAATCACGGAGTAATTCACTTAAGATTTCACCAACAACCTCCATGAGATTTCAGTAAGATGAGGTTTCATAAATTTACATGAGCTAACACAACCTAAGATGTATAAGAATTTATTGCTAACAAAGAAACAAATCAACATAGTGTTGCACTTAATTTTGGTCAGAGTGAAAAAGGGAGAAGTAATCCCAGATGATATGACACCAAAAAGCTACCTCATACTACTCGCCGATTATTAGACCCTCAGTACAAAATTAGGGACCAGACTGTTAAGGCATGATAAAATAGCAGAAAAGTTTCGTCACTCACTTCTTGAATAGCCAATAAGTATTCTAACAGGTAAGAAGCTTCCCAAGAAATGAAACTAAAATCAAACAAAAGTCAACTACTGAAATTCTACAAAGTTAAACAACTGAAAGAAAATTCATCCTGAGAATTCTGCAGAAAAGATAACTTTGCAGAAAACTCAATTGAAATTAAATGAAAATTCAAGATTCAAAAAATTAAAATCAATTGAAATATAAAATTCAACTTGTGAACTCAGTTGAACAAACAATTTTTCAGAAGAGTCAAAATTAAATGAAAACTGAACCATTTTGACAAAACTAAAAAGAAATAAATACTCAAATTAAAAGAACTTTGTTTGCCTGACACTCTCTCAGATAAGTTTCCATCTTTTGTTTCTTTTGTATAAAATTCCTTTTTAAAAACTTTATTGTTTGTGTTATCTTCTTGGATCAGTATCTGAACTAGAAAGCTGTGGAACTTACCATTTAAAATTACACACTAAAGCCCCCTAAAAACATACCAAGTTAAATACTAAATTTGACTTTAGTGTCATTCTCTTTATAGTGAATTTTGTACTCTTTCTTTCATATTGCAAATTCTTGTTTTTTAAATTCTATTATATTACAAATTTTACTCTAAATTCTTTTAGATGGGATGTCACAAAATAAATTGAGATTTCAAGACATAACTCAAGATTTTACCAAAAAACATGAGATTTCACCAAGTACCGTGAGAATTCACCTCATCAGGTGAGACTTTAACTCTTCACGTGAGATCTCAGCAAATACCATATTTCACCTCTTCACCTGAGATTTCACCACATCAATTTACGTATAATTTGATCAACAAACATGGATTTCCTTTCTTCAGGCAAGATTACATCATGTAATTTGAGATTTGACGAAGTTGACATGCTCTGTTCAAAAACAAAAAAAAAAAAAACAGACTGCTCTAATCCCTAAAAAACACTACACCCAGCTTCATCCGGAAATGATGAAATCACTTGTAGCTTTGACCGGCTGCCCTTGTGGAAGAAAGAAAAAAAATCTATCTTCTTACAACAATAACAGACCCAGTTTTGCGAAAGTCACTCTATCAAAATAAAGTGGATTATCTTCAGAAGCCTATTTCAAGTTATCGAAGGACTGTATTTCCACTTATATTTTTTTATGGACGAAGTCTTTGTCCATGCTATCCTGGCAGAGTGATATGACAGAGTGATTTCGGTTGGATGTGTTGGCAAGTCACATTCCGACTAGGTGTGTCATTGCTCGGTAATGACTGGAATCCTTGAGCCCCAGGGATCTATCCCCCAGGCATTATCCCTCTTTGGAGGGGGTTGGTCTTATCACCTGGTGCCCCTTTTTAGGGAAATGCTGATGGGGCCTGAGGCATTTTTGGGACTGCCAGGCGCATGTGGGTTTCTGTCCTGTGGCCAGACCCACCTAAAAAACTTCCTTGTGCTACACTTGTACATTTGGTTGGGGGGCATATAAAAAATACATTAAAATGAGTCATAAAATAATAGCAATCAGAGATAATGCATCATTAAATGTGATAAAGAGAAATAGGAAAAAATTAGCAGGAAGAATAAAGAAATTCAAAAAGGATAAACAAGGCAAACATATATGAATAATTCAAAGTTAGATTCATTTGCAATATAAAATGAATCACAAAGTGAAATTTAATCCTAAATGTTGTGACATTATTGAATTCTACATAAAACTGACTTCTGTCCATAATAAACAAGTTCATGAGTAGTCTGCTGTATTGTTATCAATTTTGCCCCATTTACAAATTGCCACATTTTAAATCAATATAACCACCTAAAAAAGGAACTCAGTTTTTATCACAAAAATTTACTGATTACAGATAAGCTGAATAATATACAAACACACAATCACTTTTTTAAAAATTCTAATTTGTATTTATCTTAATTTTTCTGCCTATTGTTATTCATTCACCTATTTCAACAACATTAAAAATACTCATTACTACTTTGTCACATTGTTAATTATACTTCATATTTCTGCAATTACGCATATATTCAGTGATATTTACAGGAGTACAGCTTTATCATAACCAGTGGAACATTTTTTACTAGAAACAGTGAATAAAGATGTTTATAATATCCAAGTATCATTTATATATATATATATATATATATATATATATATATCTGTATAATCTTTCATATAATAAAGGTCTTCATTTATTGATTCTACTAAAAAATTCTTTAACTGTTTATGATACCATTATTTATAATATAAACTTCTCAATAATAGACAAATGAAAATTTTAGATGCATTTCTAAAAAAACTGTTCTTGTAAAAATGTTTCTTTCTTACCTGAATGGAAAATTTTTGACAGGGTTCTACGGCAGGTTCCAACATTGAATTTGGATTTTAATGGGCAAAGTTAGTCCAATGAATTTTCTATTTATACATTTCAATAATATATTTTTTGTTGTGCTTTTTCCTTTTCAGTATCAGTCAGTTTTAATTAAATCTAATTTCCAGAAATTCACTGAAGATGAATATAAAAAAATCATAAGTTTTTTTTATATGCTGTATTTGGAGATTTGTCTTTAATTTTGTATTCTTATTGAACACCTATTAGGAATTTGATCAACCTTAATCCACAAGTGATTTCCTTACCTTTGCTGTTTTCTTGTCACAATTCATTACACTGGAAAAAAATAAAATTATTCAATGAGTTTCAAATCAGTCACATAACAATTTTTAAACTCATCCATTCTATTCAGGTTACAAATATATTTCTGCACACATTTCAAACAATCAGAAGTTTTGTCAATTCTTTTTTAATTTTATCTACTTAACACATCACTCCATAAATCCCAGCCTGACATATAGATGGCGCTACTAATAAAAAATCCATATGATTTTTATAAAGTGCTACCCTTCAAATGGCATGTTTCAAAATTTGTGCCCAATCAGATTATTAGTTTACACATTTCAGTTATTTAAGTGAAGCTACTGTTACAAATTTAAAAAAAAATAGGAAAATCATAATTTCCTGTGTTGATAAAGCATTGCTTTTTGATAGGAAAAATACTGTTCAAGCAATGCAATGGCTTGATTAGTGTTATTTGGGCTTTGCTCTGTCAAAAACAACTGTTAAGAGGTGGTATGCTAACTTTAAACCCAGTCATACAGACACAAATGATGCTGAATGCTTAGGTCACCCAAAATCGACAGTTGTCCATGAAAACACCAAAAAACTCCACAAACTCGTTTTGACCGAACATATATTGAAGTTGTGTGAGATAGCAGAGTAGGTGAAGATATAAGAAAGCAGTGTATTAACCATTTTGCATGAACATTTGTCAATGAGGAAGCTGCGTTCACAATCGATCAAAAACAATGCATCCACAATTTAGAATGTTGTTTGCAACTGTTTCAACACAACAAAAATAAGTTTTTGTTTAACATGTAACAATAGATAAAACATTGATCCACCACTTCACTTCAGAGTCAAATTGGCAGTCAGCTGAGTGGGTAGCAGCATGTGGTAGGGGCAATTTTGCCCCGATATAGGGACAATAATAAGAGTGTTAATCAAGATAGATATGCCGTACAATTAGAAAATGGCAAGTGAAAAAAGGTGCATCTTTGAAAAGACTCAGGAGATTAATTGGCTGAGAGGACTTTGGTATATTAAAGGAAATAATATCACGTGAACTTAACTTAAAAATAATATCACGTGAACTTAACAGTTAACTTAAAGTTGGAAATATAATCCGTATTGGTTACAGAAAAAACCCTAACCCTGCATTTGAAGGAAGAAATCACCAAAAAAACAGCCACAAATAAAGAACAAAAAAGTGCTCTTTCACCAAGACAAACCACAGTGTCACAAGTTGATCACAACGATGGCAAAACTACATGAACCGCACTTCAAACTATTTCTGAACCCACACAATTCTCTAGGTTGGTTGGTTGTTTGGGTTTTATGTCATATCAACCTTGATAGGTTATTCAACACCAAATTCTGTTTATATGTATATACATTCAACCAAAGATTTCTTAGCAAATACTTAGTAGGTAAAATTTTCTATTAGCAGGATTTCATTTGTTTGCACTTGATTAACCTGTTTTAATTTGTCATATTTTTTCATACAACCCTGTCTCTCTCAAGGACAGAACATCGTCTATTTTGACGTTCTCAAACAGATCAGTTCAACTATTCATTTGAAAAGTTGCTTTCTGATGACAGCAAAAGTTCTGCATTCTAAAAGAATGTGTTTAAGTGAGCAAGTTGTCTGACAGGTCATACACTGTGGTTGTGGTTCTTGTTTTAGTATGAAAGAGTGAGTAAGCATTGTATGACCAATGCGCAATTGGGATGTCACGACTTGTTCTCTTCTTGATTCTTTCAATGCTGGACTCCACGCTTCCAAGTTTGGCTGAATTTGGGAGAGTTTATTGTGGATGTTATTACTCCATCATTGTTGCCATTTTTTGTGAAGGAATTTATTAATTGTTGGTTTCAGGTCAGTATATGGAATCCTGGATTTATCGTGGGTCAGATCTAAGACCAATTTGGCTGCCAAGTCTGCTCTTTCATTCCCTCTCACACCAATGTGGCTTCGGGTCCAGCATGTAATTATTTCTTTTCTATTTGACATAGAGTCTAATCTACTCAACAGTTTAATGATAAGAGGGTTCTGAAATTTTTTATTTCTTAATGTTAGCAAGACAGAGAGTGAGTCTGAGGATATTATAAAATTCTTATATTTACACTTCAAGATAATGTTGAGAGCTAGGTCTATTGCACGGGCTTCTGCTGTGAAGATAGAGCTTTCCATTGGAAGAGCTTTCTTAAGAATTGTTTTGTTTAAAACAGCTGCACATGCTGTTTTATTGTTGTCCTTGGAGCCATCCATAAAGACAGAGGTGGTTGAGGTGGTGTTGGAGAATATTGTGGAATTTCTCTTGATAAGTGCTGGGGTGAGTTTTAGTTTTGGAATGTTCATTCAGTTCAAGAATCACTTTGGGAGTTTTAATGATCCAGGGTGGTGTTTGTGGAAAAGTGCTTTCATGTATGTTATTTAGTGGTATTTTTGATTCTTGTAGGGTCAACTTCATCTGAAGGCCAAAAGGTTTTATTGTTTTTTCTTTTCTTTCAAAATGTTGCTTGTATTTTGGGTTGAAGGTGCAGTCATGAGCTGGGTTGTATGGGCAAGATTTCACCTATATGGAGTATTGGAGAGCCAGTTTTTCACATCTTAGTGTAAGAGGTGGTTCATCTGCTTCTGTGTACAGGCTTTCAACAGAAGTGCTATATGTTCCAAGGGCTAGTCTAAGTCCTTGGTGGTGTATGGTATTTAGTTCTTTCAAGTATGTCTTTCTGGCTGCCCCATATATAAAGCAGCCATAATCAAGTCTTGATATGATTAATGAGCAATATGATTTTAATAATGTTTCTTTGCTTCCTCCTCAGTTAGTGTGTGCTATAGTTCTAAGTAATTGTATGGTTTTGTTACATTTTGTTCTCAAGTATTTAATATGTGGAAGGAAGGGGAGTTTGTGTTCAAAAATGATTTCTAGATATTTGTAGTGTTAAACAATTGGTATTTCGGTGTGGTCAATTTTCATTACTGGATCTAGGTGGAGCCTACCTTGATTGCAGAAGTGGATGCATTTCATTTTTTCTTTTGAAAATTTTAATCCATTCTCAGTGGTCCATTTGTGGAGCTTATCAAGGCATATTTGAAGTTGTCTTTCTATATGGTTCATGTTTCTTGCTCTGTAACAGATCAGGAAGTCATCCACATACAAAGCACAGTTTGTTCTGTTGTTAATGTTTTTCACAATATTATTAATTTTTATATTGAACAGCATGACAGAGAGTACACTGCCTTGATGTACACCCATTTCTTGTTTTTCTTCAGAGAAAACCTTCCTTATTCTTACTCAAAATTATCAATCTTGAAGGAAGTTTTGGATAAATATTGGCATTCTGCCTTCAAATCGAGGTTTTTCAGATCTCTTATAATGCCGTACTTCCTGGTTGTGTCATATGATTTTTTGTGATCGAATAAAGACTGCCACTAGATGTTCTTTTTTAATAGAAGCCTCTCCGATGAATGTTTCTAATCAAATCAGGTGATCTATAGGGCTTCTTTGGCTTCTGAAACCAGATTGGTATTTTGCTATTCATTTATTGGTTTCTCAATATCAGATCAATCTGGCATTTACCATTCTTTCTAATGTTTTGTAGACACAACTGCTAAGAGAAATGGGTCTGTAATTTTTTGCGTTTGTATTGTCTTTGAAAGGTTTGGGTTTTGGTATAACAACTGTGGTTTCTTTCCATATTTTAGGTATGTCACCTCTGTTCAATAAATCATAGAAGATTTGTTGGAGGAAATTTGTGGATGGTTCAGGTAATTCTTTTAGGAACTGATAATGTATTTTGTCAGGTCCGACTGCTGTATTGTGTGCCTTGTTGAGGAATTCTTTTAGTTCTACTATAGAGAAAGGTTGATTGTAGCTTTCAGTGTTTTTGCTTTGAAATTTGATTTTAACTTTTTCTGCTTTTGTTTTGATAACTTGAAAACTTATGCTTTGGTTTTTAGCAGATGAATTTTGCAAGAAAGTTTCAGCTAGACAATTTACTATATCTTTCTCGTCAGTGATTTTCAGATTATTGAGAGTGAGGTGTTTTGTAGGAGTATTATTATTTTTTCCAGTTATTTTCCAAATCACCTGCCATACTTGTTTTGGCTTTGTGCTACCATTTATTTTAGTAACGTAATTTATCGATGTATTTCTTTTGGAGTCTTTGATGATTTTTCAGGCTTTGGCTTGGCTGTTTTTATAAGTGTTTAAATTTTCTCGTGTTGGGTTTATTTAAAAAATTTTATAAGTTGCTCTAAGTAATCTGACAGCTTTTTTACATTCTTCGTTGAAGCATGGCCTATTGTATTTTGTAGAGGTAGAGCTTTTGGGCATATGTTCTTCAGCTATGTTTAACAGTGTGTTCATAAAATATAAGATGTTATAAGATATATTCATTGTTTTTATTGGCTTCTGGGGTTAGTCGACCAAGGTATGAAGTTTTAAATCTGTCCCAGTTAGCCTTTACTAGGTTCCAGCTTGGAGTTCTTTTACTCAATTCATCAGTGCTGTCTTCTAATAGAATCGGTAAGTAGTCACTTCCACAGGTGTTGTCATGTACTTTCCAGTTGTAATCTAGAAACAAGGAAGGGTCACATATTGATAGGTCTATTGCAGAATATGTGCCTGTTGCTGGGTGCAGATATGTGTTGGATTTATTGTTGTACATATACAACTAATGTTGATTTAATAAAGATTCTATGACTATGCCCTTTTTGTCAGTTTTTCTTACTTCCACAGATCTCATTATGGCAATTAAAGTCCTCCATTATAATGAAGAGTCTTGGTAGTTGTTCTATTAAATTGTTCAGCTCCAATTCCTTGGGTTCTTCATTCGGGGGAATATATACTGAGCAGACTGTTATCGTTTTGTGGAGGGTTGCTGATATAGCAACTGTTTGCATGTTTGTATTTAGTGTAATTTCCCTGGGAGGGATGTTGTTGCTAATGAGTATAGATGATCTGCCACAAGGTCTATATCAGTGTACTGTTTTATATAGTTGTATGAATAATAGTTTTTCATGTTGATGGTGGTGGTGTTTTTGAGGTGAGTTTCTTGGAGGCATATGATTGTTGGGCAGTATTTTGTAATAAGTAGTAACAATTCAGAGCAGTTGACCCTTGCTCCTCAGATGTTGCATTGGGTTATTTTATTCATTTAGTTTAGATTTTTAGGACTTTTTGGTTGAGATTTGTTAGTTGGAGTTTTATTTTCAATTTCCATTTCTTCAATCTCTTCAAATTTGTTTGATGTGATTATTGGAGTGGGCTGTGTTTGAGTAATTCTTTTAATTGGGTTTTGTTTTTTAATGGTATATCTTTCATTTTATTTTCATTTATATCTTTCTTAATATTTGGAGTCGTACTGGTGACTTTTGTCACTTTTCTTTTGTTTGTTCAGTGGTTTTAGGGTTTTCTTCTGTATTGGTATTTGTATTTACTTTCGTTTTTATACAAGGCTCACTTTGTTTCATTTCAGTTGAATGCTTTCTTTTAAGGTTTCTTGGAATGTTAACTATTCGTTAGCTTTTAAATTTATCAATTTTTCTATTAGTTTTTGGTATTTATCAATTGAAGTGCTATCCTAAGGTGGTTGATTTACTTTTTGTGCTACATTAGCGTAAGTTTTGGTTCCCATATAGCTTTCAACGATTTTCCTTGCTTCAGCGAAAGGTATATTTTTTATGTGCTTGATAAACATTATCACTTTTTCTTTCTTATAAATGGCACAGCTTCTTGAAAAGGCAGGGTGTTCTTCATGGCAGTTTGCACATTTTATGTTATTGCATTCATTTTCCATATGATCTGGGTCATGTTTGCCACATTTGTCACATACTTGTGTCCTTTGCACATTTCTTTGTAGTGTCCAAATTTTTGACATTTGAAACATCTCAGAGGAGCATGTATATCCTGCTCTACCCTTTCTATTGTGTAGCTAATTCTGATTTCTTTTGGTATTGATGGTTTCTCAAAAGTCAGAATGTATGTATGGGTCTGTATGGTTTCATCATGTCAGCGAATAGTGACTCTTCTGTATTCTTTTATTCCTTGCTTTTTGAAAGTTGTTTCAATCTCTTCCAGTGTTGCTAGTGACAGTTCTTTACTTCTCTCAATGCCATTGAAATATTTGATTTGGCATGTGGATAAGCATGACATTTGAAATTATGAAATTTCTCCATTTTTAATAGGTTTTCAGCATGTTTTTTGCTTTCCACTTCCACAAGCAGGTTTCCAGTTTGGAGTTTCTTTACAGTTTTTGGGTTGGATCTACTGTGTTAAAAACAAAGAACTCAGACTATAACACTCTGGATACGGAGATGCCTTTATTACACCCTCTTCTCACACTCGCACATAAACCAATATGACCATTTGTTTACTTCCAGTCCTCGAATAACAGTCTCTTCTCAAGAGTATCAGGGGAGGTAACTTGCATGTCTTAACATACTGGATATTATTTTTTCGATCAAGAAAGGTGACAGTTGATCTAATTTTACATCTTGTAGTGATTCAATAATGATGAATCTGGTTAAGTCACTTTCTGTTTCTGAGTCAGAGTCAGATAAATATCTTTTGGATATTTTTAAAGAAGAAGCCATGATTTTGGTGTATATTTTTCATTGGTCCTATGCTCCACTACCCACCATGGAGTCCAACTTGTGTTGGAAATAAGCCAAGGGGAAACCCATTTGCCCTGGCTGAGACAGGAATACATTACCAGTATACTCATATCAAGAGCAAAATTCTGAGCCTCTGCAAATTTCTGGTTTTAGTGCCATAAAATTTAACAGTGATCAAAACTTTACTCTCAATACAATTAACTCTCAGTCCCCACCTTCTAGCACCAATAAAATAAAAGGGTTGCGAATTTTTCCGCAAATGCAGATTGAATAGTACATTTGGGATAAAAACATATAGGTGCTAGGGCATGACAAGACCAGCTGATTGATTAGATCGGGCCCAATCCGACCACCCATCAGACCAAGTAAGGGCCAAAGTGGTGTGTTGCAAGCCATTGACCACTCTGCTGCCGAATCAATGACTGCTCAACCACCAGGATCCCATCTTAGCGCCTTATGGGTTGCAGCCAACAGGTGGCAACATCAGGAGGGTCAGTCTTATCCCTCTGCAGAGGTGCAGTCGGCGTATTCTACAGCCCCAGCTGACAGGGCGGACTATTCTCCAGAACTGGCCCCCAGCAACTACTGCCTGTTTGCAAAACCTCAAAAGAATGCTCCAGGAAAAAGGGAAATCTGAAACTGAAGCATATTTTGAGGCCAAAGATAAATCATTCTACAAAAAAGGTATCACCCAAGAAGAAGGCTATGTTGAATTTTACCTAAAAGTTGTTGTTTTATTAGTTAGGCCCGGAACTTATTGAGTAATATGTTAACTGGAAAGCAATAATTAGTATAAATTGTAATTACTTGTTTAATATAAGACTTCTATTTTCAAATACGATGATGTTTACATATATTCTCAACATAAATAATTTAGAAATAGTTTTACATGTTTCATACATTATTGAAGAATATTTCTACAAATTGAAATCAGACACAAAAATCCACTAGTTCAAATCTTTATAAACCATTTTTATTGAAACAGTATTTAATCCTGACTGTTATTTCATTTTCCTATAATTTTGACTAGTAAAAATACAGCAGGAATATTTTCAATAAAGCTCTTCTCAACCATAACATTTTTGCTATTGCTTTTCCTGCTTTCTTAGGAATCATGAATTACTCTCACTTTAACACTCATCTTGTAACCATTCCAATCATTGGTTTACTTTGTCGACATTTTTGGGATTACTGGTTCAATTAGAATGTACTATAAACAATAAATTAGCTGAATTCCTTTTAAAAACTCAGCATGATTTCTAATTAAATTAGAAAAATTAATTTTTTATAATTATTTAGAAAATATATACATAATCTGTTATCAATACTTTCAGATTATCAATTACAAATAAATACATGCCAGGAAATTGCAATATAATTATAGTGCAAAGTTTATCTAAGTTAATACCCATTCCATGGTCCATACTCTAATTTATTGCATGGCAAATGCACATTTTTCTTTTCAATAAACATTTCCTAGAAATATTACTGATTTCTTTAACATTACTTCATTCAATAAGGATTGGTAGCAATTAATTTTATTCATAACAGAAATACTGACTGCAGTTTTACATTTTATTCAATAGATGAAGGTTTATTAATGTAATCTTGAACGAATATTTCATATTAAAGAAAAAATGCTCTTTATTTTCATTAATTGTTCATTCTCTATTTCTTTATTCAGTATAATAAAATTTGTAAATATTTAATTTTAGTACAGTTTTTATGTAGGGGGATTATTGCATTGATTGCAATATATCTAATATTAAAGTCAGGCATTATTCAATTTCAAAGAAGGGATCTTTAACATTATTTGAATGTCTTAAAATTATATATATATATATATATATATATATATATATATATATATATATATATATACACACACACATATAAATACTCACATACACACACACATATATATATATATATATATATATATATATATATATAGACATCAGTAAAAATAACAAAACCAGATATATTTTGGAAGAAATTTATAATAGAAAAAAAAAATATATATATATATAAGGTTTTCATGGTAAATACTACACAGAACTATTATCATGAAAACCCTGCAAAGATTTTTTACACTTTATGTTAACATTAACTGTTAATTATTTCAATTTATTCTTCTTTCAAAATGATCATATTAAATTATCCTCTTAAAAATCAATCTCAATATATTTTGATGACATACATAATATATTTACATTTAGAAATATTTCTATATTAAATCACTACACATCAAAGTTTTCTTATGTTGCACATCTGTAAACTGACATTGACTGATTGATGAAAGTTACTGTCTGAAGTTTTCACACAGTTCATTTTCATTTTGTAGCAAAAATTGTGAAAACAGAGAGGGAGGCTTACCTTTTAAGTGACCTCGCATGTGCGTCGTTCAGAATCAGATCAGGAAACGAAGAAATTCAAGATGGCGCCTGCGACTTTTTATAACCATCTGATCTTGCAAAGTCGCACAAACTATCACTGCTCGTATGCAAATGAGGTGGTCTCCAACTTGATAAAAGCGGGTTGTTTTGAGGAAGAAAAAGTGACAATACGAGAATCGGTGGAGATCATTGCTGCTCGGTAGATTTAGTTATTGTCTCTAGTATGACGTGTACATAAAAGAAAAAGGAGTCTAACAGAATAGCAGTCTGTCTGGACCAGCTGCCTGACAACTTTGGATAAACATTGTCTCTGAACTAACAGATGCTGCTTTGAAAGCGAATACAAGAATCAATTTCACATTTTCATTTACACCTACTCTTGACAACTTACTACACATTCATGTATACATCTTTACAATTTTGAATAATATTCAGTTCATTATTTAACAAATTACCGATGTATATTAAACACATTACATATAATGGATGTAGGTGGACTTAGAAAAATCAGAAAATGCCATTTTCATAAAACATTGCAGCAAGAGAATGGCATTTCATCACTTAAATGTATGCAGGTATCCTTCGTTTTTGGTTAGGCTCTGTTTTATAACATATCTACCCTTTGGCATTATCCAATGCTAAATACTGTTTTTATATATATATATATATATATATATATATATATGATTGGTAAGTTTGTGGGTAACATTTTCAAATGAGCCAGAACTTATGTTTTCACACAGTTAAATAGTTTAAAATATTCTTATCAAACACTGATACTTCTATTTAATATTACATATTCATTTTCACACAGTTACGTGGTTTTAAATATTGTTATTTATTGTGTACACACAGTTATATGGTGTAGCAGAAAGAACTTTGTATTTTTGTTTGGCGTGTAAATTAATTTGACTGTTATGGTCGACACATATTTTCACCTAATGAGGATGACTTAACCTATTCTACATGTACCATTTTTCCTGGGCAACATAATAATGATGAAAGCCTGCCAAACTCTCTCTTCCTCAGAATCTTTCGAGCAGGACGAATGTTCTTTCAGTCCTCTCTCTTCATAGCAACAGAACCATCACACCATGAGGGAAGCCATCTAATTTATGGACCCTTGAGTCTACCCTCCTTGACCAAAGGTTCTGAGTTGGATATAAATTAGATGTATTTATTCCTCCACTTACAGGAACACTTTTATGTCACCTCTAACTTTTGCTATGTCTACAGTGATGCATAATTCCACTCAGACATTCAGCTATTTCATTCCTCCTAACTCTGTGGGAGATCATCATTCTTCTCTCTCCCACTGCTATAGGACTACGCTTATGGCTATCTACATCATTCCTGTTCTTATTCAGCAACAAAACCTTTGCTATGACTGTAGCGATGCAAATCCCGCACAGACACTTAACTGCCTTATTCAATGTCTATTTGCTTATATATTTTGAAGACATTTATTCCTCACTCCAAAATCTATGGGACTTTGAACTACGGGCTGAATGCCAAATGCCTGCTCATCACTTTTTAACTGTTTTCTTCCCATTACAACAACCAGCATAAAGGCTATCTCTCAACTCAAGCCTTTATTAAACTTCTAAATTAAAAGCTTTCGGTATCTTCGTTCGACTCATATTTTTACTTTAAATATGATGGAGAGGCTAACTTAATCACCTTCTTCATTATAATGGTTTCAAGTATTGTTATTGAACTCTAATATTACTATTTAACATTAATCATTGTTTGCACACAGTTAAATAGGTTCAAGTACTGCTATTTAACATTACTAGTTCTATTTATCAAGTGTTACTATCTTACATAAAACTTGTCATTTGTTTGCACATATTTACATTTCAAATGTAGCTATTTAACACTAATATTTCGATTTAATATAGATAATAATCCCGAGTAAAAAGTTGAAGATTTCTATTAGACTCATAAACATATACTTCTATTTATGGTCAAAGTGACTAGAGGGTAATGGTAATGAAGGAGTATTCCACATTCCAGAAACTGCAAGGCTGGAGCATCAGATGGAGCTTAATGTCATATCCAAAACAATAAATGGTTTCAAAGATAGCTATCTAACACTGATAATTCTATTCAACATTATTCATTTATTTGCACAGTTAAATGGTTTAAAGTATTAGTACATAATACTAATATATCAATTTAACTTTTGCACTTGGGGAAGTGGTATATGAATAAAATAGTAAAGGACTAAATACTCCTATTTTACCTAGGAACACTAACAGATAATAACACTTTGTGTCCAAGTGGACCTTATGGGAAATTTAACAAAACCCCCATATGGGTCATAAAAAAGAATAAGCAACGTGGTAAGACATTTAAATAGGTTTATATAAGAAGTGCGAAAGAGTTACTAAAGCATATTCCTTTTGTGGTCACTAGTCTTTAAGAGAACAAAGTTAAAATTATTATACACTTATCTGTGGTTGGTGAATGTCCTGTTGTCTTTCTGTATATTTTCTGGTTGCGTTTAAGATTGTTTTAAGAGAATGGTGGACGTGTGGTTTTGTAGGGCTCAAATTGTTTTCTGGCTTCTGTTTGTAGAGTTGGGTAGTCTGCTAACACCCTCAATTACCAGGCTCTCTTTAGCCACATGTCGCCTAAGGAGCACTAGTCACTTCTTCATCTCTCCGTACCTTAGTCCCATGCTCAAGTCCTCTCCATCCTACCTACTCCCTCTGTCCCTCCACATCTGGGTACACAGCTGTCAAGAGGATAACTCATAATTTTCTCATAACCTGGGACTAAAGGCAATGAAAGGGTACTCCACATTACCCAAACCTCCAGAACTGGAGACATACCATCAGATGGTTTACTGACATACCCAGGATACCCGTTAGCGGGTTGGAGGGCTACCACTCATGTGAGATACAGTTGGAATAGTCTATATCCCCAGTTAACAAACAGGGCAAGAACATATTCTTGCATATTGTTCATAAACATATTCTAAGGAGAAATTAAGCATCAACATATAAATGTTAAATTATTAGAAATTATACTTTCATTTTCATAATCTATCATTACTTTTCAACATTCATGACCAAATATATCCAAAATATTAGTTAATATGATTGAATATAAATCGTCACTGAATAAGATCAGTTTTCAAAAATAAAAGAAGCAATTAAGTAAATTTGAAATTTTCATATCTAATGATCTTCTTATAAAGATTTTTCATTTTTCTCTAAACAATAGATTTTATTTTATTATGTTTTACATAGGCTTGCTTTCAAACATCATGGTGATGATAATTTTCAGCCTCTCAACTTACTAGTAAACGTTTTAGAATTGTTTCCTCCTGGTTCAATTTAAATGAAAATACAGTGTGCTTTTTCAACAGCTATTACATCTCAATAATTTTGAAGTCTGGGCTGGTCTGCTTCAAATCTTAGTGATAAAAACAATTTTATCAAATAAATATCTTACATGTATAATTATTTGTATTTTGAAAACTATCCAGATATTATATATACATACTCAACCTAATGACTAATTATAAATTGCTTGCAATATACATGCTAATATTTATTTTTTCTTTTACTTAAGCAATGAAAAACTTCATTTTGTCACTTATGATGTATGCGAGTTATCACCCTTACATTTGTCCCCTGTCATTCTTAGTGCATTCTTCAAGAAAATAGCATATGTCTCAATTGTTCATTAAATTTTTTAAAATCAGAAACAATACATTTTATTTCTTTTGTTTTTAACACATTTACATGGTGTGCCATTGAAAACTTTGAAGTGATATGATTTTGAATTCAATCATGGTAGAATAACAATAACACATACCTCCGTAAAGCATCCAACTGGTAGGTCGTAGCTCAGTGCCGTCTTTCTTACTATGCTAAACTGAAGCTGGTTTATATAATGAAATACCTTCACTCACTTACCAGTAGCCAACCACGACCCATGCAATAGAATCATCCACTTGTGCACAATGGGATGCTCCAAAGCACCATAAATAGCTCCCGTTCCTCAGTCATGGCAATGCTTAGCTTTCTGCCTTCACAACCAATTGCTCTTAGCTATCGCAACTAATTGCCTTACGCAACCTGACAAATCCTACAATCATCATTATCTTTTTTTCTTATTAATTAGACATTCTTTGCATAATAATTATCAAAATTAAATATCATGAGTTTTAGGTTTGGTTTGTTGGGTTTTATGGCATATCAACCTTTGTAGGTTATTTAACGCCAAATCCATTTTTATATAAATAATCTGTTCTATTTAAAACAATTCAGTTCAGCATAAGTACACAGTATAATTGTCAAAAACATTTTAATTCAAACTATTCAAGCAGTTATATGTAAAAATTCAGTTAAGTGTAAATTCAGTTTTAATGTCGAAAAACAGTTCTATTTGAAATAATTCAGTTAAGCATAAGCATGCAGTTTAAATGTAAGTACAGTTAAATAATCAAAAACATTTCTATTTCAAGGGGTACTCTGCATTCCCCAAAGCTCCAGCACTGCTGGAACCTCACCATCAGATTGTTTAGCATCATATCAGGACACTTGTTGGGGGTTTGGTTTGGTTTGTTGGGTTTTATGGCATATCAACCTTTGTAGGTTATTTAACGCCAAATCCATTTTTATGTAAATAATCTGTTCTATTTAAAACAATTCAGTTTAGCATAAGTACACAGTTTAATGGTCAAAAACATTTCCATTTCTAACTATTCAAGCAGTTGTATGTAACAATTCTGTTAAGTGTAAATACAGTTTTAATGTCGAAAAACAGTTCTATTTGAAATAATTCAGTTAAGCATAAGCATGCAGTTTAAATGTAAGTACGGTTTAATTGTAAAAGTCATTTCTATTTCAAACTATTCAGTTTTACTCAAACAATTCATTTTAGCATAAGTATGCTGTTAATTCTATTTAACCCATAGATAGGACCCTTATCAGGTGCTACCAATCCGGGCCAGAGTGGACCTGGGAGCGATGGCAATGAAGGGGTACTCCGCATTCCCCAAAGCTCCAGCATTGCTGGAACCTCACCATCAGATTGTTTAGTGTCATATCCAGGACACGCGTTGGGGGGGGTCTTACCCCCCTGCAGAGAAGCAGTCGGTGTATTCTACATCCCCAGCCGACTGGGCAAATCATGAGTTTTAATTCTATTCAACAGTCTATATGCTATTTGTATTGTCAATCTAATTTTATACAAATTTCCATTAGCTAAAAGTTGGTATATCAATAATGGTATAATGAGAAAACATACTGAAATACAACAATAAAATTAAAAATAGTTGCTTAAAAACAAATTTAATATCAAAATATAAGATATGATTTTATATAAAAATGAAGTGTTAACACATAAGTTTTTAAAAGATTGTCAAAAATACCTTCAGTGTGTCCGATAATTCTGAGTAAATTGTTTTATGTTTAGCATCACATTAGCTTACAATTCAATTCAGCATACAAATTCTTACTTGTATAAGATTTACTTCATAATCATTCACTTATTGTGTTTCTGAATAGCTAAATTATATTTTCCATTTCAGTAAAGAGTTCTAAACTCTTGCTCATAATATCGTATAATTTAAGCTTATAGAAATCAAAGCACAACATCAAAGAAGGTGTTTATGTTGAGGTGTTCTGTTTAAAATACAATCATTATCTTTATATTCTCAATGTATTATATAACCAAATAAACACCCAATAATATGTATACTATTTAAAATTTTACCATAATGATTTATTATCATTAAAATCTTAAATCATTCTAATTCAATTTGGTCATTAGACTAATTTTTTGAAGTATCTGTGTATATGTGAGTTCTTATGTATTTTATTATAGATAGAAGTAACCAGATACTCATGGTAAAATTAAATATTTGTATATGGAGAAAATACAAAAGTTGTTTGTAAAGAGTATCAAATATAAATTTACTTGCAAATATTTTTAAACAACATTATTCAATTTTTGAAAACAAATGGGTTTATGTTAATTTTTCTTATTATTTCTTGCAGTTCCATTTCAAATAATTCAGTTTGGCATAAGCACGCAGTTTAAATGTGAGTACAGTTTAATTGTCAAAAACATTTCTATTTCAAGCTATTCACTTTAGTCAAAAAAATCAATTTAGCATAAGTATGCAGTTAGATCTACTTAAACCCATAGATAGGAGCCTAATCAGATGTTACAACTCTGGGTCAGAGTGGACCTGGGAGCGATGGCAATAAAATGTACTTCTCATCCCCAGAGCTCCAGCATTACTAGAACCTCACCATCAGATTGTTTAGTGTTATATCCAGGATACTCGTGAGGGAGGGATCTTACCCCTCTGCAGAGGTGCTGTCACTGTATTCTACAGCCTCAGCAGACGGGGAAATACAGAGTTAAATGTCGAAACAGTTTTATTTCAGATAATTCAGTTTAGCATAAGTACACAGTTTACACGTCAAAACAGTTCTATTTCGAGCTGTTCAGTTTAGCATAAGTAGGCATGTTAAATGTCAAAACAGTTCTATTTTAAACAATTCGGTTTAGCATAAATACGCAGTTTAAATGGAAAAATCAGTATTGTGAAAGAAGTATGGTTTAGTTCTATTAAACCCATAGATAGGACCCTTATCAGGTGCTACCACTCCGGGCCAGAGTGGATCTGGGAGCAATAGCAATAAAGGGGTACTCCACATTCCCCAAAGCTCAAGCATTACTGGAACCTCAGCATCAGATTGTTTAGTGTCATATCAAAGACGCTCATTGGGGGTATCTTACCCCTCTGCAGAGGTGCAGTCACTGTATTCTACACTGTATTCTGGGCAATTGGTGTTCGCTTTTTTTTTCTCATATAAACGTTCTTTATATAATGATTGCTTAATATGAAAATAACAAAGTCAAATTTATTTTCTGTTTCAAAGTATGGTAGTGATTGATTATCATGAAATAAGGGAACGTATATTGGGCTTAACAAATGTGGTTGTTGTCCCCTAAAGTTAAAATGCATTTCACATACCTGAAATGATATATACAGTTACATATGATTAAAAATTCCTCTTAAATTTCTCAGCTTACATTTTGAAATGACAGTCTTCTTTATTCTATGTTCATTACATGTGTTTTACTTAAATAAAAGTTTATTGATTGTAGCATAAGGCAACATTTCTAAAGAACATAAAAGATAACATTTCCCTATTTAAATGACTTTGAAGATTAATAACTATGTATCAACATGGCTGCTGATATATCTGCAACTTGTCTGAAGTTATTCTGCAAATTAAATTAACCTCAGTAAGTCAAAATGTTCTTAACTAGTATTTCTTAAATTTAATCTCATTCATTTACACCTTTAGTAAAATATTTGACCAAATTGTCTGCCATTTTTCATCATTAGTTTTTGAGATATTTTGAATTTACTAAAATGGATTGAGATAGTATAATACAAATATTCAATAAATATTAATTTAAGACCTCTGACATATGTCCATAATATGTTGAATAATGTGTAAAGGGACAGATCTAACAATTGCTGAAAAACAGAAAATAACAGAATTATTGTGCGAGAAAATGCTCCCTTGGGAGATATCAAAAGAGCTTTAAAGAAATCATCAAACGATAAACAAGGTTGCTGAAAATATAACTAAATCGAGAACTCGAAGCAAAAGAAATGACTTTAAGAACTTACTTCCTCAAGATGAATACAAAATATAGTGACTTATAGCAAAACAATCACTTTGACAAGTGCTCAAATCTTTGAAAAACCTGAAATTGAAGGAATCAAGGACAAAATATGTAAAATACTTTGTGAATTGGGATCTACAAACAGAAAAAAAAAATTAGTAATGCAAATATTCTAATATATGAAATTTGGGCCAAGAAATAAATGAAAATTGACTTTACAAAAGTAATTTTAAAAAACTAATCAAAAAGTGCATTTGATTGACTGGAGGGCTGGGCCAAAGGATAGTTTTTGTTCAATTCACACATGCTAATGGATAAAAGAAAACAAGGAGATGGTAATGTGATGAAATAGACTAGAATTGTCAACCGGACCATTATTAGATCATTCAAAGTTGATGAAGGAGTTAAACTGAACAGTGTTAACTATTACAATTTTATGAACAAGACTTACTCTGCATTATGGCAATATAACATACTTACTGGTGCGAAAAACTTATGAAATAAATAATACTTTTCTTTAAATGTTCGAGGTGGCTGATGGATGTGTTTGTTAATTAAAGCTTATGATAAATGATGAATTGGATTTTGGGTGGTCTGAGGACAAAATCCAGACCCAAGGTCCAAGACAAGATAAGTGGGTTTAGCAGACTTAAGCAAACAATGGCTGCAGGAAAACTCAGCAGGGAATCCAAATTCATTATTAATACCACTTGAAAAGCAGTCACCTGCAGAGTTTCAGAGATTACACAAAACTTCATGGTGGTCAAAGCGATTTACATATTATAATTCATAGGCAGGGCCAAAAATTGTAAATACTCCGCCTCACTCCATATAAGCAGTCGGCATAGGAGAACTGAGGAGTCCAGAGGGAAGACAGACATTTGAACGTTCAGACAGAGACACTGAACACCACAAAAGAACTTGTTGAATCTTGCTGGTCCGATCAGAACCAAGATATGGAAATAGAAACTTTGTGAATCCAGATAATTCTTTCAACAAAGCCGAGCTGGAACAAAAATCCGTAGTTGTCTCCCTTATATCATCTGAATAGACCAGACTGATTTCACTTTTTCTCTCTCTGTCCCTTCCGACCAAACAAGTGAATCTCGTGTCACCTTTTTCATACTCTACACATTTTTGTAATTTCTTTTGTAGCGAGAGAAAGACAATAGACTTGAAAAAAAAAAAAATTTTATTATACAGGAATCAAAAGTGTTACTTGTTTCTTTTGGTGTCCTTGTGGTTGTGACAGGAACTATTTTCTTCGTAAATAGCGATTCTTTTCGGCATGGAACCCAGCCTAATCAACTTCCACAATTGGACCATTCTGAGAGAACAGAGCACCATTGTTCGGATGCAAAAATTCTCAACATGACAAATAGTAGTGGTCCCTTCAGCTCAACAAAGGGAGCCCGTGTGATTTTATTTCGGCCAAAACTGCCACAGAGAGACAAGATACAGCGGCTGGCAGCTGAGTTTTATGTCAGAAATCTGTCAACATATCTTTCTTTTCATCTCTATGCATATTTTCAGTTTGCTGAGCATTAACTGGACCATGATAAAACTGAAATTTGTACCTTCCTTTCAGGATTATGTAAATCAACTTCCTTTTCAAAAATTATATAAACTTTAACAATTGTACAAAAACAAAGAATTTCTCATTCCTATTCATAGAGGAAGAATAAATGTCTTATTACAAAGGTTTATACTTATGGAAAAGATGATCTTCAAAGGGGTATAATTATAACACTTGCATTCCTTCAATAAACAAAATAATATCCAATGAAAAACTATGTAAAATAAAATCTTAAAAATATTATTTTTGAGAATATGACTAATATGTTGAAACATATCAGTCATTTTTATTTAGTCATTAGTGTTAGACTTAACTGCAAAAACTCAGTTGCAGCCAGTGAAAGTGTAAAAACTGGAATTTTCACTTAAATAAAATAAATCTCTAAAGAAAAAAATATTATGAATACTTTGTTTTCTTCTTATAAACCAGTAACCTAAAATATAAGTTAGAAATTTAGGCTAACAAGTTACCTGAAAGAGCAATATTTTACTTTATTTTCCAGGTTTTTGTTTTGTTTTTTCTTAAGTCTAAAACAGCAACCCAAAACCCTGCCAACCCTATCCCCAACCCAACCAATAATGATGATATCTAACCTTAACCCCAACCAGCCTCTGTAAAAAAAAAACCTAACTCCAAACAACCTTCCCTTAACGGATATACCTTAACTCCAACCCCAACCACTAATCTCCTTAAACCAACAAAACCTTAACTCCCTGCTGAGAAAAACCTAACCAACCCTAAACCAACCACAAACCATTCAATCATACAATCAACCAACCAACCTAGCAATTTACCAAGCTGCCAAAAAAGCGACTTGCCATTTTACAATCATCAAGCATGGAACCAACCAAGCAAGCAACCATCCAACAAGCAGCTAAATAGCTAACTGCACGTCAGCGATAGTCTACAGATGCACAGGGAATGCAATGTCGCAAACTTGCCCTTCTTACACTTTGAGTTGACCCAAGCCCATATTGTTCGTTTGTTCCTTGTTCTTTTTCTCCCACTCCCTCAGTATTTCTTGAGTCCATAAAGAAATGTGAAATGCCCCAGCAGACCACTGGATGAATCACCGGCCAAGACAGAATTGTTTCAAAGAAATTGATAAGTACGGAGGGCCGAAGGGGTATTGTCACAAATCAATTTGACAGCCAATCAAGAAATCAAATAGCCAATTAATTAAACAACCAACCATCTAGCTAGCAAAGGGCTAAAAACCATTACGTAAGTCTACCAAGCAGTCAACTAGCCAATCTATCAAACTACCAGAAAGCAACAAGCCAACTTACAACCATCAAGCAACCAGCCACAGCCAAAGCCAAGTAAAAACCTGTCAATTAACAAATAGCTACGCAAGGAAACGAAGAGCAAATCAATTAACCAATCAACCAAGCCAAGAAAGGAACTGAATAGCTAATCAATAAAGCAATCAACCAAATAACCAGCAAGCAATGAGCCAAATAGTAAAAAAGTTATGAAGTCGAGGGCAACTCAAAGGTTCCCTTTTCCAATAGCTACTACACCAAGGTGTAGAGAAGAGCACCTACTCCTTTCCTTGGTAAGCCAACAAACGAAGAACAAAATAGCCAACCTATCAAGTAATTAACCAACAAAATAGCCAAGCAATCAAGCAACTATCAAACAAGGAAGCAAGCAACCAGACAATCAAGGAACTAAACCCAAACCCTTATCCGTACTAAAATCTAACCCTGCCGAAGATGATTTGTTTAACCAAACTCTTTAAGGGAACTTAGACATTTCTTAAAAGCATTTCTCATTTCCCATTGAACAAAGATAAACATCAAATATGTTTTAACGAGGAAGAGTAACTTTCCCTTACTTTAACAAAATTTTAATCGTGGCTATATCTCCACTTGAAAGCGAAATCAATCTTTTTTAAAAGGAGTTACCTCCCTGTAAATGAATCTTATTTCTATGCAATTTTTAAAATTGAGTTATTTCCCTTTATTTTACTAATATCAATTAATCCTGGTTTTCCAGCCTGGCAGCTAAATCAAATTAATTTAATGGAATCACAGATTTTTTTAAAGATAAAATAAATATCTCAATTGATAACACAAGTTGTTTCCTCTGGAAGAAATTATAGAAAATGTATGGAGCTAACTTCCACTACAAATCCTAACACATCACTCTAAAACCTAAACCTGTCAACAATGTTTAATATATATATATATATATATATATATATATATAAAACTGGTCTCTAACTCATCTGATCGCCAACTCACTCAGGGGTCCCAAAGGCCCCTTCTGCTGGGTGGTGGCTTTCTCTACCACATCTTGTCACCAATGGGTCTGATTTCCAACTCACTGACTTCCTGTCTTCACCAAGTTATATAATAGTTCAATTGCCCACTCAATCTTTCGAATGGCATGTTTGATCGTCATCAAGCAGAAATAACGATCATGCAGTTCACAGGTCACTCTCTTCCGGTACATCAGTCAATGAGTGTACCATGGGATTTTACCTTGTCCCATATTGTCAGCCAAGTCTGCCTACAAGATTTCTTCTCATAACTGCCATCAGAATGTGTCACTTCCTTCTGGTGCATCACTTTGGAATGGCATGTTTGGCCAGGTCGAAGGTCAATATAGAACACATCTTACTATGATAAAAATCATTATGATATGAAGCTTTTTACTGGGTCATGATCAAATAAATGAATTATTGGTATAGGTTTGCTTTTGTGTCCCTCTCTAAATTCTACATAAAATTGACTTCTGCCATAATAAACAATTTTATGAGCAGTCTGCTGTATTGTTATCAATTTTGCCAAACTTACAAAATGCCACATTGTAAATCAATATAACCACCTAAAAAGGGAACTCAGTTTTTATCACAAAAATTTACTGATTACAGATAAGCCGAATAATTCACAAACACACTTTTCTTACTTGTATATATGTATTAATCTTAATTTTCCTGCATATTGTTATTTATTCACCTATTTCTACAAGAGTAATAATATACATTATTACTTTATGTCACATTGTTAATAATACTTCATATTTCTGCAATTATGCATATATTCAGTGAGATTAACAGGAGTAAAGCTTTATTGTAAGCAGCTAAACATTTTTTACTGGAAACAGTAAATAAGGATGTTTATAATATCCAGCAATGATTTATATATATTGGTATAAACTTTAATATTATAAAGGTCTTCATTCACTGATTCCACTAAAAAATTCTTTAAAAGTTAATGATACTATTATTTATAATATAAACTTATCAATAATACACAAATGAAAATTTGATATGCAATTTAAAAAAAAAAAAAACAGCTATAAAAGTGTTTTATTCTTACCTGAATGGAAAAGTTTTGCCAGTGTTCAGCAGGTTTCAAAATTGAATTTGGATTTCAATGGGCAAAATTAGTCCAATGATTTCAACATTTATGTTTTGAGAATATATTCTTTGTTGTGCTTTTTACTTTTGAGTATCAGTCAGTTTTACTTAAATTTCATTTCCACAAATTCAGTGAAGATGAATATAATAAAACCTTAAGCATACTTACAAGTTGTATTTGGAGATTTGTATTTAATTTTGTGATTTTTTTTTCTTCAGTAAAAGGACCAACCTTACTTCATAAGTGGTCCTTTCAGTGATTCCCTTATCTTTGCTGTTTTCTTATCACAATTCATTACACTGGAAAAAAATAAAATTATTCAATGAATTTCAAATCAGTCACATAACAATTTTTAAAATCATTTATTCTGTTTAGGTCACAAAAATTTTCCAGCACAAACTTCAAACAATTTTCTATCAATATAATTTATCAGAAGTTTTAGCAATTCTTTTTTAAATTTATATATTTAACTGGAAAGCAATAATTAGTGTGAATTGTAATTACTTGTTTAATATGAGACTTGTATTTTCAAACACTTCATGTTAACAATGTTTACATATAATCTCAACATAAATAATGTAAAAATATTTTTACATTTCACATATTATTGTAGAATATTTCTATAAATTGAAATCAGACACAAAAATCAACAAGTTCAAATCTTTTTAAACCATTTTCATTGATACAATTTTTAATCTTTTCAGTGTTATTTCATTTTCCTAAAATTTTGGAAAGTGAAAATACAGTATAAGTAATCTCAATTTTCAATAAAGTTCTTCCCAACCATAATATTTCTTCTATTGCTTTTCCTGCTTTCATTGGAATCATTAATTAATCTCACTTTAACACTCATCTTGTAACCATTCCAATCTTTGGTTTGCTTTGTCGACATTTTAGGGTATTACTGGTTTAATTATAATATACTATAAACAATACATTAGCTGAATTCTTTTTAAAAACTCAGCATAATTTCTATTTAAATCAGAAAATTTAATTGCATAATAATGATTTAGAAAATATACACATAATCTCTTATCAATACTTACAGATTATCAATTACAAATAATTACATGTCAAGAAATTGCAATATAATTATAGTGCAAAGTTTATCTAATTTAATGCCCATTCCATGGTACATACTCTACTTTATTGCATGGCAAATGAATATTTTTCTTTTCACTTGATAAGTTTCCTAGATATATTAGTGAATTCTTTAACATTACTTCATTCAATAATGAATGGTAGCAATTGATCTTATTTATTACAGAAATACTGACAATACTTTTAAATTTTAATTTATACATGAATGTTTAGTAACTTAAAAATGCTCTTTACTTTTATTAATTCCTCATTGTCTATTTCTTTAAAGATACAGTATAATGAAATTAGTAAACTTTTCTTTTAGTCCAGTGTTTATGTGGGGGATTATTGCATTGATTGCAATATACCTAATAATAAATTCAGGTAGAATTTACATTCAACGAAGGGATTTTTTAGCATCAGTTGAATGTCTTTTAAAATCATATATATATATATATATATATAAACACCAGTAAAAAAAAATATCAGAGGTATTTTGGAAGAAATTTATGATAGCAAAAAAAGATAACATTTTTTATGGTAAATACTACACAGAAATATGATTATAAAAACAATGGAAAGACTTTTGCACTTTATGTTAACTAACTGTTAATTATTTCCATTTATCCTTCTTTCAAAATGATCATATTAAATAATCCACTTAAAATTCACTCTTAATGCATTCTGATGACATACATAACCTATTTACATTTATAAATATTTCTATATTAAATTGTTACACAAAATTTTCTTATGATACACATCTATGAACTGACATTGACTAAATCATGAAGGTTATTGTTTGAAGTTTTCACATACTTCATTTTCATTAATGTATCCATCTTTACAATTTCAAATAATATTCTTATCCTGCTTTAACAATTTACCCATGTATGTAAAATACATTACATATAATGGATGTAGATGGCAACTTAGAAAAATCAGAAAATTTCATTTTTATAAAATATTGCAGCAAAAGAGAATGGCATTTCATCAATTAAATGTATGCAGGTATCCTTTAGTTTTGTTGGGTGGTGTTTTATAAGATATCAACCCTTCTGGGTTATCCAATGCTAAATCATATATATATATATATATATATATATATATATATATATATATATATATAAAACAATGGTAAATTTGTGGGTACCATTTTCAAACAAACCAAATCCTATTTGTATACACAAAGTTAATTAGTTTCAAGTATTTTTATCAAGCACTATTACTTTTATTGAGTATTAATCATTCAGTTTCAGAGTTACATGGTTTCAAATATTGCTATTTATTGTTTGCTCACAGTTATATGGTTTCAAGTATTGTAATTGAACTCTGATATCAATATCTAATATTAATCATTGTTTACACACAGTTAAATGGGTTCAAGTACTGCTATTTAACATTACTATTTCTATTTATCAAGGGTTACTATCTTACATAAAACTTATTTGTTTGCACATATTTACATTTCGAGTGTACCTATTTAACACCAATGTTTTGATTTAATATTGATAATAATCCCAAGTAAAAGTTTGAATATTTCTAGTCGACCCATAAATGGGTACTACCATTTATGGTCAAAGTGGACTTGAGAGTAATGGTAATGTAGGAAGATTCCACATTACAGAAACTGCAAGACTGGAGTATAATATGCAGTTTAATGTCATATCCAAGAAAATAAATGATTTCAAAGGTAGCTGTCTAACACTGATAATTCTATTCAACATTATTCAGTTATTCGCAGTTAAATGGTTTAAAGTATTGGTATCTATTACGGATATTTCAATATAACTTTTGCACATAGAGATGTGGTATATAACTGAAACAGTAAAGGATTAAATACTTCTATTTTACCCAGCAACACTAACATCTACTACTACTTTGGGTCAAGGTGGATCAGGGACTAAAGGAAATGAAGAGGTACTCCACATTCCCCAAACCTCCAGAACTGGTGACTTACCATCTGATGGTTTACTGACATACCCAGGACATACGTTAGTGGGTTGGAGGGATACCACTCAAGTGGGATACAGTTGGCATAGTCTATATCCCCAGTTAACAGGGCAGGCAGGTATTCTTGCATATTGTTCATAAACATATTCTAAAGAGAAATTAAGCATCACCATATAATTGTTAAATTATCAGAAATTATACTTTCAATCTGACTTTGAGTAAATAATTTGTGCTGAAAAATGGAATTTTAATGATTTTCATAATCTATCATTACTTTTCAACATTCATGACCAAATATATAAAAAAATATTAGTTAATATGATTGAATATAAACAGTTATTGAATAAGCTCATTTTTCAAAAAAAAAAAAAAAAAAAAAAAAAAGAAACAATTATGAAATTTGAAAATTCATATCTAACAATCCTATTATCAAGATTTTTTGCTTTTCTCTAAACAACAGATTTTATTTTATTATGTTTTACATAAGTTTCCTTTCAAGCATAATAGTGATGGTAATTTTCAGCCACTTACCTTACTAGTAAACAATTTATAATTTTTTCTTTCCTGTTCAATTCAAAAGAATATATTGTGAGCTTTTCAACAGCTATTATATCTCATACTAATTTTCAAGTCTGAGCTGGACTGCCACAAATCTTAGTAATATAATCAATTTTATTAAATAAATTTCATAAGTGTATCATTATTTGTATCTTGAAAACTATCCAGATATTATACATAAATATTGTACCTAATGACTAATTATAAATTGTCTACCATATACATGCAAATATTAATCTTTTCTTTTACTTAAGCACTTAAAAACTTCATTTGGTCAAGGTACCAAGTTACCTCCCTTACATTTGTCCCATGTCATTCATTAGTGCATTCTGCAAGAAAATTGCATTTTAACTTGAAAAAAATCGAGTGAATGTCCCAATTGTTTATTGAATTTTTTTTTAAAGTTCTGTCACAATGCATTTTATTTCTTTTGTTTTTAACACATTGACATGGTGTGCCATTGAAAACTTTAAAGAGATGTGATTTTTAATTCTATCATCATCATCTTTTTCCTTATTGATTAATTTTAATTAGTTTTAATTCTATTCCACAGTCTATATGCTAGTTTTGTTGTCAGTCTAATTTCATATTAATTTCCCCCAAAAATACTTAAAATACAACAATAAAATTAAAAATAGTTGCTTGAGAAAAAAAATTTGGTATCAATTATAGAAGATAAAATTTTACATAAATATAAAGTGTTAACACACAAGTCGTTAAAAGATTAGCAAAAATACCTTGTGTCCAATGATTCTGAGTAAATCCTTCTTTTTTTTTTTTTTGCATCGCATTAGCTTACAATCCAATTCGGCATGCAAATTCTAACCAGTAAAAGAATTATTTCTAAATCATTCAGTGATGGTGTTTCTGAATAATGAAATTATATATGTCATTTCAATAAAGAGTTCTTAACTCTTGCTTATATTATGGAATGATTTAAGCTTATAGAAATTCAAGCACGATATCAAAGAAGGTGCTTGTGTTGAGGTGAATGTATCACTTAAACATAAAAGATCACTTCAGTTTAAAATGCAATCATTATCTTTATATACTCAATATATTTTCGAGCTGACTAAGAAAAGAAGCAAAAGGTACCCCACAAAAACAATCACAGACGCCAACTACGCTGATGACTTGGCGTTACTGGCAAATACGTCTAATCAAGCAGAGCCACTAATGCATAGTTTGGAAAGAGCTGCAGCAGGCATTGGCCTCCATGTCAATGCACACAAAACTGAATATATGTGTTACAACCAAACGGGCAACATCACCACACTAGACGAAGCCTCTCTGAAACTAGTAGACAAATTCACCTACCTAGGATGTAGCGTCTCATCAACCGAAAATGACATCGACACACGACTGACGAAAGCATGGACGGCTATCGATAGGCTCTCGATCATATGGAAATCAGACCTGACCGATAAAAGGAAACGCAGTTTCTTCCAGGCAGCGGATGTATCGATACTGCTATATGGATGCACTACATGGACGCTAACTAAACGGCTGGAGAAGAAGCTAGACGGCAACTACACAAGAATGTTGAGAGCAATATTGAACAAGTCCTGGTGACAACACCCCATGAGACACCAACTATACGGCCACTTGCCTCCCATCACGAAAACTATACAAGTTAGATGAACCAGACACGCAGGACACTGCTGGAGAAGCAAGGACAAGCTCGTAAGTGATATACTCCTATGGACCCCCACATATAGCCAAGCAAAAGTGGGACGACCAGCACGAACCTACATACAGCAGCTATGTGAAGACACAGGATGTAATACTGAAGACTTGCCGGAGGCGAAGAATGATAGGGAGAAGTGGCGAGAGGTGGTCAGGTATATCCGTGCTGGTGGCACGACATGATGATGATGATGATATTTTATAACCAAATAAACACCAAATAATATTCATAATATTTTAAATTTTAACAGTGATTTATTGTACTTAAAATCTTAAACCATTCTAATTCATTTTGGTCATTAGACTAATTTTGTGTGTGTGTGCACGTATTTTATTAGTGATAGAATTAACTAGGTACTCATGATAAAATAAATCATTTTTACATAGAAGAAAACACAAAAGTTATTTGTAGAGAGTATTAGATATAAATTTACTTGCAAATATTTTGAACATCATCTTTCATTTGTGAAAACTAATGACTTTATATTAATTGTTTTATTTATTTCTTGAAGAGAACTACAACCATGTAACTATTTATCTATGGAGTCACTTTCATAAATGAATTCATTCACTTTTTGCCAGATGTTGGCGTTTTCCTCTCATAAACAACGTGTTCTTTATATCATCATATCGCGCTGGTAGCACGAATATCCCTGACCCTCTCTTGCCACTCCTCCCTATCGTTCATCGCCCTAGGTAGGTCTTCAGGACAACATCCCGTATCCTCACATAGCTGCTGAATGTATGTTCGTGCTGGTCGTCCTGCTTTTGCACGGCCATGTGTGGGGGTCCATAAGAGTACATCTCTTATGAGTTCGTCCCTGAAAGTTAAATTTATTTTCGGTTTCAGACTATAGCAATGATTGATTATCACGAGATAAGAGAACATATATTAGGCCTAACAAATGTGGTTGTTGTCCCCAAAAGTTCAAATACATTTCACATCTACCAGAAATAATATATACAGTTATATATAGTCAAAAATTCCTCTTAACCTTATCAAATAACATTTTCAAATGACAGTCTTCTTTATTCAATGTTTATTACATGTGTTTTACTTAAATCAAAGTTTATTAATAGTAGCATAAGGCAACATTTCTAAAGAACAGAGAAAATAACATTTCCTTACTTAAATGACTTTGAAGATTAATTACTACTCAGTATCAACATGGCTACTGATACATCTGCAGCTTGTCTGAAGTTATACTGCAAATCTAATTAACCTCAGTAAGTAAAAAAGTTCTTAACCAGTATTTCTTGAATTTAATATCATTCATTTACACCCTTATTTAATATTTGACTAAATTTTCTGCAATTTTTCTAGATTAGTTTTTGATATATTTTGATTTTACAAAAATGAACTGAGATAGGTTAATACAAAAATTCAACTAATATTAGCTTTAGAAGTCTGAAATATGTTGAAAAATATGTAAAGGAACAGATCTAACAATTACTGAAAAACAGAATACAGCACAGTTATTGTGTGATAAAACATTCCCTCTCGATATATCAAAGGAGCTTTAAATAAATTATCAAAGGATAAAGAAGGTTGCTGAAAATATAAGTAAGTTGGTAAATTGAGGCAAAAGAAATGACTTTAAGAACTTGCTTTCTCAAAAAGAATATAAAATTAAGTGAGTTACAGAAAAACAATCACTTTTGACAAGAGCTCAGATCTTTGAAAAACATGAACTTGAGGGAGTCAAGGACAAAATATGTAAAATACTTTATGAATTGTGATTGGCAAAAAAATCTAGTAATGCAAATATTTTAATGTGTCAAATTTGGGATAAAAAATACATGAAAACAGACTTAATGAAAGTAATTTTCACAAACTCAGCAAAAAGCATATTTGATAGACAGGAGGGCTGGGCCAAAGAATAGATTTTGTTCAATTCAGACATGCTCATGAATAAAAGAAAACAACTAGGACATGGTAAAAGTTGTTGGCAACAATAATCGAGGACAACGCAAAGGTTCCCTTTTCAATAGCTACTACACCCAGGTGTAGGGTACTACTCCTTTCTTTGGATTGATCCACTTTACCCTTGATACATACCTTATAATCCTGAGTGTTAAGGAATAAGATATGAAGTACCATTTTTTGAATCTTTGGTATGACTTGACCTGGGATTGAACCCTGGTCCTCCAGGCCATTGGCGAACACTCTACCTGATTGGTGAATGGCCGGTCAACCAAACCATTATTGGATCATTCAAAGTTGATGAAGCAGTTAAACTGAGCATTGTTAACCATTACAATTTTATGAACAAGACTTACTTTGCATTATGGTAATATGATATATTTACTGGTGCTAAAAACTTATGAAAATGGTAATACTTTTCTTAAAGTCAGGAAACAGTAATTTTTGGAAATAAAAATATCAGAATACAGACTTGTTTACATTTTGAGTACATGTACAGAAATTCAAAAGTGATTTTAAAAGGTCATTAAAAAGGTGCACTCTGCATACCAGCTAATTGTCAAAACAATCAAAGTAAGCAAACAGCAAGAATATCATTTTGGGTCTGTTATTGCATTGACCCATTTAAACTCGTCATTATTATCATCATGTTGTGCTGCTAGTACAGATTTCCCTGTCTCTCTCTTACCATTCATCTCTATCATCCATTGCTTCTGGCAGATCTAGTAGACTACATCCTGTATCCATACAGAATTTTAGTAGATAAGTTCTAGTTGGTCATCCAACTCTTGCATGTCCGTGTGAAGGGGATCCATTAAAGAATTTCACTTATGAGTTCATCCTTACTTCTCCATTAGTATCCCACATGTTTTGTTCATCTTATCTGGATGGTTTTAGAGATGGGAGGTAGGTGGCAGTACAGCTGTTGTTTTATGGGATGTTGCTTCTAGGATTTGTTCAATATAGCTCATAGTGCTCTTAAGCAATTACCATCTAATTTTTTCTCTATATGCTTTGTCAATGTATATGTGGTGCTTGGAAGAAAATGCATTTTATTTTATTGGATAAATTTGACTTCCATTTGATTTGATCCCAACTATAAAAATCATTTTCTAAAAGCTAAATTATTTTTCTAATGCTTTTTAATCAATGATAGAAGTGTTGCAAAGTTGTTTCTAGTTTGATTTCAAATTTCTCATTGAAATCTCATTCATCATTCAATCACTCATTCATTGTAAAACAACTGAACAACGAATAACTAAATATATTTGAAATAAGATTTTGTGGTGCATACTATTACAACAATAATCAATGTGCTCTCAAGAAGTACAACAATTAATCACTTTATTATATTACTATAAGAAGGCATTAGAAAAATTCAATAAATGTTCTATGAATGATGATGATGAGGCTTTGAAAAGAATTGTTTCTTATCACAAACAAATCCTTAATTAGATCATTACTATATATAAAAATTGTGTTCCTCATGAGTATGTTGTTTTGGTTGTCCACAATTAATCTTTTGATTGCTTTTCTCCAATGACTTGTTGGTTTTCATTATTGACAATATTCTTCAAAAACATTTTTTTCAAAATTATACTACTGTCATCACAGAACACTCTTCTCATTCTATCTAATATGTTATGCTGATTACATGTTCTTTGTATTGTAATATTTTGTTATGAATGTCTTTTGCAAATTGATTTTTTTCAGTAGAGACACAGTTCATTACATATAAACTTCCCCCTCAATAAAAAAATAATTATCATTATCTTATGTATTTTTAATCAAAGTTTATAAAAAAAATCAATTACTTATATAAAGGCCAGTCTTTTTGTTCATCCTAATAATGAGTTGTAAAAGTCATTGAATGTTACTATACTCAGGCAAACTTGTCTTTTACTTGTTTCTTTGAGCAAATTATAGATGATGGGAAACTTCCAAGGTTTTCTTTTCATCATTGGTCTTAGATTGATTCTTTAGTACAAAATCTTGTTTTTGCCTAAAATAACTAAATGTCACTATAAAGATTTAGTTGATATTTCAGTGACTCATTTTAAACCTAAAGTATATTGCAAGGTATGAGTGTTTCAATTTTTATCATAGAAAGTAAAAAAATAAGGAAAACTTTATCAAAGTTCATTGCTAACGTTTCGGTTGGCAGTTTGGTTGGTTGGTTGGTTTTATAGCATATCAACATTTGTAGGTTTATTAATGCCAGATCATGTTTGTACATATATATATATATATTAAAAATATATGATTTGTAAACAAAAAGCTTGTAGGTAAGATTTTAAACCAGCCAGAGCTCATTGGTTTGCTCACAGTTTCATGGTTTCCAATATTCTATCTAATGTGACCTTATAGATCAGTCAAGGAATTTTATTGACCATAAAAATGAGAACTAACCAAGGCAGATTATAGAAGAATAAAATCAGGACATTGCCAAATGTAAAAATTAATGAAAATCAATTCAGAAGGAATAAATCAGGAATATGTTGTTTTGAACAGAAAGAGAATGACGAAAAAAAAAAAATTGAAAAATGCTAAGAGGATTGTTACTCATTTGTCCTCATGAATCAGAAGCTCAAACAGGAGTTGTTTTGACAACAAGCCAGGGTAAGAAGGAATCAGCTCAGATATTTGACCTGAAGGCCAGGGCTTGTCTATCAGCAACCCAGAAATGAAATACATGAATAGCAATTTTTTTTTTCTAAATTCTAATATGGAAAATTTTAAATTATTTCTCTTATCATTGTGATTTATTAGTTTTGATGACATGTCATGTCAACATAAAATTGTAATAATTCCAAATTTGGCGAGAACTGCTTCTTTCGAATTAAAGTAAGAGAAAAGCAGATGTGAAGGGTGCGATATAAAATACAAGGGATTCTCATCCTTGAAGAAGAGTGCCATGGAGAAACTGTGAAGTGACCACTAAATTCATGTCACTCTCGGCTCTAGCCTTGAGCTCTACTGCCCAAAGTGGAGAGGCAGACAAAAGCCATATTACATATTGCTTAGATATGATGTTGTCTTATTGATATACAACACTATGAAAGAATCAATGAAAGACAGAGATAAATGTTAATAAAATCCCATGGCTTCCTTCAATCAACTTTTAGTTTTTCATAATTATTTGAAGTGTTTGTGTTTCAGATTTTTTTTCAATAAAAGTATGAATATTCTCTACAAAATTTAAAAAAAAAATGTAGAACAATTTGTAAGTGAGGAATAAGGTTCTGGCCATCACTAGTGTACTAAGAGATCAAGCCATTTTTACTTAAACAAGTAACCTTCTTTGTTTATATTTCATTCACACTAATTACCACTTTTCTGTGCAATCAATTATCTAAGAAAACTCCAACAATGTAAGTTTTTGGAGGGTGGGGATAGAATGAAACTCCAAATTGAACAATCAATGGAAATGTTTATGTGCCAAACACCACTGCAAAACACACAGTTAAACCAATCTGATATGGCAGAATAGTAAAATGAGTGAAGTGATGATGAAAAACATTAAAATTGGTTAAGAAATTAAATTTTAGCAATGCTGGAGCTTTTAGAAAAAGTCTCTTTACATCAATACAGAATTTTGTCTTCTGCGAAATGATAAGCCTAACACTGGGTACATTCTTTTTAAAAAGTAGATAGCATGGCAGAGAAATAAAATCACTAAATGACAAATGAATATTACAAATAACACATGTATACTTATGTTCTTTTGAAAGTCACAAACTTTTTCAAGTCTTTAGCTTTTGAGCTATAATAGCTTTTTAGTAAATTTAAGTTAGAATCCAAATTTTTTTTTAATATGTAAGTTAACACATTGAAATATTAGGTTATTTTAAGACATTTTGTGTGTGCTTATGCAAAAAAAGTGTCTCATAATATATTGCAAAATCATATATTGTATAAGTGATAAATGACGTATTCACTAGACATGCACCAATCTCAGTCTGCTTATATCTTTCTTTTCATCTATCGAGATTATTTTCAGCTTTCTAAGCATTTGCTGGACTATAAGAAAACAGAAATTTGTACCTTCCTTTCAAGATTAGGTAAATCAAAAAGACTAGTAAATAAACTTCCATTTCAAAAATTATATGAGCTTGAACAAAAAAAAAAAAGAATTTCTCGTTCTTATTCAAAGAAAAAGAATAAATGTCTTACGAGAAAGGTTTATACTTATGGAAAAGATGATTTTAAAGGGGTATAATTATAACACTTAAAATCCTTCATAAACAAAACAATATCCAATGAAAATCTATGTAAAATACAAAATCTTGCGAATATGATATGTTGAAACTCATCAGTCATATTTATTTAGTCAACAGTGTTAGATTTTTAATAGCAAGAATTCAATCAGTTGCTGCAAGTGAAAGTATAAAAACAGGATTTTTCACATAAATAAAATAAATCTCTGAAAGATTAAAAAAATTCATGAATACTTTGTTTTCTTCATATAGACCAGACCTAAAATGTAAGTTAGAAATTTAGGATAAAAAGTTGCCTGAAAAAGCAATATCTTAATTTATTTTCCAGGTTGGTTTGGTTTGGTTTTTCTTTAGTCAAAAGCAGCACATTTCTATGAACCCATCTGACTTTGTGTATTAAAAAAAGCAAACAGATTTTATTTCTTTTGGGACATTTACTTGGGTAGAAAATCAATGTTCAATTCTTTGTATGAGTAAAGCAAATCAAATTAAAGACAGAATGTATCCATGAAATAAAGCCTCATAAATTTGAAATATAAACTCCTTTCAAAACACATTTTATTTTATCAGATAAGTATCAAACATTTTCTTAAATCCAATAATTGATTATTTCGTTGAGTTTTAACATCGTAGTGTTTTTGATAATATTTTGCCTAAATACTTTTTTCATAAAAAGTTCAGGATTTGGTTTGTTTACAGTAATTCAATTTTCATTGCTGTGTGTTTGATCCACTTTGTGTGCATAGAGTGACATAGTAAAAACATGGCAGATGTATGACGGTAGGAACCGAAATGGGTATCCTTTGTAGAGAAAGTAGGGTTGGGTTGGGTTGCTTCTCTTGGACTTTGGATCATGTTATGATATTTCCCAACCTTTGTGATAATGTTTTGCTTTTTAAGTTTTTGTTTGGTTTTATTTTTTCTATTTTTAGTTGGTGGTGTTTCTCATGCAAGTGTGTTTATATATATATATATATACACATATGTATCTAGTTATTATATTATAATTGTATTACGTCTTTTAGTCCTTGAATTTTTCTGTTAACTTAGTGACTCTTCTCGATCACATTGTGCAGCTTTGTAGCTGGTATATTTTCTGTACTGTTGATGTTGGTGGTCTTTCTCTTGGTGTGGTTGATATTCTGTTGGTTTTTTTGGGGTGTTTGATTCTTTGTTTGCAGTTGCTATCGTAATAGCCTTCCTTTTTTTTGTGTAGTGTATGTGTTGGGTGCTGGAGACAGTATCTCCTGTCTTGGTATGTTGATTATGTTAGTGGTAGGTCTTGGTTTGAGGTGTTCCTTTGTTCTTTTGTATACCTTACCTCTGACATTTATTAGGTATGTTTTTGGTTCCCTGATTGATTGTGGTCTATTAAGAACTGTGCCCATTATCCATATATTGCTTAGTGTGTCCCTTATGTAGATTGGCTTCATGATGTTCAGTATTTCTTTTCCCTGGCTGGAATGTCTGTCATAATTCTGTTTCTGCTTTGCTTGGTTTTGTTCATTTTTTTGGGTGTCTCCTTTCCAGAGTGGCAAGATTGTAGCCTCTCCCTTGCTGTAGGCAACATTGTTCTGGGTTTACTGCTAAACAGTAGTTCATATGAGGATGGCATATCATTATTTTTTTGGGGTGGTTCTAGACATCCATAATGCTGTGTACGAGCACTTCTTTTTCTGTTGGGCCTTCTTCAAGAGGGCCTTGAGCGTTCCTATAGTTCTTTCCACTACTCCATTTGTTTGGTGGTGGTATGGTGAGCTGGTTTTTAGCATTATGTTTGAGTTGAGGAATTCCCTCTTAAATGTTTCACTCATGTATTGTGAGTGACGGTCAGACATGATAGTTGTTGATAATCCATATTTTGTTAGAATCTGAGTGAACTGCTCACAGACAGTAGGAGCCGATGTGTCTGGAAATGTTATGAATTCTGGGAATCTTGAGTAGTAGTCTACTACTAGGAGATATTTACATTGATCTTGCTCACAGATGTCTATACCTATTGTTGCCCAAGGGTGTGTGGGGAGGTCTGGCAGCATCAGTTGTAGTTTGGGTTGCACTGGTTGATATTTGTTGCATATGGTGCATACTTTTACCATGTACTTGATGCCCTGGTTTATCCCTGGCCATAATATAGACTCACTTGCAAGTAGGCTGCATTTTGTTTTTTCCTGGTGGCATGTGTATAGTATTTTAAAGACTGAGGGTTTCAGTGCTTCTGGGACAACAATTCTGTCCCCCTTGAGGATTAATCCACCTTCTAGGATGAAGTTGTACCTGAAGGTCCAGTATTCCAAAAGTGTTGTCAGGTATTGTTTTCTGTATTATGGCCATCCTCTGTATACTGTGTCCTTCAACAGGGTTCATTGTTGGCTCAGCTATTAATGCCTCTTTTACCTGTTCTGTGTTTATCATTTTCATGTTTGTCATTATAAAGTTAATGTTATGCTGTTGTGGTGTACCTTTTCAGTGAAACATACTCTTGACAGGGCATCTGCAACTGGGATTGTCTTCCTTGGTTTGTATTTGACTTGGATGTCAAATTTTAGGCACTTTAGTATGAACCATTGAAATCTTGATAAAGTCAGAGATTGATTTTTCTCAAAGATTTGTTCAAGTGGTGAATAGTCTGTTTCTACTGTTAACTTTCACCCCAGTAGGAAATATTCAAATTTTTGTCGGCTGTATGTGACTGCCAGGCATTCTTTTTCTATGTTGGAGTACCTTGACTCTGTTGGAATGAGACACCTTGATACTATTCCTACTATTTTTTCAGCACCTGTTTCGTTGATCTGTCTTATCTATACCTCCACACCTAGGGTACTGACATCACATTGAAATATTGTTGTCGTGGTGGGGTCTATGACATAGTAACTGATTATCTGTGCCTTGCACAGTTCTGTTTTTATTTCTTCCAGGGCTTCTTGATGTTGTTGTTGCCATAAGAAGTGCACATTCTTTCTCATCAGTTCTCAAAGTGGTGTGGTTATTTGTGATAATTTCACTGAGAACCTATTGAGGTATGCGATCATTCTCATCCGTGTGTGGAGTTCTTTTGCATTTTGGGGGGACTGAATGACCTTTATTGCTTGAAGCTTATCTTCTGTGAGTGATATGCCATGTTCTGTGATAGAGGTTTACTCTTTTTTGTTTATATTGGAATTTATCAGGATAATATCCAATGTTGTTCTCCTTGGTTCTTTTCAAGACTTTGGTTATGACTGTGTCATGTTCCTCTTCTGTTGATCCTGTTACCAAGATATTACCCATTATACCCGTGACATTTTTAATTCTGGAAAATACTGTATCCAGGTTTTGGTGGAATATGTCATGGGATATAGTTAAGCCAAATGGTAAATGTTTGTATCTTTTAAATGGCATGTTAAAGGTGCATAGCAGGCTAGATTGATGGTCTAGTTCTCAGTGCCAGTATCTCTTTTTTACGTCAATGATGCTAAAACATTTTTTCCATGTAGTAAGGGTAGTAGCCTATCTAAGGTTTTGATAGGGTGTGTCACCTTTTATGTTTTTGTGTAGGTTCCTGGGGGTCCATACATAGCCTGATTTTGGATGTTCCATCGTTGATTGTGGTTATCTGATAGATGATGGAGTTTAACAAATCTGTTGAGCCTGTAACTTTGCCATGATGTCCTCCTTTTCCATTTTTGCCAACTTTGATTTGTAGAGTGGGAGAATGTGTATAGGGACTGATCAAGGTGGGTGTATCACTGGCCTGAGATTTTCTATCATTTTTATTTGATATTTCTTCCCTGGAAAACATCCTATGTTGAAGCAGATTTTGTGTTTTTCTATAAATTCCTTTTTCTTCAGTGTTTCCAGCCCTGTTATGCTGTCTTTTATCTCATTTAAGTTGACAGATGATTCCTAGTTCTTGTGTCTGCCCGCATCCAAGAACAGAGGGCTGCTTGGGGTGTTTTTTATGATGTCCAATCTTGTTCCTATTGTTTTCTTCTTACAAATTATTTTTAGACTGGTCACCACAATGTTTTTTATTCTTGAACTCTCATATCTCATCAGTATTGTATTGGTTATCCTTATCTTTAGTTGGAAGGGTAGCAGCTGCATTTGATTTTCTGTTAGGATGCATATGTCTGCCCCTGTGTTCACTTTGATCTTTACTGTGTGGCTTGCAAATATCTTGTCTGTATATTTATAAAACGAGTGTATACACTTGCTGCTTGAGCTTATTGTCCCAATGCTACTTAATGGTTGTTCTGGTTCATCTTCCTCTGAGAAAGCCTCGTTTGTCTGGTATTCTTTCTGGTCTTGGACTTCATGAAGTTGTTGCTGCTTTTTTATGCATGCTTACTGTAGCTGCACTGTGCTGATCTAGCAGGACATTGGTTTCTTTATTGGTGGTTTCTTCCATATCCATAACATTCTTTGCCTCTTGTTTCAGGTAAATTTGGCTGTCCACTGGCCTGATTCTTGTTTTGGGTGGGGTTGTGCTTTGGGGATCTGGTCATTGCTGTTTGCCCAGGACTGCATTTGATTTTGTTGATAAGGGTTTTGTCCCTGGGTTTATGGATAGAACCTCCATCTGTGCTATGGTGCTCTCCTCCATTTTTCCAAAGTTTTATCTTGTTTATAGGTGAGGGAATCACCTATCTTGATGGCGTCTTAGCAAACTTGATCAGTTTCTACACCGAACATCAGTGAATACCTCATAATTTTGTCCCATCTTTTCAGGGTACCTAGCCTCCTTGACCAATCGTTTCTCTTTGGTGACAAATTCTTCTATTATCATTTTCCATTTTTGAGGCATTTTACATTGTACCTGAGGAAATTTGGTTATTTTGGGGTTTGCAGTAGTCTCCAGCTTTTCAAAGACTGCGTTGATCCTTAGTCTAACCTTAGGGTTGTTGAAGGTGGCTGTGTTGTACATTTCCAGCCCCATGTCATCAATCCAAAGAAGCATTTGTCTTACCTTCCTCACCTCCTCTGTATCATATAGTGGGCCCTTCAAAATCAGCTCTAATTCTTATTTAAATTGTTTGAATATTTTGTGAACATCTCCTTGACTTATCCAGTCCATCTTTGGAGATGTAAATTTGTCTGCCATTCTCACATGCTATTGTTTGTTAAGTATGAGGAACAAGTTTTGTTTATTGATACAAGAGTTCAATATCACAATGTGCGTGTTGTAATGTATGATTTTGTTACTTACATTTTTCTTTGTGGTTTTCTTCTGAGGCTGTTTTCTGGTTCTCCAGGGTCCTTGTTCAATTAGGGGTGTTTTAATTAATTCCACTTCTGACACTATGTTGTGTATTTTTCCACTTCAAGCTTGTGGAGAAATGTGGTAAAATCAGGGCACGTGTATGACGGTAGGAACCAGAGGGTATCCTTGGTTTATCTTAATAGTGAAGAGGGAAGAATTGTACTGGGTTGCTTCCTTTGGACCTTAGATCATGTTATGACATTCATATTATCATTATCACAAGTATTTCTGCTTCTAAAAGTTGTACCGAGATAATCTTTATATGAAAATTATCTTTAATTTTTCTTCCTCTTAATGGCATAAACATTATTATAACAATTACATTTCATGCAGATTTGTGAATTTATGTATGTGTGTGTGTGTGTGTGCCAACCTTTCAGAACTTTTCATCACACAAATTCTAATGATGCATTAGAGGCATGAAAATCTTCTACATAGTCTAGTTTAACAATAAACAATGACTTTAAAATGTAAATTTTATCATCAAGTCAAAATATGCATATATCCTTCTTTATTTGATATAAGAACTACAATAATATATTCAAGATATTTTACCAAAACTAAAATCATCCAAAACTACAAATAATATGAAACAACTAAGTAGAATTCATTGCACATTGGCTAATGTTGTTATTATAACGATGATGATGTATTACAGAGGAGTAGTCTTAAAACTAAGGAGGGGATAGAGTCAGCAAATTCTAAGTCCTATCAACAGCAGGATTGTTTCAAGAGAGGAAAAAACAGTAGTAAAATAATGAAATGGAAAATCTTTCCTATAATATAGCTACTGTCCTTTTTTCCTCTCACATACACACATCGGACACCAACATACACGCATACATGAACACAGACTCTCTCACATACACTAACACAAGTACACTCTCATAGTACTGAATAAAAGTTGCATAGTCACACAAATATCCACATTTTACATCACCTTTATTTCAGGTGAAGAACACCTCCTTATGGACAAAAACAATTTTTTTATTGCAATTTTACCCTGCCCTCTTTATGATCATAAGATCAGGGGGGAGTGTAGGGAAAATCGTGACTTACCTGACTAGCGTGTGGCTGCGTTCCATACAGTTCAGTTGCTTAACAAAAAAAAAGCTAAAATAGCGACACAATCGCTTTTGTACTTGCTTATCTCGCATGAAGTAATGCATACTCTCGGCGCTCCTATGCAAATGAGACTATCAGGTATTATAAAAAGAGCCATGGAGGGAACAGGAGGCAGTTGAAAGAAGGTGTGTTGCGTGGACAGACGTGTGCAACAGGATTGTCTGAGTCAGTGACGTTATTGAAGTCAACTACATCTTTACATACAACTTCAATTCTACATTATTACTATATTAAATTGTTTTCCCTCTCTTCAACTTTTACTTTAGAACTTGCTTCATCCTCAGTATAGCATTTTACTCTATATAGTCTTCACTTTTATGTCCTATTTTGTTTTTCACATTTCAGTAAACCTAGCATATTATTTTACCTTAGGAAATATATAAATGCTTATGCACATTAAACTTCATTATTAGTGAGATTTCATAAGTAGAATTTAATAAGGTAGTCTCACATTTTTATTACATACTATTTCTATTTTTTTTTAAATGATGAGCTGGAGAATAAAGTATAACATGAAGAAAACAGTGAAATGAGACAGGGGGGAAAAAAGGAGAGATAAGCCTTCAAAGAAATGCCATTTATAGTAAGTTCAAGTTTCATTGGGTGCTCCATCTATCAGGCTTTGTGCCACAATCTATTGCAGCTTAATGAATAATTAACAGGAACAAAAGGTATGGAAGTTTGTAGTGGATGATTTGGTTATCAGATTTTTATTTCATATCTCAAAACTAGAAATACTTTTACTTTAAATGGAGTCTGAGATATCACCGCCCCTAACAATCCTCCTAATACATTAAAGTCAGTATACATTCAGAAAGAACAAATTAAAATATTAAAAATATTAGGCCTTCGATAGGCATGCAAAACAAGAAAATAACTACTCAAACAAACACCAATTAAAGAATTTGTAAATATTTAAAGTTTTATGTAAAAAAATTTTAAATAGTTGTCTTTCAATGAAAGTGTTTACAGACAGTTAATTGTTTCTTTTTAGTTTTAAAATGAGCTGGTTTTAGAAATTTTGTCTTGTACACACTAAGCCCATTTAGTGGATCATAATTCTGAGGATTTACATTCAGATCGAGCAGGGATATTTTCCATTCAAAGTTCAATTTTTTTTAAATTTTAGTTTTTCTCTACATTTCCTAAAAAAGGAAGGAATACATACCGGATTGAACAAATAACCGAATAACGACCCCATTGTGGCAAAGAAGCAGAGTAAAGTGGCCTCCCGATTTTTAAAGGAAAGATTTAGAAGTCATCAGTAGAGCTTAGCTCTGATTGGCTGTTGCAAAATTATATATAGAGCCTTTTCTGGGGTCATTTTTTTTTTGTTTTCTCCTTGTGTGGATGCGCAGGTTGGCTACCGGGATGGGAGTTGGAGTTAGATCGATGCCAACTGGGTCATTTGGGTGAGGGGGTCTGATGTTGAAAGACCCGAAACCCCCATGATCCCAAAGGAAACATCACTGACGACCCATCCCGAAGCATCAACTAAGATGTATGGTATAAATATAAGTCTGGAATAACCAGTGACGACCGAGAAAGAACGGGTGACAACCAAAGAAAAGATTTGGTGACGAACTGGAGAGACAGTTTGGCAGCCGGGAAGACGGGATAGCACCCCTAAATACAATCTCCGTGAGAAGATACTTTAAATACAAGCTACGGATATTCACACAGGAAAATACCCCCAGGGGATCCCGAGAGGGGGGGAGAATGAGGTCCCCAATAGGACGGACATACAGGAAACGGAATCGACCGACCAAAGGATTATGAGCTCGAAATGTGTGTGCGGTAAAACCTGCAAGAATTTGCAAGGATTAAAAATTCACCAGGGTCGTATGAAGAGTCTGATGGGGGGGAGACAGGAGCAGCGCACAGGACAAGATCTTGATCAGACGCAGGAGAAGCAGGGTCAGGAAGTACACCACAGAACCAAGTCTCTCCACGCAAATGTCGCCCCTAAATCGACGTCAACGACAACAAATATCAAATGGTCCCCCTTGAACAGCATAGGGGATTGGCAGAATTTTGATAAGGACGTTTGCGAAATCGCACGTCTATCTTCAAAAGGAAGCATAGAGGCTCGGATAGAATTACTCACAGTAATAATCAATAATTTTGCAGCGGAGAGATTTGGGTATAAAGAACCAAGACAGCCAAAGGTCCCTTATAAAATGAATCGGAGGGCAGAAAAGATAAAAAAGATCAGAGGGGAGCTCAGATCCCTAAAGAAACAACATGCAGCCGCAGGACCTGAGGTTCGGCCAGCCCTTGAAGAACTCAGGGGTCTATTACGAGTGAAACTTAAAGCCATACGAAGAGCAGAATGGCATAGACGGAGGGGAAAGGAGAGAGCTAGGAAAAGGACAAATTTCATAGCAAATCCATTCGGATTTGCTCGTAAGTTACTCGGTGATAAGAGAAGTGGTATGTTGGAAAGGCCAGTGGAAGAAATTAACGCCCACCTGAGTAACACCTTCAGTGATCCAAGCAGAGACGTGGAACTCATTAACATAAACTCCTTGATTAGTCCAGAACCACCAAGTGTTGAATTTAATGATAAACCTCCAACATGGAAGGAAATTCAAGAAGTGGTTAAGGCAGCTAGGACAAGCGCAGCTCCAGGTCTAAATGGAGTTCCGTACACACTTTATAAACGATGTCCTGGCATTCTAAACTTATTATGGAAAGTATTGCGGACAATCTGGAGGAGAGGGAGAGTTGCGGATCAGTGGAGACAAGCCGAAGGTGTGTGGATCCCAAAAGAGGAAAAGTCCAAAGAAATCAATCAATTCAGGATAATATCGTTACTAAATACAGAAGGGAAAATATTCTTCAGCATTCTGTCGAGGCGCCTATCTAAGTTCCTAATAATGAGCGAGTACATTGACACTTCAGTACAGAAAGGAGGTATCGCTGGAATACCAGGTTACATTGAACATACCGGCGTGGTATCGCAGCTTATACGTGAAGCTAAAGAAAATAATGGAAATTTAGCAGTGCTATGGCTAGACCTGGCAAACGCGTATGGTTCAATCCCACATAAAGTGGTCGAAGAGACACTCCGCAGATATCATGTTCCAAGTTCCTTCAGTAACCTTATCTTAGATTATTACAATAACTTCAATCTGAGAGTTACGTTGGGTACCAAGACATCGGACTGGCACAGGCTAGAGAGGGGAATTATAACTGGATGCACGATCTCAGCCAATCTCTTCTCCCTTGAGATGAATATGATAATCAAGTCAGCGGAAGTGGAGTGTCGGGGTCCAAGGGTAAAGTCTGGGATACGGCAGCCTCCATTGAGAGCTTACATGGACAATATTACAGTGACAACATCATCAGTCATAGGCTGTAAATGGATTGTAAGGGGCTTAGAAAAACTCATAGTATGGGCCCGCATGAAGTTTAAACCAGGAAAATCTAGGTCCCTAGTACTACAAAAGGGAAAGATTAAAAGCACGGCACGGTTCACAATCGCCAGCGAATTCATCCCAACTGTGACTGAGAAGCCTGTAAAAAGTCTTGGCAAGTGGTTCGACAGCAGTACTAAGGATCAAGCAGCAATTAAAGGAATAGGGGGCGACCTTGATGATTGGCTAAGAAAGATAGATAAGTCAGGATTGCCCGGCAAGTTTAAGGCGTGGTTGTATCAACACGCAATTCTGCCGCGGATATTATGGCCACTCATGTTATACGAGGTAGCTATTACCACGGTAGAAGGAATGGAAAGGAAAATTAGCGGCTATTTAAGGAGATGGTTGGGTTTGCCAAAGAGCCTAAGTAGCGCGGCTTTATATGGGACCTCCAATGCGATCCAACTTCCTTTCAGGGGTCTCAAAGAAGAGTTTGTGGTGACACGCACAAGAGAGGCGATTTTGTATAGAGATTCCAGAGATTTAAAGGTATCAGGAGCAGGAATTGAAATCCGCACAGGAAGGAAGTGGAGCGCTGCCAGGGAACTGAAGGTTGCGGAAGAGAGATTGCAGCAGAAGGCTATGGTCGGTACTGTGGCCAGTGGGAAAAGAGGCCTGGGATATTATCCGAGTCCAAGGATAGACAACGCCAGAGGGAAAGAAAGAAGGGCGCTCTTGCAAAAAGAAGTAAGAGAAGGTATAGAGGAGACTAGGCTGGCAAAGATGGTAGGACTGTCTCAACAGGGTGCCTGGACCAGATGGGAAAATTATGTTCGGCGGAGAATTACCTGGTCGGACTTGTGGAAGGCCGACTTAAGCCAGCTAAGATTCCAGATCCAGGCAGTTTATGATCTTCTCCCTAGCCCATCAAACCTTCACACATGGGGCAAAAATGATACCTCAGCATGTCAGTTGTGCGGGGGTAAAGGATCGCTACAGCATTTGCTATCTGGATGCCCAAGATCATTGAGTGAAGGGCGTTATCGCTGGCGACATGACCAGGTCCTCAAAGTTATTGCTGGAGTGGTATCTGAGGCATTAAAATTGAATAGATTCAGTCCTGGAAGACATAAGGTTATTTTTGTTAGAGCGGGAAGCTCGAAACAGCCGCAGACAAAAAATAAAGTATCGATGTTATCATCGGCGCCAGATTGGCTATTGTTGGTGGACCTGGAAAGGCAGACGAAGTTTCCAGCGCATATTGTGGAGACAAAGCTCCGACCAGATTTAGTAATGTTTTCAAATTCCACAAAGAAGGTGATAATGTGGGAATTGTCAGTCCCATGGGAAGAAAACATGGAGTCCACACACGAAAGAAAGATAGCCAAATATGAGCCGCTAGTAGACCAATGTCGAATGAATGGTTGGCAGGCAATATGCCAGGCAGTCGAAGTGGGATGTCGCGGATTTAACGCAAGGTCGATGAGTAAAGCGTTATCAAGCATCGGCATTTCAGGTGCGGTAAAACGAAAGGCCCTGAAAAACATTACCACTGCAGCTGAAAGAGCAACAAATTGGTTGTGGATCAGAAGGGCGGATAGTTGGGGTTGTAGATAGGTGATTATTAGAAGGGGGGTTAAAAAGGAGGGAAAAAAAAGATCGTCTAATTTAAAACGATATATACACGTATGATTTATTTAGTTTTTTATCTGTTATTTTTTTAGTTTTATTTATTTATTTTTTGCGCGCGAAGGAGTGTGGTTGTATTAGGCTTTAAGCGTTCATTTGAAATCGGTTCATTTAATTGATTAATATCTTAGACGTTTTAGCCATTTTGTAAATATAGCATTTTAAACGACAATGTTTTTGTGAAGATTTCAACGTATTACTCGTTTTTTTTTGTTTTTTTTTCGTTTTTTCTCATTCGTAAACCTTTCAATGAGTTGCAACGTATAGTAATGCGCAGCGTCTGTTTTAGTTCGTAATTGTATATTTATGTACAGTTTTTAATGAAAATAAGTTTTAAAACAAAACTAAACGTATATCAATTTTATATAGGAGTTTGTTGTTTTAATCGCAATTGATATTTATGTACAGATTTTTTTATCTTTTATTAAAAGTTTTATTTTTTATTTTTTCATCTTTTCTCATTCGTAAACCGTTCGATTAGGAAGTTTTAACGTATAGTAATGCGCGGCGTCTGATTTAGTTCGTAATTGTATATTTATGTACAGTGTTTAATGGAGATAAGTTTTAAAATAAAACTAAACATATGTCATTTTATATACAAGTTTGTTGTTTTAATCGCAATTCTTTAGTTATGTACAGTATTTATTTTTTATTTTTTTATCTATTTATTTTTTTTCTTTTTTTATTTATTAAGTTTTTTTATTTTTTTCTTTCTTTAAGTAAAAATTAATTTTAAAAAAAAAAGGGGGAAAAAAGGAAGGAATACATACCGGGATGAACAAATAACCGAATAACGACCCCATTGTGGCAAAGAAGCAGAGTAAAGTGGCCTCCCGATTTTTAAAGGAAAGATTTAGAAGTCATCAGTAGAGCTTAGCTCTGATTGGCTGTTGCAAAATTATATATAGAGCCTTTTCTGTGGTCATTTTTTTTTTTGTTTTCTCCTTGTGTGGATGCGCAGGTTGGCTGCCGGGATGGGAGTTGGAGTTAGATCAATGCCAACTGGGTCATTTGGGTGAGGGGGTCTGATGTTGAAAGACCCGAAACCCCCCATGATCCCAAAGGAAACATCACTGACGACCCATCCCGAAGCATCAACTAAGATGTATGGTATAAATACATGTCCCAAGTAAAAAAGCAACTGACATTGCAAAAGTCAAAGAAAAATCATTTAGCTATCATCAGATATTTTATGCTGTTATAAAAGAGTGGCATTTCCCAGACAAAAAGTGACAACAAGTTTCTTTTTAAATTTCAATTCTTATTGCTATTAGCCATTATAATTACTATTATGAATATACATGTATATACATGTAAATATGTATATTTACATATTTCTGAACATTACGAACTGGGGCACATATATTTTCATGACAAAATAATTTTACACTAATTTCTTTACGTGACTATAACAAGAAAAAATGAATTGATAAAAACACTATTATGTTCAATCCTTAAGCAATAGGTAGGATCATCTGTTATTTACTAAGCTAAGATAATTTGTTGCACAAGGCCAGAAGTTTGGGGCACCCACTGAGACTTGAACTGACTATTAATGGTTTGCTAGTCTATTTTAAAAACCATAACACTAAAGTAGTATGGTAGGTGTTCACTGTTACTATGAATATGAATTAGTTATTTAGTAAGCTTAGCTTACTTGAGGCACAAAGCCAGAAATATGGGGCACATAGTGAGACTGAAAGTCACAAATTAACGTCTGCATTAATATACCAGAAAATTTAACAACTGACACCAGAGTAAGTAAATAAATGAGTACACAAAAACTTTTAAAATATAATCTTAGCAGCAAATACAAATATAACAATAATAACAACAACGAAAAGAATTTCAATAAAATTTTCATAAATTTAGTCGAAAAAATTCTTCTTTGAAAATTTTAGAGAGATTGTTTTTTTTTTAATGCAATTCACATTTCAGCAATTTTGTTCTTTTTTGCATTGATTTCTTTATTGAATATACTTGATAAAACTGTACTTCAATTCTGTTACTTTAAAAAACATTTACCTGGTTTTATGTTTGTTTATTATGGAAGATTTAATTTGGGAAAAAAAGAAAAATTAAACATAACAAAAAAAGAAGTTTATTTTGATGCTTACTGTTATATTACATGTTTTGTTTTTGTTTAACTTTTAAATTGCTTATTAAAGAAAAGTTTAAGTGACTTGATTTAATTCATGTCCTTTTATTATTTTGTAAAATATAACAAATTTAGTGCGTTTTTTTTTATTTTGTTGTTAGCAAAAATATTAATTGATTTCCTATTAATCATTTTGTTCAAAATATTGTATTCATAGGTAAAGAAAACCAAAATTATGTTAAAATACTTACATTTTCTAATAATAAAAATTGCGGATATCTTTCTTTTCAAAAAATGTATTTTTTCATTGTTAACAGCTGAAAGATGCTTCTTCATTATCATGATTTGAGTGACTTTGCAATCTAACTTTGTCTTGGGCGATCCAGAAATATCTAATAGGCTGTAATTATTTCAATGCATTAAGTTGAAGTAAATTTCTTCTTCAATGATAGATGTGCACCGATCAAGCAAAACTTCAGTCAATTGTTTAGTTCATCTCACAGAAGAGCAAAAAAAAAAAAAACAAGATGTTAGCATGTTTCATCTGCTTCTTTGGAATTTCTTTCTCAATGTTTTAATGTTGTCGTTGAATTCCAAGAATGAAAAGACAATTCTGACAAGTTTTTATCAAACCTGTAAATAATGAGAGAGGTAATGAGTTAAATTGATTGATAATCAGTGAATTATATGGATAAATAAGAAAGATTTTCAGAATTAAAAATGATACATACCTACATAATGAGTGAATATGATAAAATCTATCCATTTGTGTGGATCTTCTAATGTATTTAGATTTAGTAAACTTTGAGATAATTCCATGTGGAAAAAATTTAAAGAATTTTCAGATATTTTAAACCATTACTGGATTACCATAAATTCAACTAATACTCTTCCTCAATTAAACTGTGACTACTATAGTAAAAACAAAAATTACAAATTAACAATGATTTCATTCTCTTAAGTGTCTTGAATCGCAAAAACTGTTAAGATATAACATTTGTTTAGAAGACACTAAGTATTTCAGTTCTAAAAGAGATTTTATTTTTTAAATATTTCAGGAAATTATATATAGATGAGAGTGACTAATTTAACAAATATCTGTCAAGCAATATTTTCATTGAGCAAACATTTTGTCGAGCATTGCAAAAATAAAATTAAATGTTTTAAAGACAGATGGCCTACTTCTCCAATAGTTAAAAAAGTGGAAAAATACTGATATATTGTTTATGAACAATGCTAGGCCACAGAAGTGTATTGGTTTAATATTCTTTTGTCCTTATTGCTAATTCAGCTTTAATCTGCTTTTTTTCCCTCCAACCCCATTTTGGGCCTTCTGACATTTTTACGAAAGCTTTTACAATAATTTCCTAAAAGAAAAGATAAAGCTTGGGAAAAAAATGTAGAATTCTACCTATTATGGAAAAGTGTCATAATGCTTTAACTAAGCAAAATCAATGTGAAAACAGGGAAGCAAATGAAAAATTGGAATATGAAAATAAAATTGTAAAGCATTATTCAATTATGTAAAATCAAAAAATTCACAAAAAACATTTGAATAAAACAGGTGAATTGACAAACACACCAATTGAAACAGGTGTATGAGCATTATTTTTTTCAATCTGATCATTCTTTAGAAGAGTTTCATCTATAACAGGAAAGTTGTTACCAGAAGTGTTAAAATAAAAATTATGGATGAAATAATAGGACAAGCTAAAGACATAAAGCTAATGGTACCAGAGAGAATACATCCTGTTATATACAAGCTTGTGGTTACAAGAAAAATAAGACTGACAGGAAGATTTAGTTTATTTTTTTATTGAATAGATAATCTCAGCAACAGCCAGGGATTCAACTGCCTGTGTGACCTCCGCTTGCTCTATTTATGTTCCCAACTTCAAACACTAGCCCCAGAAAATACTATTAGTGGAAAAAAAATGATTGGTTGAAAAATAGACCTTCTTCTATGACTGAGAATTTTCAGGGGATTTTGAATAAACTATGCACGGAGCCTACGCGCAGAAGCCATGATTTTCTCAGTTTGACACTGGCCATTGTTGGGTCAACATCCGGTAGCTGTTATTTTCTTCTGCAGTGTCGATGTCTGTTGGTCTGTGTTTTGTGTGTTCTAGTAGTTAGCTGTGTGAAGAGAAGAAATTTGATATATTTTGCAATAACAATCCTAAAATATTTATCATCAAAGGAAGGTTTTAACAATGTAATATGTAAAATGTTCCATCTATTTAGAAAACAGCAATCAGAATACAACAAAATAAAATACATATGGAAAGTATTTAACGACCAGTTTCTTTAACCTTATTCTCTAGCAGATGGGTTTGGTAGTCAGAATTTTATTTTAATATCTCTCAACGAGAAATACGTTTTATAGTAAATGAAGTTAGATATATAATCACAGCTAACAATCCTCCTTATACAATTAAGTCAATATTTATTCAAAAGAACAAATTAGAACATAAGAATTATTAGGCTTTTGAAAAAATGTAAAACAATAAAAATAAACACACAAACAATCAAACAAATATAAAAGAAATTGTAAATATATAAATGTTTTATGAGAGAAAAAAAGGGATTATAAATAGTTATTTTACAATGAAAGGTTCACAGACAGAGGTAAATGTGCTCTTTTTTAGTTTTTAAGATGAGTTTCTTTTATAAAATTTTCTTATGTACTCACAAATTCATTTAGTGGCTTATAATCCTGTGGATTTATATTTTAGATTATGCAGGGCTATTTTAAATTTAAAGTCTTTCATATTTTATTTCATTTGGGGTGGGGGTGGGGGCTTTACATGTCTAAAGTCAAGACAACTTACTTTGCAAAATCCAAAGAAAATCAAAGATACAAGGTCGATGACAGGTGGTTATATATCAAGATTTATTTCAGATAATTTGTTAAGTCCTTTTAAAACAAATAGCTTGGCCTTTTGTCTGGTAGGCATCACATGAGATCAAAGAGTTTTTCTTTGACTTATAGTGTAAATTTTCTAGCATTTTATTGAGAACAAGCTATGGCAAGTGTCTTTATTCAAATTCAATTCTTATTGCTATTAAGGATTATTATTTTTTCTATATTTATGTATTTCTAAACATTACAAATTCTGAGTTCCACATATCTTTGTGTAAGGTTTCTGAAAATTAGTTATATATCACATACCAAATTTTATCAAGGACGATATAAGTTGTAATTAAGAAGGTTTCTTCAATAGTAAATCTTCATTGTCTAAAATTTTGGAATGTAGTGATTATTAGATGGAAAGGGAATCTGAGTATAATATATTTTCAGATTTTAGAAAGGCATTTTATACAGTATCTCATTATAGTTTACTAGGGAAAACAAAAAAAAAATGGGTGATTCTAAAATAATATTAAATATTGTAAGTTAATTTTTATTACATTAGAAGTATAAAAGTCAAAATTGGTAACAATTATTCTGAAACACAAAATATACCCCTAGTGTTCCTCAGGGTTCAGTACTGGGGCCATCATTGTTGAATAGAAATCAAAAAAGTAAACCAGGAATGCAATGTAACAATTGACTTTAATGTTTCATTTAAAGGTGACATTCATATTTTCTTGGTTGTATCAAGGGCAAATGGAATGATTAACTCGATGGTAAATTTCATTTCAAGGGAAGCAAATTTTGTTTTAGAAATATATGAAACCATCATCATCATGTCGTGCTGGTAGCATGGATATCCCTGACCCTCTCTCGCCACTTTTCCCTATCGTTATAATTAATTTACTAAGCTTTTTGCTTAGATGTAGCACAAGGCTGCATGAATGGGGCACCCAATGAGAATCGAACTCACTCGTGTAGGTTTGCTAGTCTAACATGCTAACCATTACACCACTCGAGGTGCCCACTTTTCCCTATCGTTCATCGCCTCAGGCAAGTCTTCTGGACAACATCCTGTATCCTCACATAGTTGCTGAATGTATGTTCATGCTGGTCATCCTGCTTTTGCACGGCCATGTGTGGGGGTCCATAAGAGTACATCACTTATGAGTTTGTCCCTGCTTCTCCAGCAGTGTACACAGGTTCCAGCATTGTAACATTGTGATTGGAGTAATAATAAAGAAAGATGAGATAAATAATAAAAAAAAACAGGTAAGGATTAATTATAGAGGGATAAGAGAAATGAGCATTCACCACTAAAAAGAATAATGAGAGGTGATCTAATTCAAACTTTCAAAATAATTTGTGGAATTTCGAATTATGGGATAGATTTTTTTTCAAGATTTTTTTCTCACAAATTAAATTTACTATCAAGACGGATGTTAAAAATTAAGTCTACGAAACAAGTGGAATTTCTTGGCTAATATATTTTTGAAACAAAATGCCTAATATAATGAAAAACAGCAATTAAATTGGATGATTTCAGAAAAAATGCTAAGAAAAAGAATACAAGAAGGCATTTTTGAGAAATATCAGTTAAATTTATAAACGGATTTGCAACTGCATATAGATTTTCTGTGCAAAGTGTCTCTTTCCTTTATCTTAAGGTTTATGTGAGAAGATGGAAGACATGGCCAAGAAGACATAAAAACAAATGAATAAATAAATAGCAACTAAATATACAATGTTAAGCAAAATTAGTTTATGTAATACAGAAGGATAAACATTTAAAGTAGATAGTAGTCCTAACTAACTGCTGTTAATGAAAACTGACATATCTTTTTCAAAATTATTATCTGGTCCAATCCTCCCCAATTTTTTAAGGGTCAGCTAATAAATACAGTTGCTATATCTTCTACAGGTATAATATCAACCGCTTTTATTAAGAAATACAAATATCTTATTTCCTTTTTTAGAATAGGTGAGAAAGACATTTTATTTCTATAGTGTCTTCAGTTTTAACCTTTTTATTATATATATATAATTATTTTTTGCTTTTCTTTATTACATAGGATACTTACATGTCATGTACATGCTGAATATTTTCCATAGCTGCTTTTTTTATTGTCTATGTATCAGTGTTGGAGTATTTACCTTACACAACTGAGTTCTTATTGTGACGGCAAATTAAAATAAAAGGATTCCCGGATGAGCAACCATTTAAAAGCGTATGGGAACTGGTGCATTTAAATATTGTTATCACCAAACGGGGATTTTATTTTTCGCAAGTGTGAAGACGAGGCAATCTGGCACTTGATCCCTCGTAGAATAAGTCCTTGTTCAGAGTCCTTTCTCGGGCATATAGGAACTGGCATATTATGTGGGGGTTAATTTAGGGCTAGACTGACCCCCCACTCGCAAGGGGCTTCCAAACTTCACGTTAACACACACACCCACCACGCCACTAGCTCTTCCACCCCTAGATTTATGGAAGGTATGGACCTCTAGGTTTTGATATAATAATATTAATTATAGTAGTCGACAACTCCGGATTCCCGTATAATATTTTTAAGGAAAGAATAGGACAATTTAGATGAGAATAACATTAGGCGAAAGAAGCTGAAAAAAGAAACATGAAATAAGCAACTTGACATCAGACGACACAATGAACAAACTTCAACACGCAGGGGACATTAAAATATAATAATCTTTTTAATATACACGCGGACACACATATTCAACGTGTCGGCTATTTTATCAGCAGATAATACATAACTATAAATGTCTTTCTTCCTTTTCTTCTTTTCTTTAGTCTTTCTTTAAATTGAGAGAGAGAGTATATAATTGGGTGCTGGGAGAAACAGTCTTAATGTTTACTTATCTTTTCGACGGGTTCCTTTGGAGAGTATTTTCTCTTTTACGGGTTGACGGAATTTTATATATCTATAATGCTCTGGCTTGAAGGCATTGGTTCTTCTTCTTGTCCAAGATTCTTTCCGCTTTCTTCACCCAGAGTCTTGGCATCAGATCCCGTGTCCTCTCACGGTGACCACATCTTCAAAACTGATATTCTTTACCCCTATTTCCACTGACGGAAGAAGGGAGCTATTTCCGCTTTGGGATTCTAGCCAATCATTTGGCTTCTATCTTCTTCTCCCACTGTCAGGCGATTCGTTAGGACTACTATATGTCTCTATACCCTATTCTTTACCCATCCGGTCACAGAATGCAAACATCTGTTGGTTTCCATTCTGACCTGGATTTGTTACTTTGGGATTGACCTACATTACTATCCCTCTCTTAACGGTCATTCTTTGACAGCCTGCTAATTCAAACACAAGGGATAGTAGAAATTCCTTATTTCTCTTCTCTCAATGGGAGACGACGTGACATTATGTTCCAACTTACATGATCACCATAATATATCTCTGTAGCGAGAACAGAAACTTACCTCCTGGATCAAAGCGTGTAAGACTATGCCTTGTGTGTCAAGCACTAGAAAATATGTTCACTTCTGGAGGCAGAAGTTATAGTGGGACGATCTTGTCTCTCATGAGAAGAAATCTACAATGCATGTAAATTTCTATATGCGGAACTTGCAGAAAAGAGCATGCCAGCTGCAGCAGGAGTGGATGGTTGTTGTTCTTTTTGACTGACAGAATGAACGAGTTGACCAGAGGTATACTGAGGAAGGGCTGCTAGTCACATGTGTTGTGATTTTTAGTCAACTGAGGCTACCCAATTGTCTGAGGACCAGGTTACTGCTCTTGTTTGGACTAGTTCTACAACAATCTCTTGCCATTCTTGTCTGCATTTTATGCTTGTGTTCTTTTGCCTTTGACTTTAGAAACTGGCTTACTGAAGTTTTTTTTTCTGCGAATCCCATTGTACATTCAGCGCATGATGTATCTATCAATATTGTTCTGTCCCTGTTTTTTTTTTACTTTCAGTGTCCTTCCTTGGCTTGATATTCACATATGTTATGAAATGCTGTAGTGGCTTGTGTTTAATTACATTCTGGTCAATATGGTGTGTAACATGAACCAGGTAATTCAGTATCTTAAGTAGATTGCTGTCAAATGGGAAAATCTTTCTTATTCTAAACATTGCTATGTGTGCAATCAGTTTCTTCTAATGGTTTTGCAAATATCCAGGCTTGATAGAATCTTTCATATACAGTCGTGTCTGATGATGTGCTTCAGCTGCAGTACAAATCTCTTGGAAAATATTTCTTTTACTCTTCCTCAATCTTCTCCAGCTGTCCTGTAAACAAGCTCGACATGTGTTGTTCGTTGCTGAGACTCAAAAGATTTTATTTCCTTTTTAGAAAAAATATTTACACATTTTTTATAAAAAATGTGGGCATAAGGCCTGAAATGTTTTGAGAGGAGGGGAAAAGGGGAGAAAACTGTGCTATTCAATGGTTTTTCTAGAGAGCCCTTGCTAGTTCCAATCATCTTCATTCACTCTTGACAAATCCATTCTTTCGTCCCCAAATGCATAAACAGCCATCATAATACCTCATTCACTCCATGGACAAAAGACCTACTTAAAAACCTGATGAGGTGAGATGATATATATACAATTGAAAAAACAGCATGATGGAGGATTGGAGAAAAAAGCCCCGAGAGAACATAAAATAAACCCCAATTGGTTTCCCTCCTATCCCCGCTTTATGATGTGGAGAGCTGACTGTTTTCCGGTCTCAAGGACAGACCAAAAACAAGCCAGGCTGTCCCTACGGGGGAGGGGGCCTATCCTAATCGGGATAAAAGAAAAACAAGATGGGAAGGGAGCAGCTGGGAAATAGGACAATATGGAATACAGTAATGTGTGTTCAAGATCCTAAAAAAAGACGGGCTGGCAAGTGATAAGGGAAGAAAAAAGAACAGGGTATGGGGAAGATCTTGTGAATCTAACAGCTAACTGAAAGGGAAGATGACACCACTCACACAACTAACTAGGGGGTCAGGAAGACTAGAAAAAACGTAAGATCCTACTTACCCAGGGTGGGATCCCGAAGGACCCAGTCCGCCATCGCCATGCACAGGAAGAGGAGTGAAGGATGACTCCAACATTGCCCCCTTTTGTACGACCAGGCTCGCTGCATACACCTACCTTTTGTCGAATGTTATGCGGTCCAAGCGTTTTCTATCGCATCTAATCTTGACCCTAAGCTGATGTCTAAAGTACAAGATCAGATCCTAATGAGAAAAATTTGCACCCTCATGCAATCCCTTGTTTCGTGTCACCCAAATCACCATTTGGGCCACAGCCAAGATCGCGAGAAACACCACATGCTTCTCACCCTCATACAGAGGTTCAACATTGTCTATGACATAACAAATGTCAAGCAGCACGAGCTGCTTGGGACTGATATGAGCCGTGCACTCTTCAACGTGACTCCAGAACGGCCATACCCGCTCGCAGTAGTAGAAGGCGTGAAAAGCCGTTTCTTCAGTCCACTGCTGCAACGGGAGCAATCAGGCATGTCTGCCAGGCACGCTCTGTAAACCCAGTCACGGAGGGCCAACGCATTCTCGGCGAGCCGCCAGCTGAGTGTGAACTCGGAGTTGTTCAAGATGCTCAAGCCTGGCACCCAATTCCATTGGGAGCGAATCTCCCCCAGCAACCAGCCAAGCTGCTTCTCCAGAGGATCCGAAAAGGAGGCCTCTGCTAGCCCACAATATAGTTTCTTCCGAGGCCATGAAAGATCACTGGACCGAGGAAGGCTATGCAGAGCCCTTCGGCACTCAATAGAAAACCGTGTATCATCCCTTGGCCTACGACAGCCTTCAGCCCCGGGATTGGATCTTAGGCGAGGAAAGATGTCTCTCACCTTGTGACCCCACACTGTCTCCTTCGTTAACGATCGGCCCAGGTAAGCCAGTCTCTTGGCGAGCTGGTGGCTTTCGAGATCAAGCAATCTTAGACCCTCTTCTCAAGGACGCTGACAGCAGACCTGCCTAGAGACCAATAGACTCCGACCCTTCCAAAGAAGTTTGGAAAGAGATTGTTCTAGCGCCACCTGATGATCCCTAGGCAGAGGTAGTACGGACAACCGGTAAAGGATCAAGGTGAAGATGTATACGGCACACACCTCCACCCTGCCCATTAAGGACAACTGCCTTTGAAACCAGACACCCACCTGAGCTTCTACCTTAGCCCGTACTTCCAACCAATTTTGCTCCAGCTGGAGGTCAGGTCCGAACCACACCCCAAAGATGCGAACGGGTCCATCAATCTAGCGGAAAGGTCCTGGCAGAGGGACACCCCTCCTCCAAGCACCCAACTGTAAACCTTCACTCTTGTCAAAGTTGACTTTGGCACCTGCCACCTTCTCGTACCTCTCGACTGCCTTCTTCACTGCCAAAATGTCCAGATGGCTGGACATGAAAACAGTGATATCATCAGCATACATGGAGATCTTAGCATGGACGCTGCCAGCGAAAGAAATTCTACGTAGGGCCAGATGTTCCCCCCTCATCTCTAAGCCTATGGAGGAGGGGCTCCAAAGTGAGGACATAGAGAAGAGGGGAAAGGGGTAGCCCTGCCAGACCAAACACTCGATCACGAAAGCCTTCGAACACTTCCCATTCACCTGTACCATCGCCTGCAGATTGTGGTACAGAATGCTGATCCATTTGTGGAACTCCGGCTCGAATCCAGCAGTCTCCAAAACTGTCGCCAGGAACTAATGGTCCACACTATCAAAGGCCTTGGACTGATCTAAATTGATCAGCAAGGCTTTGTTGTCGTCTTTTATACCCTCTAGAATCTTGCAAACCAAATGCAAGTTGTCCTGGATCGATCTTCCCTTCACAGCGTAGTTCTGCTCTGGTCCAATCAAGCTGCAAACAATTTGCTAAGACCCAGGCCAAAATCTTTAACTCTGTGTTAAGCAGAGTTATGGGCCTGTAGTCATCTAAATCCTCCCAAACATGCCTGCCACCTTTCCATAGTAATGTGATCACACCCTTAGAAATGCTACCAGGAATGACTCCCTAGACAAACCAATGGTTGAACCCATCTGTCAGAATAGGGACAAACATGTGTGACATCCTCAAGTACACTTCGTAGGGTAAATCATCCAGTCCCGGTGATTTGTTGAGGCCGACCTGCTTCAGCACATTACAGACTTTGCATTCCGTGACCAAACCCTCACAACTAGCTGCTTCTGCCTCCCTGAAGTGGGGGAAGTCGGCTAAATAGTTGCGAAACTGCTGGACCGGGAGGTCAGGGCAGCGGGCAAAGCAATCTCTGAAATGTGCCCAAAAAGCCTTGTGCATGTCAGGATTCGACCTCAGCACACGCCCATTGGGGGATTTAACGAACTCGATGTACTGATCGGTGTATCTGTGCAACTCTTCCTTACGCATAAATGCATTGCATCTTTGTTGGAAACTCTCTTTAATCTATTTCTAACAACAAAACCCTTGTTGCGCTCACTAGCCTTGCGCTCAAGGTCCCTCCTAGCTAGATCTATGGCTAGGGAGTCCTCCCTTCCACTGCCTGGGAGAGTCTATCTTCTAAAGACTTCACCTTCTTGGCCCTATCTAGTTGGAGCTGTTGGCCGTATTTGATGGCGAAGTCCCTAATCCTAAATTTAAGGGATTCCCATCACCTATTCCCGGTAACCACCCCCACTAATGCCCGCTGAATTAAGGTTTCCAGCCATTCCCAGAAGTCCCTTATCTCCAGTAACGAGGTATTTAACTTCGAGTAACTAGCCAAACTAGGCCTATTAACTAGCCATAGGCTGACCCTAACGAGTTTATGGTCAGCCAGCCCTATCCAGTGGAACGTGAGATAACGAAATCAGCGTCAGCTCTCCTAACTAACACTCTGTCCAGATACGTCTACACCTGGCCAGAGGGCAAATTACCCATCCACGTCCAGATCTCCTTCCCTGAGTGATCCAGACGGAACCTGTTGATAAGATCGAACTCGGCTAAAAAGTCAATCGGGCTGCTTTCACAAGTTTCCAACCCACTAGCGCCCCGCCCACCTTTATCTAACTTGGGGTCAAGGATTGCATTCCAATCACCCATTAGAACTAACCGCTTCAAATGATCCAGGAATGGTTCCAACTGCCAAAAGAAGGAGTGTCTCTCACCAACAGTATTGGGCGCATAAACCGCAACCACCCAAAACTCGAAGGTTTTAACGGCAATATCCGCCACAACCAGCCAGCCCTCGCCACCTGCAAAAACAATATTGACATTCACATTTAGGCTGCATTCAACTAGCAGAGAGACTCCAGCACTGCAGCGGCTGCCAAATGCTGAAAAGAGGACAAAGTCGCCCTCCAGTGGCCAACAGTCCACCGCGCAAATGAAGTGAGTCTCCTGCATTGCAGCAACATCGACTCTGAGGTTCGAGAGTTCACCAAGCAAGTGCAAACACCTGCTTGGATCCCTCAGTCCCCTGACATTCAAACTGGCAAGGTTTAGAGCCATCCTGACCCACTTATAGTGTCAACGATGCGCTGGAAATCCTCGGGGGTGAGGATGCCGGCCTGTCTAAGGGAACCGGTACGTAGCTCAGTTGTTACTCTGCCACCCCTGGACAATCCTCCAACATCTCGCGGGAACTGCACCTTTAGAGATCTGTAAAAGGAAGGGTGAACATAAATTGGGATTAGGGTTAGCATTTAGCAAACATTTTCTTTAGCGAGGAGTGCTGCAATCCCGCCAGCCTCATACCCACATCAGGTTGGCTAGCCTCATCCAAGAACTGGGTTCGGCTGCCAACTGAGCAGACGAAGGTGGTCACCATGGGTGCACTCCTAAAGTTCAGTGGGTTAGCCACATTTTTCTTTTTAATTTTCTCAAGGGAGGGGGGTATCACTTCGGATTGAGACCAATTCCTTTTTTGAGGGGAAAGAGTTCTGGAGAGGAGAAGGAGGAAAAGGTAAGTAAGGGAATAGATGGTGCATGAGGGAAGCTTGTTTGTTGTTGAGGGGAGGGTGGTTGTTTTGGAGGAGATGGGAAATGTGGAGCTTGTGGCACCATAGTGGAAGTGCTCTCCAAGTAGTGTTGGGGAAGATCTTTTTTGATGAACCCTCTCCACTCTCCCTTCACCTCGAGATTAACTGTAGTCTCCATCTGTGATTCCTCTGGCTCTGCTGCAGGGGGCTTCTTTTTCCTTCTTCAAGGAAGTTTTAGCAGGAGGGACAGGTGAAGAAGCTGGTGGTTTGGTTGGGCTTTTGGATTCCATGGGAACTGGTACAGGTCCTGCTGGAGTAAGTTCGGGTTCCAATGATTTTTCTTGGCTAGGTGTCTTTTCTTTTGAAGGAGGAGGGACTGTTGCTTTCGGAAAGTTCCCTTTCTTCCCCTTTTTCCGGGTGACCTCTTTCCAGCCTTCATCACTTTTTGCCTGATCCTGACTCTTCTCTGGTGCCTCCTTTTGTGTTGCTGCTACGGTTACTGTAGTGGTGGCTGGCTGCTCTTTTTGCGGGCAGAACTTTGCAATGTGGCCAAGCTGTTTGCAACTCCAACACCGAGGCCGTCTGCATTCAACCACTACCATCATTTACCTATCTCTGCTTGTTATTATCTCCTGAAAATTTTCCCTTGTTAGGCACAGCCGGAACATGTACTGCCTATAGGCAGTCCTAGCAGCTGATCTCAACAGGTTAACTTCTTCAATGTGCCTGTGTGCGCTGAGGAAGGAGGCAAGTACTTCACCTGTGATAAATGCCGGTATGTTGCACACAGTAATTTATATTTTATGGGTACCCATGTACTCTGGCTGCAATTGGAAGAACTTGGTTATATTGTTGGTTGCCACCTTGGCTGCCTGTTCCTCAGTTGGTATCAGGACATCCCATGTCGCAAAGGTTTTGCGACAGAAGTACTGACAGAGGACACCTGAAGTACGAAGCAAGTCTTCAAAGTTCTCTTTTTTTTCAGCCTGAACAGCCTTCTTGTTTTTAGGTCGGTAACGACCAAAGAGAAGATCCGGGGCTCGATTTTCTTCATGATTTCTGGGATGGGCAAAATTTCGTTACCTACGAAATAGTGTGCATATTTGCCCACCCTGTCTTTCTCGTCATTCCTCCAGATCTCTCTGCTTTACTTTCCATGTGTTGGCAGGTGTGGTAGGAGATGGACTAGGAGGACTCGCTGTCCTCTGTCCTGGCTAGATTGGGCTTGAGGACTCAGTGGGTGTCAGCAACGACAGCCAGTTAAAACCAATCGGACTGACTGATGATAGCTGAGTCTTAGTTTTCCCTCACTCTTTCGATTGCCTAAGGAGGGATTCATTTTCTTCGGAGACTTTTTCAGGCATTCGGGTTGGAGAAGATGACCCCTCCATGATTGTAGCGTTGCAACCAGGAGGGTAGGTGAGTCAAGCGAAATAACTGTCCCCAGTTGCTGGGCTGCAGAACAAGAACACAAACAGAGATTCTGGTAGAAGACCTGACACAGAAACGGACAAGGACTCAAAGGAACGCAGGATCAAAGTAGTCAGAGAGACGAACACAGATGCGGACCCAGGGATGGACACTGAAGTAGGAGACAAGCGCGGTGATGAGACGAGCTTGGCGATGGACGAGACAAGCAATGGACACGATGAAATGGGCACAAGAAATGGACTCGAAACAAAGTGGACACTGAAAATAAAATGGGCACAAATTCAGATGTGAAACAACGAAAAATGCAGATACTGACACGCCAAAAGGCTGAGAAACGATTCTAGAACAGAATAGTCTGACCGAAACTCAAACGATACTGCCTCCAGTACATTTAGGCAGGACTTAAGTAATCATGCCAAAATGCCACAATCGCACAATGTGGTAATTTACAAGCGCACTTACGTCAAACACGATTCAAGATCGGGAGGATGAGAGTTTGATCTTTCCAATTGCCTGTTTCTCTCTCCCTGATCTCATTTTACATGCCAGACATATTCGAGTACGCTTTGAGCTGCCACGTGCATGATTTCTCTTGCTACACTCCCCCCCGATCTCAAGACAAAAAATATGGCAGTCTGGCGGTGGGTGCTTTCGTCTGGTACTCCTTCATAAAGACAGGATGGAAGGTCCTACTTCTGCTCCTTCAGTGGGTGCACTGTCTGGCTCAGAATCTTCTCCGTCATCCTGCAGCAGACTCCCTGCCCTTCTCTCAGGGTATGTTGTGCTGTCGGAGTCTTCCTCCGGTGTGATGACACAGTGGCGTGGGCGCAGATCCTTTATGTGGCGGGGTATCTCGTCCACCAAAATCAACTGTGGACTAATTATTTTGGTCACCTCACCCTTGCTTAACTTTGTTGTAGATCAACTCTACGGCACTTTGACCCACACGCGAGCTGTGCTTGGTACCTAGAGACGCTGTCACATAATTAGCCCTCTTCACCCCAACTTCGTACCGATAAATCCTGTTGGCAGGCGCAGTGGAGGGTGATACGTCGTCTCTGGGTGTGGTGTTATACCAGTGGACAGCCTCCTGTATGGGACAGCACACCCTGGCTGCAATCTGTTTCACCACGCGGTGACATCACTCCACTATGCCATTCCCGGCTGGGGCGTATGCACAACGAAATCGTAATTGAATTCCCTACTCATGACCGAAAGCTTGGGACTCTTTACTGTGGAAGGCTGTGTCATTGTCTGTAAGGATTTCGTGCAGTGGGCCAAGCTCAAAGAACACCGCCTCCAGCTGACGAATCACGCTTGCTGAGTCTTGCCTCACCAATTGCTTCCAAATGGAGAAACACAATAGGCCAGATTCCGTGAACGTTAGGAAATGGTGGGTACTGTAATGTCCATTCCTAACATCTGCCAGTTCCTATTCAGTTCCAGCTTTCCCTTTTACCACTGGATTGGAGCCAGGTCTATGGACTGACATTCCTCGCACATCCGTATGGCTGACCTAACAGCTGCTTTCCCTACTGTTAGGCAAATTCTCCTTATGAAATAAGTTGTGCATCGCACCCCTGGGTGTCCACTACCTCTGTGGATAGCCATGATTTGACTTGCATCTAGTTCATCTATGTGGGCTGCACCAATCAGTGGTTTGGGCCAGTTTTCCTTTTCCATCGCCTCAAACCACCGCTGTGATACTCGTGTCAGTCGGTCAACAATGTTCTGTTTCAACGGAACCAACGTCACATCCATGGTCAGCGTGTACTCCTTCACAAGCTCTTTGAGTGTGCTCAGTCGCCACCTAATGAGCATCTCACTTGCTGCCTTGGTGCGGACACGCGCTTTCCCAGTCAGTGTGTCCGATATCCAGAGATATATGCACACAGAATCCATCTTTACGCGGAGAGCCAAATTGATGCCTTTCATTACTGCATCCAGTTCGGCCTAGTTGACGTGTTGGGTGCCAGCTTTGGGTCGCAGCAAACAAGCATCCTTCAACACCATCTCTCGGCACTCGAAGGCTACTCCTGTTGCTAGGGAACTGGCATCAACCCATACGTTCAACTCCTTGCTGTCCACACACCAATCTCTACGGGCCGGATCATCCTGCTGCAGAGATTCTATGGTCTTGAACATCATACGCTGCAGTACGGCGTCTCTTGCTTCATCATCCCAGCCCTTCGTGACCGAACTTGCTTGCCTCTTGTGTATTCCACAGGCCATGCAAAGCCAACCGCACACGGGAAGGTGCCCGACAAGTCGCCCACACATGGAGAATACTGTTCGTCGCACAACGACACTGGGAACTTCTGGAACTACGCTTCCTCGCTTCCACCGCAATTCTCCGTATTCCATCCCAACTGCCAATCTTAGCACTCATACGCCATCCTCCAACAGCTCCGGATCCTTACACTTCAACCCAAACTGTGCTAAATGTTCTCTGACGTGGGTCGCAGGCACTACATCTTCGTTGACATAAATGTCGTCGATATAAGCAGATGCTGTGCAGCTCACGGCTTCTTCCTGCAACAGCACTGCACTGATGATGGCCTTCATAAAGGGAGCCACATTTAAACCTAACCCTAAATGGGTCAGACACTAACTTTTCCCATCGATCTTTACAGTTTGTTATGGCCAAAGTGTCTCACAGACCCGTATTTGGAGGTACGCTCTCCTGAGATCCAGCAGAGATACATTTGCACCTTTCTGTTGCCATTCACACAGTTTAATAGCACAGACATCTGCAGTGGCCGTGAACGCGTCGACATGATGATAGAGCTCCCGGTAGTCCATCACTGGGCGCACTTTAGTTTTGTTCTCCTGCAGTATGGCCATCAATGGAATTAGCCCTTTGAGAGGTTACAGCTCGTCTTCTTGGTATGGCACAAGCCAACCATTGTTTATTCAAATATGGAGCTCTTGCATATATTCATTTCGGATTTCTGCTGCTACTGGATATTCTGACACTTCATTGTGCAGTCTTTCAGGTGCATGATCCTCGAACCACTTCCATGACGCAGTCCACGTTTGACTATGATGGTTAAAAGTGGTGGTGAAGTCAGGTTCATTGATAGAAATGGCTGCACACCTAGTAGTTCTCCTGTCTCCGAGCTGTACTGATCCTGTTGGCCCAACAACTACACCTCCCAATGCTTTTATCGCGTCGACCCCTAACAGCAGATCAAACCCCAGTGGTTTGCCATGCACCACCAGCACATCGATCCTGGCAGAATTGTGTTCGTCCATGGATATGGAGACTACTCCGACAACGCAACATGTACGAGATGTTCTGCCAAGAGTCTCGACGTTCACACTTGCTTTCCTCCAAGAGCGGCATCGATCTGCATGTACAATTGTCTGCGAGCAACCTGTATCAATCAGCGCTGAACACAGCGTCCCATCAACAGAGATGCCTACCACCAGGAGCGCCGTGTTCACATCTTGGTGGGGGAGAAGGCTGGCGCTCGTGCATTCTCCCCTTGCTCATTTTCCCGAGCAGTCCGGGCCCCGTGTCTACGTTCACCATATTGGTAGCACTGCGTTTCGCGCTTTCAGCAGTCCTTTGCGAGGAGACCTTTAATGTTACACCTATAGCAGGTCACATTGGTGAAAGGGCTGCTCCTGGCACTATTATGGGGTAAGCATGTGGCTGCAACTACATCGTAGTTTTGTTCCTCAGTCGTCGTCAGTACTCACGCTCTTGATATCAGATCTCCCATGGTCAGGGCTTTGATAGTTGGCGCCTGTTGAAGTCTGATTGACAGCGTCAAGGAGCCCCATGATGAAAGCCATTTTTGTGAGCCTCTCCAGCCCATCCAACTAACTGCCTTATTGTGTTGGCATAGATGTCCACACATTCGCCAGCCCACATGATCATAGTCACTTTCCTGTACACTGCAAACACATCGTCAGTGAACGCCTATTTCAGCCGAGCTTCGATCTTCTCTATCCACTTTTGGTCGTCCTCCTCCATTTCCATATAGAGGGCCAGTGCGTAACCTTCCAAATACAATGGTAGCAGACTCGCCACGTCATCCACCTGCTGAAGTTTTGCTACAAGTCTCACTTTCTTCAGCTACTCTACCACGTCACCCTCGCTGGAAAATGGTTTTATATCGTTACTTATGCGTACCTTCACCATGGTGATGTTGCCGAAATAGCTTGAAAGAAGGGGGCAATGGTATGCCTCCTCGGAAACAAAAAGGACACGTGGAATCAATATCTTTTTACGGTTTCGCAAATATCCAGGCTTGACATAATCTTTCATATACAGCCATGTCTGCCAATGTGCTTCAGCTGCAGTACGAATCTCTTGGTAAATATTCCTTTTTCTCTTCTTCAACAATCCTCACCAGGGGTCCTGTATACAAGCTCGTCTCATGTCGTACATCACCGAGACTCAAACGATACTGCCTCCAATGCATTCAGGCAGGACTTAAGTAATCATGCCAAAATGCCACATCCTAGTCAATTACACAATGTGGTAATTTACAAGCGCACTTACCTCAAACAAAATTCACGATTGGGAGGATGCAAGTTCGATCTTCCCAATCGCCTGTTTCTTTTAACCTGATCTCATCTTATATTCAAACACGCTTTGAGCTGCCACATGAGTGATTTCTCTTGCTACAATTTATTTTCGAAAAATAAATTATTTCTTTGTAAGCATCTAAAAAAGGCTTGATATGATGATGATCTGAGTGATTTTGCAATTAAATTTTGTCTTTGGCGATTTAAAACTATCTTATCGGCTGTAATTATTCCTATGCGTTAAGTTGAAGTAAATTTCTTCTTCACTGATGGATGTGATCTGATTTATTTGACCAGCAAACGTAAAGGCAATTACTTTGTTGATCTCTCAGAAGGAAAACGAAACAAAGAAAAACAAGATGTCTGCAAGTTTCATCTGCTTCTTAGGAATTTCTTTCTTAATGCTTTAATATTATCATTGAATTCTGGGAATGAATAGACAATTCTGACAAGTTTTTATCGAACCTGAAGATAATGAGTTAGGTAATGAGTTAGACTGATCGATAATCAGTGAGTGATATAGAAAATAGAAAGATTGTCAGAAATAATAATGATACATACCTACATAATGAGGGAATAAGATTAAAATCACCAATTTGTGTGAAACTTGTGATGTAGTTAGGGTTAGTTAACATTGATATATTTCCATGTGGAAAAAATAAAGAATTTTCAGATATTTTAGACCATTAATGAATTATCATAATTTCAACTAATACTCTTTCGTAATTAAAATGTGTCTACTATAACACCCCCAGCGTACAATCCTCGTTCACCTCCCTCCAATCTCTCTGCTACAGTGTAGGAAAAAAACAGATCGAAAGTTCCCTCCAGGAAAGTGACCATACACTGCCCTGCCCCACGTTGTGATTCTTTGTGATTCTTTAATGGAAAGGCCGATGGCCATGTCTGAAAGGAAGAGGGGTTATGGACAGGTGAAGACTGAAAACCGAAGGGTATATATTGTAGAACAAAAAAAAATACAACTCTGATTGCTGCAGTAGTTAATAATAAAAAGGGTTTTATAATCTTCAAGTTTACAGATGGTAACAAAATCTCTGGGTGTGACTTATGGTCTAAGGCGTCAGTATGGTGAGGGTTAAGTCTTCTTAGGAATAGTTCGTCCCAGCGGCGTACTGGTGATATGAGTTGGCAGCGCAAAGCACAATTCCAATCTGTTGGTCCCTGCCTGGTCTTTGTCTGGTCCCAACTGCATCGCTGACTGCCACCAACTGCTGAGTTCAAAAATCAGCTTGTTTATATAATAACCGCCATGATTCTGGGGTAGGTTCTGACTGTGGCAGGGGTGTTCTCCATAACATCATTTTCAACTCATCAGACATCTGTCATGTCTTTGTTTCAATTTTCGTCATCAGAAAGGGTCCAACCCCCTTTTCACTACTTTCACAAAGTCGTTCCTCTCACTACCCTCGTAATGAGGACTACAGGAGGATAGCTTTCCTCCAACCAGCACAGTTTTTCTCATTTTACTACTTATGAAGTCAGGCTGGAGACTCTTCCCCTTATGCCCAAATATGCTAGACTGTCACTTTTGATGGAACTGGTTTCACACCTGCGTAGAAGAAAGGGCTGGCCTTCGTTCCAGACTAATTAATAATTCCCTTTCAGCACCGATAAGTAATTCCAGATAATTTTCTCACCACTTAGCTGAAGTATTTCCCCAAATGCCAGATGGCCTCCCTCTCATCAACAAAGACTTCTTTGTTCGCTTCTGAGTCCCATCTTTTAACTGGAGGGTATGTCACCTCGTATCCGAATCTTTTTACTGTCAAATTCTTAATTTTAACATTTTCCAGGTTTGAGAATCATTTTAGTATTATTACTGTCACGTGATATCCCACGGAGATGATAGAAATAAGATTAATACTATCCTCCCATCGGAATGAACAGTGGCAAACCGTTAAGAAAGAATGTAGGTCGGGGTGAAGACCAACAGATGTTTGTACTCAGTAACCTGACTTGAGTGATATCTAGCAGCCCTAACAAAATCGCCTGACCAGGGGGGGAGGAAGAGAGAAGCCAAATGATTGGCTGGGACCCTAAAATGGAAGTGGCACCTTCTCCCCGTCGGCGAAAAAAACGAGAAGAAAAATCAGTTATTGGAAGGTGCTCGTGGCAGACAGACCCATAGCCATTTACTCCGGGTGAAGAAGACAAAAACATATCTTGGACACGAGGGACCCCAGGTTCTTCAAGCCAGTGTAAAAAAATAGCATAAAGTCTATTAGCCCGTGAAAGAAGAAAGATTCTCCAGTGGAACCCCGTCAAAAAATAAGATAAGTAACTATTTCTCCTTTATACCCAAATTTTATATACCACCCTCTCTCTCTCAATTTGAAGAAAAACAAAAGTCAAGAAAAGACATTTATGTTAGTGGACTGTCCATTCATTATATATATTTGACACTTTGAAAGTGTATCTCTTTGTATAGTAAAGGATTCATGTATTTTAATGTTACCACGTGGTCGAAGTTGTTCTTTGCAGTTCTGCTACGAATTTGTTGTGTCACCTTTCCTTTTCAGCTTCTATTCGGCTTATGTTATCTTGCTTAGAATTGTCCTATTAATTCCTTAAAAATATCACACGGGAAACCAGAGTTGCCGACTACTACAATATAATATTATTACGACTAAAACCTATAGGTCCATATCTTCTGTTGTCTAGGGGAGGAAGTTTAGTGGCCTTGGTGGGATTGTGGATAGTGTGAAATTTGGAACCCCTTGCCAGCGGCGGTCAGTCTGGCCCTAAATTAATCCCTCACGTAATATGCCAGGTCTTGTATGCCTGAGAGAAAAACTCTGAACGAGGACTTATTCTATAGGGGATCAAGTGCCAACCTGCCCCGTCTTCACACGTGCAAAAATAAAGTCCCGTTTTGGGATTTTAAAGAATTTGCCATCACATTACTCTTTTCTTTTCTTTTTTAATAATAATATCTTTCTTCCTCAATTTCCGCTTGTGCTTTGTAAACAACTTAATCTTCCCAACCTGTCAACATCTTCCAATTCCCATTTCGGGCCCTTGTCAAAAGCTCCTTTTTTCCTGAAATTTCAATTTTACACTTCTTGGCAATTATATTTGGCTGCTCAACTTTTTGGTTAACTCTTCATGTACCGCCATCGACCAATATTGTCACATACTGTATTAAAAAAAAAAATTAACAAATAAACAATTTCATGTCTTTGCAGTTTTTTGCTGATTAAAGACACTTTTTTTTAAAGATTTGACATTTGTTTAGAGGTTTCAGTTCTACATGAGATTTTATTTTTGCTTTTTTACAAATTTCAGGAAATTATATAAGCATGAGAGTGACTGACTTAAATATTTGTGAAGCAAAAATTTTATTGAGAAGGACATTTTGTCAAGCTATTCGAAAATAAATTAAAAATGTTGTTAAGGCAGATGGCTTACTTCTTCAGTATTTAAAAAAGTGGAAAAACATTAGGGTTAGGAAAAATGTAGAATTCTACCTATTATGGAAAAGTGTCATAATGCTTTAACTAAACAAAATCAATCTGAAAATATGGAAAGCAAATGAAAAATTGGAATATGAAAATAAAATTGGAAAGTATTATTCAAATATGTAAATTCAAAAGTAAAACTTATGAAAAGGCACATAGAGTAAAAACAAAACCAATGAATTGACAAACACACCAATGGAAACAATAAGTGTATGAACAATACTTTTTCAATCTGATCATTTTTTGGAATAGTTTCATCCGTTACAGGAAACTTGTTATGAGAATAGTTAAAATTAGGGATGATATAATAGTAAAATCTAAGGACATAAAACTATTTTCATCAAAGTTAGATGTTAGTAAAGAATAGTATCAGATAGAAAACATCCGAAAATATTAACATATTTATCATCAAACGAAGGTTTTATCAATGTAACATGTAAAAGCTTTGAAAAGGATTCTATCAATTAAGAAAACAGCAATCATTATATCACTAAATAAAAAAGTTTAATACATTTAGAAAGTATTTACCGACCAGTTTCTTTAACCTTATTCTCTAGCAGATGGGTTTGGTTATCAGATTTTTAATTCGATATCTCTCAACTATACATACATTTTATATTAAACAGATTCAGATATATAATCACCGCTAACAATCCTTCTCATAGAATATACTCAATATTTATTCAAGAGTCAATTAGAATATAAGAATCATTAGGCTTTTGACAAAAATGTAAAACAATAAAAATAAACACGAACATTAAAAGTATTTGGAAATACATAAATATATGCTTATGTAAAAACTGAATAGGGACTGGTAAATAGTTATTGCAGAATGAAAGGTTCACAGAAGTGAATTGTTTTGATTTGTTTTTATGTTTCGTTTTTTTTTTTTTTATTAGTTTGTAAAATATTTGAGAAATTTTGTCTTGTACTCACAAAGTCTTTAAGTGGATAATAATCCCGCGGATTTATATCTTAAATCATCCACGGCTATTTTCAATTTTAAATCCTATGACTTTTTTTCCCAACGTTTACATTTCAGAATTTGAAACGAAACTGACTTTGCAAAACTCAAAGAAAGTCAAGTCAAAGATACAAGGGCCAGTGACAGAAGGGAATAAAATTTTCATTTCTTTCAGACAATTGTCTGGTCTTTTTTGAAAAGCAAAGCATTTTGTTTGATAAGCATCAAACGAGATCAAAGGGTTTTTCTTAGACCTTAAATGCTAATTGTCTAGCATTTTATTCGGGTAAGGGATGAGTGTTTATTTATGGGAGCCTACCATGTGACTGATAATTTTTTTTTTTTTGCTTACAGCCCTTTAATTAATTCTAAGAGTTGTCACATTAGCTATCAGCAGATATTTTATGCTCTTATAAACGCGCGCCCTTTCCTAGAAAACAAGTGACAGTAAGTTTCTTTATTAAATTTTAATTCCAATTGCTATTAACTATTGTTATTATTTCATTATTTTTACTACTATGGTTTGCTAGTCTATTTAAAAAACCAGTACACTACGGGAGTGCAGGAGGTGCTCACTGTTACTATCAATAGGAAATAGTTATTTAATAAGTTTAGCTTTGTTGTGACAAGGCCAAAAGTATGAGGCACACAGTGAGAATAGAATTCAATAAATAACGTCTGCATAAATAAATGAGAAAATATAACTATTGACACCGAAGTAAGAAAATAAACAAATTCTTTAAAAAATTTCATCTCACCAGCAAATACAAATATAAAAAATACAAAAAAAAAGATTAAATTTTTTTCCTATTTTTGATTTTCTTCCAGGTTTTCAGATTAATTGTTCTTGCTTAATGCATTATAACTGTTTTCCACACAAAGTAGAATTTTAAATCTTTTTCCAAGCTTTATCTTTTCTTTTAGGACATTATTGTAATAGCTTTTACAAACATGGCATAAGGCTAAAAATTGAGGGAAAAGGCAAATTAAAGCTGAAAAAGCAATTGTTTGGAAACAATAGATGTTTTTCCCTTTCTTAACTTCTAAAGAAGTAAGCCATTTTCCTAATTAACATTTTTACTTTATTTTCAAAAGGCTCGACAAAGTGTCATTCTCGATGCAATTTATTGCTTCACAAACATTTGTTAAGTCAGTCACTCTCATCCTTATATAATTTCCTGACATTTGTTAAAAACAATCAATTTATTTGTTTACTTCATCTCTTGGAAGAAAAAAAACAAGATGTCTGTGAATTTAGTGGATTATAATCCTGTGGATTTATACTCAGATCCAGCAGGGATATTTTCTATTCAATGTTCTTTAGGTTTTTTTACTTTTGGTTTTTCTCAACGGAGTTGGGGGGTCATAAACTAAGATTTCTCCAAGAAAATTGTCTGGTCCTTTTAGAAAAGCAATGCATTTTCTCTGAGAGGCATTACTCGAGAACAAATTTTTTTTTTAACCTTTGGTGCTTATTGCCAAGCATTTTATTGAGGTAACAGTGGAGTGTTTATTTATGGGAGCCTAGCATGTGAGTGATAATTTATCTGTTGCCGACAGTTGTTTAATTAGTTCGAAGAGTTGTCTCACTAGCTATCAGATATTTCATGTTGTTACAAACTACTAGCCTTTCCCAGAGAACAAGTGACAGTAAGTAAAGTTAGCGACCTTAATCGAAGGTGACCTGAAGGCTCCCTTTTCGATAGCTATTATAGTGAGATGTAGAGGAGGGTGCTACTCCATCCCTGGATTGCTCCACTTTACCTTGATCCTTACCTTATAATGCTGAGTGTTAAGCAAGGCGGCATCAAGAACTATTTTTTAAGTCTTTGGTATGATTTCACCTGGGATTGAACCCCAGTCTCCAGGACCATTGGCAAATACTCTACTCATCAGGCCAATGAAGTTTCCTTATTAAATTTTAATTCTTATTGCTATTAACTATTATTATTTTTATGTATATATATTTCTAAACATTAAAAAATTGTGACAGTATTAAGAAAAAAAGGAAATATTAATCCTCAATCGATAAAAACATTTTCATATTTAACCCTTAGCAATAGACAGGAAAATAGTTATTTAATAAGCTTAGATTATTTGTGGCACAGTCAGAAGTTTGAGCCATCTACTGAGACTTGAAGTAACTATGAATGGTTTACTAGTCTATTTTACAAACCAGTACACTATGGGAGTACGATAAGTGCTCACAGTTAATATCAATAGGAACTAGTTATTTACTAAGCTTAGCTTATTTGTGGCACAAGGCCAGAAATAAGGTGCACACTATGAGACTGGAAGTCACTAATTAATGTGTGCATTAATATACCAGAGAATATAACAATTAATACAAGAGTAAATAAATAGATAAATTAAAAAAACTTTCAGAATTTAATCTCACCAGCAAATGCAAATATAACAATAAAAACAGGAAAAACAACAAAAAAGATTTTAATGAAATTTTTGTAAATTTTGTCAAAAAATTCTTTGAAAATTTTTGAGGTATTTTTTGTGATTTACCTTTTGGTGATTTTGTACTTTTTAGTTTTTCTGTAATTATTCATCTATCAAAATCAAATATACTTTGAAAAATTGTTACTCATTGAAGTTTTCCTCTTTTAAAATCTATGAATAAATCAATTTTGTTACTTCATATTAAATCTACCTGGTTTCAAATTTATTCGTTACGGATAATTTAATTTGGAAAGAAAAGAAAAATTAACAACAACAACAAAAGTAATTTTCATGCTTAATGTTGGGTTTTTGTTTAAATTTAAATTTAAAGTCAATTGATTTAATTTATGTTTATTTATTATTTTCTAAAAGATAAAAACTTCCATCGTGTTTTCTTTTTTGTTGTTTTTAAAATATTACTTTATTTCCCATTAATGTTTTCTTTACAAAAATATTCGGGAGGAAAGAAAACTGTAAAATGAAGTCAAAATACTTACATTTTCTTATGATGAAAATTCCGAATAGCTTTATTTTTGAAAAATAAATTATTTCATTGTAGACAGCTGAAAGTTGCTTGATGATGATCTGAGTGACTTAGCAATTTAACTTTGTCTTTGGCGGTTCAGAAATGTCAAATGGGCTGTAATTATTTTAATTCGTTACATTGAAGTAAATTTCTTCTGTTGAATGTGCCCCGATTTATTAGACCAGCAAAAGTTCAGTCAATTGATTTGGTCATCACTCAGAAAGAAAAAAAAAAGTGTCTGCAAGTGACGTCTGCATCTAATGAAATTTTTTCTCAATGTTTTTTCATGTTGTTGAGTTCTGGGAATGAAAGACAATCCTAACAAGTTTTTATCGAACCTGGATATATTGAGATAGGTAATGAGTTAGACTGATTGATGATCATTGACAGGCATAAATAGAAAGATTGTCAGAAACTATCTATTTTTGTGGATCTTGTTATGTAGTTAGGTATAGAAAACAACATTCAGATATTTCCATGTGGAAAAAAAAAAAAAATTTTCAGATATTTTAAACTAATAATGAATTGCCATAAATTCGACTAATACTCTCAATTAAAATGTGTCTACTGTATTAAAAAAAGAAAAAAGAATTGTTTTTTTACAAATGTGGTCAAAAATGTAATAGAATAAATTACTCACATCACGTCTGCATTTGACCGTCAGGAAAAAAAAAAGAGGAATCTGAGTTTGTAGAGAAAAAGACGCTATAAAAAGACCAAATTGCTGAGGACAGGCAGTTGTGTTATGCAGAGAGCAGCCATTGAGCTAAGAGGAGTTGGTGCAAGTTGCAGAGTCGTGTTATTCTGAGAGTGAGTGCGAGTAGTAGAGTTAGCGTGAAGGAGTTCTGACCCCCTTTTTTTCATTACAAGCTATTTCAGCATGAAGAGATCATGGAATCAGGGCTACTGAGGTTGGGCAAGGATGTTATACAACCTTTTAATGAAGGTGATGTAGTAGGATGGATAAAAAAGGTGAAACTAGTAGCTAAGTTACAAAAAGTGCAAGATCTTGCGAGTTTCATTCCACTCTTTCTGCATGGAGATGCACTAGCTCTCTACCTTGAGATGAGCAATGAAGACCAAGTACTGGTTAACAGATAGAGATGAGACTAGTGACGGCATTGACTGAAGGTCCTTTTGAGGCATATGAAAAGCTGAAACAAGTGGACAGGAGAATCAGTTGATGTCTATGCCAATACAATTAAAAGATTAGTTGGACTAGCAGGATATATAGGAATAGGGCTGGACCCTACAGCTAAACTTGCATTCGTTACGGGATTACCAGATGATGTATCTGTGGCACTACAGCAGTTACCTCACATAGAAAGAATGGCATGGCTATTAGTAAACAAAAGGATTAAAAAAAAACTGAGACAGTGGCAGCGAGTGCACAAAGCAATGCACTGAGAAATAAAGCTCAAAAGGAGTCATCAAGCCTTCATCTTTAGATGTCGAGGACCATAAATGGGCAAGGGGGAGCTTCTGCACCAGTAGCTACCCCAGCAACAGACTGAAGGTGCAGTATCGGCCTCTTCCAAAAATAATAGTGGTGAATAGCATGGTGATGATCGCACTTGTCGATACTGGGGGCACTACCACTTTAATCCATTCCAGACTTATGAGTGGATGCGGTAGATGTGGCACTGTGAAAGCAGTAGATGGGAGGGATATAAAATGTAAAGGAGCCTGGCAAGTGGAGATTAAAGGACATGGAGTATGAGTAAAAGTGGAAGCGATATTAATGAATCACATCATTGACGGGATTGACGTCATAATTGGAATGAACGTAATCAATGAGATGGGAGGTGTGACTATAAAGAAAGCAGAGGTGAAGTTTGGAGATGTACACTGTGCTGTGGCTGCCCATCGGCTGAATGTTCACAAAATCAAGGATAAAGATTTTGAAGCAAATTTCGATGGAGAGAAATGGATGGTAAAATGGAAATGGAAAGGAGAGCCACCAGTGTTATAGAATTGAGTAAAATTTTATAAGAACTCCTTAGAAAGTGAGAAAAACTCAGAGTTTGAGGAGGAGGTGGAAAGATGGATAGCGGACGGTATCCTTGTACCATGGAAGGGAAAAGGTGTGTTACCATTGATGGCAGTGTTCCAGGCCACCAAAAAGAAAGTCAGGCCAGTGTAAGACTACCGTGAATTGAACGGTTTTGTGGCGTGTCATATCGGGAGTGATATAATAGACGTGTGCGATGAAAAGATGAGAAAGTGGAGACGGTTGGAAGGAGGAACTGCGATTATGGACCTTAAGTCTGCATACTTACAGTTACATGTAGCAAAGGAACTATGGCAGTACCAGCTGGTCAGCTATAAAGGAAAAATTTATTGCCCGACATGGTTAGGATTTGGACTTAATGTTGCACCAAAAATTATTCAGCCATGTTAAAAATGGTGTTGAAGAAAGGAAGCAAAACAAAAGCCACCAATTCGTACATCGATGATATAATGGTGGATGCGACGAAGATATCGACAAAAGAGGTGGAACATATGAAAGGATTTGGGCTAACAGCAAAATCACCAGAGTCCATGGATGGAGGAGCAGCACTTGGCCTTAAGCTTATGAACAAGACGGGAAGGCTGATGTTCAGAAGAAGCAATGAGATCCCAAAGATAGAAGGAGAAATAAGTAGACGGGTGTTATTTTCTATCTGTGGCAAATTGTTGGGGCACTATCCAGTTGCTGGATGGCTGCAACTGGCATGTAGTTATGTAAAAAGAAGAGCTAGTGGAGTAGACTGGGAGGGCAGAGTTGATTGTAAAACTCTCAAGGTAATACAAGAAATTCTAGTTGATGTAGAAAAGAAAGACTCTGTTATCGGAGCTTGGCACATACCTGAAACAAAAATAGGAGTGGTGTGGTGTGATGCAAGCAGCATGGAGACTGGCATGGTTGTGGAAATTGGCGGTTTGGTGGCGGAGGATGCGACATTATTGAGGAAAAAAATGATTATAATCATATTAACGTGGCCGAGTTAGATGCTGTTCTGAAAGGCATCAATTTAGCCATAAAATGGGGATTGAGAGAAATCGAAATAAGAATGGATTCAGCCATGGTACTAAGTTGGGTGACCTCTACAATGGAGGAGAGTGGAAGAATACAAACAAAGGGTGCTGGAGAAATGATTGTAAAGCGGAGATTAGGGATACTTGGAGAGTTGATATCTGAATTTAAATAGCAAATAAAGGCAGTGTTTGTGCCATCAGAGAAAAATAAGGCAGATGCGCTAACACGGAAAAAAAAACAGTGGTTAGTTGAGAAAGAAGAGGTCCAGGTATGCTGTCTAGGAATTGGAGAACTAGAAGAGTTGCATGGCCTGCACCACATAGGAGTGGAAAGAACGTTATATTTGGTGTGGAAAGTTGATCCACATATAAAATGGGAAGAAGTTCAGAAGGTGGTTAAGAATTGCGTCCAATGTCAATTGATCGATTCCGCTCCAAATATACATGATCCTGGGGAAAATGGGACTTTGAAGAATTGGACAAGATTAGCTATCAACATAACACACCATCGTGGGGGAGCATACTTGTCAATGATTGACTGTGGACCTGCTAGAAGGAGTTGCATGCAGAATCAGCAGTTGCAGAGGAATTGGAAAAAGTGATGCTTGAATGTAGTCTAGTAATGGAGGTGATAATGGCACTGTTTTTCATGCGGAAATTGTGAAAACGGAGAGGGGGGCTTACCTTTTAAGCGACCTTGCGTGTGCATCATTCAGACAGGCCGGGAAATAAAGAAATTCAAGATGGCACCCATGACTTTTTATAACCTTCTGATCTCGTAAAGTCGCGCAAATTATCACTGCTCGGATTCAAATGAGGTGGTCTCCGACTTGATAAAAGCGGGTTGCTTTGAGGAAGGAGCACATCGATACGAGGATCATTGGATTCGTTTGTTGTTGTTGTTTCTGCTAGTGTGACGTGTACGGAGAACAGAAAGGAGTTTTGCTGAACTAACAGTGGCCGCTTTGAAAGTGAATACAAGGATCAATTTCACATTGTCATTTGCACCTATTCTTATTACCAAACTGATATTTGCTTTTGATAATTTGGAACTCGTAGACTGAAAATTCAGTTTGCAGTGATATCTTTCTACAGAAATTTTCCAGACGATGCAAAAAAAAAAATGGAACATGAGAAGCTATTAGAGGACATCCTAAAGGCCCGGAGGAAATGGAATAGTGGAGCGTTATCATCAGATGGTTAAAGCAATAGCTGAGAGGGGAGGGATATCACCTGAAGAGGCCACAGTAATTCTAGCTAAAGTAAGAACATTAAGTTTATAATACCCAAAAATTTACTCTGAATTGTCTAGCAGGACACATGGTGTAACAGTTATAGGCGTTGGTTCCCTGAGCTTCTAAGGAGACAATCATCTGAAGGTTGCAGGTTCAATCTTCACTACAGGCGAGTAATATACAGGAATACTTAACACTTGTACCCAGTTATGGCTAACGGAATCAGAACAGGTGAAGTTCTGTGAAGGTTCCTGAGTTTGACAAACACCTGAAGAAGGCCGGAAGACATAGATGAAGACAATAGTCCGAAAAACCTTAATCATAAATATGACTATGTGGTTTTAATTCCGATCAGGATTAATGGGACCAACCAGAGGATAATCCTTTTTATGAATCTTCACGTGTTTTTTTAATCCAGGACTTGATATGCACACTTTACCACCAATAAAATATGCATTAAGATCATGGAGAAGTGGCAATGAGAGGTTATAAAATATGAGTTGCAAGCCACAAATTGATCAACTTTGTTTGATGTCTCACAAAGTGGAGTTTGTTTTTTCAAGGAATGAATGAACTAGAATCTCTACTGAATGGAACAGAATTGAAATTTCCAAATTTACCTGCCCCCTCAAAAGGTGTGGAAAGAGCAGTTAAATTAACAACGGAAAATTCACATGTTGTGTATGGACAAGAAGTAAGACACAAACACATAACCAAATCATTTTGGCCACAAAAGAAGACCAGCATTTTCATCAAAAAGAAAATATACTGAACAATTCAGTTCTATTGTTATATATATCATTTTTATTTATTCTAAAAACAAACTTTTAGATCCAAAAGTTACTGCTGAAAAATTTCATTTAGGAATATTTATCTAAGAAGTTTATTTTTAGGAAATTAACTAAACAACATGGCTGCCATACAAGGTTTCTTTCAAGCAATTTTAGTCTTTCAAACCACATATTCACTTAAAGTTAATGTATTCTTCTCTAAAAGCAAAGAAATATGCTTGATGATTAACTTGATTTTCTTCTGTGTTAAAAAGAGGTAAATCAAGTTAGATAACCCAAGCAGTTGTTTTGTATAACTCTCCTTTCTGTAAAATAAAATAAATCTTCTATTCTCCTTTACAAGAAGTACACGTGTTTTATTTTCCTTCGTCTAATTTCGTTCTACTTATCCTTATCTTAAGACATGGCAACTTCAACAGGTTATGGGCCCAGCAGAAGAGATAATGGAAGTCGGTGGAGCAGGTTATTATTTGACGGAGATGAGACCAAATATGAAATTTGGGAAACGAAGTTCTTAGGATACCTTCACACGTTAGGTTTAAAGGACGCCATTTTAGGTAAAAACCTTGATGGAGACGAAACAGATACGGAAAGGAATGAGGAAGCATATAACAAACTGATACAATTCCTGGATGACAAAAGCCTGTCCCTTATTATGAGAGAAGCCTCAGACAATGGAAGAGAAGCTCTGAGGATATTGTGTGACCATTACGCAGGTAAGGGAAAACCAAGAATTATTTCTTTATATAATGAATTAATGTCACTAAGAAAGAAACAGAATGAAGGTGTTACTGACTATATCATTAGAACAGAAGCAACAGTAATGGCACTAAGAAATGCCAGAGAAACATTAAGCAATGGTTTAATATTCGTCATGGTTCTAAAAAGACTACCTAGCACATTTAATCCTTTTTCGATATATGGGACTCATAGCAGTAAAGAGCTAATGTTCTCCAAATTCAAAATGCAACTTTGAAGTTTTGAGGGTACAGATAAATATCATCAAAACTCAAATGATGACAATGTTATGAAATTAACCAATTCATTTTCAAAAATGAATAACAAAGTTTTGTGCTTTAAGTGGAAAAGGGCATGTAGCAAATATATGCCCCAACAATTTCAAGAAAAATAAAAAGTGGTGTAACTACTGTAAAAGTCAGACCCATGTGAGGGAGTCATGTCGCTATAAAAAGCAAGATACCATCAAAGCAGCAGCAGAAGAAGATAGTTCATTTGTTTTTAAAATAAATGACTGACCACAGAGAACCGTTGAAAGCAAGAGAATTATGGTTGATACGGGGGCTACCGCACACATAAAGGATATTGAGAGATTAAAAAATTTTGATAACTCATTCAAACCTGATAACCATTTTATAGAACTGGCTGATGGTACAAAGACGAATGGGGTCACTTCAAAACCAGGTGACCTTGAGATATGCCTGGTGAATGCAAATGGAAACATGGAGTCAGTCTATACCCTCCTACCCATAGGATATATTTTCTGTCAAGTCTGCCATGGCAAACGGGGCGGCTATAACATTTAAGAAAACAAGAATGAGCAGATTCATAAAAATTAAATTCATTAATATATTTGTCCACAACAGGCTATATTATTTAATGTCTACAATGAACAAATCGGAAGATAGTTGTCAGGGATGCTACGATATAAATACTTGGCATAGGATACTTGGTCATTGCAACTACGATGACATTAAAAAATTGCCAAATGTGGTTAAAAAAAATGAAAATTAAAGAAAAAATAGGTACTGAGAAATCTATATCCAAGGAAAATTTTCACAGAGCAGAAATAGACAACCTGACAGACATCCAGCATCTACCTTTGAATTAATACACACTGACTTAGCTGGTCCTATAGAACCAACAGACATCAATGGGCACAGATATGCAATCACATTTACTGATGATTTTTCCAGTGCAATATTTGTGTATTTTTTAAAAACAAAGAATGACACTGTATCGGCCACCAAGAAATTTATCGCTGATACTGCCCCTCATGGAAGGATAAAATCCCTAAGATCTGATAACGGATCAGAATTCAAGTTGAATGATTTTCAGAGATTACTCTGTGATAATAGTATTTGACACGAAACTTCTGCACCTTATCCACCACTCCAAAATGGGACAGCAAAAAGAAATTGGTGAACCCTATTTGAAATGGCTAGATGCATGGTCATTGAAAACAACTTGCCTAAAAGTTTATGGACCTACACTGTAATGACAGCTGCAGTAATCAGAAACAGATGTTTTAACAACCGTCTAAAACAAACTCACTACTTATGATAACAGGAAGGAAGCCTGATCTATCAAAGATTAACATCTTCGGGTCAACATGTTATGCATACAAAAACTTAAAGAAGCAAGATTCAAAATGTGAAAAAGGGATATTCATTGGGTATGACAGAAACAGTCCTGCATATTTAGTCATTAATCCTGAGGATAACAGAAGTCTCAAACACAGGCTAATAAAATTCATTAGCAATGTGACAAATCAGCAGACTCAGACCTATCCAACTGATGATGATGATAATGATGATTACTTCCCCAAAAGAAGTATGTACAAAACAACACATCAGCAACAACCCCAGACACACAATTTAAGACAACAGAAACACAGGGTAATGCACAGACCGAGGAAGATAGTAAGCTTCGACATTACCCCAGAAGGGAAAGAAAACCTCCTAAATACCTAAATGACTACATTAGAAATTCTAAGGATGATAGTGATCATGCCTTGATTAACTTTGACTATTGTTATAAAGCCACATGAAATATACCAAGAACCTATAGAGAGGCAATAGACTCTTCAGATGCACACTGCTGGGTTGAAGCGATGCATGAAGAACTGGAATCCCTAAAGGAAAATAACGTTTTTGAATTGACAAATTTACCTGAATGCAAAAAAACAGTAGGTAGTAAATGGGTCTACATCAACAAGGAAAACCCTGATGGATCCAAAAGATATAAAGCAAGATTCCTTGCTCAAGTATTCAGCCAGAAAAAGGGTATAGACTATGGAGAAACCTTCTCCCCTATTGCAAACATCACCTCAATACTTATCTTGATGCAAATAGTGGTGCAACATGATCTGATTGTCTACCAGATGGATGTAAAAATGGCGTATTTGCATGCACCAATTGACTATGAGATTTTTGTGGAGTAGCCTGAAGGATTTTAAACAAATAAATTAGTCTATAGGCTAAACAAATCTCTATATGGCTGAAGCAAACAGGCAGAAACTAGAACAAAATGTTACATGAATGCCTCATCCGGAATGATTTTATACAAAATCCAGCAGACCACTGTGTCTATATGAAACAAAATGAGAGATTATTAATTGTATCCTGGGTTGACGATTTAATCATTGCTGCTGACAAAGTTATCTCCCTTAGTAATGTCAATGTCAAGAAAATGCTGATGTCAGAATTTAAAATGAAAGATCTGGGAAAACTCAACTATTTCATTGGGATAGATTTTCACATAACACAAGGATGTGTTAAAATGAACCGAAACAAATACTTAGGAAGGGTGTTGGAAAGATTTAATATGTCAAACTGCAAACCAAGAGCAACACCATGTGAACTAAAAATGAATCTCAGTAACAACAGTGACCCTGTTGATTCAAGAAAATACCGTGAAATTATTGGTAGCCTAATCTACCTAATGACATGTACTAGACCAGACTTAAGTTATGCTCTAGATAAATTATCACAGTATCTATCAGAGCCACATCAACAGCAGCAAAACATATCCTGAAGTATTTAAGAGGTACATCCCATTACGAACAGCGTTACCAGAAAAGAGTTAGGGATCTTAGCTCACAGCGATGCAGATTGGGCGTCTGATCACAGTGATAACATAGTTGTGAAGGTAACATATCTGGGCATTCGAAGCGCGCACGAACGTGTCTGGCTTGTAGAGCAGAAACCGATATGGCTGCCTCGAGCATATTTGATGAGGGGAGATCTCGAACCAGCAAGAGGTAATTTGCACGTATGCAAATTCTTACAAGATCTCACGAACATAGAAATACGCACGGTAACGGCTGAACGTGTCAATTTTGTTTTTGAGTGCACTGCCCGATGAACGTGTTACAACTCAAAGAAGGAAGGAAGGAAGGAAAGTGAGAACTGGAAGGAGAGAGAGAAAGACGGCAGGAAGGAGAGCGAGAGAGAAGGAACAGCTAACGAGAGAGAGGGAGAGAGCACTCAGCTCAATACGCCCTGACACTAATAACAGTGTCCTCTCTTGAATTAATACAAGAATCAGTTTCTTGTTGCCTTTTACGCTGCTCTTGACAACAAGCTATTTCGGCCATCATGGTCTTTGACCCAAAACTAATTCCCCTCTTTGACGGGACCAATGCCAGGCAATTGGTGGTTGAATGGGTGGAGAAGGCAGAGCTGGTGTGCCGGCTGAGCAGGGTAAAGAATATCGAGTGCCTGGTGCCGATTCGCCTCTCGGGGGGCGCATACGCAGTGTATCAGCAGCTGAGTGAGAAAAAGAGGGCTGACTTCGCCTGTATAAAAGATGTTCTTTACACAGCATTTGCCCTCAGTCCTGTGACGGCTTATAAGCAGTTTGCGGTGCGCCGTTTGCGTCCAGGAGAAACGGTGGACGTCTATTTGGCAGAGCTACGCAAGCTTGCGACTCAGTTCGGAGGTATGACGGAGCGAGGTCTGGTCTGCGCATTTATTGCTGGGTTGCCGGAGCATGCGGAGAATCTTCTTCAGGCCACTACCTGAGTAGACGATTTGCCGATATCCGAAATATTGGCCCGTGCCCGAGCAATATTGAAGGACTGTCTCACGGGCACAGAATCGGCAGCCGCAGCAGCTCAACTACCGGGACGTCAGGAGAAGGGAGTCACAGCTCTAAGGAGATGCTATGTGTGTCAAGAACCTGACCACATGGCTCGAGATTGTCCAAGGTGGCGCGGAAGTCCCAGGTCCCCAAAGATTCTCATTTGTTATCGGTGCAAGCGACAGGGCCACGTTGCACGAAATTGTCCGGGAAACGAGCGAGGGGACGAGTCTTCAGCGACAGTCTCTCCCCCAGACCTCATATGAATGGCACTCTGCCTGCAGTCAGTGTGCATATTGACGGAATAAGACGTACTGCCCAGGTGGATACAGGCTGTACGCAAACCCTAGTATGCAAACCATGCTGTCAGACATGGAAGAAAAAGCAAGTCCCCTTGCTGGTTGTAGGAGGGAACTTGTCAATGTGTTGTGGAGAGAGCGTGGTCCAAATTGGCATCGGCAATGGACCTTCAGTCGCCGTACGAGCCCTGGTTGTAGATGAGGATCTGTTTGGATATGATCTGCTACTCGGGCTAAATGCAATCAGACAAATTGGTGGAATGACTATGTCTGCCACCGGCGAAGTGAAATTTCCTCAGCGTGAAAGACTGATGTGTGCTGCCATTACCCTCGACGAGCCTGACTTTCACGCTGAATATGATGAGGCCAAGCGTGTATGGACCGCATCTTGGAAATGGTCCGGTGACCAGCCACCTGTGCCTTTGGAAAACAGACTTTCAGAATACCCTGCCCCTAAGCGACTCCAAGGTGAATATGAGTGGGAGTTGCAGGCTTGGATTCAGAATGGTTGGCTGATTCCGTACCGGGAGAGCGAACTTGGCCCACCTAAAGGCCTGATACCATTAATGGCCATATTACAGGAAAGTAAGCAGAAGGTCCGGCCAGTTATGGACTATCGCGATTTGAATGAGCATGTGAATACTTATACGGCGAATGCGGATGTGTGTGCTCAACCCATGTGGGAATGGTGACAGCAGGGGCCAAAAGCCACCATAGGGGACCTGCGTCGGGCATATCTGCAGATCCACATTGACAAGTAACTGTGGCCATTCCAAACGGTGAAAATTAAAAGGCAGAGGTACTGCCTCACTCGCTTGGGGTTTGGGCTCAATGTAGCTCCACAGATTATGCGGTCCATCTTAAAAGTTGTGATCAGGCAAGGGTTAAGGTCAGTAGCGCTACCTCTTCGTATGTCGATGACATATTTGTTAACGAAAGTGTGTGTTCAGCAGCCCAAGTGAAGATGCATCTTGAACGGTTTGGGCTGACTTGTAAGAATCCGGAACAACTAAGAAGTGGCGCTCGAGTGTTGGGCGTATACGTCTGGGAGGAGCGCGGCAAGCTTACATAGCGACGCGACGGCGAGTGTCCGAAGGTTCCCAATGTACTTACACGTCGTGCCGTCTTTTCTGTGTGCGGGCGGCTGACCGAGCATTTTCCAGTGTGCGGCTGGCTCCGTGTTGCAGCTGCGTTTGTGAAACGGACAGCTAACGTTGTAGCAACCAGATGGGACGACGAAACTCAAGACCCCATGTTGCGTCGGATGCTTGACGAACTTGTGATGAGATCATCACAAACTGATCCAGCATGTGGTGACTGGTGCGGGAATGGTCAGGAAGTCACTGTGTGGGTGGATGCCAGCTCCCTGGCCACCGGGGTGGCTATTGAATACGACGGAGCCATAATGGAAGACACAAGTTGGCTACGACCGGTGCATGCAGATAAGTACATCAACCTGGCAGAGATTGACGCAGTGTTGAGGGGCATTAATCTAGCGCTGCACTGGAAGGCGAGTGTGATTTACCTGTGGACAGACTCGGCCTGCGTGCACTGGTGGATTTCTGACACCCTGACCGGGAAAGCAAGGGTGCGGACTAAGGCGGCGTCAGAGATGTTAATAAGACGGCGACTGAGTACGCTCCAAGAATTAGCGGTGGAGTATAGACTGACAATTGACGTGGCTCTCGTTAAATTCCAGGTGAACTGAGCCGATCCACTCACTAGGGTGCCCCAGCGATGGCTGGACGCACTTCGGAAAGAAGCGGAGCCCATTGAGCCAGTATGCACCGCATTTATGGGCGAGCTGGATCCCGCGCGCATTCGGACCATTCACCGATCATGTGGGCACCCTGGCATAAAGCGCACACTCTCCTTCGTGAAACTGGTGAGTCCTGAGGTCTCTAAGGCAGCTGTTCGGGAGGTAGTAAGAGAATGCGAAGAGTGTCAGTCCATAGATCCCGCACCGGTGAGTTGGAGGGCAAACAGACTGGACATATGCGAGAACTGGAGGAGGGTTAGAATGGACAAGACTCACCTTGGAGGTCGTCATTACCTAAACTTAATCGACTGCGGTCCCAGTCGGTTTGCTATTTGGAGGCTGTTATCATGCCAAGATGCTGCCAGCATTGTTCAGCAGTTGGAGACCGTATTTTGCGAGAGGGGGGCGCCTGTTGAGCTACTCACAGATAGCGCCACGACCTTTACCGGAGAGACGTTCTCTAGATTCACCGAGCGCTGGGGCGTTCGGATGAGATTCCAATGCGCATACGTACCGGCTGGCAACGGGATTGTGGAGAGATCTCACCGCACAATAAAGCGCATTGCCGCAAAAACACAGTGCTCGGTGATGGGGGCTGTATACTGGTACAATGTGACTCCCAAAGACAATGCGTCGGCATGAACTGCACCAGCAAACATAATATACTCATATACAGCCCGTATAAGAGGTGTTGATGTCACGTTACCACCGGAGGATGCCGGACCCAGCAGTTACAAGGTAGGGAATAGTGTTTGAGTGAAAATCCCTCATGGGCGATGTACGACCCAGTTCGGAAAGGGGACAATTACGGGTGTGTACAGCCCCCATTCGGTCCTTGTTGATGGGACACCTCGCCACGTAAAGGATGTTCGTCCAGTGCGAGGAGCAGACACCACTTATTGCAGCAGCATTCCCTCTGAAGACGAAGCGCCGATGCTGTATTTACCGCGGGAGGATCCCGCAGCATCTGAAAGCGACCACAGTGACCGTGGTCAACATGGGTCTGGAGACACGTCCGAGGATGACAACGTTGCTGAGAGTTCTGCTCAGATGAAGTAGCAGACTCAAAAGACCTGCTCCGCGCAGTACATTGTGTGATTCCCAAATCAGGGAGGAGTGTGAAGGTAATGTACCAGGGCATTCGAAGCGCGCACGAATGTGTCTGGCTTGTAGAGCGGAAACAGATATGGCTGCCTCAAGCATATTTGACGAGGGGAGATCTCGAACCAGCAAGAGGTAATTTGCACGTATGCAAATTCTTACGAGATCTCACGAACATATAAATACGCACGGTAACGGCTGAACGTGTCGATTTTGTTTTGGAGTGCGTTGCCTGACGAACATGTTACAACTCAAGGAAGGAAGGAAGGCGAGAACCGGAAGGAGAGAGAGAAAGACGGCAGGAAGGAGAACGAGGGAGAAAGCGAGAGAGAAGGAACAGCTAATGAGAGAGAGGGAGAGAGCGCTCGACTCAATACACCCTGAAACTAACAACAGTGTCCTCTCTTGAATTAATACAAGAATCAGTTTCTTGTTGCCTTTTACGCCCGCTCTTGACAACAGTAGTACAATAGGATTTTGTTTTTATTTAAACAAAGAAAGCTCGCCTACCTCATGGAAGTCAAAGAAGCAACCTACAGTTGCACTGTCTACCTGTGAATCTGAGTACATGGCTCTAGCTAAAACAACACAAGAGAGTTAATATCTAATTCAGCTATTAAATGGAATGGACCCTCAACAGAGATATGAACATGCTAAAATACTTGGAGATAACCAAAGTGCAATTGCTCTATCTAAGGACCCTGTGAATAGACAGAGGTGTAAACATATCGATATAAAATATAATTTCATCAGAGATGCATTACACAAGAAGAAAATAGAGATAATCTATTGTCCACCACAGATATGATTGCTGACATAATGACAAAACCCATGACAAAATCAAAGCTAAAGAGATTCAAAAGACTTTTATTTGGACTTTAAACTCTTTTTGGATTGTGCTCTCATATGTATGGAAATAATTAAGAGTATTAATATGAGAGCATACAGGGTGTTAAAAAGAGGTAAATCAAGTTAGATAACCCAAGCAGTTGTTTTGTATAACTCTCCTTTTGGTAAATCAAAATAAAATCAATCTTCTCTTCTCCTTTTCAAGGAGCACACATGTTTTATTTTCCTTCATCTAATTTCACTCTACATATCCTTATCTTAAGACATGGTGACTTGAACATTCTGTATTACAGTGACACAAAAAAAAAAAAAAAAAAAAAAAAAAAAAATCAAGTTTATCATTAAGTGTAATCTGTATTTTTTTTAACAATTTATTTTAAAGCCACAGTTTTGCTTGATCTTACCATAATGTAAAATTTTACACAATTGAAATTCATTTTAAAATTTATCTTAACATTTTTCTCTGCTAGTTATTCATAAGAATATATATATTGATAAAATTTTATTTATCGAGCATTTAAAAACAAATGTTGAATTTTAGTTTGAAGCTTATGCTTAAAGACATAAACAAGAAGTAAACTTAATGTTACAGAAAAAGTAATGAATTTTCAAAAGCCATTAAGCCAAGTGATTTATTGTCTTGTAGCAACATTTTGAGAGGAGGAGGAGTTATGTGACGTCATGGATTTTTTAATTGTCTTTTAAGACTTTTCTCACTTGTCAACAACGAAGATTAACGTTAAATGATCTGACGAATTTTTTGGTTTTAATTCTATATTCATGAAAGAGGTAAGACTTCGTTTTTCATAATCATTTGGTGTTTAATAAATGTCTTTCAAGGAGTACAAAATTTTTAAAAAATATTTATTCTTTACTGAGTGTTGATATAAAAATCAAATAAATTAGGTACTTATGCATCTATGTTACCATGATAAAGCCGAACTTTCACGAGCGTTTCCAAGCCAAGAATCGGAATATGCCAATAAAATGCATAAAGACCATCTCCAGGCATAGCTTTTTCCCATTTTTTTTTAAATGGCAAGGATGCTCACATCTCCGGAAACTTTCAATTTTGCCAATAAGTTTTTTGGTATTTATGCACTTATTGTACCATGCTGAAATGATAACGTGATAATTTAGAAACCTATTATTAACATGGGGAGGGGAGGGTGTTTTGTAACTATTCTGTTCTTTCGCCTAACAATTTAATAAAAAGATATCGTAACATTTGAATTTTACTTGAAAATACTATTTAAAAATAGCCTGGTACAATAAGTGCATAAGCACCAGTTTTTTTTCCTTGGCAGAATTATATCACCTTTTCCCCAGATTGTAGTTTGTAGCTTAGCTGTAATAAATTCATGTTGTTTAAAATTGCTTGAATAATACTGTTCTCGTAACTTTGTCAACAAATTGATTGAATTATTTAATCATCTGCTTGCTTAAATTTGATTGGCTAGGCGTTTCAGCATATTCCGATTCTTTCTGTTATCGGCCCGGAAATGCTCGTGAAAGTTTGGCTTTATCGCGGTAAAATAGTCTAGGAAATGATGCAATTTCCTTGTCAACAACAAAATAAATTTCTTTATTTTTGTAGCACTATTGTTAATATTGTCTTTTCATTCATTAACATTAGTGCACTACAAATGGTGACCTCTCGACTATAAAAACAGTGACTGCAGTCAACTCTGGACTAAAAAAAAAAAAAAAGAATGAAAAATTTTTTTCTTTCACCAAGGCTGAATTTTTTTTTTTACACAATACATTCAACACTATGGAGGCTGAAAAGAACATATCAGCAGACGCTCAGAACTCCATAACTCTTTGAGTTCCATCTTTCAACACAAACAGACCAAGAGTATAGTTCCACCAGCTTGAAGCCATTTTCTTCAACAGGAGGATTACTTCACAATGAATTATGTTTACACATGTTGTAGAGGCCCTCCCAAGTGAAGGATATCCTTGAACATCCACCTACAGAGAAGCAATTCGACGTGCTGAAAGAAGCTATTCTTTCAAGACTGGAAAGATCAGACAACGTGAAGTTGAGAGAACTTCTCAACATCGTCTAAATGGGAGACAGAACCCCTTCCCAACTTCTGCATTTCATGAAAATTCTTCTGGGATGCAGACACATGGATAAAAGCATCATGCGCCATCTTTGGTTCGAAAAGTTACCACAAGCAATGACGCACATCCTAATGGCCTTCTCCAAAGAGAAGACGCCGTCTCAGCTCGCCAAACTCACCGACAGGATTGCAGACACCAATCATCAGAAACCATCTGTTTCCCAAGTCTCGTCGGAGAACCACAAGGAAGATGAAGCAGTCTCACACCTATGTAAATGATGTAGCATGGAAAAAAAGGATCCATCATGATCTAACTTTCATAGATCTGCACAAAGCAAGAACTCCAGCAAGAATCGACCACCGCCGTGAAAATATTTTTGCTATTATCATTTTATGTTCCGCAAAAAGGCACGCAAGTGTGCCAAACCATGCTTCTTTTCGCAGAAGGATTTTAAAAGGCCACACCAGCAAGTAACAGCGATGACTCCTGCTGGTAATACTAAATCAGGTCGCCTACTGTACATACAGGACTTGAAGTCAAATAGAAGATTTTTAGTTGAGGAGCAGAAATAAGCATTATTCCTCCAACATCAACTCAAAGGACCTCAATGAGTAACAAAACGTTACTGGCAGCAAATGGTACTACCATCCAAACTTTCGGCACCACAGCATTGAATATAAATTTTGGAATGGGACGGAACTTTCCTTGGACGTTCGAATTGCTGATGTAAAATTGCCCATCATTGGTGCTGATTTTCTTCTGCACTTCAATCTTTCGGTGGATTTGAAGAACCATTGTTTGATTGACAACAACATGAACACATCTGTTGTGGGAAGCATCAGAAGCAGCCACACAACAGGAATTCATTTTGCCTTGCCAATGTGTGATTCAGCATACTTAGACATTTTGAAAAATTTTCCAAGTCTGACTCAATAGTGAAATCAGACATCATGTCATACATCATATTACCATAGGCAAGCAACCAGTGCACTCCACACCACGTCGTCTAAACCCGGATAAACTAAAAATTGCAAAAGCAGAATTTCAACATATGCTAGACCTTGGAATCATTCGTCTGTCCAACAGCCCATGATCATCTCCACTTCACATGGTTCCTAAAAAGACAAATGATGACTGGCGACCATGTGGTGACCCTAGAACACTAAATGCTGCGACTATACCAGACAGGTATCCAATCCCACATATACACGATTTTTCTTCTTCCTTATCAGGTGCATCTATATTTTCCTGACTCGATCTAGTTTAGGCATACCATCTAAATCCCATTACTGAAGAAGACAAGCCGAAGACTGCCATCTGCACCCCATTCAAACTCTTCAAATTCAACGTTCTTTCATTTGGCCTACGAAATTTTTCCCAGGCTTTTCAAAGGTTCATAGACGAAGTCCTTCATGATCTTCCTTTCATCTTTGCCTACATTGACAACATTTTGATAGCAAGAAGCTCACCCAACGAACATCAACAACACATCCAGGAGATATTCAAATATTTTGAGTACTTTGGGCTGAAGATCAACGCTCAAAAATACATTTTCGGTGTGCCCTCAGTCGAATCCTTGGGCACTGAATTGATAAAATGGGCATCACTCCTCTGCCTTCCAAAATAGTGGCTATCAAAAACTTTCTGGGTCCTACATCATTAAAACAGCTAAGAAGATTTGTCGGTATCGTCAATTATTACAGACACTTTATCCCAAAATGCTCAGACGTACTGGCTGAATTAACTGACATCCTATAGTCAAAAGACAAGGACATAAGTTTGAACAGGAAAGCCCTAGAAGCATTCAACACTGCTAAGCAATCTATTGCAAACTACACAAAATTAAATTATCTTAGCAGTGATCCCGCTTCAATACTGATTTTGTCAACTGATGCGACTGACTCCGCCGTTGGTGCTGTACTACAACAATCGACAAAAGGTAATGTTACACCCATTTCCTTTTTCTCCGTGAAACTAAAAAATACGGAAAAGAGATACAGTACTTTCGGACGTGAACTTTTGGCAATCTATCTTGCCATCAAACATTTTCGTCATTTTTTAGAAGGTCGGGATTTCATCATCTTCACGGATCATAAACCTCTGACTTTCTCATTTAACATGAAAAGTGACAAATATTCACTCAGGGAAAATCGTCACACAGACTATATATCACAATTTTCTACGGACATTTGCCACATCTCCGGAAACGAAAACATAGTCGAAGAAAATAACAAAAAGGACTATCGCCATTGATAGACTCAAACAAGCCTACATAGAGAAACCGTCTGATCAACTTACGGACAATAAACCCGTTGCCCACGAAAACAAAGACAAGAATGTTTCAACAGATGATAAATACAATGTTTACAGAAAAACTAAATCAGGTAGACATATTTACTGAACCACCAAATTAAAAAATTACGTATCACTATGCTTACATAAAGACATACATACAAAAAATAGACAGTAAAAACACAAACCACAAGCTCTTCTTTTTAATATATTCTATATTGATCCAGAAAGGGGAGTATTTATAGGAAATGATGCAACTTCCTAGTCAAAAGAATTTTCTGGTAAAAACAGATCAAAATTAGCACAAAGATATCCAACTAATGCCCACGCTGATGTTTAAAAAATAAACAATTAAAAATGGTTTTTAGGATCAATAGGAAGTCTCTAAAATACACACCCAAAGAATCTTCAAAAGTCAACGCGTGCGCGCAGGATCCACCTTAATGTTGTAAAAACACACAATATTCCAGACAATTCAGATCAGTTACTCACGCCAACCCAGAGTGATATGTACTAACTATTTTCTCAGTGGCGCCATGCTCGTTGGATCTTCAAACAACGGTGTCATATTACTACTTCAAGTTTGATAAAGATCTTATCCACACTGGACTCAGAACAGGTCTTTAAGGTTGTGACTTGATACACAAATAACTGTATAACCTTCTACATTTTAGCTCCCAACAAAGAAATAAATTTCTTTATTTTTGTAGCACTATTATTAATATTGTCTTTTCATTCATTAGTACCCTACAATAGATGCATAAGTACCATAAATTATTTATCAGAATAATTTGTAATATTTAACTGGAAATTTGAGTTTTCTGTAAAAAAAAAAAAAAAAAAAAAAAAAAAAAAAAAAAAAAAGAAAAAAAGTCAATTCACAAATAACTTTTACCAAAAAACAAGAAAAAGTGAATAGGTATTTGAAATTTTTTTCTTTTGTAAATTAACTCTAAAAGTGTTTCAACTTTATAGTCATTTTTGGGAGGTTAATGATGGTCAGGGCAGTTTCTTTGGCTTTCATAGGGGCAGTTATTTTGATTGGGGTTATGATTGTTTTTTTTTTTCCAGGATATAGTCGTCTGTGAATGTCTTGTTAATTGTTCATGAAAACCTTTTGGCCTCTACCAGTGTTTTATATTATTTTCATGGTTGTATTTACATTTCTTACTTGAATAAGAGGTAGTTTGTGTATGTATTTGTGGGTGAAGTTTAGTTCTGCGTGCGTGAGAAAGACGTTAGGTTCTGATTAATATGGTTTTGAATTTATCTGAGATTTTATTTATTTATTTTCATTGAATTTTTTTTCTTTTATTCACTATAAAAGACAACTATGAAGCAATGTTATAAAAATCTTAACCAAATTTACTTATGGACCTATTCATTTTATAATATTCACTTTTCTCTCGTTGAACCAACAAAAAAATATATTCGCACTTTTAAAGAATATGGGGAAGGGGAAAAATAACTTTTATTTTTCTTTGGAGATACTTTGTTCAAAGTGTCAATTAGTTTTGAAAGTGAGGAAAAAAGGTTGGTATTTAGTCAGAAACTGACTTTAATTTAAAAAGATTTCAAAACTCAAAGTTCATATAAATGCCCAATTAAAAATAAGTCTTAGGATTTTCGGCTAACATTGATTGATTTAACAGAAAACTTATTTCATTAAAATTTATGAAACACATAAAACTAAATATTGCCGGATGAGTCACCCCCACCCAAAAAAAACATTTGCTTTATCGTATAGTAGTTTTCTGCAGAAAGGCAGTAAAAATGTACACCAATCAAAGGTTTGTCTTGAAAAACCTTCCCTTTGACCAATATATTTTTGCTAAATAAACGATCTCATCTTCCAAGATTCTGCCTCTTAATATGGGTATTTAACTGACTTCCCACCAAGGCAGCATGGGGAACAAGGCAATTTTACAGTGGGGAGCTATGCACAAATCAAGACTCATGCGTGGCTGGTCCAAAAAATTCTTGGCCCCATCGGCATTATCCTTTTGAACTCAACTCTACAAAGCAGGTAAAGCCTGGGCAGTGAGAATGGCCCCTGAGACCAAGCTTTCAATTCCCTCCCTGCTAACATTTATGCCAGGGAAGTATTGTATTTGCCACTGCCTCCCACCAGACAGGGCTTGACACAAGGTCAATGACCCGAAGGCCGATTAGAGTGGGGATTTCGGGGAAGGTCGGGTACGAGCCTAGGCTCAAACCCGGCTGATCTGTGCTGCTCATTGACCCCCTCAATGCAATGTGGGCCTAATGAGCCAAGCTGTTTCTTGGACCCAAATCTGGGTCCAGGCACGGATGCCAGGTTATAGCTTAAACTAGACAGCAAGGTCTACTGCTATACATAGGGGACAAAGGTGTCAATGTTGCAGCTCGCCACCCGAAGGTGGCCCAGCAGAAACAGGGGGCCTTTCGGCCTTGAAGCTGCCATTGATTTCGATACAGCATCCGGCACGAATGCCAGATGGTCCAGCCAAGGCTGGGGAAGTATATTGCTACTTTATACTGTACTACAAATTTGTTGATATACTTGGATTTATATAGGATGAGTTTAAATAACCCACAAAAGTTGACATGCCATTGGACAAAGAAACCAACTATTGCATACGATGTAACTAACAATATCACAGAGCTTATCATAACTCCTAGTCGGCTGGAGATGTAGAATGCACCAACTGCATCTCTGCTGAGATGTAAAACTCCACCACACCCACCAACAAGTGTCCTGAAGCTTTGGGGAATATGGAGTAATCATTCATTGCCCTTACTCTTAGATCCATTCTGAAACCCCTTGACTGTGTGCAAATGAATGATTCGTGTTAAAAATTTTATCAGTGGTAAATAGCAATACTTGTAACCACTCCACTGTGTGCACACAAAAGATTAATAATAATAGAATTATTAGTGTTACCAAAATTGAAACCATTTAACTGTGTGCAAACAATATCAATTCTTTTCTGTAAACAAATTAGGTTTGTGTTTTTTTTTTTGTTTTTTAAGAGTCAGACTTATCTACAAACCATGTATGTATATCCATTCAACTATGCACAAACAATTAACTGATATTAAATTGAATTGTTAGTATTACATAGGAATAATTGAAACCATTTAACTGTGTGCAAACAAATAACCTCTGACTCATTTAAAGATGTTATCTACAAAATATGCATTTACAAATCATATATTTAATATATAAACGGGATTTGGTATTAACGTACAACTGTTGGTATGCCATAAAACCCAACCAACCAATTTGACTCAAGATTTGAGCATCCTCTCAACTGGCGCTGTACAATATGCTGACTGCACCTCTGCAGAGGAGTAAGACTCCTCCAATGAAGTCACCTGTTTGCCATGGGTGGCAACCTATGATGCTTAAGGACAGGATCCTTGTGGTGGAGTAGTACATAGCCCGACATCTGAGTGGTCAAATCACTTGCAACACGCCACTTTGGACCTTACTGAGCTAGACGGGTGGTTGGATAGGTCCAACCCAATCAAATGGCTGATCGTGTCAAGCCCTAGCATCTATATGTTTTATCCTAACCGTACTTTTCAATCTGCACTTGCAGCAAATTCCCAACCCTTATCTTTGAGGTGCTAAAAGGCAATGGCTGAGGGTCAGTTGTGTTGAGAGAATAGGAATTTTATCATTGGTGAAAACCTAAAATTAGCAATGGCTCAAAAACCTACTCCTAGCTCAAGTATACTGGTTGTGTATCCCCCATCTCAACCAAGGCGAATGCGTTTGCTCCTTGTGTGGTGGAGCATAGGGCCAGCAAAGACTAAACATCACTTCTGGTATCTTCTAACAAAAAGCAAAGAAATTTATCTGAATCGGACTCAGAGAATGAGGCAGCTTACTTCCTCAGATTCATTGTCATTGAATCATTGGGGGAGGTCTGCCAAGCCTAATTCTCCCCTTTTCTAATAGAAAAGGTATTATCAACTAGCTACATAAAACGTGAAAATAACCAAGGAATGGAAACTTAATCGTCTTGGTGAACAGCTGGAGGCAAGCAGAAAACATTCTCAAAATGAAAATTTTCCACACTGCCAAATGCAGAACATATCTACATGAAAGACTGAATACATCCAAAGGAGTTATCAGAAGTAGGAAGTTGCTCTTGGCTATAGCAGAGGACATGACAAATACCAGAAGCATCTCCATTAGTAAAGGCGAAAAACAAATCCAGACCAACAGCTACATCTTGAAATTTAATCAGCTCCATACTCCCAAGAAGGTGAAGGAGGTGCTTCAAATGCCAAAAATATGGACACCACATGAAAGCCTGCAGAGGACAACAGACATAGGCCAAGTGCGATGAAAAGGATCTGGACCACATGGCCGAAGATTGCTTAAAAGAAATCAGATGTTCAAACTGCCAACAAGGTCATCTGGCTTATGCAAGATCTTGTGATTTTGATAAAAAAGAAAAGGAAATACTTGAAGTAAAACCCAAGTCGAATGTGTCCTTCCAGAAAGCAAGGAAAACAGTAGGGTCCTTTATGGGAGAAAACATGCTTCTGTTGCATGGAGAGTGGATCCAATTAACCAAGAAAATGAATACAGAGCTATTGTGGAGAAGAGGATCCAGTTGGAACCAAATGACTGGCCAAAGTTTCAGGATCACCTGAAAAAAAAAACATACACTAGGCTGAATTTCAGCAAGCACAAACTCAACAAGAGGTTAAAAATTAAGAGAAATCCAATGTGAGATAGTCTAAGCGACAAAACACAGAATCTACCACTCAAACACAAACCACTCCTCCTAAAAGTGCAAAATCTCATCCAATCCATCCACAAAAATCTGTCAAAGACAGACTAAAAAAAACTTGTCTCCCAAAAAGCTGGAACAACTTAAACACAATCCACTAGCTCCCATTTACCAAAATACAGATGAACACCAAATTGAACGATGAAAGACCAGGAAGTGCATTCAAACTGTCCTCAGGCAAATTCAATACAGTCCCTTCAACATCAAGAATGATGTCACCTATAAAAATGAATAAACAATGCAATGCTCAGAGATTGACAAAATCTCTTCAAAAGATCCTATTGTATAGAAAGTATGAATAGTGACACAGCCCACATAGTTGCCAACCTCCCTCTAGAAGATATAACAAATGACTACATTACTTGAAACCATTTAACTCTATGCAAACAAATGAGCTCAATCTCTTTTAAATGTTACTTACGAACCATCCACTTAAAAAGTAACAATGGAATTACCAAAAAACTAATCTTTTACATATCATGTATATCTATTTAAATGTGTGCAAACAAATGACTGATGTTAAATTGTTACTGTAACTTGACAATACTCAAAACCATTTAACTTTGTGCAAACAAATGATTAAAAGTAAACAGAATGATTTGTATTTGAAAGAAATACTTGAAATCATTTAACTGAAGAAAAATGAGCTTGGTCTTGTTTAAAAATGCTTTTGCCAAAATGTTTACAAATCATATGTATTTAATGTATATGTATGAACAGGATTCAACATTAAACAACCTACAATGTTTGATATGACATAAAACCAAACCAAAACAAACCCACGAACAATTCACTTACACATTGTATGTATAACCATTTAACTGTGTCAAATAAATTGCTGATGTTAAATTGAATTCTTAGTATTATATAGCAATGCTTGAAACCATTTTTTTGTGGGCAAACTTATGAGCTCTGGCTCGTTTAAAATATTATCTACCTAAGTATTCATTAAGAAATCTTTGGTTTCATATGTGTATAAACAGAATTTGGCATTAAATAACTTACAAAAGTTGATATGCCATAAAACCCAACCAATTATCTTCCAGAAATAACTATCAGGTAAAATACTCAAGAACACAAAACAAATACTGCCCCATCAATTAGGACAGTAAAATATACTGACTGCATCTTTTCAAAGGAGTAATAGTCCCACCCCAACAATAATTTTGGATATGACGCTACACTATACCTGATGGTGAAGCTCCAGTTTTGGAGTTTGGAGGAATGTGGAATATCCTTTCATTGCTGTTACTCCCAGGCCCACTCTAATCCAGATTAAAGGATTATTAGTAGTTAAATGGGGCACCCATTCAAGTTTACCAGGAAAAAGTTTTCCCATAACTTTTTTTGTGATTTGAACTAATTAGCTCCTCATACTCACCACTTGCACAGTCGGCTAGGGCTGTAGAATACACCGACTGCAGGAGATCCATCCCCAATAAGTGTCCTGAATATGACACTAAATAATCTGATGGTGAGGTTCCAGTGACACTGGGGCTTTGGAGAATGCAGAGCACCCTTTCATTGCCCTTGCTCCCCGGTCCACTCTGGCCCGGAATAGTAGCACTTGATAGGGCATATCCATATGTTAGATAGAACTAAACTGCATACTTATGCTAAACTGAACTGTTTGAATAAATTGAATAGCTTGAAATAGAAATGTTTTTGACAATCAAACTGTGTATTCATGCTAAACTGAATTGTTTGAAATAGAACTGATTATTTGTATAAAAATTGATTTGGCGTTAATTAACCTACAAAGGTGGATTTGCCATAAAAGCCAACCAACCAATCATACCGCATTTTTTTTGGGGGGGGTACATTTCATAAACGGTTTTACTTTGACATTTTCTTTCTATGTAAAAAGATAACCTATTTCTGGAAGAGTTTAGATTGGAAAAGACAAGTACCAGACAGGTCAATAGCCCAGTTGGCTGGGGCTGTAGAATACACCGACTGCATCTCTGCAGAGGGGTTAAGATGCACCTCCCCTCAACCCTTGTCCTAGATATTACACTAAACAGTCTGATGGTCAGGCTCCAGGAATGCTGAAGTTTTGTGGAATGCAGTGTACCCCTTCATTGCCATCGCTCTCAGGTCCATTCTAGCTCAGAGTGGTAACACCTGTAGGGTCCTATCTCTGAGTCAAATAGAACTACTTGATCATTTAACTGTGTGCAAACGAATAAGTAATGTTGAATAGAATAATTATAACCACTTCACTCTGTGCAAACAAATGATGATTATTGAATAGAATTAGAAGTGTTAGGTAGCAATAATTGAAATGATTCAACTATCTAGAAACAATAGCAATACTAGTGTGCAAACAATTTAGTTCTCATTTAAAAATGAAATTACCAACAAACTAATATCTTACATATCATGTATATCTATTCAAATGTGTGCTAACAAATGACTGATGTTAAATTGCGACTGTTATATAGCAATACTTGAAATCATTTAACCTTGTGCAAAAAAAAAAAAAAAATGATCTCAGGTTTGCTTAAAAATATTATCAACAAAATATGTTTACAAATCATATATATTTAATATTTATCAATAAACATGATTAGGCATAAGTGACATGCCATAAAACCAAACTAGACAGGTCGAATTATTTTATTTTATTCTTTTTACTTCCGAAGGGGAAGATTATTTCTATTTCTAGATATTTGTGAGAAAGGGGAAATACTGTAATCTGTTTTTTCTTTTGTTTTATTTTTGTTTTTTTGTGGGGGGTGGTGTCTTTTTTGAAGAGGAAAATGCTGTAGCATTTATACATTAAACCTAGCCCTATCATATTAGTTAAATGTGACATATATAATTAAAAAAAAAAGTTCTTCAGAGGATGGTTTTATTCATAGTTAAAAGTTTGTTTTTTAACGTTGGCAAAATCATCCTCTGAAGATCTGTTGCTTTTTCATATTTGTACATTTTCATACTGATGTATTTCCAGTCCCCTTATCCCCACAGAGAATAGGCTGCCAAAAGCAAGATGTTGGAAAGTCAGAATAGCTGTTTTATTTTAGATTAAATAACTGCAGAAACTGGATCATATCTATGCAATCGGAACTATTTAATGTTAGTCAAGCAACTGTTCTACATAAAAAAATAAAAATACATATAACAAAAGAATTGATATTTATTTAGCCAACTGGTATATTAATTTACTAATTATTTCAAAATCATTTTTGGATCTTATTTGATTACTCTCATGAGAAAAACTTAAGCTGCGATTAATTTGCACATTCAGTAATTATCAGTTTAGTCAGTTTTCGATCTCGTTCTCAAAAGTGTATGTTAAAAAAAACATTAAACAAACCTCCAATGACTCAATTTCACTTATTTAATCCCTTTCAGAAACTAGTGTATTGGATGAGTTGGTCAGAATTATACGGAACTTGATGATGCCTGAATTAAATAAGTCAACCCAGAAATTTGTTACTGAGGGGGGCAAAATATATGTCAGTTCAAAGAAATCGACTTACCATTGAGCTATACCTGGTCAAAATCTTCTTGGATTAGATGATAATTGGAAGGTATCTGCAGACCTCCCTGGCTGGCGTAATGATTACCCGAAAATAATATCTAATTAGGGTCTGCGACCAAACATTGTCCTATTTTCAAAGGAGAACTCAAAGGTCATCTTGGTAGAATTAACAATACCATTTGAGAGCCGACTAGAACCCAAGCCACGATTACAAAACAAGCAAATATGAAGATCTCAAAAAAGAACGGGAAAAGAAGGGTATAGTGTTACCATTAAAGCTGTGGAGATTGGAGCAAGAGGTTTTGTTGCAGGCACCATGTACCAATTTCTGGGACAAATTGGAATCAATCAGCATAATAGAAGCAAAAGTATGAAACGCCTTACAGAAATAACTGAAAACTGTTCAAAGTGGATATGGAATAAAAGAAATGTCCCGTGGAAAATTTCCAAATAAACACGTCATAGCATCACCAGCTAGTGAATGCACAACAATATTCTAATTACACGAACAGATTTGAAAATTTTACATTTCACTGTTAGACGTTGATTTGACAGGATGCTTTAATGGGGCCTCATGTCAGTGGGGGGGGGGGGCGATATGCAAATAAAACTGTCGAGAGGAAGGCCCCAAAATGGTGCACATTCTCTCCTGATGACCCCAAAACAAGCATGGAGTTAAAACTGCTTGCAATAAACCTGAACAAAGGGATGTCATTTTGAAAAATTAGGTTATTTAATATTTCTATATTAAATGAAATGTTAATAAAGTTAACTTTTTAAGACAAGTTAAATTTTTTGTTTTAAATCATGTTTTCTGAAATAGTTGCGATGATCAATCGTAGAAATACTACTTAATCAAAGTAAATTATTTATTATTTAATCTGCAATCTCAATGACATATTGTAGGGAGATTACAGATTGAATTAAAAATGAAAGTTCAGAAGTATATTTTTTATGAAACTTTTTTCTTCACTCTTACTTGAAACTTAAATGTTTGTCAAAATAGATATTTAAAAAACCACCTTGGCAATGGGGCTTACAATATGCTGACTATATCTCCTGCAGAGAGGGAAGGCCTCCCCTTCAAAATGTGGTGTGAGGCACCCCTTCATTGTCATTCCACCCAGGTCCACTAAGCTGGAATGGTGGTAACTATTAGGGTTACATCTAAAGATCAAATAGATCTGTTTGCTAATTATTTGTATTGGATAAGAATACTTGATTATCATTAAACTGTACACTTCCTTAACCTTTAGGCATAGAATTACCTCTGCTAGTAGCATAAATTAATTAATTAATCTTTTTTTAGAAGAACTCCTCTTTGACATTACTCTGAAATTAAAAATTTTAAAGGTAAAACTGATATGGTCTGAAAACATTTTTCTTTCTTTTTATTTGACCAGAGAGAGAGAGAAATTAACTGATGACCCTACAAGCTGATTTAGATGAAGGGGAGCTATCATCCATCATCCAGACAGGATAGTACCAGTCAGCAGATGTGACCAAAGATGGTAAGATGACTGGAAGATATCTTTTATCCAACTTTTCAAACTCTGTCTAACCAAAGTAATAAATAAAATGAAAACTTAACCACCAAGAACTAAAAGGTTTGATTTTGTCATTTTTGTTAGAGGCATGATTGAAATCCTATCACTAGCTTATCATAAAGCAGTTTATTACATTGATATGACATGTTAAAAAAGTGAGTTGTGTGCGGTTTTTTTTTTTTTTTAGTTATTTTTAAAAGGTGTAAATTCCACAGAATGAGAAAAGGTCATGAGGAGCTATTTATGCAAGAGGGTGATTTTCAGTTTTAGAATATATAAATCTGTGGGTTGAATGAAAGAAAAGAAAGTTCTACATTATTTAAATGGATGTTACCTGCCATATCTAAAGTTATAATGAGTAGGGAAAAAAAAATTGTGAGTAGCAAAAGTGGCTATGTAAATCAATGGCAGAATCAGTTGTTGACCATTTTAGTCAAGTGTCATGCAAGCATATTGACTGAAGGAATGATCAAATGGAGGAAAGAAAGAAAAAGAGGTGAGTAGTTATCATTCATGCAATACTTTGCAACCTACTTACATTAAAATACCTCCAAACTTTCTATGATCTACTCTACTTAAAATCCAATAGAAAAACAAAACAAAACAATGAATGAGTGATATTTACAATAAGGGAGTGGACTGGGAGGTGAAAATAAACATAAGACCTCTAAAAGAAAATAGAAACTAATTAAAACGTGGCTAATTTAGTTGACTCCTAATCCCTTTTTCTAAGAAAGATCAATACCTTCAATTATTTTATCAAAATCACCATTTAAGTTACAGCTGGGATCATGAGAAACATGATCTGTTCTCACCATGGAAAATCAATGACATATGCCACATCAAACTGCACTAGCTGAATACTGGGAGAACTACTGACCAAGTTTGGTTTTGAAGCTAAATGCAGTGTTGATGCCTTCAGAAAGAAATAAAGCAAATTCACTGACATGGATAAAAAAAGAATTGGCTGACTGTCCAAAAGGAGGTAGAAGAGGGAGCAGTTGCAGTGTGATGTATAGGAAGCACAGAACTGAAGGAAATGCACTGTATGTCCCATATGGCAGTGGACATAACATTGTATCTGATATGAAAAGTTGCCCCAAAGACCTAAAGGTCAAAAGGGTGGTCAAAAGCTGTGTTAGATGCCAGGCAATTGATCTCTGACCCCAGTGAGCACAACCCCTTCTCCCTAGTGAAATTGGAACTACACAAAGTTGGCCATCAACATAATTCACTATCGTGGAGGGACATACTTAACAATGGATGACAGTGGACCTGGACGACTTAAAATAAGGAAGGAGTTGTCAGTGGAGACAGTGAATGTAGTTTTAAAAGAGCTTGAAGTATTTCTTGAACAAGGACAAGTAGAAGAAGTTATGATGGACATGGTGTTTCAATCAGAATTCCTCCAAATCAGGCTAGAGAAGTAGAATATTAGAAGATATTTCAGGACTGTATACAGGCCAGGTGGAAATGGGATTGTGGATTGAAAGCATTGCAGCAAAAAGAGGTATATCTCCTGTGAAAGCAATGCTTCAGTACGATATAGCACCCAAGGTTGAACATTGCCCAGTCGGCAGGGGCTGTAGAACACACCGACTGAACCTCTGCAGAGGGGTAAGATCCCCCAAATGAGTGTCCTGGATATGACACTAAACAATCTGATGGTGAGGTTCCAGTAATGCTAGAGCTTTGGGGAATGCGGAGCACCCCGTCATTGCCATTGCTCCCATGTCCACTCTGGCCTGGTGTGGTAGCACCTGATAGGGCTCTATCTATGGGTTAAATAGAACTAACGGCATACTCATGCTAAACTGAATTGTTCGACAAAACTAAATAGCTCGAAATATAAATGTTTTTGACAATTAAATCATAATTACATTTAAACTGTGTGCTTATGCTAAACTGAATTATTTGAAATGTATATGCTTTTTGACATTGAAACTATACTTACACTAAACTGAATTGTTTACCATAACTGTTTTGACATTTAACTGTGTGTAAACAGAATCTGTACTTATACTTAGCTGAATTAGAACTGCTTGACTAAACCAAATAGCTTCAAATAGAGATGTTTTTCACAATTAAACTGTACTTACATTTAAACTACATACCTATGCTAAACTGAATGGTTTGAAATAGAACCTACAAATGTTGATATGCCATAAAACCCAACCAACCCAACCAAGGTTGAACACATGAAAGAGACAGTACCCCAAAGGTCTCTCCTTACTAATGAAGATATCTGAGAGATAAATCACCAAATGATAAAAAGGGAGTGGGCCATAACAGTACAAATTGGTCAAAAAGTTTTGGTGAAACTACCAAAAGCATATCCAACACAATAGTGGATAGGAATTGTGATGAGTGGGCAATCACCAAATTTATGGTTCATAGGATGCCACAACATATTGTGGACATAAAGTGAATTCATCTGATGAAGATAAGCCTTGAAAAGTTAGATGGAAATGTATTGATGTCAATACTAAGATCCCAAAGAGAGACACACCAAGCATGGACACTTTCACATGATGTAATCATATGAAAGTGGTCTTAAATATGAGTGGGGAGCTTTTTTTTTCTTTTTTTAATGAAAGAAAAGAAAATTCTCGATCATTTATAATGGATGTTACTTGTACTTACAGAATGGACCTTTCGTAGTACATAGGGTTAGATATGTTATTTGACCATGGGGTTATGTGTGTGTGTATATATATATATATATATATATATATATTGAAAAAAAAACATCTGTGTATGTGCATATATATATATATATAAGCAAATTTGTGAGCATGTGTGTTAGCTTATGTTGAGTATGTGCTGTGGATGGATGTGTGTGCACATAGATGAATATCACAGTACACATGAGTAGGTAGGTACATATTTGTATGTACATATGTGCATAGTTATGTATCTACATAAGTTTAAGCATATGTTGAGTATGTGTATTTTGGGCATCGATGAGTGTTTGTGTGGTGACTACTCATTCACTTCTCCCAGTCTAAGTGGAGATGGTCAGATAATTATAGAAACAGCCCAAGCTGCAACTTGAGAATTCAATTTTACATTCTTTTTTTCTTTTCATTAAGGGTGTTCTGGTGAAGTACAGTCTGGCTATATTTTTACATCAAATCTATGGGTTGCCTAGGTCAGGATGTAGGGAAAGATTTACTCCCATATATATATATATATATATATATATATATATATATATATACACAAAGAGGTGTAGTTAATTGGTTATATAGATCCAACTAGGACAAAGTGACACTAGGATCCATGTCATGTCAAGTCTGAAAACTGAGCAGTGGCAAGTTAGAATTTGCACTGCACATGTGGGAATGTAAGAAGAACTAAGAAATGGTTTCAAATTGGCATACACTCCGATCTCTGAGCAAATCCAGTTCTTTGTTTTCTCTTGTGACACAGTCTCAGGTTTTGTACACCTTGATTGGCATCTGCAATGATCTCAGCATGGGGGTACATAATGAGCAATTGCACATGGTAGTCAAGGTGCCTCTATCACACTGCTTTACTCAGAGTTATAAGGGGGGGAGCAAAGAATTGTAGGTAATGAAAATGGTTACATAAGTTAATGGCAGAATCAGCTGGTGACTGCTTTTGGTCAAGAGTCAAGCAAACATATTGATAGACATAATGAACAAACAGCAGAAAGAAAGTATCGCCTGAAAGACAGAGAGGAGAAAAGAAAGATAGAAGGAAGAAATGTGTGAACATCACAAAATCTGCTTTTATCCTCATAGACTACAATCGTATTGTTGCTTTTGCAATAGATAATACAAAAATATGCGATAGAATCTTTGGATCTCATCAGATCTTCAGTAAACCAATAAGCACTAATTTATGTTTACTATGCTACTTATTGAGGATAGATGAAATTAGCTGGGGGCAATTCCATTGGCAATGAACACTGATCTGATGAAAATCATCCTTTCTTGCTTTGACCCAATGACCTAATAAAAACTGTTCAAATGCTGTAATGAAATATATGTTGATTAGGAGGCGGTATTAGTTGTTGACCGAAGTTTGAAGTTTATAATTTTATGTATTTCCAGATATGTCTCAAAATATGTGAGGAAAGAAATAATTTAAAAATTCTGTTCTGTTGGTTTGTGATCAATTTTCACAGTTTGAACTGGGGCGGGGGAGACAAAAAATTTTTAAAAACTCAAAAACATTGGATTATCTTTATATGCTATTTTATTTGGTAAAAGATGAATTTTGACATTGCTTACCTTCATAACATTTACTTACCATATTTGATGGCATATAAGGTGCACTTTTTTACTAAAAATATCTTTTAAAATTTCCCTGCATCTTATATGCCATATGTAGATTTAAAATTTGCGATAGTCAGCTGAAATTAGCTACCTGGCAACTTCTATTAGCTTAGACTTTCAAGTAACTTTCCCATACCTATTGTCATTATTTAAAAGGCTATTATACAGATTAAAAGTTTTATCATTGATAATATTCATTATATTAATTTCATCACATTTAATATTAGTAATTTATTTCCTTTTTCTTGATTTACCCTGCTGAAATTGGGGCGTGTCTTATATACCGTCAAATACAGTAAATGTTAACCACTGGAACACTAAGTAAATGGATATACAGTAGGAATTCTACTACCAAACATCCAAACCTCTGTAATTCACCAAGGCTTTATTAGTATAATTCAGTAAAATCTAGTAGTTCATTTCACTTCACTTGTTTTTGTGAGGACCTGCATTTATGGTATGGGTGATGTATTTTTGCAATCTATATGAAACTGCTAAATTCTAGGAAAGTTTTAGTGGGTGATTGGAATGCAGTCTTTGATCCCAAGATAGACTGGGGGGAGGGACTAGCAGGGACACTAGTACTTAGGTGCAAAATACTTTCTCAAAATTATAGACAAGCTCGATTTTGTCAACAAATTTTGAAATGAGCATGCGAATAGAGTAGTATAGACTTGGGATGGCTTGAACTTGAGGCAACTTTTTAGCTACATTGATAGAGTAGATGAATTTGATATAAAACTTTTCGGTAGCCTAAGCTTTTATATTTTAGCTTACACAGAACATATGTTGGCTGACAACTGGAAATTCAAAGATTTGGCCTTGCCATTTGCAATGAGAAGGACACTAATCTATATTAGAGTGGACTTTCCAATCGTGAGATGGTATTGAAACTTGGTTGAAGTGGAGTTGACATTCCTCAATAATAAAGACTAAGCCCTACTAGTTAAGTCTAGGCTTAAAAGAATGGCAATGAATATAGCCACAAGGGAACTTGGCAATGCTGTTTATTGACATATCACTAGATGGATGACGCTAAACCGCATATAAAGACACGAGAAATTTTGACCCTATTACTGGTACTTTTCTCAAGGGAACTTGGTTTGAACTTGATTCTAATTTGGTTAACTTACCCTTGTCTTGAAGAAATCAAAGTGGCTGGGTGCAAGGAGCCCATAACAGAAGACATTTGGAAAGTATTAAAGAAGGTTGGAATGGACAAACCTCCAGGCACCAATGAGATTCCCTACAAAGTACACTTGAGGCTGTTTATATTTGTACTCTTGCTAGCTATTATCTACATCAACTGGATGAGGCAGGAGTCTAGTCTCCAGTGATGTTGAACCCTGAAGATTTTAGGAAAGGTCTTGGCAAACTGTTTGCAGATGTCTTGCAAAATCTGATTTCTCCTGAGCGCACTTGAGCTGTAAAGAGCAGGATTGTTCAAAACGGTTTTGATTTGGTACACACTTTCTTAGTGAAAGTCAATGAGGATACTACACTGATCCATTTAGATCTGTCCAAATCCTTTGATAGAGTTAACCATTGTTTTCTGGAGATTGTGGGTGAATTCAAGCTGAACTTTCACAGCTATATCTTTCTGTATGTGTATCTTAGGGCTATGAGGAGAGTGAATGGAATAAAGCTAGACTCTTTTGTCTTGTCTTGATCATATTATAAAGGGTGTTCATTATTGCCCTTGCTACATGTTCCTTTGTGGGAACTTTTTCTGCATAAATTGAAGGTGAATCCAGTCCTTTGTGAGGATTAGCAACTTCATTCATCTCAGGAAAGTATTCTACCTGACAATGTTAGTTTGCTTGTGAAGATCAATGACAAGATTGAAAAAGCAAAGAAATTAGATTAGGCTTCCTCTCCTATTTACCATTCTATACAGTCTAGAAAGAGGTCTGTTCAGGTTTGTTTGGTTTCTTAGGAATATCATGGTAGGTTGTGGGATCTGTTTTCACTCCTGAAATCCACTTGTGTTTGCAATAATGTGGTACTGCTGATAGGATGAAACTTTCAGTGCTTAATTGGAATTATGAGAGTCATATGTATAATAATGTGGTGGGGAGGAAAGGAATTCACAGGAGGTGTGTCTTTTTCACTTCAGCTCCTAATCCAATTCTTTAGACATCAGCTAAAAGTGAAAATTGGGATTGAGAGAAAGAGACTCAGCAAAAGGTGAGTCTTGTGTGTTTGTGTCAAGTAAGATGAGCTAATTCAGAATTCAATGTGGAACTTAGTGACCTAGAAAAGGATCTTGGGCTTTTGAAAAGTTGAGTGGACCCACTCCAGGTAAGTTAGAATAGATTTTGGCTTTTCATTTTGTGACAAAGGTCAACTTAACTTGTGTATGAAAGGGAATTTCCCCTATTTTTTTTTTAGTTCCCCATTTTAAGTGTTAACATTCATTCCTTCTTGCTTTTAAATGAGAAAATTGAATACCTTAGAGATGTGGAAAATTTTTGAGGATGTTTATTTGTGTAATTTTCAGTCTTTGTTTAATTTTCCTCCCTACCCATATCAACAGAAAAAGGTGAGAATCATAATGAAATGACTGTGATTGAACACCAGTGTTTTCTTAGATATCTTCTAAAAATCAACTTGGATAGTATAAATTGAATTCCTCTCTCTAAAAAAATAAAAAAATATATATCTATTTCCTTGCCTATGAGGTTATGATTATGTAGAGGCGTATCTCTAATCCATTTGGGAAGCCGTAGCCCTGGAGGTGACCATGTCCACTGTAAGAGTATGGATGTAACTAAAAAACACATCAGATTAATTGGCCATGCATTTACCATGACTAGTTGATTTAGCATTGTGCAATGTGGATCTGTAGCTCAGTGGAAGAGTTTTGGTTCTGCATTGAGAGGTTGCTGGTTTGATTCCCAGTGGGGGGGGGTGATAGTATACACAGCAGATGAGACCGAATAGGATCAAAACAGCTGTCAAGGGGGATCTGTATTTTGCAACAGTGCTTGCAGAATTTTCTGATCATGGTAATTCAATTTATAGATATATATCTAACTTGGATAGGTTTTAGGTTGGGTTCAGAATTTAAATCTATGGTTAAGGTTCCAGGATGGAGGTAGGAATAGAAAGAATTATTAGAGGCAGGTGTTAGGGATTGGTTTTAGTGCTCATTTAGGGTTTAGGTAATTAGCTTGAAGAGTTTGATTTAGGGATTGGCAATTAAAATTATTCTTATTAGGAATAAGTATGTTCAAGACAGGGTTGGATAATAAGACGGGATGAGAGTTGGGAGGGGCATATTCAATGCAGAGTGGAAGATGGGATGGGATATTCAAAGCAGCATTGTAGTGGGGGAGATAATCAAAACAAGGTTGATGCATTGGGTGAGTGATGGGGATTAGGGTTCAAGTTGAGGTATTCAAAAGTGTATAAGATTGAAAGATTTAGTTGTGAGTATCAATTAGGAACATGCAGAGTTAAAAAAGGCGGTGTAAGGGTGTAGTCAAAGATAGTTTGCTCGGATGTTTTTATTTCTGGTTGGCTGGAACATGGATCTTGGATTGAGGGTAGAATAAAGGTGAAATATTCATAGAATGATGTGAGTTTGGAGAGTGGTTTAGAGTTTAAATTGTTTATGCCAGTGACAGAAGACCTTAATGAATACATAGAACTCTCTCTCTCTCTCTCTCTCTCACTCATGTAAACTTTCCACTTATGCAATAATTTCCGTCATAAACAGATACACACAGCAATGCCCACTCATCCTCATCATAGACTTTAGGAATATTTTATACCTTAAGAATTGTTTCATTTGGCAATAAACACACCAAATTGAAAGTCTAAACAGTTGTTTTTCAACCTTCCCCCTACCTACCTATGCCTGAATGTATGCAACACTCATCAAAAGAGAATGGTATGTTTGATTGATATAAGAAAACAGATATTACACTTCGATTATAAACAAAATGCAACAAACAGGACCACAAGCTCAGATAATGCTGTCAAACACCAAAACTTTTGACAATGTATGTACAAAAATTGTGAAAATTTCACTTAAACTTTAAATCTGTTGTCATTTTAATTAATATTAACAGGTGATTTAAAACTTGGTGGTGGTATGTTAAGATTCTCATAATATTGTATCCTATTGCTGATAAAGCAATCCTCATTTCTTTGTCAACAGTTGTCAAATTTTCTCTTGTCTTTATCCTAATATTTGTATAGTAGAGAAAGCAGATTTACATAGTGAAGTTGAAAACTGAAGCAGAATTACCAAAGATTTTTTGCATTTTGTTGGATACTGCATTGAAGTTTAAACCCCCCAAACAATCCAATTCCACTTCAAAATATCTTAAACTTAAACAGCGACCATTCCTCAGTTCAACAACTTTTCTGTTTCTCGCTGGGTTAATTCGTGTACTACAGATCTTATGAATGGACATACCATTTCAAACAAAATTTGCAATTTACATGAGTTTTTAAGGGAGATAATTCATTCGGTGTAACAAAGCGTAAATCGTTAGGTGCTATGGAAACTTTTTTTTTATTTTTCTGTTTTACCTGAAATGATGAAAATTCTGATTGGTTTCTCAATGTTTGTGGTAAAAAAAAAAATACAAAAAGATATCTATGCTAACATCAATAATTTGAGGATAGTATTATTCATAAAAATCCCCAACAATTTAGTTACTCCATCTTGTTATAAGGATTTCCATGAATTAAATTGAGTATCAATCGGAAAAGAATGTTTTTTAAAAATATTGCGATTAAATTTTCATTAAATAAATCAATTGAAATTTTAGAATCACCCACCCTCAAAAAACCTGATTAATGTATTTGAATATCAAAAGTCACTGTCAACACAATTCATAGAATAAAATACATTTCTACTATATAGAAACTATTTACAAAACTTTTTTTATCATTAAATCCATATCGATGCATACCTATTTTCATTATCTACTTTATCTTTGTTATAAAAATCATTGTAAAGGGATTATTGTAATAAAATCATTTCTTTTTTATAGCAAAAATAGCTCCCAATGCATTTTTGTAATGAAAATCGTTGTCCAATTCAATAAAAATGCAGGTGAAATAATTTCTCTGGCAACGGATTTTATCGTAAAAATCATTTGCCATGTACTTTTCCAACGAAGTTTTTATTTTTTTTATTTTTTCTTTCAAGATACTGGGCGTATTTTTAATGTCGCCCTCAAGCAAAACCTACAAGTTTTCAAGGAAGGTAATTCAATCGGTGTCATAGAGTTACTTCCCTTGAATTAAAAAAAAAAAGAAAGACGTGTATACATTCGAGAAACTCATTGCCCAAAATAATTTTTACATCACTGATAAAAATTCTGATAGGTTACTCAAAATTTAATTTGCTAAGCTTTTTGCTTGAATGTGGAAAAAGGTCGTATGTATGTGGCACCCAATGAGACTCGAATTCACTTGAGAAATTTTGCTAGTCTAGTTAGCTGACCATTACACTACTAGAGGCACCCCTCATTGCTCAATGTTAGTGGCTGTTTTTTTTTGTTTTTTTTTAAATGTGAAGAATATTTTTCTTTAAACTATCCTGCAGGGTACATGGCTAAACAGATATAGGTACTTAGTTTAAGAACTTCTTAGTGAAATTATCTAGAGGTTTAATCTTGACTACAGGTTTGTCCAGTCGGTTAGGGCATTAGAATACACCGACTGCAGCTCCACGGAGGCATAAGCACCCCCAACCCAAACGAGTGTCCTTGATATGATACTAAATAATTTGATGGCGAGGTTGCAGTGATGCTGTCTGGCTGTGCTGTGGATTTTCAGGCACCAAATGTAACAATACAGTTTGTACCATCTGGGCACTTATCTTGGGCACAGCATCAACTATAGTACTATGGTTTGGCCCTGCACCAATTATAACATTATCACTTGATCCAGTACCAAATGTGATACTATATTCTGGGGTCAGTTACCATTTGCTATCGTTTTGGTACAGTACTAAATGTAGCAATATCTTGGCACAGCACCACTGTAACAATATTGCAGTCACGACTATCAACGCCGATACCAGTGCCAAATGTAATATCATCGTGCATGATAACACTTGTTGTACCAAATGTAATAATAATGATTGGTCTTATCCTTGTAACGGTGCCAAATGCAGTACTATAGTTGTCATACTATTTTTACTTTGGTCTTGTCATGGTAACAGCACCAAATGCATTTCCAGATAGTCTGTTTATCAAATCTGTCTGAGCTCATGCTGTGTTTGAAAAATTCCCAGCTAGGGAATGACACAATTCATCCGAAACTTCTTTTGATGGTCAGGGTAATCTGTTGGAACCAAGTTGTTGGCTACTCAAAAACAAGAAGCACTCTCTGTTAACAAATAACAATCATTTATTGTTTGATGTTCAGACTGCATACAGTAGCACAAAAGAGAGAGAGAGAGAGAGAGAAGATCTGTTAGGGTCTATGATCAGAAACACAAAGAGCCCCAACCCAACTAAACTCTCTGAATGCCAACTAACTCAACTGACAACTTTTTCAAAATTTGCCAATATATATCTAAATTCAACGTATCTGTAGTGTTATACCATCTTGCTAAGTTATTGCATCACTCACACATGTCCAAATTCACTGTTTTCATCTACTCAATCAAACTTGTGACAAGACATGAATTTATTTTGTTTACAGTTGGGTCTTCTTGTATTGGTCCTTGGTGTAATAAGCTTGAACTTTCCAATTTGACTTAAATTTCCACTCAAAGATTTCACTTCACTTAACAGCTAACTGAAAACAGTTGGCTTTATCAGCACATCCACAGATGAAGAACAATATCATGAAAAATGCTCTGACAAGGATATTTAGTACTGTTAAAATAGAAGCGAAGGTAAATGATGAAGTTGAGATAAAAGAAAAAGTTATAACAAGTGAATTATTGAAGAATTAGGAGGACCAAATTTACCATTTGATATCTTCAACAAACCCCCTTTACTGGAAAATAGAAATATTCGTGAAGTGATGAAAAAGTATCTCACAAGTTCAGAGGAAATGCACAAAGCATATTTGGCTGTGAAGTTATCAGAAAGTATTCGAAGAGCACTGAGAAGACAAATAAAACTTTAAACAAAATGTAATTGTGTTCTGAAGAAATAGTGAATGGAAAAGCCAAGGTTCAGTTATAGGAAAAGATAATGTAGTTGTGACAGATATAAAAGTACTCATGTTTGTATACATGACAATTGCTTATTCAGAGCTTTTGAGTCAAAAGTCAGAATGAAAAGCACAGTGTACACCAGATTCTCTCAAGTAATGTGAGACTAAAAAATATTTGCAAGAATTACGGTGTAATTCACTCAAGATTTCACCAACAACTCCCACGAGATTTCAGTAAGATGGGGTTTCATAAATTACACAAGCTAACACAACCTAACATGTATAAGAATTTATTTCTAAGAAACAAACTGACCAAGTGTGGCACTCAATTTTGGCCTGAGTGGAAAAGGGAGAAGTAATCCCAGACGATGCAACACCAAAAAGCTACCTCATACTACTTGCCGAAAATTCCTATTGGACCCTCAGTACAAAATTGGGGACCAGACTGTTAAGGCAGAATAAAATAGCTAGCAGAAAGGTTTCGTCACTCACTTCTTGAATAGCCAATAAGTATTCTAACAGGCAAGAAGCTTCCCAAGAAATGAAGCTAAAATCAAATGAAAGTCAACTACCGAAATTCTACAAAGTCAAACAACTGAAAGAAAATTCGACCTGAGAATTCTGCTGAAAAGATAACTTTACAGAAAACTTAATTGAAAATTAAATGAAAATTAAAAAGACTCAATTAAAATAAATTGAAAGATAAAATTCAACTCGTGAACTCTGTTTAAAAGACAACCTTTCAAAAGAGTCAAAATGAAAACTGAACCATTTTGACAAAACTAAAAAGAAATTAATATTCAAATTCAAAGAACTTTGTTTGCCAGACACTCTCTCAGATAAGTTTCCATCTTTTCTACCCCTTTCTTTCTTGTTTCTTTTGTATAAAATTCCTTTTCAAAAACTTTGTGTTATCTTTTTGGATCAGTATCCAAACTAGAAAGCTGTAGAACTTACCATTTAAAATTACACATTAAAGACCCCTAAAAACATACCAAGTTAAATACTAAATTTGACTTTAGTTTCATTCTCTTCGTAGAGAATTTCGTACTCTAAATTTCTTTTATATCGCAAATTTTTGTTTTTTAAATTCTATTATATTGCAATTTTTACTCTAAATTCTTTTAGATGGGATATCACAAAATTAATCGAGATTTCAAGACATAACTCAAGATTTTACCAACAAACACAAGATTTCCCCAGGTACCGCAAGATTTAATAAATTACTGTGAGAATTCACCTCATCAGGTGAGACTTTAACTCTTTAAGTGAGATCTCAGCAAATACCATATTTCACCTCTTCATCTGAGATTTCACCACATCAATTTATGTATAATTTGATCAACAAACATGGATTTCCCTTCTTCAGGCAAGATTACATCATTTAATTTGAGATTTGACGAAGTTGTTGTGCTCTATTCAAAAGCGTAAAAAAACCTAAACTGCTCCAATCCCTAAAAAACGCTACACCCAGCTACATCCGGGAATGATGAAATCACTTGTAGCCTTGACCGGCTGCTATAGTGAAAGAAAGAAAAAAAATCTATCTTTTTACAACAATAACAGAGCCAGTTTTGTCAAAGTCACTATCAAAATAAAGTGGATTATCTTCAGAAGCCTATTTCAGGTTAACGAAGGACTGTATTTCCACTTATATATTTTTTATGGACAAACTCTTTGTCCATGTAGCCCTGGCAGAGTGATACAACTTTCGTTCTATTTATAGCCAAGCCTTTCAGCAGTCCTTGGGCTCGCCTTTGAGCATTATGCTACTTGACTGGGACACATTTTGGTTGGATATGTTGGCGAGTTACGTTCCGACCAGGTGTGTCCTTGCTCAGGTGGCAGTCAGTAATGACTGGGCATCCTCGAGCCCTAGGGAGACGTCCCCCAGGCACTATCCCTCTTCGAAGGGGGTTGGTCTTATCGCCTGGTGCCCCTTTTAGGGGAATGCTGATGGGGCCCGAGGCATTTTTTGGGACTGCCGGGCGCATGTGGGTTTCCGTCCTGCGCCCGGACCCATCTGAAAAACGTTCTTGTGCTATACTTGTAAACTTGGTGGGGGGCATATAAAAAATACATTAAAATGAGTCATAAAATAATAGCAATCAGAGATAATACATCATTAAATGTGATAAAGAGAAGTAGGAAAAAATTAGCAGGAAGAATAAAGAAATTCAAAAAGGATAAACAAGGCAAACATATATGAATAATTCAAAGTTAGGTTCATTAGCAATATAAAATGAATCACAAAGTGAAATTTAATCCTAAATGTTGTGACATTATGAAACCTTTGTATAGATTTTGGTGGAGTTCCCACACCTATAGTATATGTTAATCTGAGCTCAGATCATAACTGGAATATATTTCTCAATGATCAGTGTTCAATCCAAGAGAAAAATCTAAATTACAAGCTTGCCATGGCATAATCTTCATTTTCCTTGTTAGTCTTGTGCACTTAATAACATACAAATTCACACTAGATGACCAAGAAACATTTTCTTTTCTCATTGTAGCAAAGCTCCATGATACTTTCATAGAGAAAGGAACCATGGTATATTTATCACTTTAATATCAGAAATTGGGATAGTTCAAACATTCAAATTATCCTCCAATCACAATTTGAAGTCATCTTGCTTTATTCCCTGAACTAGAGCACCATACATCTTACTATGATAAAAAATCATTATGATGTACTGTTTTTGCTGGGACATGATCAAATAAATTACTAGTATATGTTTGTTTTCATGTCCATGTTTGAATTCAACATAAAATTGACTTTTGTCCATAATAAACAAGTTTATGAGTAGTCTGCTGTATTGTTATCAATTTTGCCCCATTTACAAATTGCCACATTTTAAATCAATATAACCACCTAAAAAGGGAACTCAGTTTTTATCACAAAAATTTACTGATTACAGATAAGCTGAATAATTCACAAACACACATTCCCTTTTTTTTTAATTCTAATTTGTATTTATCTTAATTTTTCATCATATTATTACTTTATGTCACATTGTGACATTAAGTAATAATATGAATATGAATATATATATATATATATATATCTGTATAAACTTTCATATAATAAAGGTTTTCGTTTATTGATTCTACTAAAAAATTCTGTAACTGTTTATGATACTATTGTTTATAATATAAACTTCTCAATAATAGACAAATGAAAATTTTAGATGCATTTCTAAAAAACTGTTCTTGTAAAAATGTTTCTGTCTTACCTGAATGGAAAATTTTTGACAGGGTTCTACAGCAGCTTTCAACACTGAATTTGGATTTTAATGGGCAAAGTTAGTCCAATGAATTTTGTATTCATATGTTTCAATAATATATTTTTTGTTGTGCTTTTTCCTTTTCAGTATCAGTCTGTTTTAATTATACTTGATTTCCAGAAATTTCTTGAAGATGAATATAATAAAATCATAAGCTTTCTTATAATGTTGTATTTGGAGATTTGTCGTTAATTTTTGTATTTTTTTTTTATTGAACACCTATTAGGAATCGGATCTATCTTAATTCACAAGTAGTTCTTTCAGTGATTTCCTTATCTTTGCTGTTTTCTTATCACAATTCATTACACAGGAAAAAAATAAAATTATTCAATGAGTTTCAAATCAGTCACATAAGAATTTTTCAACTCATCCATTCTATTCAGGTCACAAAAATATTTCTGCACACACTTCAAACAATCAGAAGTTTGTCAATTCCTTTTGAATTTATCTACTTAATACATCACTCCATAAATCCCAGCCTGACATATAGATGGTGCTACTAATAAAAAATCCATATGATTTTTATAAAGTGATAACCTTCAAGTGGCAAGTCTCAAAATTTGTGCCCGATCAGATTATTAGTTTACAAATTTCAGTTATTTAAGTGAAGCTACTGTTGCAAATTTTCAAAAAATAGGAAAATCATAATTTCCTGTGTTGATAAAGCATTGCTTTCTGATAGGAAAAATACTGTTCAAGCAAAGCTATGGCTTGAAAAGTGTTATTTGGGCTCTACTCTGTTAGAAACAACTATTGAGAGGTGGTAAGCTAACTTTAAACCCAGTCATACAAACACAAATGATGCTGAATGCTCAGGTCGCCCAAAATCGACAGTTGTCCATGAAAACACCAAATAACTCCACAAACTCGTTTGGCCGATCATAAATTGAAGTTGTGTGAGATAACAGAGAAGTTGAAGATATCAGAAGGCAGTGTATTCACCATTCTGCATGAACATTTGTCAATGAGAAGGCTGTGTTCACAATCGAACAAAAACAACACATCAACGATTCAGAGCGCTGTTTGCAACTGTTTCAACACAACAAAAATAAGTTTTTGTTTAACATGTGACAAATGGATAAAACATGGATCCACCACTTCACTTCAGAGTCAAATCGGCAGACAGCTGAGTGGGTAGCAGCATGTGGTAGGGGCAATTTCCCCACCGAAATAGGGACAATAATAAGAGTATTAATCAAGATAGATATGCTGTACAATTAGAAAATAGCAAATGAAAAAAGGTGCATCTTTGAAAAGACTCAGGAGGTTGATTGGCCATGAGGACTTTGGTATATCAAAAAAAATAATATCACGTGAACTTAACAGTTAACTTTAAGTTGGAAATATAATCCGTATTGATTACAGAAAAAAAACCCTAACTGCTAGAAATAAATAATATTCTCAATAATAGATGTTTATATGAATTGTTTATATCAGAATGAAGGATGCAAGAAAATCACAACATGAAATTTTACTTTGGGCAATATCAGAAGGTGGTACACATACTAAATGATGGATGAATCAATTATGCATAGCATCATGTGATTAGCAGGAGGTGAAGATATTCTCAATAAATAAGCCTCACCTCAAACCGATATGAGAGCTTTTGCTGTGACAGCTGAGGCAATTACTCCCAGTCCATACTGTGATTGTTGACGTGTAAGAGACGGCCAAGACCCAGTGTGAGGAAATCATCTCTTGGCGGATGTGACTTCATCCATCAAGAAAACCTGTCTGAAAATGAATCAGGCGTTCTGCAGGCACATGAAACGAAAATCACTAAACAAGCTGCTAAACCGAAAGTTTAGAGTTTGAGTTTTGTTTAACAGCATATCAACTTCTCTGAGTCATTTAATGCCAGAAGGGTTAAATTGCTTTTGTCTTTTATGCATGTTTTAGGTTTTAAGGTATGAGTTTTAGTTATGTTTTATTATATTTGATGAGGTTTAAATGAAGAGATTGATTTCTCTTAGAAAGCTTAAGATTTCCTCTGGTTTGGAGTTTTTGAAGAAGTTCTTTAAATTATTTGTTTGGTAATGTTTTGGGCAAATTCGTCTGAACCTGTCACAGTTTATGAGAATATGTTTGACTGTGAGAGGTACTTTGCATGTTAGACATACTGGGGAGTCTTCCCCTTTTAGGAGGTGTGAATGGGTAATGTGGGTGTGACCAATACGAAGTCTGGAGATTATCACTTCTTTTCTATTTCTTCTATAACCTGCTGGTCATTCACCTATGGTATCTTGAATATGGTGGAGTTTGTTCTGTGTTTGATCATCCCAAGATTTTTGCCATTTCTGAATTATAAGTTTGTTAATAAGTGGTTTTAGGTCGGTGTATGGAATTTTTGTATTGGATATATGTGTCTGGAGTGCTTTTTTTGCAGCTCTGTCTGCCCTTTCATTTCTCTGTATGCCAATGTGGCTGGGTATCCAAGTAAGAATGATGCTATTGTTTTTAGAAAGAGTGTTCATTTTATCTAGTAGTCTTGTGATGAGAGGAATTGATGAATTTTTGCTCTGTAGAGCTTGGAGGACTGATTTGGAGACTGAGTAGATAAGTTTAGAGGATTTATTATGAGCTATAATGTTCATTGCTAGGTCAATAGCTATAACTTCTGCACTATATATTGAGGATTCATTTGGGAGACGTTTTTACAGTTCTTGGTTTTGGAAGACAGCAGCACAATCAACTTTCATTCCCTGTTTGGATCCATCTATATAGATGTGATGGTGGTCTGGGAAGTTGTTTTGGATGTTGAGGAAGTTCTCTTGGAAGGTGATGGGGTGTGTTTTGGTTTTAGAAAGTTTGGTTAGGTCTAGCTTTATTATTGATTGGTTTATGGTCCATGGTGCTGTTTTGGGGAGGAAGGTGTTATGTATTATTTTGAGATTGATTTTAATTTCATTTAGGAGAGTTTGAATTCTTAAATTAAAAGGTTTAATTACCTTTTTATTTTCAAAAAGGTTTTTGTATCTTGTTTCCATGATACAATTATAGGCATGATTTTGGGAGCATGAGATGAGTTTAATATAGTACTGGAGTGCAAGTTTATATCTTCTCAAGGAAAGTGGGGGTTCATTTGCTTCTATGTATAAACTTTCAATTGGAGAGGTAGTGAAGGCTCCTAAGGCAATACGGAATCCCAGGTGATGGATAGTTTCAAGTTCTCTAAGATAGGATTTTCTGACTGCTCCATATATGAAGAAGCTGTAATCAAGTTTTGATCGTATCAGACATCTGTATAATTTGGTTAAGGTTTTTTTTATCAGCACCCCAGTCTGTGTGGGCTATGGTTCTCAGGAGTTGGATAGTTTTATTGCATTTGATCCTCAGTTATTCAATGTGTGAGATGAAGGATAATTTTGGGTCAAGAGTAATGCCCAAGAATTTGTATTGCTGGGTTATGGATATTTCAGAGCCATTTAATATTAGAGTGGGTTGATTACGCATTTTGCGGATTTGGCAGAAATGCATGCATTTGGTTTTACTGTGGGAGATTTTAAAACCATTTTTCATGGTCCATTTTAATATTTTGTTGATGCATTGTTGCATTTTCCTTTCTATGGTCACTATGTTTTTAGAACTGTAACAAATGAGGAAGTCGTCGACATATAATGATCCACTGATTTCTGGGGGTAGGCAGGTTGTTATTTTATTTATTTTAATCATGAATAAGATCACAGATAGGATACTACCCTAAGGTACACCTATTTCTTGTTGTTTTGGATCGGAGAGTGTATTATTTATTCGTGTTTGGAACGTCCAGTCTTCTAAGAAGTGTTTTATAAAAATGGGGAGTCTGCCTTGTAGTCCGAGATCTTTGAGTATGCCATATGGCCAGGTTGTATCATAGGCTTTTTCTAGGTCAAAGAGGACTGCGAATAGATGTTCTTTTTTGATGAATGCATCCCTAATTAGAGTTTCTATATGGATTATTTGATCTATGGTGCTTCTTTTGGCCCTGAAGCCTGTTTGTAGGTTTGAAAGGAGGTTATTGGATTCAAGGAACCATATTAGTCTTAGGTTGATCATTCTTTCGAGGGTTTTGCAGGTGCAGCTCGTTAAAGCTATGGGTCTATAACTGGTAGGGTTTGTGGGATCTTTTTGTTTTTTGAGGATAGGAATGGTTATGGCTTGTTTCCATATAGTAGGGATGTTACCAGATATTATTGTATATATCTAGAAGATATTTTAAAGATATTGTTGGGAGCTTTTTGAGGAGGGTGTAGTGAATTTCACCAGGACCAGGGGCTGAGTTGTTGGATTTGGATATTGAGTTTTGGAGATCGGTTAGGGTGAAGGTTTTGTTATAACTCTCGGTATTGTCAGAAGTGAATTTTATTTTGTTCTTTTCCTCTTTGATTCTGATTGAGTTAAATTGGCTTGAGTAATTTTTTGTAGACAAAACTTGAGAAAAATTTTCTGCAATCAGGTTGGCTATGTGCTTTTCATTTGTAGCTTTTGTGTTTTCTTGAGAGAGGTGATTTATTGGTTTGTTGGTGTTTTTATTTGCTATTTTCTTTATGAAGTCCCAAATTTTTTTTGGATTTGTATTAGAATTTATCTTCGAAATGAAGGTTCTCCAGGAGGATCTTTTAGCATCTTTGATGATGCGTCGGGTTTTTGCCCTTTGCTGTTTGTATTTGTTTAGATTTTCTGATGAGGGGTTTGTCTTGAATTTCCTGAGAGTTGCTTGATGTTCTCTTATTTTTTTGCACTCTTCTGTAAACCATGGTTTATTGTGTTTTTGAGATATTGTGGTTTTGGGGATGGTTTTATTTGCTATGTTAATGAGGGTGTTGGTAAAATGTATTACGGGTTCTTCTTGATTTGTATTTGACTCTGGGATTAGTGTGGTAAGGCATAGTTTTTTGTAGGATTCCCAATTTGCTCTTTTGAAGTTCCATCGTGGAAGTTTTATTTGTGGTTCTGAATTTTTAATTTTAGAATTTTCTATTAAAATTGGGTAGTGGTCACTGCCACAGGGGTCTTTGTACACTCTCCAATTATAATCTGTAAAGATTGATGGATCACTAAGGGTTAGGTCTATGGCAGAAAATGAACCTGAGGATGGGTTGAGGTGGGTCTGAGAGTTCTGATTAAAGAGGCATGAATTATTTCTATTGATAATTTTTTCTAAGATCTGGCCTCTTGTTTGTTGTTTTACTTCCCCATATTATATTGTGGCTGTTAAAATCTCCCATCAAGATAAATGGTTTCAGGAGTTGTTCTATTAGATTGTTTAATTCATTTATGGGGTCATGAGGTGGGATATATAGTGAGCAGATGGTGATGGTTTTATGTAGGGTTGCTGAGACTGTAATTGCTTGCAGGTGAGTGTTGATGCTGATTTTATTTTAGGGGATATCTTTCCTAATTAGGATTGATACTCCACCGGAAACTCTTTGTCCAGTATTGTGTATGTAGTCATATTGTTTGTTCAAAGGTTTTTATATTTAGTTTGTCACTATGTTTTTTGAAGGTTTCTTGGAGGCATATGGCAGTAGGGTTGAGTTTGGCTATTAATAGAAGTAGTTCATCATAGTTTGCTTTGTAGCCATGGCAGTTCCATTGAATTATTTTATGGGCCATGCTTTTTAATCTTTGTGTGTTTGATGTTTATTTTGTTTAGGTGTAGTTTTGGTTTTAGTATTTTGTTTTTTCATTTGGCTGGAATCAGAAATTTCAAAAGTTTCTAGGCTTTTTGGCCTGATTTTGAGGCTTTTAGGGAGTTTAGGGTTTCTCTGTTTTGGAGGACTTCCTTGGCTCTCTGTTTCCATCAGTTTGAATTTATTCTCAGTTTCTATTAGTGAGATTTGTGGTTTATGTTTGGTAGTTTCCTTCTTCCAAGAAGATCTTTTGGGGGGAGTAGAAGTGGGCTCTCAGTATTGTCCAATTTTTTTTGGGAGGAAGACTGTTAGGTTTTGTAGCGATGGGAGGGATGCCTGGAGTTTGTTATTGTTTGGTTTATTTTTTTGGGATTTCAGTTTCGTTGCTATGTGGGTGTAGGTTCTTCTTTGGATCTGGTCCAGCATGAAGCTTAGTTGTCAAGTTGGTCAAGCTTTCCCTTAATAATTCGAGTAGGGTATTTAATTTTTTTATTAGATTTGTTATATGAAAGTGGGGAGTCATTCCTTGATTTCGGGTAGAGTTGTTTGTGGGTTTGACTACATTTGCATAAGTAGTTGTGGCTAGAGAGTTTTCAATGAACTTCCTCGCTTCCGAGTAGGATATATTTTTGGTATGTTTTACTTCTAGTATTCTTTTTTTTCTCGATAATTCACATTCTTTTGAATCTGCTGAATGATTTTGTTCGCAGTTTGTACATTTTGGGGGCTGTTGGCAATCTATGTGGTTTCCAGTTTCTCCACAGTTCTTACATATTGGAGGTCTGGTACACTTTTCTTTGTGATGCCCAAACTTTTGGCAATTATGGCATCTCAAAGGATTTGGGATATAGGTTTCTACTTTTGTTATTAGATAACCAATTTTAATTTCTGTAGGTGGTTTTGGAGTGTTAAAGTTTAAAATATAAGTATTTGTCGGGATTATTTGATTGTTCCTTTTTATAGATATTTGTTTGGTATCAGTGACACCTTGTCTGCGGAGGTTATTTTTTATTTCATCGAAGGTGCACAGGGAGAGGTCTGGGCTTCTCACTACACCCTTTGACGAATTTAGGGTATTGTGGGGGTAAAATTTAATTTCTAAGTTGTAGAATTATTTTTGTTTTAGTAGTAGGGCTGAAAAATTTTTCTTTAGCATGATTGACCGTACAGCCACTGCTTTCTGCTTCGGAGATCTACAAAGGGTTTTCAGCAGGCCTCCGAAAGAGGGCTTGGCATGACCAGCCGATTGGTCGGATCGGGCCTCTCCGACCGCCCATCTAGCTCAGTAAAGGCCAAAGTGGAGTGTTGCTAATCATGTGGCCACTTGGGCAACTGGGTCACAGACAGCTCAGCCACCATCCTAAAGCACCACGAGTCGCCACCCATGGCCAACAGGTCTTACCCCTCTACTGAGGTGCAGTCGGTGTATTCTACAGCCCCGGCCGACAGGGTGGGTTAGTTATTTGTTTGTACATAGATAGCGGTATTTAAAATCACTATCACCAACAATTCAATTTGACATTGGGCACTTGTTTACCTACAGTTGAATGGTCAAACAGTTCTTTTTCAAACAAGTCAATTTTGCATAAGCTGTTTGTTTGTACAGAATTGAGATGTCAAAACATTCTATTTGACCTATAGATAGGACCCTGTCAGGTGCTACCACTCCAGGCCAGAGTGGACCTGGGAGCAATGGCAATAAAGGGGTACTCCGCATTCCCCAAAGCTCCAGCATCACTGGAACCTCACCATCAGATTGTTTAGTGTCATATCCAGGACATTCGTTGGGGGAGTCTTATCCCTCCTCAGAGATGCAGTCGGAGTATTCTACAGCCCTATCCGACAGGGTGACGAAAGTTAACAGAAAAACCATCTCTCTCTAATAACCCAAACTCGAGGTACTGTTATATAAGAGACGTTTCAATTTATTTACTTTTTCTTTATGAAATGTGTTTATTTCATGTATTGTTGGTATTATTATCAATATAAAAAAAAATAAAACCTTTCATAAAATCGGATCAGCTTGGTCATTTTTTTCTGATGCTAACACGATTCAAGACTGATGGTCCTGCAGGTGGACCAGCAGATAATCTTTGGACTCCATAACTACTCAGTAGGATCAATCACAACATGGGCTGTTGAGAGGATCCCCAGAAAATTAGGTCTAACCTGTAACACTGAAATCACAGCCAAAATTGTGAAGGATGGTGATTGAGTGGGGTTAGGTTATGGCGTTATATCAATGGTGAAGTGTCGAAGAGTCGTCATTACATTAACCATTGCCATAACAAACATCATTGCACAGCAGGTCAAACCCGTTCAAAGTGACCAAAGACACAAACATCAGTGGGCAAGTGCTCTTTCACCAAGGCACCGTGTCACAAGTTGATTGCAACGATGGCAAAACTACATGAATTGCACTTCGAACTGTTTCTGGACCCACACTATTCTCCTGGTTGGTTGGTTGTTTGGGTTTTATGGCATATCAACCTTTGTAGGTTATTTAACGCCAAATTCTGTTTATACGTATATACATTCAACCAAAGATTTTTTAGCAAATACTTAGTAGGTATAATTTTCTATTAACAGGATTTCATTTGTTTGCACCTGATTAACCAGTTTTAATTTGTCATATTTTTCATACAACCCTGTCTCTCTCAAGAAGGACAGAACATCATCTATTTTGACGTTCTCAAACAGATCAGTTCAACTATTCACTTTGAAAAATCAGTTTCTGATGACAGCAAAAGTTCTGCATTCTATAAGAATGTGTTTAAGTGAGCAAGTTGTCTGACAGGTCAAACACTGTGGTTGTGATTCCTGTTTCAGTTTGAAAGAGCGAGTAAGCCTTGTATGACCAATGTGCAATTGGGATATAACGACTTGGTTTCTTTTTGAATTTTTCAATGCTGGTCTCCACTCTCCCAAGGTTGGCTGAATTTGGAAGAGTTCATTGTGGATGTTATTGCTCCATCGTTGTTGCCATTTTTTGTGAAGGAATTTATTAATTGTTGATTTCAGGTCAGAATATGGAATCCTGGATTTATCATGGGTCAGACCTAAGACCAATTTGGCTGCCTAGTCTGTTCTTTCATTCCCTCTCACACCCATGTGGCTTAGGGTCCAGCATGTATTTCTTTTCTATTTGACATAGAGTCTAATCTACTCAACAGTTTAATGATAAGAGGGTTCTGAAACTTTTTATTTCTTAATGATAGCAAGACAGAAAGTGAGTCTGAGAATATTATAAATTTCTTATGTTTACTCTTCAAGATGATGTTGAGAGCTACGTCTATTGCACGGGCTTCTGCTGTGAAGATAGAGCTTTCCATTGGAAGAGCTTTCTTAAGAATTGTTTTGTTTAAAACAGCCGCACACGCTGTTTTATTGTTGTCCTTGGAGCCATCCGTAAAGACATAGAGGTGGTCGGGATGGTGTTGGAGAATATTGTGGAATTTCTCTTGATAAGTGCTGGGGTGGATTTTAGTTTTGGAATGTTCATTCAGTTCAAGAATCACTTTGGGAGTTTTAATAATCTAGGGTGGTGTTTGTGGAAAAGTGCTTTCATGTATGTGATTTAGTGGCATTTTTTATTCTTGTAGGGTCAACTTCATCCGAAGGCTAAAAGGTTTTATTGTTTTTTTTTCTTTCAAAATATTGCTTGTATTTTGGGTTGAATGAAGGTGCAGTCATGAGCTGGGTTAGATGGGCAAGATTTCAGCTATATGGAGTATTGATCTGATTAATGAGCCATGTAATTTTAATAATGTTTCTTTGCTTCCTCTCCAGTTAGTGAGCGCTATAGTTCTAAGTAATTGTATGGTTTTGTTACATTTTGTTCTCAAGTATTTAATATGTGGAATGAAGGAGAGTTTGTGGTCAAAAATGATTCTTAGTTATTTGTAGGGTTCAACAATTGGTATTTCAGTGTGGTCAATTTTCAGTACTGGATATAGGAGGAGCTTACGTTGGTTGCAGAAGTGGATGCATTTCATTTTTTCTTTTAAAAATTTTGATCCATTCTCAGTGGTCCATTTGTGGAGCTTATCAAAGCATATTTGAAGTTGTCTTTCTATATGGTTAATGTTTCTTGCTTTGTAGCAGATCAGGAAGTCATCCACATATGAAGCACAGTTTGTTCTGCTGTTAATGTTTTTCACAATATCATTAATTTTCATATTGAACAGCATGACAGACAATACACTGCCTTGAGGTACACCCATTTCTTGTAGTTTTTCTTCCGAGAAAACCTCTCCAATTCTTACTCTAAATCGTCTATCTTGAAGGAAGTTTTGGATAAATATTGGCATTCTGACTTCAAATCCGAGGTTTTTCAGATATCTTACAATGTCGTACTTCCAGGTTGTGTCGTATGCTTTTTCAAGATCAAAAAAACCCTAACACTAGATGTTCTTTTTTAATAGAAGCCTCTCTGATAAATATTTCTAATCAAATCAGGCGATCTATAGGACTTTTCTGGTTTCTGAAACCAGATTGGTATTCTGTTATTAATTTATTGGTTTCTAAATACCAGATCAATCTGGAATTTACCATTCTTTCTAATGTTTTGCAGACACAACTGCTAAGAGGAATGAGTCTGTAATTTTTTGTGTCTGTATTATCTTTGAAAGGTTTGGGTATCGGTATAACTGGTTTCTTTCCAAATTTTTGGTGTGTCACCTCTGTTCCATAAATCATAGAAGATTTGTAGGAGGAAATTTGTGGATGGTTCAGGTAATTCTTTTAGGAACTGATAATGTATTTTGTCAGGTCTGACTGCTGTATTGTGTGCCTTGTTGAAGGATTCTTTTAGTTCTGCTATAGAGAAAGGTTGGTTGTAGCTTTCGGTGTTTTTGCTTTGAAATTTGATTTTAACTTTTTCTGCTTTTGTTTTGATAATTTGAAAACTTTTGCTTTGGTTTTTAGTGGATGAATTTTGCAAGAAATTTTCGGCTAGATGATTTGCTATATCTTTCTCGTCAGTGATTTTCAGATTATTGTGAGTGAAGTGTTTAGTAGGAGTATTGTTATTTTTGCTAGTTATTTTCCAAATCATCTGCCATACTTTTTTTGGCTTTGAGTTACCATTAATTTTAGTAACGTAATTTCTCGATGTATTTCATTTGGAGTCTTTGATGATTTTTTAGGCTTTGGCTTGGCTGTTTTTATAAGTGTTTAAATTTTCTCGTGTTGGGTTTATTTTAAATTTTTTATAAGTTGCTCTAAGTAATCTGACGGTTTTTTTACATTCTTCATTGAAGCATGGCCTATTGTATTTTGTAGAGGTAGAGCTTTTGGGTATATGTTCTTCAGCTATGTTTAACAGTGTGTTCGTAAAATATAAGATGTTTTCCTCGTTGCTTTTATTGGCTTCTTGGGTTAGCCAACAGAGGCATGGAGTTTTGAATCAATCCCAATAAGCCTTTCCCATGTTCCAGCTTGAAGTTCTTTTACTCAGTTCATCAGTGCTGTCTTCTAATACAATTGGTAAGTAGTCACTTCCATAGGTGTCGTCATGTACTTTCCAGTTGTAATCTAGAAACAAGAAAGGGTCACATACTGATAGGTCTATTGCAGAATATGTGCCTGTTGCTGGGTGCAGATATGTGTTGGATTTCTTGTTGTACATACACAACTGATGTTGATTTAATAAAGATTCTATGACTATGCCCTTTTTGTCAGTTTTTCTTACTTCCACAGATCTCATTATGGCTATTAAAGTCCTCCATTATAATGAAGAGTCTTGGTAGTTGTTCTATTAAATTGTTCAGCTCCAATTCCTTGGGTTCTTCATTCGGGGGAATATATACTGAGCAGACTGTTATCGTTTTGTGGAGGGTTGCTGATATAGCAACTGTTTGCATGTTTGTATTTAGTGTAATTTCCCTGGGAGGGATGTTGTTGCTAATGATTATAGATGATCTGCCACAAGGTCTATATCAGTGTACTGTTTTATATAGTTGTATGAATAATAGTTTTTCATGTTGATGGTGGTGGTGTTTTTGAGGTGAGTTTCTTGGAGGCATATGATTGTTGGGCAGTATTTTGTAATAAGTAGTAACAATTCAGAGTAGTTGACCCTTGCTCCAATGATGTTGCTTTGGATTATTTTATTCATTTAGTTTAGATTTTTGGGACTGTTTTGGTTGAGATTTGTTGGTTGGAGTTTTATTTTCAATTTCCATTCCTTTGATCTCTTCAAATTTGTTTGATATGATTATTGGGGTGGGCTGTGTTTGAGTAATTCTTTTAATTGGGTTTTGTTTTTTTAATGGTAATATCCTTCGTTTTATTTTCATTTATATCATTGTTAATATCTGGAGTCATACCAGAGAGCTGTGTCACTTTTCTTTAGTTTGTTCAGTGGTTTTAGGGTTTTCTTCTGTATTGGTATTTGTATTTACTTTTGTTTATATACAAGGCTCGTTTTGTTTCATTTCAGTTGAATGCATTCTTTTAAGGTTTTCTTGGAATGTTAACCATTCATTAGCCTTTAAATTTATCAATTTTACTATTAGTTTTTGGTATTTATCGATTGAAGTTCTATCCTGGGGTGGTTGATTTACTTTTTGTGCTACATTAGCATATGTTTTGGTTCCCATATACCTTTCAATGATTTTCCTTGCTTCAGGGAAGGTATCTTTTGTGTGCTTGATAAACATTATCTCTTTTTCTTTCTTATAAATGGCACAGCTTCTTGAAAAGGCAGGGTGTTCCTCATGGCAGCTTGCACATTTTATGTTCTTGCATTCATTTTCCATACGATCTGGGTCACATTCGCCAGTTTGTCACATACTTGGCGTCCTCTGCATATTTCTTTGTGGTGTCCAAATTTTTTACATGTGAAACATCTCAGGGGAGCTTGTATATACTACTCTACCCTTTCTATTGTGTTGCCAATTCTGATTTCTTTTGGTATTGATAGTTTCTCTAAAGTCAGAATGTATGTATGGTTTCATCATTTCGGTGAATAGAGACTCTTCTGTATTCTTTTATTCCTTGCTTTTTGAAAGTCGTTTCAATCTCTTTCGGTGCTGCTAGTGACAGTTCTTTACTTCTCACAATGCCATTGGAGGCATTTGATTTGGTGTGTGGATAGGCACGACATTTGAGACTATGATATTTCTCCATTTTTTAATAGGTTTCAGGCATGTTTTTGGCTTTCCACTTCCACAAGCAGGTTTCCAGTTTGGAGTTTCTTTACAGTTTTTGGGTTGGATCAACTGGATATATTTTTGATCTAGGTGACAGTTGATCTAATTTTACATCTTGTAATGATTCAATAATGATGAATCTGGGAAAGTCACTTTCTGTTTCTGAGTTGGAGTCAGATAAATATCTTTGGGATTTTTTGAAAGAAGAAGCCATGATTGGTGTATATTTTTCATTGGTCCTATGCTCCACCATCCACCATGGAGTCCAACTTGTGCTGGGAATAAGCCAGTGGGGAACCCATTCACCCTGGCTAAGACAGGGATACATTACCAGTATACTCATATCAAGAGCAAAATTCCTAGCCACTGCCAATTTCTGGTTTTAGTGCCATAAAATTTAACAGTGATCAAAACTCTACTCTCAATAAAATTGATTCTCAGTCCTCACCTTCTAGTACCTATAAAATAAAAGGGTTGGAAACTGTTCCACAAATGCAGACTGAATAGTACATTCGGGAGAAAAACATACAGGTGCTAGGGCATGACAAGACCAGCTGATTGATCAGACCAGGCCCAATCCGACAGCCTGTCAGACCAAGTAAAGGCCAAAGTGGTGCCAAGCCATTGACCACTCTGTTGCCAGATCCATGACTGCTCAACCACCAGAATCACGTCTTAGCACCTTTTGGGTTGCAGCCAACAGGTGGCCCTATCAGGTGGGGTGTCTTACTCCTCGCAGAGGTGCAGTTGGCGTATTCTACAGCCCCAGCCGACAGGGAGAATATTCTCCATATCTGGCCCCCAGCAACTACTGGCTGTTTGCAAGAACCCAAAAGAATGCTCCAAGAAAGAGATTTGGCTCCAATGAAAAAGTGAAATCTGAAACTGAAGCATATTTTGAGGCCAAAGACAAATCATACTACAAAAAAGGGATCACCCAAGAAGAAGGCTATGTTGAATTTGGCCTAAATGTTATTGTTTTATTAGTTAATCCTAACCCAATCATCATTATCTTTTTTTCTTATTAATCAGACATCGTTTGTATAATAATTATCAAAACTAAATATCATGAGTTTTAATTCTATTCAACAGTCCATATGCTATTTGTATTGTCAATCTAATTTTATACTAATTTCCATTAGCTAAAAAGTTGGTATATCAATAATGGTATAATGAGAAAACATACTGAAATACAACAATAAAATTAAAAATAGTTGCTTAAAAACAAATTTAATATCAAAATATAAGATATGATTTTATATAAAAATGAAGTGTTAACACATAAGTTTTTAAAAGATTGTCAAAAATACCTTCCGTGTGTCCGATAATTCTGAGTAAATTGTTTTTTCTTTAATATCCCATTAGCTTACAATTCAATTCAGTATACAAATTCTTACGTGTATAAGATTTACTTCTAAATCATTCACTCATGGTGTTTCTGAATAACTAAATTATATCTTTTTATTTATTTCAGTAATGAGTTCTAAACTCTTGCTCATAATATGCTATAATTTAAGCTTAAAGAAATCAAAGCACAACATCAAAGAAGGTGTTTATGTTAAGGTGAATGTATCACTTCAACATAATACTTCTGTTTAAAATACAATCATTATCTTTAAATCCTCAATGTATTATATACCCAAATAAACACCCAATAATATGTATACTTTTTAAAATTTTACCATAATGATTTATTATCATTAAAATCTTAAATCATTCTAATTCAATTTAGACATTAGATTAATTTTTAAGTATATATGTGTGTGTGTGTATGTTCCTATGTATTTTATTAGTGATAGAATTAACCAGATACTCATGGTAAAAAAAATTATTTGTATATAGAAAATAATACAAAAGTTGTTTGTAAAGAGTATTAAATATAAATGTACTTGCAAATATTTTTAAACATCATCTTTCAATTTTTGAAAACAAATTGGTTTATATTAATTTTTCTTATTATTTCTTGCAGAGACAGACTATGAAGTCACTTGCCAAAATAAATTCATTCACTTTTTGCCAGATGTTGGTTGGTTGGGTCTTATGGCATATTAACCTTTGTAGGTTATTTAACGGCAAATTCATTTTTATGTAAATAATCAGTTCTATTTCAAACAAATCAGTTTAGCATGAGTACATAGTTTAATTGTCAAATACATTTCTATTTCAAACTATTCAGTTTATTCAAACAGTCCTAATTCAGCTAATTCGGTTTAACATAAGTACAGATTTGGTTTAAATAAAAATTCCTCTTAAATTCCTCAGCTTAAATTTTGAAATGACTGTCTTCTCTATTCAATGTTCATTACATGTGTGTTACTTAAATAAATGTTTATTGATAGTAGCATAAGGCAACATTTCTAAAGAACATAAAAGATAACATTTCCCTATCTAAATGACTTTGAAGATTGATAACTATGTATCAACATGGCTGCTGATATATCTGCAACTTGTCTGAAGTTATTCTGCAAATTAAATTAACCTCAGTAAGTCAAAATGTTCTTAACCAGTATTTCTTAAATTTAATCTCATTCATTTACACCTTTAGTAAAATATTTGACCCAATTGTCTGCCATTTTTCATCATTAGTTTTTGAGATATTTTGAATTTACTAAAATGGACAGAGATAGGATAATACAAAAATTCAATAAATATTAGCTTAAGACCTCTGTCATATGTCCATAATACGTTGAAAAATGTGTAAAGGGACAGATCTAACAATTGCTGAAAAACAGAAAATAACAGAGTTATTGTGTGAAAAAATGCTCCCTTGGGAGATATCAAAGGAGCTTTAAAGAAATCATCCAACAATAAACAAGGTTGCCGAAAATATAACTAAGTTGAGAACTTAAACCAAAAGAAATGACTTTAAGAACTTACTTCAAGATGAACACAAAATATAGTGACTTATAGCAAAACAATCACTTTAACAAGTGCTCAAATCTTTGAAAAACCTGAAATTGAAGGAATCAAGGACAAAACATGTAAAATACTTTGCGATTTGGGATCTTCAAAAAAAAAAAAAAAAAAAAAAAAAAAACCTAAAAAAAATAGTAATGCAAATATTTTAATATGGGAAATTTGGGCCAAGAAATACATGAAAATTGACTTTACAAAAGTAATTTTCAAAAACTAATCAAAAAGTGCATTTGATTGACTGGAGGGCTGGGCCAAAGGATGGTTTTTGTTCAATTCACACATGCTAATGGATAAAAGAAAACAAGGAGATGGTAATGTGAGGAAATAGACTAAAATTGTCAACCGGACCATAATTAGATCATTCAAAGTTGATGAAGGAGTTAAACTGAACAGTGTTAACTATTACAATTTCATGAACAAGACTTACTTTGCATTATGGCAATATAACATACTTACTGGTGCGAAAAACTTATGAAATAAATAATACTTTTCTTTCAACGTCAAGAAACAGGACATTTTTAAAAGTAAAAATATCAGAATACTGACTTATTTATATTTTCAGTACACATAAAAAGATTCAAAAGTGATTTTAATAGGTCAGTGAAAAGGTGCACTCTGCACTCCAGCAAGTTGTCAAAACAATCAAAATAAGCAAGCAGCAAGAATATTTTTTGGGGTCTGTTATTGCACTGACCCACTTAAATTCATCATTATCATCATCATGTCATGCTACTCGCACAGATTTCCCTGATTCTTTCTCATCATTCGTCTCCATCATCCACCACTTCTGGCAGGTCTTCTAGACTATATCCTGTGTCCATACAGAGCTGTTGTAGATAGGTTCTAGTTGGTCATCCAACACTTGCACGTCCGTGTGACGGGGTCCATAGAAGAATGTCACTTATGAGTCCATCCTTACTTCTTCAGCAGTGTCCTGTATGTCTTTTACATCTTATTTGGACAGTTTAAGAGATGGGAGGTAGGTGATCATACATTTGCTGTTTTATGGGATGTTGCTTCCAGGATTTGTTCAATATATCTTGTAGCATTCTTGAGCAATTCTCGTCTAGCTTTTTCTCAATACGCTTAATCAGAGTCCATGTAGTGGATCCATTTAGTATAATTGACACAACTACAGCTTCTAAGAAATTGCATTTTATTTTATTGGATAAGTTCAACTTCTATACGTAAATACATTTGATTTGATCCTAACCATACAAATGATTTTCTAAAATCTAAGTTATTTTTCTAATGCTTTTTAATCTATGAGAGCAGTGTTGCAAAGTTGTTTCTAGTTTGCTTTCAAATTTCTCATTGAAATCTCATTCATCATTCAATCACTCCTTCTTTGTGAAGCCTAAGTTGTGGATAAAACTGAACAACCAATAACTAAATGTGTTTGAAATATGATTTTGTGGTGCATACTATTACAACAATAATCAATGGTCTCTGAAGAAGTACAACAATTAATCACTTTATTATATTCCTATAAGATGACAGAAAATTTCAATGAATATTCTATGGATGATGATGATACTTTCAAAAGAATTGTTTATTATCACAAACAAATCCTTCATTAGATCATTAATATATAAGCAATTGAGTTCTCCCTGAGTCTATGCTGTTTTGGTTTCAACAATTAATTTTTTTTCTTTTATTTTCTCCAATGACTTGTAGGTTTTCATGAATGACAATATTCCTAAAAAGTTTTTTCAAAATTATACTATCATCATCACATGACACTCTTCTCATTCTATCAAATACGTTATGCTGCTTACATGTTCTTTGTATTGTAATATTTTGTTATGAATGTCTTCTGCAAATTGATTTTTTCAGTAGAGACACAGTTCATTATATATAAACTTCCCACTCAATAAAAAATGATCATTATCTTTTTTAATTTTTTAATCAAAAGTTTGAAAAAATATAGTTATATAAAGGCCAATATTTTTGTTCTCACTAATAATGAATTGGAAAAAGACCTTGAATGTTACTATACTTGGGCAAACTTGTCTTTTACTTGTTTCTTTCAGCTAATTCTAGATGATGGAAGGCTTCCATGTTTTTCTTTTCATCCTTGGTCTTAGATTGTATTCTTTAGTAAAAAAAAACTTGATTTTACCAAAAATAATAACTAAATGCAACTATAATATTTAGTTGATATTTCAATGATTCATTTTAAACCTAAAGTAATTGCAAGGTATGAGTGTTTCAAGTTTTATCATAGGCAGTAACAAAGAAGGAAAACTACATCAAAGTCCATTGCTGACATTTTGGTTGGCTGTTTGGTTTGTTTGTTTTTTTTTTGTCTATCAGCAGCCTGGGAATGAAATCCGGGAATAGCAATTTTTTTTTTTTAATTTAAGTATAGAAAATTTTAATTCATTTCTCTTATCACTGCGATTTAATAGTCTTTGACATCATGTCATGTGAACATAAAATTGCAATGATTCCAAATTTGGTGAGGACTGCTCCTTTTGAGTAAAAGTAAAAGAAAAGCAGATGTGAATGGTGCAATATAAAATACAAGGGATTTTCACCTTTGAAGAAGAGTTCCATTGAGAGAGCATGAAGTGACCACTAGATTCATGTCACTCTGGGCTCTAACCTTGAGCCAGACTGCCCAAAGTGGAGAGGCAGAAAAAAAGCCATATTTACATATTACTTAGACATGATGTAGTCTGACTAAAATACAACAATTTTTACATTTCGCCGTTAGACGTTGATTTGTCAGGATGCTTTAATGGGGCCTCATGTCAGTGAGGGCGGAGCCAATGTGCAAATAAAACCATCGAGAGGAAGGCCCCGAAACAGTGCACATTCTCTCCTGATGACCCCAAAACAAGCATGGAGTTAAAACTGCTTGGTGGAAATAAGAATGTTTAAAGGAGCGTTTTCTATCCACTCACTTTTTGGTGAGTTTCTCTTACTTGGTAAGTAACTTCCTTCTCCCCCAACACTATGAAAGAAGCAAAGAAAGACTGAGATAAATGGCAATAAAATCTCATGGCTTCCTTCAATCATCTTCTACTTCTTCATAATTATTTAAAGTGTTTGTGTTACAGATTTCTTTTCATAAATTTATGAATCTTCTCTACAAAGCTTAAAAGAAAAAATGTAGAACAATTTTTGAGTAGAGAATAAGGTTCTGGCCATCACTAATGTATGAAGAGATCAAGCCATCAAGTAAACTTTTTTGTTTATATTTCTTTTACACTGATTACCACTTTTCTTTGCAACCAATTATCTAAGAAAACTCCACCTATCTACTAAGTTTTTGTAGGGTGGGGATGAGATGAAACTCCAAATTGAACAATCAATGGAAATGCCAAACACCAACACAAAACACACAGATCAACAAACCTGATATGGCAGAATAGTGAGACGAGTGATGTGACAACATCATGACAGAATTTTCTCTTTTGTAAAATGATTAGCCAAACTCTAGGTACATTCTTTTAAAAAAAGGAGATGGCATGGCAGTAAAATAAAATCTCTAAATGACAAATGAATATTACAGATAACATATACTTATATGTTCTTCTGAAAGTCACAAACATTTTAAATTTTGTAGCTTTTGAGCAATAATAGTTTTTTATCGTACATAGTAATAGAATAAAACCTTCTTAGTTTGTACAACCATTATGCTTAGACAATAATCCTATCAGTCGAAACTAGGTCAGCAAGATTAGGAATTTTATGAAAAGCTTTATAAGGCCGAAGTAAGTATTACCCCATCCCTACCAACTCATCATTAACACAATAAAACTTGAATAAAGGATAATATTATCATCAAAGTTTTTGAACCATTTAAAAGGAACATTAAAAAAAATTCTGGATGATTTCTTTAAAACTTTTCGGCCTATGGAAATAATGAAAATTTAAGGACAAAAACAGTTTACTTCTTTCAGACCATTAAATTTTTTGAAATTTAATGTGGCCATATAAAAGTTATTGTGTCAGAATGCTGCAATAGATTTGGCAAGTCAGTTTCCCAAGGCTTGTGTTTATTAACACAAGTGCTTCTTTTCTTCACTTCCTGTCCTTTTCCTTCCTTCCTTCTCTCCTTCAAGTTGTAATAAAACTTTCGAGCGTGCTCGTCAGTTGATTCACTCAGAAAGAATCTCCCGTTCCAGCTGTCACCGTGCATTTTTATGCTTGCCTGATCTCAAAAGAATTTGCATATGCGCAAATTGACTCTTGCTGGTTCAAGATCTCCCAACATTACATATAGTGCTTGAAGCAGCCATACCTGTTTCTTGCTTCCACTCTACAGGTCAGACATGTCCATGCACATTTCGAAAGTCCAGGTATGTTGTGTCCATTACATTCACACTCCTCCCTGATTTGGGAATCACACAATGTACTGCGCGGAGCAGGTCTCTTTATTCTGCTACTTCGTCTAAGCAGGACACTCTTGGCAATATCTTCATCTTCGGATGTGTCTCTAGGCCCATGCTGACCACGGTCACTGTGATCGCTTTCACAGGGAGCTTGCATCCACCCACACAGTGACTTCCTGACCATTTGCACACCAGTCACCATGAGCTGGATCAGTTTGTGATGATCTCAACACAATTTCTTCAAGCATCCGACGCAACATGGGGTCTTATGTTTCATCGTCCTATCCTGTTGTTACGGCGTTTGCTCTCCGTTTCACAGATGCAGCTGCAATGCAAAGCCAGCCATCTAAGTTTACCGTGCTCCTCCCAAATGTATATGCCCAACACAAAAGCACCACTAGTCAGTTGTTCTGGATCCTTGCAAGACTGCACAAACAGTTCAAGATGTGTCTTCACTTGAGCTGCCGAACACACACTCATTAACAAATATGTCGACGTATGAGGAAGTAGCACTATTGATGGTTTCATCTTGCCTGATCACAGCTTTTACGATGGACCGCATGATCTGTGGAGCTACGTTTAGCCCGAACCCCAAATGGGTAAGACAATACCTCTGCCCTTCAATTTTCACCATTTGGAATGGCCACAGCGACTTGTCAATGGGAATCTGCAGATATGACCGGCGCAGGTCCACTATAGCAGCTTTTGGCCCCTGCTGTCATTCCCTCATGGTTTGAGCACACACGTCCGCATTCGCCGTATAAGCATTCACATACTCGTTCAGCTCGCAATAGTCCATTACTGGCCAGACCTTCCACTTATTTTCCTGTAGCATAGCCATTAATGGTATCAGGCCTTTATGAGGTCCAAGTTCGCTCTCTGGGTATGGAATCAGCCAACCATTCTGAATCCAAGCCTGCAACTCCTGCTCATATTCACCTTGGAGTCGCTTAGGGGTAGGATATTCTGAGAGCCTGTTTTTCAGAGATACACCGGACCATTTCCAAAATGCGGTCCAAACACGCTTGGGCTCATCATATTTGGTGTAAAAGTCAGGTTCATCAAGGGTGATGGCAGCACACATCAGTCTTTCACGCTGAGGAAATCTCACTTCGCCGGTGTCAGACATAGCCATTCCACCTAGTTGTCTGATGGCATTCAGCCCAAGTAGCAGATCATATCCAAGCAGATCCCCATCTACAACCAGAGCTCATACGGCGACTGAAGGTCCCTCCAACCACAAGCAAGGGGACCTTCTTTTTCTCCTACATCTGATAGCATGGCTTGCGTACTAGGGTTTGCGAGCAGCCTGAGTCCACCAGGGCAGTATGCCTTACTCCGTCAATCTGCACAGTGACCGCAGGCAGCACGCCGTTCAGATGAGGTTTGGGGAAGAGACTGGTGCTGAAGATTCGTCCCCTTGTTCATTTCCTGGACAATTTCATGCAATGTGACCCTGTCGCTTGCACCGATAACAAGTGAGAGATTTTCGGGGCCTGGGACTTTCGCACCACCTAAGACAATCTCAAGCCATATGGTTGGGTCCTTGACATATGTAGCATCTCCTTGGAGCTGTGGTCTCATTTTCCTGACATCCCGGTTGTTGAGCTGCTGCAGCTGCCAATCCTGTACCTGTGAAGCTGTCCTTCAATATTGCTCGGGCATGGGCCAATATTTCAGATATCGGTAAGTTGTCTACCCGGGTAGTGTCCTGCAGAAGTTTCTCCGCATGCTCTGGTAACCCAGCAATAAATGCACAGACCAAACCCCATTCTGTCATACCTCTGAACTGAGTCGCAAGCTTGCGTAGCTCCGCCAAGAATAAGTCAACTGTTTCTCCCAGACATAAACGGCGTGCTGCAAACTGCTTATATGACGTCATGGGATTGAGGGAAAATACTGTGTCTTTTATACAAGCCAAGTCAGCCCTCTTTTCTTCACTTAGCTGCTGATAAACTGCATACGCGCCACCCGAGAGGCACATTGGAACTACGCACTCAATGTTCTTCACCCCGCTCAACCGGCACACTAACTCTGCCTTCTCCATCCATTCACCACTGATTGGCTGGGATTGGTCCCGTCAAAGAGGGGAATTAATTTAGGGTCGAAGGTCATAATTGCTGAAATAGCTTGTGTTGGAATGCTGCAATAGATTTGGCAAGTCAGTTTCCCAAGGCTTGTGCATATTAACATGAATGCATCTTTTCTTCACTTCCTGTCCTTTTTCTTCCTTCCTTCTCTCCTTCAAGTTGTAATAAAACTTTTGAGCATGCTCGTCAGTTAATTCACTCAGAAAGAATCACCTGTTTTAGCCGTCACCATGCGTTTTTATGCTTGCTCGAACTCAAAAGAATTTGCATATGTGCAAATTGACTCTTGCTGGTTCGAGATCTTTCAACGTTACATATAGTGCTTGAAGCAGCCATACCTGTTTCTTACTTCCACTCTACAGACATGTCCATGCACGCTTTGAATTTTCAAAAAATTTTCTTTTTCAGCCTTTTAAAAAGGGAAAAAAATGTTGTTCATCAGACTATTTCGTTCATCGGACCATTTCATTGTATGTCGGCTTCTGGATTGAAATTTCTGACCTGGTTGGAACTTCAGATAAGTCCCTTTTTTTTCTTTTTTTTACCTTTAGTTTTTCTTATTTCCCTATCACCCTTTTAGGTTTTTTTTTAGTTGTCCCATCATTTATGGCCGGCCAGTCAGATAGCTCGGCCATGAAGGCCTTATTCTCCCCCAATAAGGATGATCCTCTCCCCCAGAAAAAGAAAATCAAAACACCCTCTTCCAAAAATGCCCCTCCCCCTGACCAAAAAGAAAAATTACCATCTCCACACAAAATTTAAAGAGGAAAATTACCCTCCCCCAACAAAAATGCCCCTCCCCTTGACCATAATTTAAAATCACCATTGGTCAAAAATACCCCTGCTCCAGACCAAAATAGTTAATCCCTTAATTCTACTCCCATACCTCAAGACCAAAATGATAAAAACAACAGAAAATAGTTGGACAGCGCCACCAAAAATTCAGGTCGACATCGATGACTTACTCCAGCAGGCAAAGGCCATCTCCAGTTAAGTGCAGGAGCATGGTCTTATGTTCAATTTGGAGGAAATAAAGCAAGACCAAAAGAAAAGAACGGTGTCTGTCTTTGTTGTGGACAAACGGTCATGTGAGATTGTTAAGCCCGCCAAAGACATGGTACTGCATCAACTATCCAGCCTGGGTGTAAAGGTACAAGCCATAATAGCTAGTAGCTGTTGCGTGGCACCCCTCCCTTTAAAGGGCCGTAAAACTAACATATCCTTGGGACATCGGGGGTCTCGCTCATGACGGAGTCATCACGAATGAGATGGCCACAGATTCCATGAGCCAGACCATCAGCGTCCTGACCCCAGCCATGTTCAGTTTGGGCACTCAACCTCTGTAAATGTTCATGATGGATTTAAGGCTTGCTAGTTTGAACGGCATTGATATATGTTGTTTACAGGAGACTTGCTTTGACTCCAACTTCCATGAAGGTATTCTGTCAAGGGACTATTTGTCCTTCTCAGCATATTTTGATGGTCGTTCCAGAGGTGTCACCTGGCTGATAAGTAGACGTCTGGTCGCTACGTGTGCTCTTGTTCTTTCAGATCCAGCAGGCAGACTTTGTATTCTGGATGTTACCATAAAGGATAAGGCGTTTCGGCTGAATGGGGTTTATGGGCCCAATGCTATTAGTGAGCTCCCTGCCTTTTTCTGGTGCATCGAGCCATACGTAATACCATGAAAGCGGGTAATTTTAGTGGGAGATTGGAACGCCGTCCTTGAGCCAAATTTAAACAGAGGGGCTAGTAGTACGGGTACCAACACCTTGGATGCCAGACATTTTCACGAATTTGTCAAACGACTTGATCTTGTTGACAAATTTCGCTAAAGGCATCCAAATAAGATAACTTGGATTTGTACCAGTAGGGGCGCCTCGGCTCAGCTTTACAGCCGAGTGTTAGGCGAGTCAACCTAGATTATTTAGGTGGTCCAAGTTTTGATCTCCATAAAGATTCCAACCACAAATTCTTATGTGCATTGATTAGGTTAGATAAGGCTAGAACTAGGAAGTCTGGTTACTGGAAGTTCAACTCTTCCCTTTTGGCTGAGGATGACTTCTGGAACCAGCTAGAACTAATGATAAAGCAGGAACTGACGGGGGGGGGCTATTATTGGAAATAGGTGGTGGGTAACCATAAGGATAGCATTAGATCCTTTGCTGCCGACTATAGTAGGAGACTCAAGTTAGATATGTTAGCGGAGCAAAGATCAATTAAGGATAAGCTAGATAGGGCGGTTTTGGCTGGAGATAGTGGGCAAGTTAACATAGCTAAAGTTGAGCTGGCCTACTGGCAAGTTAAGGAGCACCAAGCTCTGGTAGTTAGGGCTAGGTTAAAAAGAATGTCCTGTGAGGCGATGAATATGGCTCAAGAATTGGTTTGGTTTGTTGTGTTTTATGGCATATCAACCTTTGTAGGCTCAAGAATTATGGGCCGAGGAACTCAGGCATGCGGCTGATCGGCATATCGCCAGTGTCACATCGCCGGATGGGCAACGTCGGACTACAAATGAAGCCATCTGTAAGGAGTTCCGGCAGTATTTCTTGAAGCCCGGACTGAACTCTGCTCAGTTCAACACCTATCTTGCCGACTTCCCTCGCCTTTTGGTGACTGAAGTGGCTGGGTATGAGGGGCACATAAAGGAGGATGAGATTCGGGAAGCACTGAAGTTGGTCGGGTTGGATAAGTCTCCTGGAATCGATGGTCTGCCCTACGAAGTGTACTTGAGGTTGTTGCACATGTTTGCCCCCTTGCTTGACTACCATCTATAACAACTGGCAGGGTTCAATACCCAGATGCTTCACCAGGGGTATAGTGAAGTTGCTACATAAGAACAAACATGGTGGGGATGGGATTAGTAACTTTCACCCTTTAACAACATTAAACACTGACTTAGAGATTTTGGTGAAGATCCGAGCAAATCGTTTGCAGACTGTCCTGCCTAGGTCCACACACTCATAGAAAAAGTCAACGGAAATGCCGCACTGATCAATTTAGATCAGTCCAAGGCCTTGGTAGGGTCGACCACGTTTTCTGGAGGCTGTCTTGTCTGCGGCCAGTTTCGGGTTGCACCTGGATCCGTCTCCTTTATGCGTCCCCCGGAGTCATGGTGGAGGTGAATGGGGTAAGGTTGGAGCCTTTCACTTTGACTTGATTGATTTGTCAATGTTGCCCGCTATCGCCTATGCTCTATATTCTTCTGTTAGAGCCCTTTTTACACAAGCTAAAGGCGAACCTGGCCCTATGCAGCCTCACGTTACCTGGCTCCAGTGAGGTAGCCAGGTACACGGCATACACTATGACGTCAGTGTGCTTGTAACAAGCAGTGCCAAGGTGGAGGAGGTGAGCAAAGAAATCGGAAGGTACGAAGCTGTGACAGGAGCCAAGATTAACCGTGAAAAGTCCGTCAGTTTGCGGTTGGGCTCATGGAAGGGTTGTGCTCTTCCCGGCCCCTTCATTTGGGAGTACAGTCCATGCAAGATACTCGGCATTTGGTTCAGGCCTGATCTTCAATTGGAGAAAAATTGGTCGGAAGTACTGGAAAAGGTTGTAGCTGCAATGGAGTTGTGGCTACATAGGCGGCTTTCCCTAAAGGGGCGGGCTGAGGTGTGCTGCTCGCACATCTACACCCTGGTCGTTTACCAACTTTCAGTGTTTCCAATCCTGTACACCATCCTATACAAGTTAGAAAGGATCCTTTTCCAGTTACTATGGGCTAAGAGGTTTCCTTTGATGCAATGGGAGATCTGTTACCTTCACCCGTCCGAAAGCGGTCTAGGTATGCCGAATGTTGAGACGCGGTGCCATACTTTGCATCTTACTTTCCTAAACCAGATGTGTTCCCAACATATGGTGGTGGGTAGTTTCTGGAAACAATCTTTCCTGTCACCAAGAAGTGGGCATTCTGCTGATGGGGAGACACACTGTTTGCCCAGACGCAAGTGCCCCTTCTATCACAAGTGTCGGCATGCATTGAAAGTTCTCTCTCGGCTGCAGACAGGTCTCTCTGACAGCCGGCCATTGTCAAGTAGGGCATTATATCATTGTTTAGTTAGGGGGGCCACTAGCGATGGTCTGATCAGCGAGCTCAGTGGGACAGATGTGGAGGGTCGCTTGCTGTGGCCTTGGGCCCCCGGGATGAGGTGTCTCAATAATGACGAGGCTTCCGTCACCTGGCTGGTCATCTGGAATGCCCTCTGGATCGGCAAGAAATTGTTTTCAGCGCAACAGGCCATTTTGTCAGAGTGCAGCCGGTGTGGTGACTTGGAGGAGTCAATTGACCATGCCTTCTTTCACTGCCCGGTTGTGCAGCCAGTGTGCAAGCTTCTCAAAGGTTACATGGTTCGCATCCTCAATGGAAAGTTCTTCATCCTGGAAGCCAGTTCTGTGTGCAGCAATGTGGTACTGAGGTTAAACAGACAGGAACATTATGTGTTTCTCTGCTTACTCGGCAATATGCATGTCGTGATTTGGACGATGAGAAAGAAGGAACTCTATGAGGACGAGTCTTTTTCTCCTCAAACCTTGGTGTCTTTTTTTAAACACCAAATCAAAGTCAAAATCCGGTCTGAGAGAAAGAGATTCTCTTCGCTGGAGTTTGGCAAAAGGTCGGTGACTGTTGTGCACTTGTGTCACGTAGTAGGAGCCAGCTTTATCTTCAGCCTCAACATTACAGGGACGTAAGGATCTTGGGTCACCGGAAGTACATGACCGCCCAGCTGAGGTAAGTTAGATTTTAGACCATTTTGTTTTTGTTTGTTCCATTTTAGTTAACTTAGCTAGAGTATGTGAGGTCATTGGCCCCTTTTCTTTTTGCCCCCCTTCTTTTGTTTTACTTCCCCTTCCCTTTTTAAATGACAGCAATTGGAGTTTTCCAGGAGTGCTTATCTTTATTCATTGTTTATTTATTTAATTACCACTTATTTATTCTCCTTCAGCACAATTTTTGGCTGGATAACTCCTCTTTCTGCCATTATTAGTTTGTGGGGGGGACCCCATACTAACTATCATCTTGTGTAAATATTTTGTTCATTTTTCGTTTTTAGGGGAAAATGTATATATTTGTAAATAGCTTTCTTTGATTTTTCAAATTATTGCCCTCCCCCTCACACTGTAAATATGGGAATTAAGTTAGAAGTCCATGGAGCACTAGTGTTGTTTTGGTAAACATAGTTTGATAGTGATATGTTTAACTGAGGTATTATGGTATTTTTTATTTTGGAGATATGTATTGGTCAGTGAATGAATCTAGTTAAGTTAGAGTTTAGGATAGTGTTGACCAGCCTTCACCCTCCATTTTCCTTGTGCCGTATTTGTAATTTATTTTACAATGAATAAACTTGCTTCCACTCTACAGGCCAGACATGTCTGTGCGCACTTTGAATGTCCCGGTACATTGTGTCCATTACATTCACAGTTATGCATAGTCTTTTTTAAAATTAAATGAATGTGAAATTTTCATGAAAATTTTGATACTTATTCGCTTTTAGATGAATTTATGTTTAAAATAGGTTTTTCCTAAAATATACTCGGGGAAATCCTTTTTGTTACTTTTATTTGTCTAGCTAGGCAAGGTGTTCCTACCCTTAATTTCAATCAATAAGCAAAGGAAAAGCCAATTCTCTCAGACTTCCTTTCAAGAACCTTCTTTAATCTTTGAATTCTCAGTGAACAAACCAGTCCCAGACTTTTATTAATTATTTCTACATAATTGATGAGGGTATTTGTGCATAGTCTGCATTCAAATACAGCTTTCTTACAAGTTAGATAGATTATAGAGACTCCAATCATGTCGCTATTTAACTTCCTTGTATTCACTTATTAATTCAATTAATTCAAGTTAGATAACATTCTAATCACAAAAATTGAACCACATTCATCCCAATAAACACTAAAGAATGACCACGCATTAACTCTCAAAAGAATATAACCATCACAAAACAATAAACACTAAAAAGCCTTTTTAGTAATATTTGTTAAAAAATAATGAACACAGATAAAATTATGGTTATACACCACCCCATGTAATTCATTGGTTCAAAAAGCTGTGCTGTAACTTTATATTTGACGTAAACTGGACATTATGCCTTAAAAATGGCTAAATATGAGAATAAACAATAACATAAATAACTCACAAAAGAATATAACTATCACTAAACTTTAAAGAACACTAAAAACACATTCTACTAATATTTGTTAAAGAATAATGAATACAATATAATAGCCATAAACCACTGTACAATGTTTCTTGGTTCCAAAAACTGACATGATTCGAGTTTTGAGAGTGACCAGACATAATGACAAACATTTGTTCATAATTTTCTGATTAAAATATTTCATAATACTGTATATACATGTGAAGGTGCTTTTTTTAATCTTATGTTCTTTTTTGCTTCTTGTGTGAGTACTCTTGATACTAACCATTTTCTCATCAAAAAACATAGAAATACCAATCTACAAGGCTCATTAAATAAGTTTCCAGACTTTTTTCGTGTGGGCACTTTTATTGATTGTACACACATGAAACTCTAGTCCTCTTCGAAGTAATCTCCTCCACCTGCAATGCACTTGATGTAACATTCCAACAAATTCTAGAAGGCCCCATGGAAGTTCTCTTGTGTGAGCATGTCAATGACCTTCGTCACAGTATTTTTCATCTCCTCAATTGTCTCATAACGACATCCTCTAAAGTTTTCCTTGAGCTTAGGGAATAACTAAAAGTCACAGGGAGCAAGGTCTGGACTATTGGGAGGATGAGAAACTGTCTTGATGCCCATCTTGGTCAAATAGTCAGTGACAAAGATGGAGTCGTGGACTGGTGCATTGTCCAGGTAGAAATGCCACTGACCTGATTTGAAGAGTGCTGGTCTCTTCCCTAGGAATCTCTTCCTGAACTCCCTTAAAACCTCAACAGAGTATTCCTTGTTGACTGTCTGTCCAGTGGGAACCCAGTGCATGTAGATCATGTCAGTGCTGTCAAAAAAGGGATCATCAAAAGTTTGTGGGTGGATTTGCTCTGTCTGGCCTTCTTGGGTCTGGGAGAGCCAGTATGCTTCTATTGGGAATTCTGTCTCTTGGTCTCTGGGTCATAGCAGTAGATCCAGCTTTCATCATAGGTCATCAGAGCATCAAGAACTGTGGGATCAGAATTGATCAGTTCGACCATCTCCCTGCTGTCATGACAACGTCTTTCTTTCTGATCTCCTCTGAGCACCCTTGGGACAAACTTTGCACAAATCTTCTGCATCTTCAGTTCCTCGTGAATAATTGTGTATACAGTTCCCACAATGACATCAAACTGTGCGCTTATTGTCTCTATAGACACACGATGGTCCTTATCCATGAAATGCCCCTGGTGTAATGGTTATTGTTGTAGGAAATGCACACGGCAATACAAATTCAAATCCTTGACAAGACTAATTGCATTTCACATAGCACTAATACCCTTGGGAAAGGTATGAATCCAATTATTCTCCCTCCAGCTATGAGTAAATAGTAGGGCAGACTAGGTTCTTCAGCCTTGGTGAGGCAACTAGTCTAGGAGAAGGAAAACTCTGAATTCAAACCTGTTAAACTCCGCTTAAAAATTGACCTTGTGTCATATCCTGCCCGAGTGGAAGGGTTGGTAAATATGCCTATCCATGAAATTCTTTATTTGGCCAATCAACTCTGGTGTTGTGACTTCCTTACTCCTCCCTCACCTCTCATCATCCCTCACAGACTCCCTACCTTCCTTGAATCTCTTATGCTACTCAAAAACTGGTGCAATAACATAGTGAATTTTCAAGAGTCTACGACAAATTCAAATACCTGTACAAAAAAAGTCTGGAAACTTATTGAAGGCACCTCGTATTTTACATTTAACGAGATAGATTTATTTTATTAAGACTTAGTTTGACTTAAACTGTCTCTCAGTAATGACTTATAACCACCAAGAAAGGAAATTCCCTTTTAAAATATTACTGAATTTTATGTTTCCTAACTTTTGAAAAGTCTTTAAAAACCATGTGCCAAGCGTGTTGAATTGTGCACTGAATATGTTGAACAGCATGAACATTTTATTGGTTTTGTTCAGGAGAAGTCTTTGGCAAAATCCATGTAATTTACCAGGGTCTCAACTAGTTAAAATTAAGTTTGAATCCTTTTTTTAGAAATATTTTAAGTTAACACACTGAATATTAAGTTATTACAAGACATTTTGTGTGAGCCTATGCAAAAAGGTGTCCCATGATATATTGAAAAATCATATTTTGTAAAAGTGATAAATGATGTATTCACAATTTGTGACAAAGAGAGAGAGCCCCCTCCCCAAGTGGGTTTATTAATTAACGTTTTTAAGGGATTGGAATAAATTTACTACTTAAATGGATAGAAGGGTAATTCCAGAAATAAGGTTTTTTTTTTGTTTTTTTTTTAATACAGAGAAATAAAAGGAATTTCCATTTTTTTTCCCCCCTTTTTGAATTACGTTTCTGGGGTTGAGTTTGTTAGTTAAGGGAGGTGATGGTTCGAGGTGGTTGATGGATGTGTTCATTAGTTAAAGCTTACAATAAATGATGAATGGGATTTTGGGTGGTCTTTGGACAAAATCCAGACCCAAGGTTCGAGACAAGATAAGTTGGTTTAGCAGACTTAAGTAAACAATGGCTGCAGGAAAATTCAGCAGGGAATCCAAATTCATATTTAATACCACTTGAAAAGCAGTCACCTGCAGAGTTTCAGAGATTATACAAAAATTCATGGTGGTCAAAGCAATTTACATGGTGGGGCAAAAAATTGTCTATACTCCGCCTTACTCAATATAAGCAGCCAGAAGAGGAGAACTGAGGAGTCAAGAGGGAAGACAGACATTTGTATGATCAGACAGAGACACCGAATGCCGAGAAAACGACTTGTTGAATCTTGCTGGTCTGATCAGAACCAAGAGATGGAAATAGAATCTTTGTGAATCCAGATAATTTTTTCAACAAAGCCGAGAAAATAAACCACCAAGTCAATGTGTCTGGAACAAAAATCCGTAGTTGTCTCCCTTATATCATCTGAATAGATCAGACTGATTTCACCTTTTCTCTCTCTGTCCCTTCCGACCAAACAAGTGGATCTCATGTAACCTTTTTTGTACTGTACACATTTTTGTAATTTCTTTTGTAGCGAGATAAAGACAATAGCCTTTAAAAAAAAAAAAAAAAGGAAAAAGGTTTTACAGGAATCAAAAGTGTTGCTTGTTTCGTTTTGTGTCCTTGTGGTTGTGACAGGAACTATTTTCTTTGTAAATAGCGATTCCGTTCGGCATGGAACCCAGCCTAATCAACTCCCACAATTGGACCATTCTGAGAGAACAGAGCACCACTGTTCAGATCAAAAAATTCACAACGTGACAAATAGTGGTAGTTCTTTCAGCTCAACAAAGAGAACCCGTGTGATTTTATTTCGGCCAAAACTGCCACAGAGAGATGAGATACAGTGGCTGGCAGCTGAGTTCTACATCAGAAATCTGTCAACTTATATCTTTCTTTTCATATATATGCATATTTTCAGTTTGCTGAGCATTAACTGGACCATAATAAAACTGAAATTTGTACCTTCCTTTCAGGATTATGTAAATCAACTTCCTTTTCAAAAATTATATAAACTTTAACAATTGTACAAAAACAAAGAATTTCTCATTCCTATTCATAGAGGAATAATAAATGTCTTATTAGAAAGGTTTATACTTATGGAAAAGATTATCTTCAAAGGGGTATAATTATAACACTTGCATTCCTTCATAAACAAAATAATATCCAATTAAAAACTATGTAAAATAAAATCATAAAAATATTCTTGAGAATATGACTGATATGTTGAAACATATCAGTCATTTTTATTTAGTCATCAGTGTTAGACTTTTAACTGCAAAAACTCAGTCAGTTGCAGCAAGTGAAAATATAAAAACAGGAATTTTCAGTTAAATAAAATAAATCTCTAAAGAAAAAAATATTATGAATACTTTGTTCACTTCTTATAAACCAGTGACCTAAAATATAAGTTAGAAATTTAGGCTAACAAGTTACCTGAAAGAGCAATATTTTACTTTATTTTCCAGGTTTCTTTTTTGTTTTTTCTTAAGTCTACAACAGCAACCCAAAACTGTGCCAACCCTAACCCCAACCCAACCAATGATAATGATATCTAACCTTAACCCCAACCAACATCTGCCAAAAAACCCTAACCCCAAACAACCATCCCAACAGAAATACCTTAACTCCAACTCCAACCCCAACCACGAACCTCCTTAAACCAACAAAACCTTAACTCCTTGCTGAGAAAACCCTAACTAACCCTAAGCCAACCACAAACCATCCAATCATACAATCAACCAACCAACCTAGCAATTTACCAAGCCGCCAGGAAGCGACTCGCCATTTTACAACCATCAAGCATGGAACCAACCAAGCACGCAACCATCCAATAAGCAGCTAAATAGCAAACCAAGCAACCAAATAAACAGCCACCTGAGAAGTATCCAAGCGAGGAACCATATAGCTAATTAATGAAGCAAACAACAAAACAATTAGTAAGCAATGAGCCAACAACTTAAGTAAGCAAATAGCCAGTCATTTAAGCAAGCAACTGACCAACTAACAACCAGGTAACTAAACTAATCTAGCAATCAACCAACCGACTAAAAACTAGCCAAAACAAAAAAAAACCCAAGAAACTAGCCAACCACCTTGCAATTAACAAAGCAAGCAAACACACCAAATGTCAACCACCAAGTATTAAACCAACCATTCAAGCAACCAGCCAATAATTAAGCAATCAATTAAACAGCCAACCAAGAAATCAAAGGGCAATTGATTAAATAACCAACCATCTACCAAGCAGTCAACTAGCCAACAGCCAATCTATCAAGCTACCAGAAGGCAACAAGCAAACTTACAACCATCAAGCAGCCAAATAGCCAACCAATCAAGCAACCAGCCACAGCCAAAGCCAAGTGATAACCCATAAATTAACAAATATCTAGACAAGGAAACAAAGAGCAAATCAATTAAGCAATCAACCGAGCCAAGAAAGGAACTGAATAGCTAATCAATAAAGCAATCAACCAAATAACCAGCAAGCAATGAGCCAAATAGTAAAAAAGTAATGTAGTCGAGGGCAACTCAAAGGTTCCCTTTTCCAATAGCTACTACACCAAGGTGTAGAGAAGAGCACCAACTCCTTTGCTTTGTAAGCCAACAAACAAAGAACAAAATAGCCAACCTATCAAGTTATTAACTAACAAAATAATCAAGCAACTATCAAACAAGGAATTGAGCAACCAGCAAATCAAGGAACTAAACCCAAACCTTTATCCTAACTCAAATCTAACCCTTCCGAAGATGAGTTGTTTAACCAAACTCTTTAAGGGAAATCTGACATTTCTTAAAATCATTTCTCATTTCCTATTGAACAAAGATAAACATCAAATATCTTTTAACGAGGAAGAGTAACTTTCCCTTACTTCAACAAAGTTTTAATCGTGGCCATATCTACACTTGAAAGCGAAATCAATCTTTTTTAAAAAAAAGTTATCTCCCTGTAAATAAATATTTCCATGCAATTTTTTAAAAATTGAGTTATTTCCCTTTATTTTACGAATATTAATCCTTGTTTTCCAGCCTAGCAGCTAAATCAGAATTAATTTAATGCTACCACAGATCTTTTAAAAGATAAAATAAATATCTCAGTTGATAACACAAGTTGTTTCCCTTGGAAGAAATTACAGAAAATGTATGGGGCTGACTTCCACTACAAATCCCAACACATCACTCTAAAACCTAAACCTGTCAACAATAAGTTTAATATATATATATATATATATGACACCATGATTTTCTTTAAAAGCATTTTTAATTAAACTCGGCCTATAACCATGCCCAATTTAAATCTGGATTCTTGCCAACAAAACCAAATCCCAATCATGAAAAAACAATGAGTCATAATGATAGCAACCAGAGAAAATACATCATCAAATGTGACAAAGAGCAATAGGAAAAAGAATTGGCTGAAAGAAAAAAAATCAATTTAAAAAAAAGGATAAACAAGGCAAACATATATGAATCGTTCCAAAGTAAATTTACTCACACAATGAAATCTAATCCTATATGTTGTGACACTATGAGCCCTTGGTATAGCGATTTGGGGGAAGTTCCCACATCAATAGTATATGTCAATCTAAGCTCAGATTATACCTGAAATATTTCTCAAAGATCAGTGTTCAATCCTGAATAAAAGCCAAGACATAAATTTAAGTTACACCCAAATAAATTGGAAGCTTGCCATGGCATAAATCTTCATTTTTCTTGTTAGTCTTCTGCTGTAGATAACTGAGAAATTCCTACTAGATGACCTAGAAACATTTTTTCTCTTTGAAGCAAGGCTCCATGACACTTACATAGAGAAAAGAACATGGCATATTTATCACTTCATTTTTAGAAAATGGGATAATTCAAACATTATGTTGGGCATGAACACAGATCATATCAAAATTATCCTCCAATCACAATTTGAAGTCATTTTGCTTTATTCTATGAACTAGAGCATCATACATCTTACTATGATAAAAATCATTATGATGTGAAGCTTTTTACTGGGTCATAATCAAGTAAATAAATTATTGGTATAGGCTTGCTTTTGTGTCCTTCTCTGAATTCTACATAAAATTGACTTCTGCCATAATAAACAATTTTATGAGCAGTCTGCTGTATTGTTAACAATTTTGCCACACTTACAAAATGCCACATTGTAAATCAATATAACCACCTAAAAAGGGAACTCAATTTTTAACACAAAAATTTACTGATACAGATAAGCTGAATAATTCACAAACACAACTTTCTTACTTTAAATATGTATTTATCTTAATTTTCCTGCATATTGTTATTTATTCACCTATTTCTACAAGAGTAATAATATACATTATTACTTTATGTCACATTGTTAATAATACTACATATTTCTGCAATTATGCATATATTCAGTGAGATTAACAGGAGTAAATCTTTATCATAAGCAGCAAAACATTTTTTACTGGAAACAGTAAATAAGGATGTTTATAATATCCAGCTATCACTTATCTATATCTGTATAAACTTAAATATTATAAAGGTCTTCATTTACTGATTCCACTAAAACATTCTTTAACTGTTAATGATACTATTATTTATAATATAAACTTATCAATAATACACAAATGAAAATTTAATATGCAATTTTTAAAAAAAAACTATAAAAATGTTTTATTCTTACCTGAATGGAAAAGTTTTGCCACTGTTCAGCAGGTTTCAAAATTGAATTTGGATTTCAATGGGCAAAATTAGTCCAATGATTTCAACATTTATGTTTTGAGAATATATTCTTTGTGCTTTTTACTTTTGAGTATCAGTCAGTTTTACTTAAATTTGATTTCCACAAATTCAGTGAAGATGAATATAATAAAACCTTAAGCATACTTACAAGTTGTATTTGGAGATTTGTATTTAATTTTGTGATCTTTTTTTTTCCTCAGTAAAAGGACCAATCTTACTTCATAAGTGGTCCTTTCAGTGATTCCCTTATCTTTGCTGTTTTCTTATCACAATTCATTACACTGGAAGAAAAATAGAATTATTCAATGACTTTCAAATCAGTCACATAACAATTTTTAAAATAATTTATTCTGTTTAGGTCAAACATTTTCCAGCACACACTTCAAACAATTTTCTATCAATATAATTTATCAGAAGTTTTAGCAATTCATTTTGAATTTTATCTATTTAACTGGAAAGCAATAATTAGTGTGAATTGTAATTACTTGTTTAATATAAGACTTGTATTTTCAAACACTTCATGTTAACAACGTTTACATATAATCTCAACATAAATAATGTAAAAATATTTTTACATTTCACATATTATTGTAGAACATTTCTACAAATTGAAATCAGACACAAAAATCAACAAGTTCAAATCTTTTTAAACCATTTTCATTGATACAATATTTAATCTTTTCAATGTTATTTCATTTTCCTAAAATTTTGGAAAGTGAAAATACAGCACAATAAGTAATCTCGATTTTCAATAAAGTTCTTCCCAACCATAACATTTCTTCTATTGCTTTTCCTGCTTTCATTGGAATCATTAATTAATCTCACTTTAACACTCATCTTGTAACCATTCCAATCTTTGGTTTGCTTTGCTGAAATTTTGGGGTATTACTGGTTTAATTATAATATACTATAAACAATACATTAGCAGAATTCTTTTTAAAAACTCAGCATAATTTCTATTTAAATCAGAAAATTTAATTGCATAATAATGCTTTAGAAAATATACGCATAATCTGTTATCAATACTTTCAGATTATCAATTACAAATAATTACATGTCAAGAAATTGCAATATAATTATAGTGCAGAGTTTATCTAATTTAATGCCCATTCCATGGTACATACTCTACTTTATTGCATGGCAAATGAATATTTTTCTTTTCAATTAACAAGTTTCCTAGATATATTAGTGAATTCTTGAACATTACTTCATTCAATAATGAATGGTAGCAATTGATCTTATTTATTACAGAAATACTGACAATACTTTTAAATTTTAATTTATACATGAATGTTTAGTAACTTAAAGAATTTTTATATTAAAACAAAAAATGCTCTTTACTTTCATTAATTCCTTATTCTCTATTTCTTTAAAGATACAGTATAATGAAATTAGTAAACTTTTATTTTTAGTCCAGTTTTTATGTGGGGTGATTATTGCATTGATTGCAATATACCTAATAATAAATTCAGGTAGAATTTACATTCAAAGAAGGGATTTTTCAGCATCATTTGAATGTCTTAAAATTTTACACATATATATAACACCAGTAAAAAAAAATATCAGATACATTTTGGAAGAAATTTATAATAGTAAAAAAAAGATAACATTTTTATGGTAAATACTACACAGAAATATGATTATAAAAACAATGGAAAGACTTTTACACTTTATGTTAACTAACTGTTAATTATTTCCATTTATCCTTCTTTCAAAATGATCATATTAAATTATCCACTTAAAATTCACTCTTAATGCATTCTGATGACATACATAACCTATTTACATTTATAAATATTTCTATATTAAATTGTTACACAAAGTTTTCTTATGATACACATCTATGAACTGACATTGACTAAATCATGAAGGTTATTGTTTGAAGTTTTCACATACTTCATTTTCATTAATGCATACATCTTTACAATTTCAAATAATATTCTTATCATTGTTTTAACAATTTACCCATGTATGTAAAACACATTATATATAATGGATGTAGATGGCAACTTAGAAAAATCAAAAAATTTCATTTTTATAAAATATTGCAGCAAAAGAGAATGGCATTTCATCATTTAAATGTATGCAGGCATCCTTTAGTTGGGTTGAGCATTGTTTTATAACATATCAACCCTTCTGAGTTATTCAATGCTAAATCCTGTTTATATATATAAAACAATGGTTAATTTGTGGGTAACATTTTCAAATGAAACAAATCCTATTTGTTTATACACACTTAAGTAATTTCAAGTATTTTTATCAAGCATTATTACTTTTCATCATCATCATATCGTGCTGGCAGCACGGATATCCCTGACCCTCTCTCGCCACTCCTCCCTATCGTTCATCGCCCTAGGCAGGTCTTCAGGACAACAACCTGTATCCTCACATAGCTGCTGAATGTACGTTCGTGCTGGTCGTCCTGCTTTTGCACGGCCGTGTGTGGGGATCCATAAGAGTACATCTCTTATGAGTTCATCTCTGCTTCTCCAGCAATGTCCTGCATGTCTGGTTCGCCTAACTTGAATAGTTTTCGTGATAGGGGGCAGGTGGCCGTACAGTTGGTGTCTTGTGGGGTGTTGCTGCCAGGACTTGTTCAGGATTGCACGCAGCATTCTTGTGTAATTGCCATCTAGTTTCTTCTCCAGCCGTTTTGTTAGCGTCCATGTAGTGCATCCATATAGCAGTATCGATGTGACCGCTGCCTGGAAGAAACTGCGTTTCATTTTATCGGTTAGGTCTGATTTCCATATAGTCGATAGCCTATTGATAGCTGTCCATGCTTTCGTTAACCTCGTTTCGATGTCCTTTTCGGTTGATTCGACGCTGCTTCCTAGGTACGTGAATTTGTCTACTAGTTTAAGAGGGGTTCCTTCTAGAGTGGAGATGTCCCCCGTTTGGTTATAGCACATATATTCCGTTTTGTGTGCATTAACATGGAGGCCTATGCTTGCTGCTGCTCGTTCCAAACTATGCAGAAGTGTTTCGGCTTGGTCAGGTGTATTTGCCAGTATCGCTATGTCATCGGCGTAGTCGGCGTCGGTAATTGTTGTTGCGGGGTATCTTCTGCTTCTTTTCTTCGTCAGTTCGAAGCCATTCTCTTTGATTTTGTCAATCGATGTTCTAAGTACGTAGTCTAGACAAATGATAAAGAGATACGGAGCCAGCGTGTCTCCTTGTAGTACTCCTGCTACTATGTCGAAGTATTCTGTGTCTCCATCTGGTGATCGTACTTTTACTTTAGTGTTTCTATAGAGAATCGTTATTGCCGCTACGGTTTCTTTAGGTATGCCGTACGCTAGTAGGATTTGTTCCATCTTTCCTCTGTGAATGGAGTCGAAAGCCTTGGTAAAGTCGACAAATATTAATGTCGCTTGTAGGTTCTTTGCCTGTACACCTTCAAGGATTCTGCGGATGGTTAATATTTGTGAGGTCGTGGATCTATTTCTTCGGAAGCCATTTTGGTTTTTTCTAAGTATGTTGTCGATTTTGGGTTCTATTCGGTTTCGTAGTAGGGCATTGTAGATTTTGGCAGCTATGGATGTAAGTGTTATGCCTCGGTAGTTTTTGGCTAATCCGAGGTCCCCCTTTTTAGGGAAGGGGAGTATGCATCCCTTCGTCCATCTATCTATCGGATTTTGATTGTATACTGCGTTGCAGTGTGGGAGCAGTATGTCGTCGAATTGTCTGGTCTTCCATACTTCCGGGGGAATTTCGTCCAGTCCTGCAGCTTTCCTATTTTTAATTTTTCTGAGAACCGAGTCGAGTTCTTCTTGTGTGAACGGTCCAAGTTTAATGTCTAATTGTTTGCTAATTATTCTGGTGATTGGTTCAGGCGTTATTTTTGGTGGGTTTCCAAGTAAGTTTTCGAAGTGCTGTTTCCACAGTTTTATTCTTTCTTGTTGGTTTGCTGCTTTAAGTTTTGCTTTGGCTGTGTTCTTTCTTCTGCTCACTTCGTTTATTGTTTGCCAGGCAATTCTAGATTGTCTATCTTCCACCGAGTCTCTAATCTTATCTATCTGATTTTGAATGTATTCTGTCTGTTCCTTTATATATATGCCTGCTAATTGATATTGTGCCGTTTTTAGTTTTAAGGCATTTGTGTTTGTTGGGTTTTTTCCATAGTTTTTGGAGGCTGTTTTCACTAGTGCACGTTTTTCTCTCACCGCTAAAGTTTCCCATGGGACTCTATATTTAGTTTTAATTTTTGTTGGAATGTATTTTGCTGCTGCCTCAAGGTGTGCATTGACGAAATTTTCGTATTCGTCGTTTGGTGTACTTTTTTCCGTCTTTTCTTGTAGTGTTTCGAATCTGTTTCTTAATTCTAATACGTATTTATCTCTTACATCTTTGTTGTTTAATAGGGCCCAGTCATATTGTTTGGTGGTCGCTGTTCGTTTGTCGTTTTTTCGTAGGCTTAACCGTATTTTCGCCGTGACTATTCGGTGATCGGTGGACACACCCTCAAAAGAGGAGTATGCCTCGCAATTCAATGCACTATTCTTCCATTTCTTGTTTATAAGGACGTAGTCTATCTGAGCTTTAGTATTGTTTGCGTACGTGTATGTCCATAGTTTGCCCTCTCTTTTTTGGTAGTTTGTATTGAGGCATGCTAATCTATTTTCTATCATGAAATCTGTTAGATGTTGCCCATTCCTATTTGACGTGTTGTGGAGGCTGTATTTGTTGTTTCCGTTTTTCCCCGATTTGTGCATTCATGTCTCCGCCAATGACTAACATGTTGTGTTTCGGGATGCTACGCACTAATGAGGATAACTCATTGTAGAAGGTGACTATTTCATTTTCTTCACTAACATTGGTGGGGCTGTAGCATGAGACGATTGTTGCTCTGGGGTTTCCGTTAAATGTAGCTACCATCATTCTAGGTTGTATTTTCTCTATGCTATTAAGCGTTTTTAGTGCTCTAGGTCCTATAAGCAATCCTACCCCTCCTACTGCGGCGTTGACAGAGTTTTTCCATGCGGATATAGTGGCGAGCGACCATCCATTGCCAGTTTTGCCAGTTTATTACTTTTACTTAATATTAATCATTCAGTTTCAGAGTTACATGGTTTCAAATATTGCTATTCATTGTTTGCACACAATTATATGACTTTAAGTATTGCAATTGAACTCTAATATTAATATTTAATATTAATCATTGTTTACACACAGTTAAATGAGTTCAAGTACTGCTATTTAACATTACTATTTCTATTTATCAAGTGTTACTATCTAGAATAAAACTTATTTGTTTGCACATATTTACATTTTGAGGGTTCCTATTTAACACTAATATTTTGATTTAATATTGATAATAATCCCGAGTAAAAGTCTGAATATTTCTAGTTGACCCATAAATAGGTACTACCAAATATGGTCAAAGTGGACTTGAGGGTAATGGTAATGAAGAAAGATTCCACATTCCAGAAACTGCAAGACTGGAGTATAATATGCAGTTAAATATCATATCCAAGACAATAAATGATTTCAAAGTTAGCTGTCTAACACTGATAATTCTATTCAACATTATTCATTTGCAGTTAAATAGTTTAAAGTATTGGCATGTATTACTGATATTTCAATATAATTTTGCACATAGAGACGTGGTATATAAATGATACAGTAAAGGATTAAATACTTCTATTTTACCCAGCAACACTAACATCTACTACTACTTTGGGTCAAAGTGGAACTGGGACTAAAGGAAATGAAGAGGTACTCCACATTCCCCAAACCTCCAGAACTGGTGACTTACCATCTGATGGTTTACTGACACACCCAGGACACACGTTAGTGGGTGGGAGGGATACCACTCAAGTGGGATACAGTTGGCATGGTCTATATCCCCAGTTAACAGGGCATATTCTAAGGAGAAATTAAGCATCAACATAATTGTTGAATTATCAGAAATTATACTTTCACTCTGACTTTGAGTAAATACTTTGTGTTGAAAAATGGAATTTTAATGATTTTCATAATCTATCATTACTTTTCAACATTCATGACCAAATATATAAAAAAATATTAGTTAATATGATTGAATATAAACAGTTATTGAATAAGCTCATTTTTCAAAAAAAAAAAAAAAAAAAAAAAAAGAAACAATTATGAAATTTGAAAATTCATATCTAACAATCCTATTATCAAGATTTTTTGCTTTTCTCTAAACAACAGATTTTATTTTATTATGTTTTACATCAGTTTCCTTTCAAGCATAATAGTGATGGTAATTTTCAGCCATTTACCTTACTAGTAAACCATTTATAATTTTTTCCTCCCTGTTCAATTTAGAAGAATATATTGTGTGCTTTTCCACAGCTATGATGTCTCATATTATTTTTAAAGTCTGAGCTTGACTGCTGCAAATCTTAGTGATATAAACAATTTTATCAAATAAATTTCAAAAGTGTATCATTATTTGTATCTTGAAAACTATCCAGATATTATATATAAATATTTTACCTAAAGACTAATTATAAATTGTTTGCAATATACATGCAAATATTTATCTTTTCTTTTACTTAAGCACTTAAAAATTTAATTTGGTCAAGTTATATATAGGTATCAAGTTACCTCCCTTACATTTGCCTTATGTCATTCATTAGTGCATTCTGCAAGAAAATTGCAAGAAAATTGCATTTTAACTTTAAAAAATCTAATGAATGTCTCAATTGTTTATAGAATTTTTTAAAAATTCTGTCACAATTCGTTTTATTCCTTTTCTTTTTAACACATTTACATGGTGTGCCATTGAAAACTTTAAAGAGATATGATTTTTAATTCTATCATCATCATCTTTTTCCTTATTAATTAGTTTTAATTCTATTCCACAGTCTATATGCTAGTATAATATACTTAAAATACAACAATAGAATTAAAAAATAGTAGCTTGAGAACAAATTTAATATCAATTATATAAGATAGGATTTTACATAAAAATAAAGTGTTAACACACAAATAGTTAAAAGATTAGCAAAAATACCTTGTGTGTTCAATGATTCTGAGTAAATCCTTTGGGGGGGGGCATCACATTAGCTTACAATTCAATTCAGCATGCAAATTCTCACCAGTATAAGAATTACTTCTTAATCATTCAGTGATGGTGTTTCTGAATAATGAAATTATATATTTCATTTCAATAAAGAGTTATTGCTTATAATATGGAATAATTTAAGCTTAAAGAAATTCAAGCACAATATCAAAGAAGGTGCTTGTGTTGAGGTGAATGTATCACTTCAACATAAAAGATCACTTCAGTTTAAAATGCAATCATTATCTTTATATACTCAATATATTTTATAACCATATAAACACCAAATAATATTCATAATGTTTAAAATTTTAACAATGATTTATTGTACTTAAAATCTTAAATCATTCTAATTAATTTTGGTCATTAAACTAATTTTGTGTGTGTATTTTATTTGTGATAGAATTAACTAGGTACTCATGATAAAATAAATCCTTTTTACAAGAAGAAAATACAAAAGTTATTTGTAGAGAGTATTAGATATAAATTTACTTGCAAATATTTTAAACATCATCTTTCATTTTTGAAAACTAATGACTTTATGCTAATTGTTTCATTCATTTCTTGAAGAGACCTACAACCATGTAACTATTTATCTATGAAGTCACTTTCATAAATGAATTCATTCACTTTTTGCCAGATGTTGGCATTTTCCTCTCATAAACAACATGTTCTTTATATAATGATTGCTTAATATGAAAATAGAAAAGTTAAATTCATTTTTGGTTTCAGACTATAGCAATGATTGATTATCATGAGATAAGAGAACATATATTAGGCCTAACAAATGTGGTTGTTGTTTCCAAAAGTTAAAATACATTTCATATCTACTAGAAATGATATAGAGTTACATATAGTCAAAAATTTCTCTTAACCTTATCAAATAACATTTTTAAATGACTGTCTTCTTTATTCAATGTTTATTACATGTGTTTTACTTAAATCAAAGTTTATTAATAGTAGCATAAGGCAACATTTCTAAAGAACAGAGAAAATAACATTTCCTTATTTAAATGACTTTGAAGATTAATTACTACTAAGTATCAACATGGCTACTGATACATCTACAGCTTGTCTGAAGTTATACTGCATATCTATTTAACCTCAGTAAGTAAAAAAAGTTCTCAACCAGTATTTCTTAAATTTAATATCATTCATTTACACCCTCAGTAAAATATTTGACTAAATTTTCTGCGATTTTTCTTGATTAGTTTTTGATATATTTTGATTTTACAAAAATGAACTCAGATAGGTTAATACAAAAATTCAACTAATATTAGCTTTAGAAGTCTGAAATATGTTGAAAAATATGTCAAGGGACAGATCTCACAATTACTGAAAAACAGAATATAACAAAGTTATTGTGTGATAAAACATTCCCTTTAGATATATCAATGAAGCTTTAAATAAATCATCAAAGGATAAAGAAGGTTGCTGAAAATATAAGTAAGTTGATAACTTGAGGCAAAAGAAATGACTTTAAGAACTTGCTTTCTCAAGAAGAATATAAAATTAAGTAAGTCACAGAAAAACAATCACTTTTGACAAGAGCTCAGATCTTTGAAAAACATGAATTTGAGGGAATCAAGGACAAAACATCTAAAATACTTTATGAATTGTGATCGGCAAAAAAAATCTAGTAATGCAAATATTTTAATGTGTCAAATTTGGGATAAGAAATACATGAAATCTGACTTAACGAAAGTAATTTTCACAAAATAAGCAAAAAGCGCATTTGATAGACTGGAGAGCTGGGCCAAAGAATAGTTTCTGTTCAATTCAGACATGCTCATGAATAAAAGAAAACAACTAGATGGTATAAGTTGTTGGCAACAATAATCGATGGCAACGCGAAGGTTCCCTTTTCAATAGCTACTACACCAAGGTGTAGGGCACTACTTCTTTCTTTCGTTTGCTCCACTTTACCCTTGATACATACCTTATAATCCTGAGTGTTAAGGAATGGGATATGAAGTACTGTTTTTTTAATCTTTGGTATGACTTGACCTGGGATTGAACCCTGGTCCTCCAGGTCATGACTGTCATGTTCCTCTTCTGTTGATCCTGTTACCAAGATATCATCCATTACACCCATGACATTTTTAATTCTGGAAAATACTGTATCCAGGTTTTGGTGGAATATGTCATGGGATATAGTTAAGCTAAATGGTAAACATTTTAATCTGTATCTTTTAAATGGCATGTTAAAGGTGCATAGCAGGCTAGATTGATTTCTAGTTCTTGGTGCTACTATTTCTTTTTTACGTCAATGACGCTAAAACATTTTTTCCATGTAGTAAGGGTAGTAGCCTATCTAAGGTTTTGATAGGGTAGTGTCCCATTTTTATGTTTTTGTGCAGGTTCCTGGGGGTCCATACATAGCCTGATTTTGGATGTTCCATCATTGAATGTAGTTATCTGATAGATGATGGAATTTAACAAATCTGTTGGGCCTGCAACTTTGCCATGATGTCCTCCTTTTACATTTTTGCCAACTTTGATTTGTAGAGTGGGAAAATGTGTATAGGAACAGACTGAGGTGGGTGTACCACTGGCCTGAGATTTTCTATCATTTTTATTTGATATTTCTTCCCTGGAAAACATCCTATGTTGAAGCAGATTTTGTGTTTTTCTATAAATTCCTTTTTCTTCAGTGTTTCCAGTCCTGTTATGCTGTCTTTTTATATCATTTAAGTTGACAGGTGATTCCTAGTTCTTGTGTCAGCCTACATCCAAGAACAGAGGGCTGCTTGGGGTGTTTTTATGATGTCCAATCTTGTTCTAATTGTTTTGCTCTTATGAATTATTTTTAGATCGGTTGCCACAATGTCTGTTATTCTTGGACACTCATATATCTTCAGTATTGTATTGGTTATCCTTATCTTTAGTTGGAAGGGTAGCAGCTGCATTTTATTTTCTGTTAGGATGCATGTGTCTGTATATTTATAAAATGAGTGTATACACTTGCAGCTTGATGGTTGTTCTGATTCATCTTCCTCTGAGAAAGCCTCATTTGTCTGTTATTCTTCCTGGTTTTGGACTTCATGAAGTTGTTGCTGCTTTTTTTTATGCATGTTTACAGTACCTGCACTGTGCTGATCTAGCAGGACATTCGTTTCTTTATTGGTGGTTTCTTCCATATCCGCAACATTCTTTGCCTCTTGTTTCAGATAAATTTGGCTGTCCACTGGCCTGATTCTTGTTTTGGGTGGGGTTGTGCTTTGGGGATCTGGTCATTGCTGTTTGCCCAGGACTGCATTTGATTTTGTTGATAAGGGTTTTGTCCCTGGGTTTATGGATAGAACCTCCATCTGTGCTATGGTGCTCTCCTCCATTTTTCCAAAGTTGTATACTTGTTTATAGGTGAGGGTATCACCTATCTTGATGGCATCTCAGCAAACTTGATCAGTTTCTACACTGAACATCAGTGTATACCTCATAATTTCGTCTCATCTTTTCAGGGTACCTAGCCTCCTTGACCAATCGTTTTTCTTTGGTGACAAATTCTTCTATTATCATTTTCCATTGTTTTAGGCCTCTTACGTTGTACCTGATGAGAATTTGGTTATTTTGGGGTTTGCAGTAGTCTCCAGCTTTTCAAAGACTGCGTTGATCCTTAGCCTAACCTTAGGGTTGTTGAAGGTGGCTGTGTTGTATATTTCCAGGCCCTTGTCATCAATCCAAAGAAGCATTTGTGTTACCTTCTTCGCCTCCTCGGTATCATATAGTGGGCCCTTTAAAATCAGCTCCCATTTTTTTATTTAAATTGTTTGAATATTTTGTGAACATCTCCTTGACTTATCCAGTCCCATCATTGGAGATTTGTCTGCCATTCTCACACGTTACTGTTTGTTAAGTATGAGGAACAAGTTTTGTTTATTGATACAAGAGTTCAATATCACAATGTGTGTGTTGAAATGTATGATTTTGTTACTTACACTTTTCTTTGTTGTTTTCTTCTGAGGCCATTTTCTGGTTCTCCAGAGTCCTTGTTCAATTAGGAGTGTTTTAATTAATTCCACTTCTGATACTATGTTGTGTATTTTTTCCACTTCAAGCTTGTGGAGAGATGTTGTAAAATCATGGTACGTGTATGACGGTAGGAACCAGAGGGTATCCTTGGTTTATCTTAATAGAGAAGAGGGAAGAATTACACTGGGTTGCTTCCTTTGGATCTTAGATCATGTTATGACATTCATACTATCATTATCACAAATATTTCTGCTTCTATAAGTTGCACAGAGATAATCTTTATATGAAGATTGTCTTCAATTTTTCTTCTTGTTAATGGCATAAACATAACTATTACATTTGGGAATTTGTGTGAGTGTATATGTGTGCCAATCTTTCAGGAGAAAACTTTCCATCACACAAATTCTAGTGATGCATTAGAGAGGCATGAAAATCTTCTACATAGTCTAGTTTAACAATAAACAATGACTTTAAAATGTAAATTTTATCATTGAGTCAAAATATGCATATATCCTTCTTTATTTGATATAAGAACTACAAAGATATTTTACCAAAACTAAAATCATCCAAAACTACAAATAATATGAAACATCTAAGATGAATTCATTACACATTGGCTAATGTTGTTATTATTATTATAATGATGATGATGATGTATTACGGAGGAGGGGTCTTAAAACTAAGGAGGGGATAGAGTCAGCAAATTCTAAGCCCTATCAACAGCGTGATTGTTTCAAGAGAGGAAAAAAACTAGTAAAATAATGAAATGGAAAATCTTTCCTATCATATAGCTACTGTCTTTTCTTACTTCTCTCACATACACACATTGGACACCAACACACATACATGAACACAGACTCTCACACACACTAACACAAGTACACTCTCATAGTACTGAATAAAAGTTGCATAGTCACACAAATATCCACATTTTACTTCACCTTTATTTTAGGTGAAAGAACACCTCTTTATGGACAAAAACAAATTTTTATTCAAATTAAGAAGCAACTTTTGCTAAAGTATTTTATCATTTATTTTCTCCTAACTGGTAAAAATATTCCTTAAAATTATTAAGAAATCATCTTTACACACAACTTCAATTCTACATTATATCTATATCAAATTGTTTTCCCTTTCTTCAACTTTTACTTTAGAACTTGCTTCATCTTCAGTGTAGCATTTTACCCTATATAGTCTTCACTTTTGTTTCCTATTTTGTTTTTCACATTTCAGTAAACTTAGCATATTATTTTACCTTAGGAAATATATAAATGCTTATGCACATTAAACTTCATTATTAGTGAGAGTTCATAAGTAGAATTGAGAAATGGACTAATTTATGTCTAGGTTTGCTTAATAACTGTGAGACATGTATACCAACTTGTAGAGATAAGTAATTCCTAAAATAAAAAAAACCAACGGACCTTAATGAATGGAGAATAAAACATAACATGAAGAAAACAGTGAAATGAGACAAGGGAAAAAAGGAGAGATAAGCCTTCAAAGAAATGCCATTAATAGTAAGTTCAAGTTTCATTGGTTGCTCCATCTATCAGGCTTTGTGCCACAATCTGTTGCAGCTTAACGAATAATTAACAGCAACAAAAGGTACAGAAGTTTGTAGCGGATGATTTGGTTATCGGATTTTTATTTTGTATCTCTAAACTAGAAATACTTTTACTTTAAATGTAGTCAGAGATATTACTGCCCCTAACAATCCTCTTAATACATTAAAGTCAATATATATTCAAAAAGAAGAAATTAGAATTTTAGAAATATCAGGCCTTCGATGGGCATGCAAAACAAGAAAATAACTACTCTAACAAACACCAACTAAAGAATTTGTAAATATTTAAAGTTTTATGTAAAAAAATTTTAAATAGTTATCTTTCAATCGAAGTGTTTACAGACAATTAATTGTTTTTTTTTTTAGTTTTAAAATGAGCTGGTTTTAGGAATTTTGTCTTGTACACACTAAGCCCATTTAGTGATCATAATTCTGTGGATTTACATTCAGATCAAGCAGGGATATTTTCTATTCAAAGTTCATTTTTTCTTTTTACTTTTTCTCTACATTTACATGTCCAAAGTGAAAAAAAGCAACTGACATTGCAAAAGTCAAAGAAAAATCATTTAGCTATCATCAGATATTTTATGCTGTTATAAAAGATTGGCATTTCCTAGACAAAAAGTGACAGCAAATTTCTTTATTAAATTTCAATACCTATTGCTATTAGCCATTATTATTACTATCATAATTTTACATGTATATATATTTACATATATTTCTGAACATTTCAAATTTGGGCACATATATTTTCATGACAAAATAATTTTACACTAATTTCTTTACGTGACAGTAACAAGAAAAAATGAATTGATAAAAACACTATTATGTTCAATCCTTAAGCAATAGGTAGGATCTTCTGTTATTTACTAAGCTAAGATAATTTGTTGCACAAGGCCAGAAGTTTGGGGAACCTACTGAGACTTGAACTGACTATTAAAAGTCTATTTTAAAAACCATAACACTAAAGTAGTATGGTAGGTGTTCACTGTTACTATGAATATGAACTAGTTATTTGGTAAGCTTAGCTTACTTGTGGCACAAAGCTAGAAATATGGGGCATATAGTTAGACTGAAAGTCACAAATTAACGTCTGCATTAATATACCAGAAAATTTAACAACTGACACCAGAGTTTGTAAATAAATACACAAAACTTTTTAAATATAATCTTAACAGCAAATATAAATATAACAATGTTAACAACAACAACAACAACAACAAAAAGGATTTTAATAAAATTTTCATAAATTTAGTTGAAAAAATTCTTCTTTGAAAATTATGGAGAGATTTTTTTTTTTTTAATGCAATTCATATTTCATCAATTTTGTTCTTTTTTCCATTGATTTCTTCATTGAATATACTTGAAAAAAATTGTTACTCAATTCTGTTTCTTTAAAAAACATTTACCAAGGTTTTATGTTTGTTTATTAAGGAAATTTAATTTGGAAAGAAAAGAAAAATTAAAAATAACAAAAAAAGAAGTTTATTTTGATGTTTACTGTTATATTAGGTGTTTTGTTTTTGAATTTTATTTAACTTTTAAATTGCTTATCAAAGAAAAGTTTAAGTGACTTGATTTAATTCATGTCCTTTTATTATTTTCTAAAATATAACAAATTTAGTGCGTTTTTTTATTTTGTTGTTAGCAAAAATATTAATTTATTTCCAATAAATCATTTTGTTTAAAATATTGTATTCATAAGTAAAGAAAACCAAAATTATGTCAAAATACTTACATTTTCTTATAATAAAAATTCTGGATATCTTTCTTTTCAAAAAATGTATTTTTTCATTGTTAACAGCTGAAAGATGCTTCTTCATGATCATGATTTGAGTGATTTTGCCATCTAACTTTGTCTTGGGCGATTCAGAAATATCTAATAGGCTATAATTATTTCAATGCATTAAGTTGAAGTAAATTTCTTCTTCAATGATAGCTGTGCACCAATCAAGCAAAAATTCCATCAATTGTTCGTTCCTCCTACAGAAGAGAAAAAAAAACATGACGTCAGCATGTTTCATCTGCTTCTTAGGTATTTCTTTCTCAATGTTTTTGATGTTGTCATTGAATTCTTGGAATGAATAGACAATTCTGACAAGTTTTTATCAAACCTGTAAATAAGATAGGTAATGAGTTAAATTGATTGATAATCACTGAGTTATATGGATAAATAAGAAAGATTTTCAGAATTAAAAATGATACATACCTACATAATGAGTGAATAAGATAAAAACTATCCATTTGTGTGGATCTTCTAATGTATTTAGATTTAGTAAACTTTGAGATAATTCCATGTGGAAAAAATTTAAAGAATTTTCAGATATTTTAAACCATTAATGGATTACCATAAATTCAACTAATACTCTTCCTCAATTAAACTGTGACTACTATAGTAAAAACAAAAATTACAAATAAACAATGATTTCATTTCTTTAGTGTCTTGAATCGCAAAAACTGTTAAGATATAACATTTGTTTAGAAGACACTAAGTATTTCAGTTCTAAAAGAGATTTTATTTTTTAACAATTTCAGGAAATTATATAAGGATGAGAGTGACTGACATAAAAAATATCTGTCAAGCAATATTTTCATTGAGCAAACATTTTGTCGAGCATTGCAAAAATAAAATTAAATGTTTTTAAGAAAGATGACTTACTTCTTAAAGAGTTAAAAAAGTGGAAAAATACTGAAACATTGTTTATGAACAATGCTAGGCCATAGAAGCGTATTGGTCTAATATTCTTTTGTCACTATTGCTCATTCAGCTTTAATTTACTTTTTTTCCTCCAACCCCATTTTGGGCCTTGTGCCATTTTTACGAAAACTTTCACAATAATTTCCTAAAAGAAAAGATAAAGCCTGGAAAAAAAAGGTAGAATTCTACCTATTATGGAAAAGTGTCATAATGCTTTAACTAAGCAAAATCAATCTGAAAACCGGGAAGCAAATGAAAAATTGAAATATGAAAATAAAATTGTAAAGCATTATTCAATTATGTAAAATCAAAAAATTCACAAAAAACATTTGTAGAGTAAAAACATGATAAAACAGGTGAATTGACAAACACACCAATTGAAATAGGTGTATGAGCATTATTTTTTCAATCTGATCATTCTTTCTGAGTGTTTCATCTATAACAGGAAAGTTGTTACAAGAAGTGTGAAAATAAAAAGTACGGATGAAATAATAGGACAAGCTAAAGACATAAAGCTGACTGGCGTTTATCTGGTTGGCAGCGAGCGGTTGCTTTTATCTAGTCTGACGGTGTTGTCGAGTGATGCTCTCAGCGATGGCCGGGGATTCAACTGCCTGTGTGACCTCCACTTGCTCTATTTATGTGTTCCCAACTTCAAACACCGGCTCTAGAAAATGCTATTTGTAGAAAAAAAATGATTGGTTGAAAAATAGACCTTCTTTTATAACTGAGAATTTTCTGGGGATTTTGAATAAACTATGCGTGGAGCCTACATGCAGAAGCCATGATTTTCTCAGTTTGACACTAGCCGTTGTTGGGTCAACATCCAGTAGCTGTTATTTTCTTCTGCAGTGTCGATATCTGTTGGTCTGTGTTTTGTGTGTTCTAGTAGTTAGATGTGTGAAGATTTAAGTGAGTGGATCAGAAGAGATTTGATGTATTTTCCTATAACAATCCTAAAATATTTATCATCAAAGGAAGGTTTTAACTATGTAATATGTAAAATGTTTAAGAATATAAAATGATTCCATCTATTTAGAAAACAGCAATCAGAATACCATGAAATAAAATAAATATGGAAAGTATTTAACAACCAGTTTCTTTAACCTTATTCTCTAGCAGATGGGTTTGGTAGTCAGAATTTTATTTTAATATCTCTCAACTAGAAATACATTTTATATCAAATGGAGTTAGATATATAATCACAGCTAACAATCCTCCTTATACAATTAAGTCAATATTTATTCAAAAGAACAAATTAGAACATAAGAATCATTAGGCTTTTGACAAAAATGTAAAACAATAAAAATAAACACACAATCAAACAAATATAAAAGAAATTGCAAATATATAAATGTTTTATGAGAGAAAAAAAAGGGATTATAAATAGTTATTTTACAATGAAAGGTTCACAGACAGAGGTGAATGTGTTCTTTCTTTTTAGTTTTTAAAATGAGTTTGTTTTACAGAATTTTGTTTTGTACTCACAAATTCATTTAGTGGCTTATAATCTTGTGGATTTATATTTTGGATCATGCAGGGCTATTTTAAATTTAAAGTCTTTCATATTTCATTTTTTTTGGTGGTGGGGTGTTTAGATGTCTAAAGTCAAGACAACTTACTTTGCAAAATCCGAAGAAAATCAAAGATACAAGGTCCATAACATGTGGTCATATATCAAGATTTATTTCAGATAATTTGTTAAGTCCTTTTTAAACAAATAGCTAGGTTTTTTGTCTGATAGGTATCACACGGGATCAAAGAGTTTTTCTTTGTCATATAGTGCAAATTTTCTAGCATTTTATTGAGAACAAGTTATGGCAAGTGTCTATTCAAATTCAATTCTTATTTCTATTAACTATTTTTTTTCTTTCTTTCTTTATGTATTTATATCTATGTATTTCTATAGAACTTTGATTGATAAAATCAGAGAAAATGGCTTCAAGCTGAAAAAGAAAAGAAGTAGAAGGTACCCCGCAAAAACAATTACCGACGCTGACTACACCGATGACATAGCTTCACTGGCGAATACACCCAACCAAGCTGAAACACTACTGCATAGTTTGGAACAAGCCGCCATAGGCATTGGCCTCCATGTCAATGCACACAAAACCGAATATATGTGCTATAATCAAACAGGTGACATTTCAATACTAGACGGAACCTCACTGAAACTGGTAGACAAATTTACATACCTAGGAAGCAGCGTCTCATCAACCGAAAAAGACATTAACACACGGCTAATGAAGGCATGGACAGCTATCGATCATATGGAAATCAGACCTGACCGATAAAATGAAACGCAGTTTCTTCCAGGTCGTGGTCATGTCGATACTACTTGGATGCTAACAGCTGGAAAAGTAGATTGACGGCAATTACACAAGAATGTTGCGAGCAATATTGAACAAGGCACCAACTATACGGCCACCTGCCTCCCACCATGAAAACTATCCAAGCTAGACGAACCAGACATGCAGGACACTGCTGGAGAAGCAAGGACGAGCTCATAAGTGATGTACTCCAATGGACCCCGCATATGGCCAAGCAAAAGGATGACCAGCTTGAACATACATACAGCAGCTATGTGAGGATATGGGTTGTAGCCCGGAGGACCTGCCAGAGGCGATGAATGATAGGGAGAGGTGGCGAGAGAGGGTCAGGGATATCCGTGCTAGCGGCATGACATGAAACATTACAAATTCTGGGTTCCACATATCTTTGTGTTAGGTTTCTGAAAATTAGTTATATATCACATATTAAATTTTATCAAGGATGATATAAGTTGTAATTAAGAAGGTTTCTTCAATAGTAAATCTTCATTGTCTAAAATTTTGGAATGTAGTGATTATTAGAGGGAAAGGGAATCTGAGGATAATGTATTTTCAGATTTTAAAAAGGTATTTTATACAGTATCTCATTATAGTTTACTAGGGAAAATGAAAAAAATGGGCAGTTTGAAAATAATATTAAATATGGTAAGTTATTTTTTATTACATAGAAGTATAAAAGTCAAAATTGGTAACAATTATTCTGAAACACAGAATATACTCCTAGTGTTCCACAGGGTTTAGTACTGGGGCCATCATTGTTGAATAGAAATTAAGCAACAGGGAAATCAAAAAAATAAACCAGGAATGCAATGTAACAATTGACTTTAATGCTTCATTTAAAAGGTGACATTCATATTTTCTTGGTTGTATCAAGGGCAAATGGAATGATTAGCTAGATGGTGAATTTCATTTCAAGGGAAGCAAATTTTGTTTTAGAAATATATGAAACCGTTATATGACCATATATCGATTACTGTACACAGGTTCCAGCATTGTAACATTGTGATTGGAGCAATAATAAAGAAAGATGAGATAAATAATAAAAAAAAAAAACAGGTAAGGATTAATTATAGAGGGATTAGAGAAATGAGGATTCACCACTAAAAAGAATAATGAGAGGTGATCTAATTCAAACTTTCAAAATAATTTGTGGAATTTCTAATTATGGGATAGATTTATTCAAGATTTTTTCTCACAAATTAAATTTACTACCAAGACAGATGTTAAAAATTAAGTCTATTAACAAGTGAAATTTCTTGGCCAATATATTTTTGAAACAAAATGCCTAATATAATGAAAAACAGCAATAGAGTAGACAAAAGATTAAATTGGATGATTTCAGAAAAAATGCTAAGAAAAAGAACACAAGGCATTTTTGGGAATAATCAGTTAAATTTATAAACGGATTTGCAACTACATATAGATTTTCTGTGCAAAGAGTCTCTTTCCTTTATCTTAAGGTTTATGAGAAAAGATAGAAGACATGGCCAAGAAGACATAAAAACAAATGAATAAATAAATAGCAACTAGATATACAATGGTCAAGCAAAATTAGTTTATGTAGTACAGAAGGATAAACATTTCAAGTATATAGTAGTCCTAACTGACTGCTGTTAATGAAAACTGACATATCTTTTTCAAAATTATTATTATTATTATCTGGTCCAGTCCACCCCAATTTTTTAAGGGTCAGGTAATAAATACAGTTGCTATATCTTCTACAGGTATAATATCAACCGCTTTTTTCAAGAAATACAAATATCTTATTTCCTTTTTTAGAGAAGGTGAGAAAGACATTTTGTTTCTATATTGTCTTCGGTTTTAACCTTTTTATTATATATATATATATATATATATATATATATATATATATATATATATATAATTATTTCTTGCTTTTCTTTATTACATAGGATACTTACATGTCATCTACATGCTGAATATTTTACATAGTTGCTTCTTTTATTGTCTATGTATCAGTGTTGGAGTATTTACCTTACACTATTGAGTTCTTATGTTCCAACTTTCATGATCACGACAATATATCTCTTTAGCGAGAGAAGAAACTTACCTCCTGGATCAAAGTGTGTAAGACAATGCCTTGCATGTCAAGCACTAGAAAATATGTTCACTTCTGGAGGCAGAAGTTATTGTGGGATAATCTTGTCTCTCATGAGAAGAAATCTACAATGCATGTAAATTTCTATGTGCCGGAAATTGCATAAAAGAGCATGCCAGCAGGAGTAGGTGGTTGTTGTTCCTTGTGGACTGCTTTTTTTGACTGACAGAACGAACGAGTTGACAAGAGGTATACTGAGGAAGGGCTGCTAGTCGTGTGTGTTGTGATTTTTAGTCAACTGAGGCTACCCAATTGTCTGAGGACTGAGCTACTGCTCTTGTTTGGACTAGTTCTACAACAATCTCTTGCCATTCTTGTCTGCATTTTATGCTTGTGTTCAGCTTTCTTTTGCCTTTGACTTTAGAAACTGGTTTACTGAAGTTTTTTTCTGCAAATCCCATTGTACATTCAGTGCATGATGTGTCTATCAATATTGTTTCGTCCTTGTTTTTTTTACTTTCAGTGTCCTTCCTTGGCTTGATATTTTTATGTGATATCAAATGCTGTAATGGAAATTTACTAAGCCTTTTGCTTAGATGTGGCACAAGGCCATATGAAAGGGGCACCCAATGAGACTCGAACTCACTCGTGTAGGTTTGCTAGTCGAGCTTGCTAACCATTACACCACCAGAGGTGCCTATCAAATGCTGTAATGGCTTATGTTTAATTACATTCTTGTCAATATGATGTGTAACATGAACCAGGTAATTCAGTATCTTAAGTAGATTGCTGTCAAATGGGAAAATCTTTCTTATTCTAAACATTGCTATGTGTGTGTTTGTGAGGGCCTGAGGATTAGATTTTCATAAACATGATGCTACCTTCAATATTAAAAGCACCATTCTTGAGTTATGTAACAGTCAGCCTTAGCAAGTAACTATTTTAGCAATTTTTCAAGGGATACTGTTAAATCTATCAGTTGCAACTTCTGGCTCTTGTCTTGTGGGAGGGATCATAAGAGTGGCTACATTGTTTTTTGACTTGTCAGTCACTGTCAAAGATATGAAGAATTTATAATTGATAATGAACATTAGAGTGTAATGTGAATATACAATATCATGCTTCTGTTTCAAAGATATCAATATTTATCCAACCACTGGAATTGATTTTGCTTTCTTCTTCACATAATATCTGTCATATAAACCAAAGCAAGATGATGATTGTAAGACCCTATGACACCATCTTGTTTGAGACAGAATGCAAGTCTATTTTCTCATCAAAATACAACTAAATGCATACTTGATAAATTACATGCATAATACAAGTTTTATCAATCAACATCAATGCAGCAGTAAGATGAATTTTAAAAGTGAAAGGTTTACTTAATATGCAATAATTAATGATTCAGTTAATCAGAAATCTGTCTGGATATCATTGACTAACTATTAGCAAAATATTGTATTTTTGAATAAAAATAGATTTTTTATGATATACTTTAATCTTTTCTTTTTTAAAAAAAAAAAAACAACATTTAAATTCTTTGGCAAGTGGCTTTCCTTTGGCAATTTCTGTCATTATTATTAAGACAGCTAATTTTATTTATTAAGATTTTTTTTCCTTGAAACATAATATTCCTTGAATGTTTTGGTTGATTGGTTTGCATGGACCCTAGAAAAACTCGTGCCTTATATTATATTTCTATTTTATGTTTGGTTGTTTTGTCAGCGTTTTTTTTTTGCCACACGGTTATATGATATCAAGTATTTCTATCTCATAAAAATAATTTGCACAGTTGTATGATGAAAAATATCCCCGTCTAATACCAGTAATTTATACATAACTACATGGTTTCAAGTAACTATTCCCTATTAATAATATTCATCTGTTTAGAGTTATATAGTTTCAAGTAACTAATAATAATAATCCTTAATAAGCAATTATAGCTTCAAGGAACTATTCTTAACACAAATAATTTACACAACATTACATGGTATCAAGTATTCCAATCTAATACAAATAATTTTCAAATAAATCTATATGACACATACATGAAAGTCAAACAAGTAATACCACTCCGAGTCAGAGTAGACTGTCAACGAAGGAGTAGTCTACACTCCCATTAACTGAAATCTCACAAACGGATGCACTTTAATGTCATATCCTGGTCACCCCTTTTATTTGTGAGGTAGGGGGGTTACTATTCAGCAAGGAATAGAGTAAAAGGATTTCTAAGCCCTGTCACAGAGTGACTGAATGTTTTGACACATCATAATCTATTTCATATTATTTCTCCTCTCTCTCACACAGAGAAACACACATGCACACACTCACACTGACATACGGACAGACACGCTCACTCTCTCACACACATATATACACACACACACACACACACACATTCTTAGCTTAGAATAAAAGTTGCGTTGTCACACGTATATCCAGTCTTATCTCGCGTTCATTTTAGGTGGAAGAACACATCTTTATTTACAGAAACGATTTTTTAAATTCTAATTCGAAAGCAACTTTTTGTTTCCCCATTTTGTTTTTCAAATTTCGGTAAACTTAGCATATTAATTTACCTTAGGAATTATATAAATGCTTACGTACATGAAACTTCATAAGTAGAATTGAAGGTAATCGCAAAATTTTTATAACATACTGTTTTTTAAGCACAAATTATGATCTTATGAAAAACTAACTTATTTTGAATCAAGTTTCTATTTATGAGAATATTCAATATTTTTCTCGGATAGAATGATGGACTAATTTATGTCTAGGTTTGCTTAATAACAATGAAACTTGTATACCAATTCGTAGAGATAAGTAATTCCTAAAAGAGAAGAAAAAAACAATAGAGCTTATTGAATGGAGGATATAACGTAACACGAAGAAAACAGTGAAATGAGGGAGGGGAAAAAAAGGAGGGATAAGCCTTCGAAGAACCGTTCAAGTCTCATTGGGTGCGCTATCAGGTTTTGTGCTACAATTTATAAAGCTTAATAAATAATTAATATTAGCAAAAGGGACGGAAGTTGTCATAACACGAAATGATTTTGCAATACATTCTTTTAAGTTAATGTAACAAGAAAAAACTGTAACATTCATTCCCAATCGATAAAAACAGTTATGTTCATCCCTTAAACAGCTTAGATTAGATATACAACAAGGCCAGAAATATGGGGTACCCACTGAGACTCAAGCTCACTATTAATGGTTTGCTAGCCTATTTTACAAACCAGTACACGACAGGAGGTGCCCAAAGTTATTTATAGTAGATACTTATTTTGAAAGCTAAACTTAGTCGGGGAACCCAGTGAGACTCGAACTCACTAGTTAATGTCTGCAGTGATATATAAGAAAATGTAACATTTGACGCCAAAGTAATCAAATAAATAAAAACTTTTAAAATTTAATCTCACCAGTAAATGCAAATATAACAAAACATATTTTAATGAAAGTTCCTGTAATTGTGTCGAAAAAAATTCTTTATTGAAAACTTTGGTGGAAATTTATTTTTTCATTTATTTTTTTTTATCATTATTCATGTATTTTACCCTGTGCCAATTTTTTTTTTTTTTTTAAGTTTTCATCATTTAACAATCACTGAATAAATCTTTGGTACTTAAAATAAAAGTTTGTTCTTTATGAATGATTTAATTTGGATTTGGAAAGAAAAGAAAAATTACAAGCAACGTAAAAAATATTTTTGTTTACTGTTTTGTTTAAATTTTAATACTATATTCTTTAAATTGGTTTTCAAAGAAAAGTTTAAGTGACTTGATTTAATTCGCATTTATTTATCATTTTCAAAAATAAAAAATTGTTTTTTTTTTTTTTTTTTTTTTTTTTTGTTATTAAAAATATTATTTTATTTTCCATCAATCTTTTCTTTCCAAAATATTGTATTCGTAAGAAATAAAAACAGTAAAATTAAGTAAAAATACTTACATTTACTAAGAATGAAAATTTCGAACAAATTTCTTCTCGCAAAATAAATTATTTCTTTGTTAGCAGCTGAAAAATGCTTGATATGATGATGATCTGAGTGATTTCGTAATTTTATTTTGTCTTGGGCGATTTAAAACTATCTAATAGGCTGTAATTATTCCTATGCGTTAAGTTGAAGTAAATTTCTGCTTCACTGATGGATGTAATCTGATTTATTTGACCAGCAAACGTAAAGGCAATTACTTTGTTGATCTCTCAGAAGGAAAACGAAACAAAAAAAAAACAAGATGTCTGCAAGTTTCGTCTGCTTCTTAGGAATTTCTCTCTTAATGCTTTAAATGTTATCGTTGAATTCTTGGAATGAATAGACAATTCTGACAAGTTTTTTATCGAACCTGTAGATAATGAGATAGGTAATGAGTTAGATTGATCGATAATCAGTGAGTGATATAGAAAATAGAAAGATTGTCAGAAATAATAATGATACATACCTACATAATGAGGGAATAAGGTTAAAACCACCAATTTGTGTGGAACTTGTGATGTAGTTAGGTTTAGTTAACATTGATATATTTCCATGTGGAAAAAAATAAAAAATTTCAGATATTTTAAACCATTAATCAATTATCATAAATTTCAACTAATACTCTTTCGTAATTAAAATGTGTCTACTGTATTAAAAAAAAATTAACAAATAAACAATTTCATTTCTTTACAGTTTTTTGCCGATTGAAGACACTTTTTTCTAAAGATTTGACATTTGTTTAGAGGTTAAAAAGTGAAATGAAATTTTATTTTTGCTTTTTTACAAATTTCAGGAAATTATATAAGAATGAGGGTGACTGACTTAAATATTTGTGAAGCAAAAATCTCATCGAGAAGGACATTTTGTCAAGCTATTCGAAAATAAATTAAATATGTTGTTAAGACGGATGGCTTACTTCTTTAGTATTTACAAAAGTGGAAAAACATTTGAAGTCTGAACAATGCTAGGTCTATTGGTAAATTATATTATATCCAACCTAATACTTACTTTTATTTGTAAACGTTTTAGAAGAAAAGTGAACCCGTAGCTAAGTCAATTTTCAATTGCACATATTCAAGTATTTATACACATATATGCATATATAAACCCAAACAAAAGCACAATTAAATAAACCCTTACCTTAGATTTTCATGTTCTCTTATCCAAGAATAGTTGACTCCGAAATTTGATTCCTTTTTTTGTGTGAAACGTTGGTTAATTGAAGCGATGTCCTTTAAAAGCGCTGTCTTTCCATTTTGAAAAGTTTTTGTTGACTGCGTCTTTTAAAGATCGTCTGCTTATTGATTTATAAAATTAACATATACACAAAAACAGCTTTTTATTCTCAACCAATAAAAAACGTCCTTTTAATTATTCATAAAATTTAAGACTTGCGAGAAGTTTTATCTATTTTATTTATTATTATTTATTTATTTAAATTTTATAATTAGTTTTGTTTTATATTGCAATATTATATTGAAGGAACATTTATTTCTAACAGGTTATAGAAGTGTGTTGGTCTTATATTCATTTGTCCCTATTGCTTCTTCAGCTTTAATTTGCATTTTTCCACCACATTTTTGGCCTTATGCCATTTTTGTAAAAGCTTTTACAATAATTTCCTAAAAGAAAAGATAAAGCTTGGAAAAAAATGTAGAATTCTACCAATTATGGAAAAGTGTCATAATGCTTTAACTAAGCAAAAGCAAATGAAAAATTGAAATATGAAAATAAAATTGAAAAGTATTATTCAAATGTAAAATTCACGAAAAGGCACATTGAGTAAAAACATAAGACAGGTGAATTGACAAACACACCAACGGAAACAATAAGTGTATGAACAATACTTTTTCAATCTGATCATTTTTTGGAATAGTTTCATCCGTTACAGGAAACTTGTTATGAGAATAGTTAAAATTAGGGATGATATAATAGTAAAATCTAAGGACATAAAACTATTTTCATCAAAGTTAGATGTTAGTAAAGAATAGTATCAGATAGAAAACATCCGAAAATATTAACATATTTATCATCAAACGAAGGTTTTATCAATGTAACATGTAAAAGCTTTGAAAAGGATTCTATCAATTAAGAAAACAGCAATCATTATATCACTAAATAAAAAAGTTTAATACATTTAGAAAGTATTTACAGACCAGTTTCTTTAACCTTATTCTCTAGCAGATGGGTTTGGTTATCAGATTTTTAATTCGATATCTCTCAACTATAAATACATTTTATATTAAACGGATTCAGATATATAATCGCCGCTAACAATCCTTCTCATAGAATATACTCAATATTTATTCAAGAGTTAATTAGAATATAAGAATCATTAGGCTTTTGACAAAAATGTAAAACAATAAAAATAAACACGAACATTAAAAGTATTTGGAAATACATAAATATATGTGTATGTAAAAATCGAATAGAGACTTGTAAATAGTTATAGTACAATGAAAGGTTCACAGAGGTGAATTGTTTAAATTTGTTTTTGTTTGTTTTTTTAGTTTTTAAAATATTTGAGAAATTTTTGTCTTGTACTCACAAAGTCTTTAAGTGGATAATAATCCCGCAGATTTATATCTTAAATCATGCATGGCTATTTTCAATTTTAAATCTTATGACTTAATTTTTTCCCCGACGTTTACATTCCAGAATTCGAAACGAAACTGACTTTGCGAAACTCAAAGAAAGTCAAGTCAAAGATACAAGGACCAGTGACAGAGGGGAATAAAATTTCTTTTAAAAACGATATCAAAGGGGTTTTCTTTGACCTTTAATGCTAATTGTCTAGCATCTTATTCGGGTAAGGGATGAACGTTTATTTATGGGAGCCTGCCATGTGACTGAAAATTTAATTTTTGCTTACAGCCCTTTAATTAATTCTAAGAGTTGACACATTAGCTATCAGCAGATATTTTATGCTCTTATAAACGAGTGCCCTTTCCTAGAGAACAAGTGATAGTAAGTTTCTTTATTAAATTCTAATTGCTATTAACTATTGTTATTATTTGATTATTTTTACTACTATGGTTTGCTAGTCTATTTAAAAAACAGTACACTACGGGAGTGCAGGAGGTGCTCACTGTTACTATCAATAGGAAATAGTTATTTAATAAGTTTAGCTTAGTTGTGACAAGGCCAAAAGTATGAGGCACACAGTGAGAATAGAATTCACTAAATAACGTTTGCATAAATAAATGAGAAAATATAACTATTGACACCGGAGTAAGAAAATAAATAAACAAATTCTTTAAAAAATTTCATCTCACCAGCAAATACAAATATAAAAAATACGAAAAAAAGATTTTTTCCTATTTTTAATTTTCTTCCAGGTTTTCAGATTAATTGTTCTTACTTAATGCATTATGACTGTTTTACACACAATGTAGAATTCTAAATCTTTTTTCCAAGCTTTATCTTTTCTTTTAGGACATTATTGTAATAGCTTTTACAAACATGGCATAAGGTCAAAAACTGAGGGAAAAGGCAAATTAAAGCTGAAAAAGCAATTGTTTGGAAACAATAGATGTTTTGCCCTTTCTTAACTTCTAAAGAAGTAAGCCATTTTCCTAATTAACATTTTTACTTTATTTTCAAAAGGCTCGACAAAGTGTCATTCTCGATGCAATTTATTGCTTCACAAACATTTGTTAAGTCAGTCACTCTCATCCTTATATAATTTCCTGACATTTGTTAAAAACAATCAATTTATTTGTTTACTTCATCTCTTGGAAGAAAAATAAAACAAGATGTCTGTGAATTTAGTGGATTATAATCCTGTGGATTTATACTCAGATCCAGCAGGGATATTTTCCATTCAATGTTCTTTAGGTTTTTTTACTTTTGGTTTTTCTCAACGGAGTTGGGGGTCATAAACAAAGATTTCTCCAAGAAAATTGTCTTGTCCTTTTAGAAAAGCAAAGCATTTTGTCTGAGAGGCATTACTCGAGAACAAATTTTTTTTTTAACCTTTGGTGCTTATTGCCAAGAATTTTATTGAGGTAACAGTGGAGTGTTTATTTATGGGAGCCTAGCATGTGAGTGATAATTTATCTGTTGCCGACAGTTGTTTAATTAGTTCGAAGAGTTGTCTCACTAGCTATCAGATATTTCATGTTGTTACAAACTACTAGCCTTTCCCAGAGAACAAGTGACAGTAAGTAAAGTTAGCGACCTTAATCGAAGGTGACCTGAAGGCTCCCTTTTCGATAGCTATTATAGTGAGATGTAGAGGAGGGCGCTACTCCATTCCCTGGATTGCTTGATCCTTGCCTTATAATGCCGAGTGTTTAGCAAGGTGGCATCAAGTACTATATTTTGAGTCTTTGGTATGACTTAACCTGGGATTGAACCCCGGTCTCCAGGACCATTAGCAAACACTCTATTCATCAGGCCAATGAAGTTTCCTTTTTAAATTTTAATTCTTATTGCTATTAACTATTATTATATTTATGTATGTATATTTTTAAACATTAAAAAATTATGACAGTAATAAGAAAAAAAGGAAATATTAATCCTCAATCGATAAAAACACTTTCATGTTTAACCCTTAGCAATAGACAGGAAAATAGTTATTTAAGAAACTTAGATTATTTGTGTCACAGTCAGAAGTTTGAGGCACCTACTGAGACTTGAAGTGACTATGAATGGTTTGCTAGTCTATTTTACAAACCAGTACACTATGGGAGTACGAGAAGGGCTCACAGTTAATATCAATGGGAACTAGTTATTTACTAAGCTTAGCTTATTTGTGGCACAAGTCCAGAAACAAGGGACACACAATGAGACTGGAAGTCACTAATTAACGTGTACCAGAAAATATAACTATTAATACTAGAGTAAATAAATAAAAACTTTTAAAATTTTATCTCACCAGTGAATACAAATATAACAATAACAACAGGAAAAATAACAAAAAGATTTTAATGAAATTTTCGTAAATTTTGTCGATATTTTTTGTGATTTACCTTTCGGTTCTTTTTAGTTTTTCTGTAATTATTGATCTATCAAAATCAAATATACTTTGAAAAATTGTCACTCATTGAAGTTTTCATCTTTTAAAATCTATGAATAAATCAATTTTGTTACTTTAAATAAAATCTACCAGGTTTCAAATTTATTCGTTACGGATAATTTAATTTGGAAAGAAAAGAAAAATTAACAACAAAAGTAATTTTCATGCTTAATGTTGGGTTTTTGTTTAAATTTAAATTTTAATGCCATGCTTTTTAAACTGATTTTCAAAGAAAAGTTTAAGTCACTTGATTTAATTTATTTATTATTTTCTAAAAGATAAAAACTTCCATTGTGTTTTCTTTTTTGTTGTTTTTAAAATATTACTTTATTTCCCATTAATGTTTTCTTTACAAAAATATTCGGGAGGAAAGAAAACTGTAAAATGAAGTCAAAATACTTACATTTTCTTATGATGAAAATTCCGAATAGCTTTATTTTCGAAAAATAAATTATTTCATTGTAGACAGCTGAAAGTTGCTTGATGATGATCTGAGTGACTTAGCAATTTAACTTTGTCTTTGGCGGTTCAGAAATGTCTAATAGTCTGTAATTATTTCAATGCGTTAAATTGAAGTAAAATTTCTTCTTCACTGATGGATGTGCACCGATTTATTAGACCAGCAAAAGTTCAGTCAATTGATTTGGTCATCTCTCAGAAGAAGAAAAAACATGTCTGCTAGTGACGTCTGCATCTAATGAATTTCTTTCGTGTTGTTGAATTCTGGGAATGAAAGACAATTCTGACAAGTTTTTGAAATATACTTCAATTTCCATGTGGAAAAAAAATAAAGAATTTTCAGATATTTTAAACCATTGATGAATTGCCATAAATTAGACTAATACTCTAAATTGAAATGTATCCACTGTATTAAAAAAAAAGAAAAAAGAATTTTTTTTTTACAAATAAACAATGATTTCATTTCATTTCATTTTTTGAGATTCAAGATACTTTTAAAGATTTAGTATTTGTTTAGAAGATATGTCGTGGGGGAGGGTCAAAGTTTAGTTGACGGACATGTATGTCGAAAAGGTGGGGGGTTAGGTCCCTTTAGGGAGAAACTGATATTGTTAAATGTAACTGGTACCTCTAAAGAGGGGGGGTCTTAAGATAAAGTAACCAAGCGAATACCCGATAGAATTTTTGTAATTTATCACTAGTAGTTTTAGGTAGTTTGTGGGGATTTAGGAATTAACAGTAAAAACTCCCAACCGGATATTGACTCGTCGGCTGCCAGATACAAAATGTATAAACGCGTCGCCACGCATAAGGCTCCACGCATCCATCCGGTTTAAAATCAGAAAAAAGAAAAATAATAAAATGTAAAGTAGCCAATGAGAAGCGGTCGCGCCAAAATTAGAATGATTTTGGAGTGGCGAATTTGGAGCCGGTGAAGAGAGATAAATACTCAGGTTTTCTGTGAACCGACCTCTCTTTTCGGGTAGTGACGTCGAACCGACAACACCGATTTTACTATCTGGTGTTTTGGGCACCACGCTGTGTCTTGGGACGTAGCGTTGGTTAGTCCATTCACCAAGTAAATAAAGGAAAGTATGAAAGAAATGTTTTCGTCTCCTATCTGTTCTTATCTTTTCCTTTTTGTATATTTCTTATGGACCTTCTTTGGGCAAGGCATTGCGCCAGCCAGTCAACGTGGGGTAAAATAATATAACCAAAATATGGAGTCAGATATCTTACGGCAACACAGCCTTGCCCTTAGCCACTGACTACCTAAAAACCTTCAAACCCCACAAGTTCTTAGTCTTAGACAATAAACATAACAATTATTTTAGTTTGCAATTAATTGATATTTTGAACTCCATAACTGCATCTATTTGCATGGCACAGTTAAATGTGACTGGTCAGGATCATCCACCTTTATTATGTAGAGAAGGGGAAATTTTCGTATTTTGGTTTGGCGCACAATTTAATTCGACACTTAATTTCACCCAATCAGGATGACTTATCCTATTCAGCCCGGACTTTCGTTTCCGGCTCGCAAATCGGATAAGCTGCCAAACACACTCTCTTTGGCTGGAGAACGCCGACCAGTACAGACGTCACATTGGCCGTTCTTCAATAGCGATGATTTTTAGCTGGACAATGCCGCCCAGTGCAGATATCTTACTGCGGCTCTAGCAACAGCAGCAACATGGACACACACGAGGGAACCCATCAAATTTATGGATTCCTCGCGGGGAATCCCAGTTGAATATAAATTAGATGCATTCAACATGCCTCGCACAGGCACAACTTTATGTCACCCCAAAATTGGCTATGTCAATCTGAGCGTAATCCCGCTCGCGACACTCATGGAGATAACGCCTACTCTCCCTAAATACCAGACACGAAACTCACGGTGACATCCAAAGTTCAATTCCTAAAACTGCAACAATATCTTTCGTCAAAAATGCAACGAACACAATCCCTCACACGTCCGACGACACACGCTGCCATCACAACCTTCTCAACTTCTCATAACTCAATTTCGCCTCAATACTCACAACCCTTCACGAGTCTTGCAGCACCAAAAGCAAACCCAATATTCCATGCTGCAAATAAAAACCTATTCATAAAAACACCTTTCGACCTTCGCCATCTTACTTCTTCATCATCATCCTTCCTTTAATACCTAACACCAATTAGCGAGGGCCTAACAACACTAAGCGAGGAAACAACTCAACGTAAACACACATACGTTACACCCTATCCTCGCTAACAAACAAACTTCCCCCTCGCTACCAACAACAAAAACTCTGGCTACAAAATAGTTCCCCCTCGCTAAACAATAATAACCATTTCAACTTACGGCTAAAATTAAATTCTGAAATGACTTGATGTGTTGTCTTGAGTTAAAAGTTAATAGAAAAAAATAGAACTCAAAGTGGATTTTAGAAGAATAGAGAAATACATTACAAATGCGTAATAACGTAATGGATTTTCGAAGGGTAGTGTTGGAAAAAAAACATGTTTTGTTTTATCACTGGAATTGTTTTTATGAAAAAGAATTCGCAAAAGCTTTGATTAGAGGGCAAGTTGTCATAAGGGCTGAGTTAGGTTGATAACAAAGGGAATTTTAAAAACAAAGCGTTGACTGCTAAATGTTATTGTTATGGTTTCAAAGCGATTTCTTAAGCTAAATTTAGAAGTGGAATTCGGCGTGAAATTTAGCCGAATGTTGGTAGTTTTTTTGAAGTCACCCCCAGGTCTACCCAAACCCAGTTACGAGTACGCATAAATTAACGTATATAATAGTAATAAAGGAGATCGAGAACAAGAACAGAACGAGTACTATAGGATTTACTCTCCTATATTCTAAAATGGCCGTTATGCCACTTGTACCCAAAACAAAGATGGCAGACGTCGGTAAACTAATCAGTCCCGGGAACCTGTTAACCAGGAAAACCACGTGGGTAGTACTCACAACTACGTCCGCAACTTCAATTTTGTCCCGCGTTTTTGGAGCCTACTGCATGACAAAAATTTCTATAAATATTCTCATCTTTCAACACTCATTCTCTTTCCATTATAACTTCCAGAGAGAACACTCTCACTCTCTCCATTTCGACTAAAAGAGTCAACACACTCTTCCTCTTTTTTACATTTGACTTCCAGCAGTCAACCGCCATGAAAATGTATACTCTCTGCAACCATTATCTTTCTTGTTATACTCTTTCGGTGAGACTTTTTCCAACCCCGAACACAGAAATTTCGTCAAACCACAGAAAGAAACAAATAGTAGAAATACTTAGTCAACACGCATAGGACACTGTTGTTAAATAGTCCTTTTTTTATAGTATTAGTGTTAGTCACACACACACACACACACACAGAGGGAATATTTAACGAACAGTATTAGAACGATCTAGGGAAAGGAGTGATGCCCTCCCCTACACCTTGGTGTAGTAGCTATTGAAAAGGAGCCTTCTTATCACCCTCGATTACGGTCGCCAATTTACTTACTTACTTTTATTAGAACACTCGTAATGTTTTGAAATATTTCATTGAATGTATTGTTGATATATAAATTTGAATTTGTTTGTACTGCTTTGTTTTATATGTTCTTTTTGTACGCGTCGTTTCTCACATAATTACTTCAGATGCTTTTTTCAAATAACAATCAACCAAAACAACATGTCCCCCTATAGTACAGACCTGCATACAGACCAGGTGAGAAGGTAGAAAGGGACGCGGTGTGTAGCTACCAAAGCCCTGAGCTTTATTTACCTTGTACTAAACAGCCCTGAGTTAAGAAAACCGTCTAAAAACGACGCTGTGAAAAAAAAGAAACATAACCGCCGTAAGATTTCCTTGTACCAAAAAGCCCTGAGTAGAGAAAGTGAGAAAGCCATCCAAATACGACGCTGTGAAAAACAAACATAACTACCATTTAAGATTGTCTTGTACCAAACTGCCCTGAGTATAGAAGACAGAAGATAGACTAAGCTTTGTGCTTGTAACTGACGGTCTCTAACAGAATTTATCGTTCATGTGAGAACTTTGAATGTAAAAACATTGAACGTCATTTTTTTTATATGTACTAAATGTTGTTTTTGAAAAGCTGTGTTTGTACTCTGTTTCTGGAAGTCGATATTTTTTACTTAATAAATTGTGCAGTGGCATTCGTCTACTTGGTAACCGGCGACTCCGATTACCGTGTGATTCGTTGTCCGGATATTAAAAAGCATGTGGGCAGATAGTGGATAATTTCGTGTAATCTCAGGATATTTCCGACGAGCAGAACATTTGTAACATATTGACCCCGGCCAAGCTGTCAAAATAGGAAATGCACCTGTGTAAATAAAAGGTGCCTCCGGTCGAGGAATATCAAGATATAACCTTGACCCTGGATGGGTTGAATTGAGTGCGAAATTGTGACGCTCGCAGGAAGAAGAGTGGACGTCAAATTATTATATAACTCGGTGCACAGGAAGTTTAATCAGTTGAAGATGCGGTAGAGAAAACCAGCACCCAGCAGAGGGGGGCGCCTCAGGATCCCTGATTGAGCTGTTGAAGTTCAGATCAATTGAAGAGAAGATGCTGGAATGAGGACTGTAAAGTCTTTATATCTGAGGTAATGGATACTTGCTAGGTATGGACTATTACCAAGATGAATCGATAAGATGGATGGTGATTAAAGACAGAGGGAAAACGAACATCTGCTGCTATGCCTGGTACATTCCTTTATTGACCAAATCCCCCGGATGTGGTAGGGGCCATAACCCCTGTGGCATCAGAGGTTATTTCCCTTTTGCTAGTTAGGATATTACAATGCTCTCTTTTTTTTCTTTTTTTTTTAAATAATGATAACAACAATGACAGTGGTGGTAATAATTATCTGGTGAGGGAGTTCATTCAGTCTGTGAAGTGATTGGGATGCTTGAACAGATGGCTCGGACTCTATGTCGGAGGAGATGTCTGTTAACCTGAATGAGAGAAAAGAAAATGATGATGGTTCAGACTATTGTGTACGGGTATGTTTATTATTATTATTTTTCTTTTTTTTTGTTAGTGGTCAAATCTTTTGGGTGGCCATTTTGTTCTGCTTGAACGCCTGAGGTTTAGAGTTGTGTGTTGTGTTTGGTTATCTTTGTATTCTGGTGGTGTTGTCGTATGTGTGTAGCTTTCATCTTCAGATGAGGGGTAATCCAGTAGGTTATGTGCATGGTTTGTTGTTGGCTTAGGGATTTTTTTGAAGAAGTTGGAATTTCTTGTAGTTTGGCTACCTTTGTGTGTGGCGATGATCATGGATCCCTTTTTCTTTATAATAGTCATTGGGTTAGGCTGGTAAGGTGTGAGAGCCTTTGAGGTGTTGTCGCTTTTTACAATGTCTGTATCACCCACCCTGAGATCATTGGGTTTCACGTACGCTTTTCTATCAGCGTATTGCTTTATTTTTCTCTTGGCTTCGGTGTCACGCTCCCTAATGCTGGGGTCTTCAGCAATGGGTGTGATCAGGTGTGGTAGGCGTTTTTTTATGGTCCGGCCAAATAGGATTGTGGCTGGGGGTGCGCCGGTGGTGCAATGTGGTGTCGTCCGGTAGTCCAGCAGGAATTTGAATAATTCCTGCTTCCAGCTTCGACCTTTATTTAAGGCAGTTTTAATAGACTTTTTTACAGTGCGCATGAAGCGTTCTGTTTCCCCGTTGGCCTGGGGCCATAGGGGTGTTATTCTCCTATAGGTTTTGAATTTGTGGCTGTTGAATGGTGGGCCATTGTCCGTTTTGAGGGAGACTGGCACACCAAATTCGACGAATATCTTGTCTAGGCGGGGTATGACTGATGTTGTTGAGATGGAGTCCAGGATATCGACAACAACATAGCGTGAGTATTCGTCTGTGACAACGAGGAGGTACTTTCCATTTTGGAGGTGTCTAAAGTCAGTACTGACTTCTGCCCATGGGGCTGCTGGTAGTGGGGACATTTGCAGTGGCTCTCTTGTCGGTTTATGGGTACTGATCTGACAGGTGTGACAGTTCTTAATGTTTTCTTCCACTAGAGGCTGCATGTTTTTGAACCAGACCTTTTCTCGGAGGAGAGCCATGGTTTTCACAATGCCTTGGTGTCCAGCATGTGCTATTTTGACAGCTCTGTTTTGTAGTGCTTCAGGCAGCACTATTCGGTGCCCTTTGAGGATGATGCTATCCTTGTGTGCAAGTGATAGTTCGGCACGATTGGCGTGCAGAGTGTGGAATGTTGCTTTGTTTATGCCATCCTCGACACCATGCCATTTGTTGGTAAGGATGGCTTGGATGACGGTGGTGAGTGTCTTGTCTTTTGCCGTTTCCGTTGCAACTTCATCAATTGTCATTGCTTTGGGGGTTGAGGTTGAGAGGATGTAGTTTATATATTCCTCTGCTATTTTTTGTTCTCTGTCGCTTGGTGGTAGGTGCGTTGGATGGCGGCTGAGATAGTCAGCTGGGTTGTCATGGCCTGGTCTGTATATGACGGTCATGTCGTATGGTTGCGTTCTCAAAACCCAGCGTTCAATGCGTGCTGATAGTTGGGAGCGGGTGTTGTTAAAAATGGATGTTAAGGGTTTGTGGTCTGTAAAGACAGTGAATGAAGCTCCAAAGATATATATGTGAAAGTGTTCACACGCCCATGTGATGGCGAGTGCTTCACGTTCTGTTTGGGAGTATCTCTGTTCAACTGCGGATAGAGCACGACTTGCAAATTGTACTATCCGTCCATTTTGTGACAGTACGGCAGAAATTCCTACCGGACTGGCATTTGTATGTATTTCAGTGTGTTTGTTCGGGTCAAAGTAGGCAAGTGAGCATGCTCTGCTCAGTGCCTCCTTCATGTTTTTTAGACATTCAGTGTGGCTTTCAGTGTGTGTGTTGTTTTTTTTTTTTTTTGTTAGTTGACGTAATTCATGGGTGAGGGTTGCATAGTTTGGAATGAATTCTGCCCCGCAGAAGTTAGTCATCCCCAACAAGCTTCTGACTTCTGATGCGTTTTTAGGGTCGGGTAATCCAAGGATTGCTTTTATTTTGAGGTCGCTTGAGCTGATGCCTTCATTACCGAAGGTGTGTCCAAGGAACTCCAGTGACCTCTTGTTGTACTCACATTTGCTGCCATTTAGGATGAGTCCTTTTTCGCGAAGTCGTCTGAATATCGCGTGGAGGTTTTGGTCGTGGTCTTGCTGGTCTGATCCGAAGCAAAGGATGTCGTCACTGATGTTGATGGCTCCCTTGATCCCTGTAAGTGCTTGACTAATTTCTTCCTGAAATATCTCACTTGCGGAGTTGACACCAAAAAAAAGTCTTTTATATCTGTACAGGCCCAGGTGTGTTGCAAAGGTGGTTATATATCGGGATTCTTCAGCTAGTTCCAATTGGTTGTAGCCTTGGTTAAGATCTAATTTGCTGAAAACATTAGCTCCTGATAGAATAGTTTTCAGTTCATTGAGTGTGGGGGTTGGGTGTCGTTTCCTTTTGGTAGCTTTGTTTGCCGCCCTCATGTCGATGCAAATCCTGATTTTATTTTGACCCTTTTTGGGTACTACAACAATAGGAGATACCCATGGGGTTGGTCCGTCGGCCTTTTCAATCACTCCCAGTTTCTCATCTTTGGCTATTAACTCTTCTATATCCTTCCTTCCGTGAGAGGGGACCCTGCGGTATCTCTGAGCGATGGGTGGTATGTTTTCATCTATGTGTAGGTGAACTTTTTTTCTTTGAGTTTACCCAGACCATTGAATAGGTCTGCGTAGTCCTCTAGAAGTTTAAGAGTGGGGAGTGGGGTCTGTGCATCAGAGTTACTGATGTGGTTGACTGAATGAGTGTTTGCTGACACTAGTTTGAGCCTTTTACATGTTTCCCAGCCAATAATGGGTTTTTCTGGGTTCTTTGTAACATGTATGTCCGCTTGGCAGGAGATGCCTATAAACTTTAGAAGTGTGCTGAATTGACCTAGGACTGGGGTGGCTTCCTTGACACCGAATCCAGTCGGAGGAGGGGCGTTGGTCTTAGGGATTTGTAATCTGCCTCAGACAAAATGTCTATGGTAGCGCCAGAGTCAGCTAACACATTGAACATTTGATGGCCATCACCAAAAGATAAGTCAAAGTAAGGAAGGTTTTTCACTTAACCTGTATGGAATACATATTCCGTGTCACTGCCGCTGTTTGAGTCTCGTTGATGGTCCTCAATGTAGTTTACCGGTCGTTGACTGGTTTGAGCTTGTGGGCGTTGGGGGCGGTTTGTTCTTTGCCGTCTGTCCTCGTCATTTAGTTTTCTGAAACAGACAGAGGCGAAGTGTCCCCATCTCCGGCAATAGGCACACTGGTTCTGGAATGCAGGGCAGGATGTCGGTCCCCGTTCATGTGGGTATTTCCCATTGCAATTTCTGCACCGGTTTTGCTGGGGGCGTTTGCGTGGCCATTGTTGTTCATGCGTGACTTTGTTGGCTACTGCATTAATGGATGTGGTAGGTTTTGTAGTAGAGTTGGCGTCTTCTAAGCGCATCTGTTCCATTTGTTTGGATATGGTTTCTGTCATTTTGGCATAGTTTATTAGATCGCCTAGGAGCATGTTTGGGTTCGTCAGTCCCTTATGGCGAACTTTTTCTGATAAACAGCCCGTTATTAGCTGGGATTTTATTTCTGCATTTCTGTCTGTGAAACGGCACATAGCTGCTGCCTCTTTTAATTCCCGATGAAAGTCCTCTATGTTTGGGGTGGGTTTTTTTTTTTTCGGAATATAAATCTGTTATACTCAGTGTTGTTTTCTGGGTTGAAGTGGTTTTGCACAGCCAGGACGAGCTTATCGAAGTGTGTTTCGTTTTTTTCTGGTGTGGTTTGTTCAGACGGTAGTTCGTCAATAATATCATTTACTTCTTCGCCAACAAAAGTTAAAAGTATAGCTTTTTTTTTTGTTTATCGTCTTCTATGTTGTACGCAGTGAAGTAATTTCTCAGTCTGTTGACATATTTTGTCCATTTTGCTGTTTTGTTTTTTGATTCGTGGTTAAATTCTGGGTAATGTGGTAAAGCGGCCATGTTAGTTTTTTTTTTCGGCACGTGGGCAGGTTTGTTCTTTTCTTTTTTTTTTTTTTTGTTTTGTTGTTATTGGTGAGTAAACGACTCTTTCTTCGTCGCCAATGTAAAGTCTTTATATCTGAGGTAATGGATACTTGCTAGGTATGGACTATTACCAAGATGAATCGATAAGATGGATGGTGATTAAAGACAGAGGGAAAACGAACATCTGCTGCTATGCCTGGTACATTCCTTTATTGACCAAATCCCCCGGATGTGGTACTTTTTACCAACCCCTCCGCTTGGGCAGGATATGACACAAGGTCAATTTTTAAGCGGAGTTTAACAGGTTTGAATTCAGAGTTTCCTTCTCCTAAACTAGTTGCCTAACCAAGGCTGAAGAACCTAGTCTGTCCTACTATTTACCCATAGCTGGAGGGAGAATTATTGGATTCATACCTTCCCCAAGGGTATTAGTGCTATGTGAAATGCAATCAGTCTCGTCCAGGATTTGAACTCGTGTCGCCGTGTCCATTTCCTACGACGATAACGACCACACCACGGGCACCTCCATCCCCTGGTAGGGGCCGTAATCCCTGTGGCATCAGAGGTTATTTCCCTTTTGTTAGGATATTACAAGGACCATGTCCCAGAGAGGCTGGGCCCCCAGACCCCCGGTTGAGCAGCCAAGGAGAACGGGAAAGAAACACTGTTATGGCCATAAGTGTGGGGGTCAATATGTTGCAGTTCTGTTCAGCCTCCAACTCACCTCTCACACAGTAAAACCTTTAGTAACCCTTTCAAGTAAAGTGAGAGGTGTATTTTTCTAAAGAACTGTGTCGCTCGTCTTTATTGTGTCATTGTTATGATTCTGCATGCAACTGCATATGTGTATGTATAGTTGTTCATGGCTATACAACACATTCAGCGGGTGGAAGGCGGAATCACCTGTGTTTGGCGATGCCAAATCACATTATAATTAATTCCTGTTCATGAGCTTTGAGGTGACCCTTAATCCAATTGTTGATTTACAAAACTTAAAGCAAATATGACTACGCGGTTTTTAATTCCGATCAGGATTAATGGGACCAACCAGAGGATAATCCTTTTTTTGAATCTTCACTTGTTTTTTTAATCCAGGACTTGATATGCACACTTTACCACCTATAAAATATGCATTAAGATCATGGAGAAGTGGCAATGAGAGGTTATAAAATATGAGTTGCAAGCCACAAATTGATCAATTGAAACCACAAATTGATCAACTTTGTTTGACCTCTCACAAAGTGGTGTTTGTGAACCTACATTTGCGGAGTTTTTTTCAAGGAATAAATTCCTAGAATCTCTACTGAATGGAACAGAATTGAAATTTCCAAATTTACCTGCCCCCTCATAAGGTGTGGAAAGAGCGGTTAAATTAACAACGGAAAATTCACAGATTGTGTATGGACAGGAAGCAAGGCACAAACACATAATTTGTAGCAGGAGATATTGTGTTTTGATATTTAATTTCCATTTTGCAGTTGTATATTTAATTTGTTTTTATATGTGGTTGCGTGTTCTCACAAGTCGGAAGGTCGCCATTTATAGCAATGGGGATATTTTTATTATTATTGTTGTTATTAGGTTTTTAGGTTTAAGTTTGTTTTTTTACGTTGGTTGCGTTGGTATTTCGTTGGTAGCGTTGGTATTTCGTTGGTTGTTATCCCCTCGCTAAATGTTGATGGAAAATAAAGGTAGTGGAGAAGAACGAAGACGTCGTTAAGTTTTGTATCAAGGTTTTAATGGCAGCATGAAGTAAAGGTGTTTATGCTGGTATGCTGCGAGGTCTCGTAGGAAGGAAAGAAGGTAGGAAGTTGTTAGAGTGTATCATCTAATTTGCTTTTAACTAGGATCCCTTGGTCTAGAAGAATAGACCCAAGGGGTCCATAAGCGAGATGGCTCTCCTCATAGTGTATGATGCTGCTACTGCTATTCAGGAGCAGACGAATAGACGTCCGTTCCCATTGAGGATTTCTGAGGGAGAGAGAGAGAAAGTTTCACGGACTTTCTCCAATTTTTGGTGCTGCTAGGAAATATGGCTCGGGCTGAATAGGACAGGTCATCCTGTTTGGGTGAAAATGTTCGGCGACTCTAACGGTCAAATTAAATTACGCGCTAAACAAAAATACAAGTTTCTTTCTGCTACAAACCGAATCATTTTGGCCACCAAAAACGACCAGCATTTTCATCAAAAAGAAAATACACTGAAAAATTCAGTTCTATTGTTATATATATTATATTATCTTTATTTATTCTAAAAACAAACTTTTAGATCCAAAAGTTACTGCCGAAAAATTTCATTTAGAAATCTTTGTCTTAGAAGTTCATTTTTAGGATATTAACTAAACAATATGGCTGTCATACGAGGTTTCTTTCCTACAGTTTTAGTCTTTCAAACCACATATTCACTTTAATGTATTCTTCTCTAAAAGCAAAGAAATACGCTTGATGATTATTTTGATTTTTTTTTCTGTATCACTGTGACACCAGAAAAAAAATCAAGTTCATCATCAAGTGTAATCTGTATTTTTTTTAACAATTAATTTATTTTTAAACCACAGTTTTGCTTGATCTTACCATAATGTAAAATTTTACACTGTTGAAATTTATTAAAAAATTTTTTTTAATACTTTTCTCTGGTGGTTATTTATAAGAATATATATTGATAAAATTTAATCTATCGAGCATTTCAAAACAAATGTTGAATTTTAGTTTGAAGCTTACGCTTAAAGACGTAAACAAGAAGCGAAATTAATGTTACAGAAAAAGTAATGAATTTTCAAATGCCATGAAGCCGAATGATTTTTTTATTTTTTGTAACAACATTTTGGGACGAGGAGGAGGAGGAGTTATGTGACATCATGGATTTTTTAATTGTCTTTTAAGACTTTTCTCACTTGTCAGTAGCGAAGATTAATGTTAAATAATCTGAAGGCTTTTGTTTTTAATCCTATATTCATGAAAGAGGTAAGACTTTAATTTATTTTTCGTAATTATTTGGCGTTTAGTAAATGTCTTTCAAGGAGTACGAATTTTTTTTTTAGATATATTCTTTACTGACTGTTGATATAAAAATCAAATAAAATATTTGTCAGACTACTTTGTAATATCTAACTGAAAATTTGAGTTTTCTGTCAAAAACAAGTCAGTTTACAAATAACTTTTAACAAAAAACGAGAAAAAAAATGGAAAGTGAATAGGTATTTCAAGTTTTTATTTTTTTTAATAACTTTTCTCTAAAAGTGTTTCGACTTTATTAACCTCCGAAAAGGGACTCTAATGGTTTGGGCAGTCTATTTTTGACTTTCATAGGGGCAGTTATTTTGATAGGGTTATGATTGTTTTTATTTCCAGGATATAGTCAACTGTGAATGTCTTAATTGTTCATGAAAACCTTTTGGGCCTCTACAGGTGTTTTTTTTTTCTTTGTATATGTTTACAAGAATTTACTCTCTGTGTTAGTATCTATGTATAGATGTATATATAATTTTCATGGTTGTATTTACATTTCTTACTTGAATATGAGACAGTTTGTGGGTGAAGTTTGGTTCTCTGTGTGTGAGAAAGACGTTAGGTTCTGATAAATACAGGTTTGCATTTATCTATGAGATTTTATTTATTTATTTATTTTCTTTGAATTTTTTCTTTTATTCATAGTAGAAGGCGACTATAAAGCAAAGTTATAAAAATCTTAACAACCAAATTTACTTACGGACCTATTAATTTTATAATATTTACTTTTCTCTCGTTGGACCAATAAAAAATATATTCACGCTTTTAAAGAATATGGGGAAGGGGCAAAATAACTTTTTTTTTCTTTTGAGACATTTTTGAAAGTGAGGAAAAAAGGGTGGTATTTGGTCAGAAACTAACTTTAATTTAAAAATATTTCAAAACTCAAAGTTCATATAAATGCCCAATTAAAAATAAGTCTTAAGATTTTCGGCTCACATTACTTGATTTAACAGAAAACATATTTCATAAAAATTTATGAATAATGTTACACACAAAACTAAATATTGTCGGATAGAGATATATTGCCGCGACCGGCCGACAAACCCTTGCCGCGACCTGCCGATAAACCTAAAACATATTAAATTACACGCCCGAGTTAGGACGATTATATCCGAGTACGACCGGAACTGACTAAGCCCTTTTTTCTTGCTAACGACCTTGACATCTAGTTATAGCTAAAAGAAAAGGGAGAATTAAAATTAATAACATTCACAAAACACTTCGGCCAAAAATTACCTGATAAGACTTGAACTAATAGTCGTCGCCAGCCTATAGCAGGTTAGGAAAATACTTTACGGCTACACTCATTTTTTATCAAAGAATTTTATATCCACGCGGCTGGAGCTGTGTGTCACAGCACCTTCGACGGCTTTTTAGCTGGGCCGTCTGGCATTCGTGCCGGATGGGTGCTCGAAACCAAGAGCAGACTCGGGGCCGAATAGGCCCCCAGTTTCGGCTGGGCAACCTTCGGGTGGGCGAGCTGCACTTTTGTCCCCTTTGTACGGCACTAGACCAAGCGTCTAGTTTAAGCCGTAAACTGGCATACGTGCCCGGACCCACATTTGGGTTCGTGAAACTGCTTGCCTCATCAGGCTCACATTGCACTAAGTGAGCCGATGAGCAGCACTGACAAGCAGGTTCGAGTCTCGGCTCGTTCCCGACCTTCCCCTCCCCTTTATCCCCACTTTAATTGGCCTTCGGGCTTTTGACCTTGTGTCAAGTCGTGTCTGGTGGGAGGCAGCGACAAATATTCGGATGGGTGCTCGAAACCAAGAGCAGACTCGGGGCCGAATAGGCCCCCAGCTTCGGCTGGGCAACCTTCAGGTGGGCGAGCTGCACTTTTGTCCCCTTTGTACGGCACTAGACCAAGTGTCTAGTTTAAGCCGTAAACTGGCATACGTGCCCGGACTCACATTTGGGTTCGTGAAACTGCTTGCCTCATCAGGCTCACATTGCACTAAGTGAGCCGATGAGCAGCACAGACAAGCAGGGTTCGAGTCTCGGCTCGTTCCCGACCTTCCCCTCCCCTTTATCCCCACTTTAATCGGCCTTCGGGCTTTTGACCTTGTGTCAAGTCGTGTCTGGTGGGAGGCAGCGACAAATACTACGGCGCGCCGTAAACAGGCATACGTGCCCGGACCCACATTTGGGTTCGTGAAACCGCTTGCCTCATCAGGCTCACATTGCACTAAGTGAGCCGATGAGCAGCACAGACAAGCAGGGTTCGAGTCTCGGCTCCTTCCCGACCTCCCCTCCCCTTTATCCCCACTTTAATCGGCCTTCGGGCTTTTGACCTTGTGTCAAGTCGTGTCTGGTGGGAGGCAGCGACAAATATATGGGTGCTCGAAACCAAGAGCAGACTCGGGGCCAAATAGGCCCCCAGCTTCGGCTGGGCAACCTTCGGGTGGGCGAGCTGCACTTTTGTCCCCTTTGTACGGCACTAGACCAAGCGTCTAGTTTAAGCCGTAAACTGGCATACGTGCCCGGACTCACATTTGGGTTCGTGAAACTGCTTGCCTCATCAGGCTCACATTGCACTAAGTGAGCCGATGAGCAGCACTGACAAGCAGGGTTCGAGTCTCGGCTCCTTCCCGACCTTCCCCTCCCCTTTATCCCCACTTTAATTGGCCTTCGGGCTTTTGACCTTGTGTCAAGTCGTGTCTGGTGGGAGGCAGCGACAAATACTACGGCGCGCTCCCGGCTTTTTAGCTGGGCCGTCTGGCATTCGTGCCGGATGGGTGCTCGAAACCAAGAGCAGACTCGGGGCCGAATAGGCCCCCAGCTTCGGCTGGGCAACCTTCGGGTGGGCGAGCTGCACTTTTGTCCCCTTTGTACGGCACTAGACCAAGCGTCTAGTTTAAGCCGTAAACAGGCATACGTGCCCGGACCCACATTTGGGTTCGTGAAACCGCTTGCCTCATCAGGCTCACATTGCACTAAGTGAGCCGATGAGCAGCACTGACAAGCAGGGTTCGAGTCTCGGCTCCTTCCCGACCTTCCCCTCCCCTTTATCCCCACTTTAATTGGCCTTCGGGCTTTTGACCTTGTGTCAAGTCGTGTCTGGTGGGAGGCAGCGACAAATACTACGGCGCGCTCCCGGCTTTTTAGCTGGGCCGTCTGGCATTCGTGCCGGATGGGTGCTCGAAACCAAGAGCAGACTCGGGGCCGAATAGGCCCCCAGCTTCGGCTGGGCAACCTTCGGGTGGGCGAGCTGCACTTTTGTCCCCTTTGTACGGCACTAGACCAAGCGTCTAGTTTAAGCCGTAAACTGGCATACGTGCCCGGACCCACATTTGGGTTCGTGAAACTGCTTGCCTCATCAGGCTCACATTGCACTAAGTGAGCCGATGAGCAGCACTGACAAGCAGGGTTCGAGTCTCGGCTCGTTCCCGACCTTCCCCTCCCCTTTATCCCCACTTTAATCGGCCTTCGGGCTTTTGACCTTGTGTCAAGTCGTGTCTGGTGGGAGGCAGCGACAAATACTACGGCGCGCTCCCGGCTTTTTAGCTGGGCCGTCTGGCATTCGTGCCGGATGGGTGCTCGAAACCAAGAGCAGACTCGGGGCCGAATAGGCCCCCAGCTTCGGCTGGGCAACCTTCGGGTGGGCGAGCTGCACTTTTGTCCCCTTTGTACGGCACTAGACCAAGCGTCTAGTTTAAGCCGTAAACTGGCATACGTGCCCGGACCCACATTTGGGTTCGTGAAACTGCTTGCCTCATCAGGCTCACATTGCACTAAGTGAGCCGATGAGCAGCACTGACAAGCAGGGTTCGAGTCTCGGCTCGTTCCCGACCTTCCCCTCCCCTTTATCCCCACTTTAATCGGCCTTCGGGCTTTTGACCTTGTGTCAAGTCGTGTCTGGTGGGAGGCAGCGACAAATACTACGGCGCGCTCCTGGCGAGTGCCCCGGGGCCTGTTCTGGACTTCGGTCCGGAGCGTGGCCCTGGAAAAGGAACAATGGCAGACTTGGGGCCTTTAATTAGGCACCTAGTTTCGACTAGGCTACCTTCGGGTGGGCGAGCTGCATTTTTGTCTCCTTTGTCCCCCTTGTACGGCACTAGACCAAGCGTCTAGTTTAAGCCGTTTACTGGCATACGTGCCCGGACCCACATTTCGGTTCGTGAAACCGCTTGCCTCATCAGGCTCACATTGCACTAAGTGAGCCGATGAGCAGCACTGACAAGCAGGGTTCGAGTCTCGGCTCCTTCCCGACCTTCCCCTCCCCTTTATCCCCACTTTAATTGGCCTTCGGGCTTTTGACCTTGTGTCAAGTCGTGTCTGGTGGGAGGCAGCGACAAATACTACGGCGCGCTCCCGGCTTTTTAGCTGGGCCGTCTGGCATTCGTGCCGGATGGGTGCTCGAAACGAAGAGCAGACTCGGGGCCGAATAGGCCCCCAGCTTCGGCTGGGCAACCTTCGGGTGGGCGAGCTGCACTTTTGTCCCCTTTGTACGGCACTAGACCAAGCGTCTAGTTTAAGCCGTAAACAGGCATACGTGCCCGGACCCACATTTGGGTTCGTGAAACCGCTTGCCTCATCAGGCTCACATTGCACTAAGTGAGCCGATGAGCAGCACTGACAAGCAGGGTTCGAGTCTCGGCTCCTTCCCGACCTTCCCCTCCCCTTTATCCCCACTTTAATTGGCCTTCGGGCTTTTGACCTTGTGTCAAGTCGTGTCTGGTGGGAGGCAGCGACAAATACTACGGCGCGCTCCCGGCTTTTTAGCTGGGCCGTCTGGCATTCGTGCCGGATGGGTGCTCGAAACCAAGAGCAGACTCGGGGCCGAATAGGCCCCCAGCTTCGGCTGGGCAACCTTCGGGTGGGCGAGCTGCACTTTTGTCCCCTTTGTACGGCACTAGACCAAGCGTCTAGTTTAAGCCGTAAACTGGCATACGTGCCCGGACCCACATTTGGGTTCGTGAAACTGCTTGCCTCATCAGGCTCACATTGCACTAAGTGAGCCGATGAGCAGCACTGACAAGCAGGGTTCGAGTCTCGGCTCGTTCCCGACCTTCCCCTCCCCTTTATCCCCACTTTAATCGGCCTTCGGGCTTTTGACCTTGTGTCAAGTCGTGTCTGGTGGGAGGCAGCGACAAATACTACGGCGCGCTCCCGGCTTTTTAGCTGGGCCGTCTGGCATTCGTGCCGGATGGGTGCTCGAAACCAAGAGCAGACTCGGGGCCGAATAGGCCCCCAGCTTCGGCTGGGCAACCTTCGGGTGGGCGAGCTGCACTTTTGTCCCCTTTGTACGGCACTAGACCAAGCGTCTAGTTTAAGCCGTAAACTGGCATACGTGCCCGGACCCACATTTGGGTTCGTGAAACTGCTTGCCTCATCAGGCTCACATTGCACTAAGTGAGCCGATGAGCAGCACTGACAAGCAGGGTTCGAGTCTCGGCTCGTTCCCGACCTTCCCCTCCCCTTTATCCCCACTTTAATCGGCCTTCGGGCTTTTGACCTTGTGTCAAGTCGTGTCTGGTGGGAGGCAGCGACAAATACTACGGCGCGCTCCTGGCGAGTGCCCCGGGGCCTGTTCTGGACTTCGGTCCGGAGCGTGGCCCTGGAAAAGGAACAATGGCAGACTTGGGGCCTTTAATTAGGCACCTAGTTTCGACTAGGCTACCTTCGGGTGGGCGAGCTGCATTTTTGTCTCCTTTGTCCCCCTTGTACGGCACTAGACCAAGCGTCTAGTTTAAGCCGTTTACTGGCATACGTGCCCGGACCCACATTTGGGTTCGTGAAACCGCTTGCCTCATCAGGCTCACATTGCACTAAGTGAGCCGATGAGCAGCACTGACAAGCAGGGTTCGAGTCTCGGCTCCTTCCCGACCTTCCCCTCCCCTTTATCCCCACTTTAATTGGCCTTCGGGCTTTTGACCTTGTGTCAAGTCGTGTCTGGTGGGAGGCAGCGACAAATACTACGGCGCGCTCCTGGCTTTTTAGCTGGGCCGTCTGGCATTCGTGCCGGATGGGTGCTCGAAACCAAGAGCAGACTCGGGGCCGAATAGGCCCCCAGCTTCGGCTGGGCAACCTTCGGGTGGGCGAGCTGCACTTTTGTCCCCTTTGTACGGCACTAGACCAAGCGTCTAGTTTAAGCCGTAAACTGGCATACGTGCCCGGACCCACATTTGGGCTCGTGAAACCGCTTGCCTCATCAGACTCACATTGCACTAAGTGAGCCGATGAGCAGCACTGACAAGCAGGGTTCGAGTCTCGGCTCCTTCTCGATCTTCCCTCCCCTTTATCCCCACTTTAATTGGCCTTCGGGCTTTTGACCTTGTGTCAAGTCGTGTCTGGTGGGAGGCAGCGACAAATACTACGGCGCGCTCCTGGCGAAGCTCATTAAGGAGGAATCCCGCATTCTGTGCGGTCGCATTCACCTTAACTTACGGCGTTGGTCCCACTTCTCGTGGTAGACCTGCCTTTCTCCCACCTACATAAGTATGCAAAAAGGTCCTTTTTAGGACCATAAGAGGTCTCTGTCTGCGGGTCAGAGCATCTCTGACTGGTCAGTAATGATCAGTCGAAGTAGACGGCCAGGCGGCAAACACGAAGACGGATTCTAAGACCAACCGGTCTTAACTCTCAGTCGGTTCCGATAGTCCGATAAGCTGCGCAGCGCTAATGGCACGGTCCAGCCTTTAGCTACGGCTTCACTATCTGCGCAGCGCTAAGATAACGCCCATCTTAGCCTCGGCCTCATGGCCTGTTCCCTCGTCAGCTCGGCTTTGACCCGACAAAGCCTTCGTTCCCGTCCGTTCGTCCGCACGGCTTTGACCCGACAAAGCCTTCGCTCTCGTCCGCTCGCTCGCACGGCTTTGACACGGCAAAGCTTTCGTTCCCGTCCGCTCGTCCGCACGGCTTTGACCCGACAAAGCCTTCGCTCTCGTCCGCTCGCCTGCACGGTTTTTGACCCGACAAAGCCTTCGCTCCTGTCCGCTCGTCAGCTCGGCTTTGACCCGACAAAGCCTTCGTTCCTGTCAGCTCGCCCGCACGGCTTTGACCCGACAAAGCCTTCGCTGCTGTCCGCTCGTCCGCACGGCTTTGACCCGACAAAGCCTTCGTTCTCGTCCGCTCGTTCGCACGGCTTTGGACCCGACAAAGCCTTCGCACTTGTCCGCTCGTCCGCACGGCTTTGCCCCGACAAAGCCTTCGTTCCCGTCCGCTTGTCCCGCACGGCTTTGACCCGACTCAACGACCAGCACCGACCACAACGCCTAGCTGAACTCAACGACTCGACCGACCTCAGCTTACCAGCATCCAACATCTAGCTGTACTCAACGACTCGACCTACGCCAGCGACCCTCGTCGAACGCCCAGCTGCGAACACATACAACCGCCACGGACATTTACATTCACGCTTGTAAATACGACGAAATAAATTGTCATTTGTAATTATCATCATCTCACCTTTGTTCCTTCATATTGCTTTGGCTGTTCTCATTCACATAAACTCATTTGCGGGGTCGACATACTTATAGGCCCCGCAACAATATCAAACTTATGAACAAAAATTTGAGTCATCCCCACCCCAAAAAAAAAAACATTTGCTTTATCGTATAGTATAGTTGTTGGAGAAAGGCTGTAAAAATGTATACCAATCAAAGGTTTGTCTTGAAAAACCTTCCCTTCGGCCAATATCTTTTTGCTAAATAAACAATCTCGACTTCCAAGATTCTGCCTCTTTATATGGGTATTTAACTGACTTCCCACCAAAGCAGAATGGGGTACAAGGCCATTTTACAGTGGGGAGGTACGCACAAATCAAGACTCATGTGCGGCTGGTCCAAAAAATGGTACTTTTGCATCTATGTTACCGCTAAAAAGCCGAACTTTCCCGAGCGTTTCCGGGCCGATAACGGAAAGAATCGGAATATTCCGGAACGAAATTAAGCAAGTAGACAAATTAGTTGACTGATTTTATCGTCTAATAAAATAAGTCAACTAATTTGTTGACAAAACGCACGAAGACCCCCCCCCTCCAAAAAAAAAAAAAAGGAAAAGACAATTTTTAATGGATAATGTTACCAACCTTTTTAGGAAAAAAGAATAAATCAACAGTCAATGTATGGTAATTTTCAATATGAAAAAATAGTTTGAATTTTTATTTTATCTATTGGGGTGGGAGGTATCATTTTTTGTCTTTTTAAATAATTTTTTTCGTATTTATGCACTTATTGCTAATTTAGAAATTTAGTGTTAATTTAGAAATCCATTCTTACCATGGGGAGGTGGGTGTTTTGTAACTATTTTTTTTTTCACCTAACAATTTAATAATAATCCAGGTCCTGCATTTGGTGTTAGGGCATCTCCAGGCATAACCTTTCCTCATTTTTTTAGGTGGCAAGGATGCTCACATGCCCGGCAACTTTTAATTTTGCCAATAAAGTTTTTTCTCGGCAGAATTGGATCACCATTTCTGCACATTGTAGATTTTCGCTTAGCTGCGGTAAATTCATGTTTACACTTGTTTATAACTTAGTGAACAAATTGATTGAATTATTTTATCTTAAATTTGATTAGCGAGGCGTTTCGTCATATTCCTATTCTTTCTGGAAACCCTCGAGAAAGTTTGGCTTTTTTGCAGTAACATAGATGCATAAGTACCAAAAAAATTCTTGGCCCCGTCGGTTTTATCCTTTGGGGGCGTCTAGCAATGAACTCAACTCTGTAAAGCCTGGGCGGTGAGAACGGTCCCTGAGACCAAGCTTTCAATTCCCTCCCTGCCGACATAATACCAGGGAAGTACTGTATTTGCCACTGCCTCCCACCAGACAGGGCTTGACACAAGGTCAATGACCCGAAGACCAATTATAGTGGGGATTTAGGGGAGGGGAAGGTCGGGCACGAGCCGAGGCTTGAACCCTGCTGGCCTGTGCTGTTCATTGACCCATTCAATGCAATGTGGGCCTAATGAGCCAAGCTGTTTCTTGGATCCAAATGCCGGGTTATAGCTTAAACTAGACAGCAAGGTCTAGTGCTATACATAGGAGACAAAGGTGTCAATGTTGTAGCTTGCCCACCCAAAGATGGCTTCGAATCTGCCATTGATTTCGATACACCATCTGGCCCAGCCAAGGCCGGGGAAGTATATTGCTACTTAATATTGTACTACAAATTTGTTGATATACTTGTATTTATATAGGATGACTCTAAATAATCTACGAAAGTTGACATGCCATTGAACAAAGAAACCAACTATTACATACGATGTAACTAACAATATCACAGAGCTTAATATAATTCCTAGTCAGCTGGAGCTGTAGAATACACCAACTGCATCTCTGCTGGGAGGAAAGACTCCACCATACCACCAACAAGTGTCTTGAAGCTTTGGGGGATATGGAATACTCATTCATTGCCATTACGCTTAGGTTCATTCTGATTTGGGGTGGTCAAATAGAACTGTTTGATCATTTAACTGTGTCCAAACAAATGATATTAAATTGAATCATTAGTGTTACATAGCAATACTTGGAACTATTTAACTGTGTAAATAAAACTATTAGTGTGGAATACTTAAAACCGTTTAACTCTGTGCAAAAATTGAATTATTGGGTATTACTTAGGAATACTTGAAACCCTTTGTGTGCAAATGAATGAATTGTGTCAAAAAATTTATCAGTGGTAAATAGCAATTCTTGTAACCACTTCACTGTGTGCACACAAAAGATTAATATCAATAGAATTATTAGTGTTAGCAATAATCAAAACCATTTAACAAACAATATCAATTCTTGTGTGTAAACAAATTTTTATTTATATATTTATTTTTTTAAGTGGTGGACTTATCTACAAGCCATGTATGTATATCCATTTAACTACGCACAAACAATTAACTGATATTAAATTAAATTGGTAGTGTTACATAGGAATACTTGAAACCATATAACTGTGTGCAAACAAACAACCTCTGACTCTTTTAAAGATGTTATCTACAAAATATGCATTTACAAATCATATATTTAATATATATGTATAAACAGGATTTGGTATTAACCTACAAGTTTTGGTATGCCATAAAACCCAACCAACCAATTTGACTCAACAAATGAGCATCGTCTCAGCTAGGGCTGTACAATATGCTGACTGCACCTCTGCAGAGGAGTAAGACTCCTCCAATGAAGCCAACTGTTTGCCATGGGTGGCAACCTATGATGCTTAATGACGGGATCCTCGTGGTAGAGTAGTACATAGCCCGACATCCGAGTGGTCAAATCACTTGCAACACTCCACTTTGGACCTTACTGAGCTAGACAGGTGGTTGAATAGGTCCAATCAAATGGCTGATTGTGTCAAGCCCTAGCATCTATATGTTTTATCCTGACCGTACTTTTCGATCTGCACTTGCAGCAAATTCCCAACCCTTATCTTTTAGGTGCTAGAAGGCGATGGCTGAGGGTCAATTGTGTTGAGAGAATAGGAATTTGATCATTGGTGAAAACCTAAAATTAGCAATGGCTCAAAAACCTACTCCTAGCTCAAGTATACTGGTCGTGTATGCCCGTCTCAACCAAGGCGAATGAGTTTGCTCCTTGTGTGGTGGAACACAGGGCCAGCAAAAAATAAACATCACCTATGGTGTCTCCTAACAAAAAACAAAGAAATTTATCTGAATCGGACTCAGAGAATGAGGCAGCTTACTTCCTCAGATTCATTGTCATTGAATCTTTGGGGGAGGTCTGCCTAGCCTAATTGTCCACTTTTCTAATAGAAAAAGTATTATCAACTAGAGCTACAAAAAAACGTGAGAATAACCAAGGAATGGAAACTTACTTGTCTAGGTGAACAGATGGAGGCAAGCAGAAAACATCCTCAAAATGAAAATTTTCCACACGAAAGACTGAGGCATCAGCAGTAGGAAGTTGCCCTTGGCTATAGCTGAGGATGACAGTAGTGCTTGGAAAACAGGGAGTGACAAACATCAGAAGAATCTCCATTAGAAAAGGCGAAAAACAAATCCAGACCAACAGCTACATCCTGACATTTAATCAGCTCCATACTCCCAAGGAGGTGAAGATCAACTATTGTCTTGAGAGGGTTGAGATGTATGTCCCAAGACTCCTGAGGTGCTTCAAATACCAAAAATATGGACACCACATGAAAGCCTGCGGAGGACAACAGACATGTGCCAAGTGCGGTGAAAAGGATCTGGACCTGAAAAGCTGAAAAAAAATACACTTGGCCAAATTTCAGCAAGCACAAACTCAACAAGAAGTTAAAGATGAAGAGAAATCCAATGTGAAATAGTCTAAGTGACTCAAACACAAACCACTCCTAAAAGTGCAAAATCTTATCCAATCCATCCACCAAAAACTGTGTAAGACAGACTAAACAACCTTTCTCTCAAAAAGCTGGAACAACTTAAACACAACCCACTAGCTCCCATTGACCAAAATACAGATGAACACCAAAGTGAACGATGAAAGACCAGGAAGTGCATTCAAACTATCCTCAGGCAAATTTGATACAGACCTTTCAACATCAAGAACAAAGTCACCTATAAGAATGAATAAACAATGCAATGCTCAGGGATTGACAAAATCTCTACAATGATCCTATTGTATTGAAAGTATGAATAGTGACACAGCCCACATAGTTGCCAACCTCCCTCTAGAAGATATAACAAATGACTATAATACTTGAAACCATTTAACTCTATGCAAACAGATGAGCTCAATCTCTTTTAAATGTTACTTACGAACCATCCACTTAAAAAGTAACAATGGAATTACCAAAAAACTAATCTTTTGCATATCATGTATATCTATTTAAATGTGTGCAAACAAATGACTGATGTTAAATTGTTACTGTTACTTGACAATACTCAAAACCATTTAACTGTGTGCAAACAAATGATTAAAAGTAAATAGAATGATTCATATTAGAAAGAAATACTTGAAATCATTTAACTGAAGAAAAATGAGCTTGGGCTTGTTTAAAAATGCTATTGCCAAAATGTTTACAAATCATATATATTTAATGTATATGTATTAACAGGGTTCAACATTAAACAACTTACAATGTTTGATATTACATAAAACCAAACCAAACCCACGAACAATTCGCTTACACATTGTATGTATAACCATTTAACTGTGTCAAATAAATAGCTGATCTTAAATTGAATTCTTAGTGTTATATAGCAATACTTGAAACCATTTAATTGTGAGCAAACTTATGAGCTCTGGCTCGTTTAAAATATTATCTACCTAAGTATTTGTTAAATCTTTGGTTTTATATGTGTATAAACAGAATTTGGCATTAAATAACTTACAAAAGTTGATATGCCATAAAACCCAACCAATCATCTTCCAAAAGTAACTATCAGGTAAAATACTCAAGAACACAAAAACAAATACTAACCCATCAGTTGGGACTGTAAAATACACTGACTGCATCTTTTCAAAGGAGTAATAGTCCCACCCCCAACAATAATTTTTGGTATGACACTACACTACACTACACCTGATGGTGACGCTCCAGTTTTGGAGTTTGGGGGAATGTGGAATATCCTTTCATTGCTGTTACTCCCAAGCCCACTCTAATCCGGATTTATAATACCTGTTAGGGTCCCATTTATGCGTGAAATTTACAAAGGATTATTAGTAGTTAAATGGGGCACTCATTCAAGTTTACCAGGAAAAAGTTTTCTCAGAACTTTTTTGCGATTTGAACTAATTAGACCCTCATACTCACCACTTGCACAATCAGCTGAGGCTATAGAATACACTGACTGCAGAAGACCCCCCCGCCCCAACAAGTGTCCTGGATATGACACTAAATAATCTGATGGTGAGGTTCCAGTGATACTGGGGCTTTGGGGAATGCGGAGCACCCCTTCATTGCCATTGCTCCCAGGTCCACTCTGGCCTGGAATGGTAGCACTTGATAGGGCCTATCTATATGTTAGATAGAACTAAACTGCATACTTATGCTAAACGGAATTGTTTGAATAAGAACTGTTTGAATAAATTGTGTGGAGGAAATCGTGAAAACGGAGGGGGGGGGCTTACCTTTTAAGCGACCTCACGTGTACATCATTCAAACAGGCCGGGAAACAGAGAAATTCAAGATGGCGCCCGCGACTTTTTATAACCATCTGGTCTCGTAAAGTCGCACAAATTATCACTGCTTGGATGCAAATGAGGTGGTCTCCGACTGAATAAAAGCGGATCGCTTTGAGGATACGTTTTGTGTTGATACGAGGATCATTGGGGTCAGTGCAAGACTCCAGTCGGTACCCGCATTTTGAGCTCCAAGTTGTGTTTTGTCAGATTGCTTAGTGTTCTCTATGCACTTTTTTGGATATTACTTTTGGAAAAAAAAATCATGTTTAATTTTGTCTTTTTTGCCTTTTTTTGTCACTCCTGCTTTGAGTGACTTTGTCGGGGTTTTTTTTCCCACGAGGTCTGACTTAGTCATTTTAAAGCCAAAGGACCCCCCATAATTGGTCTTTCTCTTTTTTTTACACTTACCCTCCTGATTGCTTTTGCAATCATGGAGGGGTACCCTTATCCTTCTCCCTCTTTTTCCTCTCACTCTCCTTCCCCTCACTTATCTCATCCCTGCGATCCACCTTTGGAAAACATGGAAAAGACAGAAACCCTCCCTAAGCAGTCGGAGGAACAAAAAGAGACACTAATAAACAGTCTAATTGGCTCAAATTGGCCTACTTTACCAGGCACCTTAGAAACAGACAGCCCAATCCAGCTGGGACAAGGAGAAAAACCATCAAGTGCTGGACCTTGGAAAACCCAACAAGGCAAAAGACCAGAAGATCACGAGAAAGACCGGATGGGCAAGTACGTTCAGTACTTCAAGGACAATAAGATACTGCCCATCCCCGAGATCATAGAGAAATTGGAACCAAGGATCCTGTCACTGGTGGTGTCTGATCTAAAAACTAGATGGCTGGTTGGGCTGAAGAAAGAGGCCTTTGAAGATCTCCTAAGGAAAGCAGGCGTCCCATGTTCATATTTTTGCAGGCGGAGCTTCGCCACATGGGACGTTCTACTGCCCACCCAGGAAAAGGCAGCCAAAACAGCAGCAACTACGATTACCACAAAGTTCTTCCGACTGCAGCCAGAATACATGGGGTCCCGTAGATTCTGAGTAACCATTTGTAATGTTCCAGCCACCATCACCGGAGAAGTACTGGCCGCGTTCTTGAGCAAATACGGACGCGTTGAGGAATCCAACCTCTTCAGGGACAGCCTACGGGGACAATGTGTTCTGGCTATGTCTAAGTAGGGAGGGTTTTCAAGCCATCCCAGAAGTCATTATTAGCAGAGGGAGGCAGATGATGGTGGTTGTGGAAGGCAGATGCCCGCGCTGTTGGAGCTGTAAGCAGTTGGGGTATATATCAAAGTTCTGCCCTAAAAAGGATCCGCCACGAGTTCCAGCTGCTGCAGCTGCCACAGTCACCACAGAAACCGTAGCAACAACAGTTTCCACAGCCACCATCAGTGAGACAACAACTGGAAAGGAGCCAGACCAGGCCCAGCCTAAGACAGTGGTAGAGTGGGTAGAAGTCACCCGGAAAAAAAAAGAAATCCCCCCAAAAAGCGGAGGACAAGTCAACTGCCTCTCCTGTAAAAGACATGGAACCAGCCTCTACAAAAATAACGACACCAACAACAGCATATATATACAAGTCAGTAACAGCGCCCATCCCTGCACACATTACAGAGCATCCTCCTGTAACCAAGGCAAGGAAAAAAGCTAAAAATAAACAAATTTCCACCTCACCAGCTCCCATTACTACCGAAACATCAGAAATGCCAATGGAGACGGCAACAAATTTGAAGAGGAAAAGGAGCAGCGGAGAGGGAGCAGCCAAGAAAGTGGCCTGAGGATCCCCTGGAAAGCCCCTCTAATGCCTTTCCTCCAAAACCTAAACCTCTCCCTAAACAAGCTCCACTGAATTTACAATTCCCATCTCTGTTGCTATCACTTCCTCCACCTATTCTTCCTCTACCACCTCCTCCTCCACCACCACTTCCGCCACCACCTCCCCCTCATTACCGCGCTCCACAATATGGTCCCCCTGAACCAAAATGTTCTCAACCCCCACAAGTTCTACAACCCTCACAATCCCCACAACCTTCTTAACTGTCACACCATCCTCCCCAGCCACCAAAGACTCGCCCCCATCAAATATCACATATAGCAAGGTCCCAGTCCCACGAAAGACTTTCCCAAAGAAGTCTACTGAGGACTTTTTCCCTTCCCTCTCTCAGTCCATCCTCCTCTCCAGAATTGTTTCCAGCAGCAACACCCGTAGAGAAAGAACCAGCAACAGAAGCAGTGACAGTAGATTCTGCACCGAGGAGATCCCGGCGGCAAACTAAGGCAGCAAACAAAGAGCTGACTGATGAACAATGCAGGAAGGCAGTGGCTCTGTGTACTGTGGGGCTGGAATCCGTGACGGATTACCAGCTCCGGAAGACACTGTAGTCACTGCTGGATCTGGAAAAGATAAACGAGAAAAGAGTGTGTAACCCGACGAACTTTAGGAGTGCACTCATGGTGACCACCTTCGTTGGTTCATCTGGCGACCGTTCCAAGGGCGTGTGGAAGTTCTTGGATACGGTCCGCAAAACCAATACAGGCGTTGTGCTGGCGGAGTTGGAGCACTCCTCCTTAAAGCGTTGTCTGCCATATTGTTCAGGGAGGATCCCCATTTTGGTTCACCCCTCTCTCTATAGGTCACTAAAGGTGCGGTTCCCGCTGGATGTTGGCGGAGTGTCCAAGAAGTGCCGAATGACTACTGAACTCGGCACTGGCTCCTTGAGACAGGCTGTTGGCATCCTCAACCCCGGGGATTTCCAGCCCATCGTCGATACTGATTTGGTAAGTGTGCCAAGATGGCTTTAAACGTTGCTAGTCTAAATGCGAGGGGACTGAGGGATGCAAGCAAAAGTGCACAGTTGCTTTCAGACCTCTCAAACCTGTGTGTCAATGTCGCTGCGGTGCAGGAGACTCACTTCATTTTTGAGGCGGCCTATTGGGTGCTGAAGGATGACTTTGTCGTTTATTCAGCATTCGGCAGCCACCTCAGCACTGGGGTCTCTCTGCTAGTTGGACGCAGCCTTGATGCGATTGTTAATGTTCTCTTTGCAGGTGACGGGGGCCGGCTGCTGGTGGCTGATGTTGCTGTGAAAACCTTCGAGTTTCGCATAGCTTATCGGTTTATGTGCCCAATGTTACTGCAGAGAGACGCTCTTTCCTTCGGCGGTTGGAGTCGTTCCTGGATGCCTCGAAGCGGACAGTTCTAGTGGGGGATTGGAATGCGATCCTTGACCCCAATATAGATAGGGCCGGTCAGGGTGCTAGCAGTTTGGCAAGGTGTGACAGTGCCTTGTCGGACTTTTTGACTGAGTTCGAATTGGTCGACAGGTTCTGTCTGGATCACCCAGGGAGGGAGATGTGGACGTGGATAGGAAATTCGCCCTCTGGCCAGGTCCAGTCTTACATGGACAGAGTGTTAGTGAGAAGAGCTGACAGTGACCTAGTTGCTTGTCCCACGTTCCACTGGTTAGGGCGGTCTGACCATAAACTTGTTAGGGTCAGTCTGCGGTTAGCTAATAGGCCTAGTCTAGCCAGCTACTGGAAGTTCAATACCTCCTTACTGGAGATGTGGGACTTCCGGAAGCGGCTGGAAAACCTAATTCAGCGGGCGTTAGTGAGGGTGGTTATTGGGAACAAGTGGTGGGTATCCCTTAAACTCTCCCGGGCAGTGGAAGGGGGGGACTCCATAGCCATAGATCTAGCTAAGGGAGACCTTGAGCGCGAGGCTAGCGAGCGTTACAAGGGTTTCGTAGTTAGAAATAGGCTAAAAAGAGTTTTGAACGAAGCCGTGAAATGTAGCGCATTTCTGCGTAAGGAAGAGTTGAGAAGGTTCCCTTGTCGGTACATCGAGTGCGTTAACACCCCGGACGGGCACATGCTGAGATCGAACCGTGAGATTCGTGAGGCTTTCTGGACACACTTTCGAGATCGCTTTGCCTGCTGTCCTGACCTCCGGGCTCAGGAGTTTCGTAACTATTTATCCGACTTCCCCCGCCTTGGAGAGGCGGAAGCGGCTAGTTGCGAGGGTGCAGTTACTGAATGTGAAGTCCGTAGTGCGTTGAAGCAGGTCAGTCTTAACAAGTCGCCTGGACTGGATGGTTTACCCTACAAAGTGTACTTGAGGATGTCGCACATGTTTGTCCCTATTCTGACGAATGTGTTCAACCACTGGTTTGCCCAGGGAGCCATCCCTGGTAGCATTACCCAGGGTGTGATCACATTGCTGAAGAAAGGAGGCAGGCAGGCATGTTCGGGGGGAACTAGATGATTACAGGCCCATAACTCTGCTTAACACAGAGTTAAAGATTTTGGCCCGGGTCTTGGCGAACCGTTTGCAGCTTGTCATCAGTGATCTGATTGGCCCTGAGCAGAACTACGCTGTGAAGGGAAGATTGATCCGAGACAACTTGCACTTGTGTGCCAGATCCTAGAGGGGATAAAAGATGACATTAAAGCCACGTTGATCAATTCAGATCAGTTCAAGGCCTTCGATAGGGTGGACCACCGGTTCTTGGCGGCAGTTTTGGAGACCGCCGGATTCGAACCGGAGTTCCGCAAATGGATTAGCATTCTGTACCATAACCCACAGGCGGTGGTGCAGGTGAACGGGAGGTGTTCGGGGGCTTTTGCGATCGAGCGGTCGGTCCGGCAAGGCTGCCCCTTGTCCTCTCTTTATGTCCTTGCTCTGGAGCCTCTGCTCCGAAAGCTTAGGGATGGAGGGGCTTGTCCGGCCCTGCGCAGAATCTTGCTAAACGGCAGCGTCCGAGCCAAAATTTCCAAGTTCGCCGATGATATCACGGTCTTTGTGTCCAGGCGTCGGGACATAGTGGCTGTGAAGGAGACGGTCTCAAGATACGAAAAGGTAGCAGGTGCCAAGGTCAACTTTGACAAAAGCGAAGGTTGGGTGCCTGGAGGGGCAGCGTTCCCCTGCCAGGGCCCTTCCGATGAAGTGACGGTCCCATCCACATCCTCGGGGTGTGGTTCGGGCCCGCCCTCCAGCTGGAGCGTAATTGGTTGGAAGTGCGGGCCAAGGTAGAAGCCCAGGTGGGTGCCTGGCTTCGAAGGCGGTTGTCCTTAAAGGGCAGGGCAGAGGTGTGTGCTGTGCACATCTTCCCCTTGATCCTTTACCGTTTGTCCGTGCTTCCTCTGCCTAGAGATCATTGGTCGGTGCTGATACAATCCCTTTTCAAGCTACTTTGGAAAGGCGGAAGCCTGTTGGTCCGTAGGCAGGTCTGCTATCAATGTCCTCATGATGGGGGTCTGGGGATGCCAGATCTCGAGAGCCACCGGCTCGCTGAGAGACTGGCATACCTGTGCCGATCGTTGACGACAGACACGGTGTCAAGCCTCAAGGTTGGAGTTGCCTTCCCTGGCCTGAGGTTGTGTCCCAAGGCTGAAGGCCGTCGTAGGCCAAGGGACGAGCCACCATTCATCATCGAGTGCCGTGGGGCCCTTCGAAATCTTTCTCGGTCCAGTGACCTCTCATGGACTCGTAAGGAGCTATATAGAGGGTTAGTGGTGGGTCCTGCCTTGGATCCTCTAGTAGAGCGGCTCGGCTGGTCGGCGGAGGAGATTCGCTCCCAGTGGAATTAGGCGTCAGGTTCGGGCTTCTTGAACAACTCCGAGTTCTCACTTACCTGGTGGCTAGCTCGAAACGCGTTGGCCCTCAACGACTGGGCTTACAGAGCATGCATAGCAGATATGCCTGACTGCCCCCGCTGCGACAGTGGCTTAGAAGAAACGGCTTTGCACGCCTTCTACTACTGCGCCTGTTCTGGAGCCACGTCAAGGAGTAGATGGCTCGCATCAGCCCTAGAGAGCTCATGCTGCTCGACGTTGGTTACGTTGTGGACAACGTTAACCCTCCGTTTTAGGGTGAGAAGTGTGTGGTGTTTCTCGTGATCCTAGCCGTGGCTAGAATGGTGATTTGGCAGACACGAAACAAGGGATTGTATGAGGGTGCAAACTTTTCTTATTGTGATCTGATCTTGTTCTTTAGGCATCAGCTTAGGGTCAAGATTAGATGTGATAGAAGACGCTTGGATCGCATAACATTCAGCAAAAGGTGGGTGCATGCAGCAAGCTTGGTCATATGCAAAGGGGCAATGTTGGAGTCATCCTTCCCTCCTCTGCCTGCGCATTGTGACGATGGTCTGGGTCCTTCGGGACCCCACCCCTGGTAAGTAGAAACTTTACGAATTCCTTAGGATCTCTTGACCCCCTAGCTAGTGGAGTGAGGTGTGCCATTGTCCCCACCATTTAGATGTTAGTTCCCCTCAAGATCCTCCCCACTCCCAGTTTCTTTTTCTTACCCTTCTACCACTTTTGAGTCCTGGCCCCTATTTTAGGATCTTGTTAGTGTACTTCTGTATTCCTTGTTCCTTTCCCTTTCCTGACCGACGCCCTTTTCCGTTTGTTCTTTTATCCCGTTTAGCCTTAGGTCCTTCCCCTATAGGGATAGCTTCGGCTTGTTTTTGGGCCCTATCCAGGTACCAGAAAACAGTCTTCTCTCCATAACATAGAAGGGGGTATAGGAGGGAAACCAACCGGGTTTATGTTTTGTTTACTCTGGGGCTTTTTTCTCCAATTCCCCATCATCCTTTCACTCGCTGTACATATGCCATTACATTTCATCGGGTTTTAAGAAGGGTTTTCATAGAGCAAATGAGGCATTTTGGTGGTTGTGGCGTGGTTGGTGGATGAAGAAATTTATTGTATGGAATGATTGGAAAAAAGAATGATTGGTGATGAAGAGAGTGACTAGCTCGGGCTACATAGGAAAATACTGTTTTCACCCCCTTCCCTTCACCCCCCCAAATTCTTTGGGCCTTGTGCCCACTGAAAAGTAACATTGTATACTTTCTCAGAAATAAAGATACAAGGATCATTGGATTTGGTTGTTGTTGTTGTTGCTGCTAGTGTGATGTATGGAGAATAGAAAGGAGTTTCGCTGAACTGACAGAGGCCGCTTTGAAAGTTAATACAAGGATCAATTTCACATTGTCATTTGCACCTACTCTTACCACCAAACTGATATTTGAAAATTCAGGGTTCAGTGATATCTTACTACAGCTTGAAATAGAAATGTTTTTGATAATTAAACTGTGTATTCATGCTAAACTGAATTGTTTGAAATAGAACTGATTATTTGTATAAAAATGGATTTGGCATTAATTAACCTACAAAGGTGGATTTGCCATAAAAGCCAACCAATCAATCATACTCACCGCATTTTTTTCGGTGGGGGAGGGGATTTTAACTTTGACATTTTCTTTCTATGTAAAAAGATAACCTATTTCTGGAAGAGTTTGCATTGGAAAAGACAAGTGCCAGACAGGTCGATAGCCCAGTTGGCTGGGGCTGTAGAATACACCAACTGCATCTCTGCAGAGGGGTTAAGACGCACCTCCCCTCAACCCTTGTCCTAGATATTACACTAAACAGTCTGATGGTCAGGATCCAGTAATGTTGAAGCTTTGTGGAATGTGGAGTACCCCTTCATTGCCATCGCTCCCAGGTCCATTCTAGCCCAGAGTGGTAACACCTGATAGGGTCCTATCTCTGAGTCAAATAGAACTACCTGATCATTTAACTGTGTGCAAATGAATGAGTAATGTTGAATAGAATAATTATAACCACTTCGCTGTGGGCAAACAAATGATAATTATTGAATAGAATTAGAAGAGTTAGGTAGCAATAATTGAAACCATTCAACTACCTAGAAACAATAGCAATACTAGTGTGCAAATAATTTAGTTGTCATTTAAAAATGAAATTACCGACAAACTAATATCTTACATATCATGTATATCTATTTAAATGTGTGCAAACAAATGACTGATGTTAAATTGTGCCTGTTATATAGCAATACTTGAAATCATTTAACCATGTGCAAGAAAAAAATGATCTCTGGTTCGTTTGAAAATATTATTAACAAAATGTGTTTACAAATCATATATATTTGATATATATCGATAAACATGATTAGGCAGAATTGATATGCCATAAAACCAAACCAGACTGGTCGAATTATTTTCTTTTTATTCTTTTTCGTTTTACTTCTGAAGGGGAAGATTATTTTTATTTTTAGATATTTGTGTGAAAGGGGAAATTCTGTAATCTGGGGGGAGGGTCTTTTTTGAAGAGGAAAATGCTGTAGCATTTATACATTAATCCTAGCCCTATCATATTAGTTAAATGTTACATATATAATTAAAAAAAAAAAGTCTTCAGAGGATGGTTTTATTTATAGTTAAAAGTTTGTTTTTTAATGTTGGCAAAATCATCCTCTGAAGATCTGTTGCTTTTTCATATTCGTACATTTTCATACTGATGTATTTCCAGTCCCCTTAACCCCACAGAGAATAGGCTGCCAAAAGCAATATGTTGGAAAGTCAGAATAGCCGTTTTATTTTAGATTAAATAACTGCTGACATAGATCTTATCTATGCAATCAGAACTATTTAATGTTAGTCGAGCAACAGTTCTATATAAAAAAACAAAAGTATGTATAACAAATGAATTGATATCTATTGAGCCAACTGGTATATTAATTTACTAATTATTTTAAAATCATTTTTGGATCTTATTTGATTACTCTCATAAAGAAAAACTTTGCCGCGACCGGCCGATAAACCCTTGCCGCCACCTGCTGATAAACCTAAACATATTAAGTTACACGCCCGAGTTAGGACGATCATATCCGAGTACGACCGGAACTGACTAAGCCCTTTTTCTTTCTAACGACCATGACATTTCGTTATAGCTAAAAGAAAAAGGGAGAATTAAAATTAATAACATGCACAAAACACTTCGGCCAAAAATTACCTGATAAGACTTGAATTAATAGACGTCGCCAGCCTATAGCAGGTTAGGAAAATACTTTACGGCTACACTCATTTTTTATCAAAGAATTTTATATCCACGCGGCTGGAGCTGTGTGTCACAGCACCTTCGTAATATCAGCAAGCCCACCCCCCCCCCGGCTTTTTAGCTGGGCCGTCTGGCATTCGTGCCGGATGGGTGCTCGAAACCAAGAGCAGACTCGGGGCCGAATAGGCCCCCAGCTTCGGCTGGGCAACCTTCGGGTGGGCGAGCTGCACTTTTGTCCCCTTTGTACGGCACTAGACCAAGCGTCTAGTTTAAGCCGTAAACTGGCATACGTGCCCGGACTCACATTTGGGTTCGTGAAACTGCTTGCCTCATCAGGCTCACATTGCACTAAGTGAGCCGATGAGCAGCACAGACAAGCAGGGTTCGAGTCTCGGCTCCTTCCCGACCTTCCCCTCCCCTTTATCCCCACTTTAATCGGCCTTCGGGCTTTTGACCTTGTGTCAAGTCGTGTCTGGTGGGAGGCAGCGACAAATATATGGCTGGGCCGTCTGGCATTCGTGCCGGATGGGTGCTCGAAACCAAGAGCAGACTCGGGGCCGAATAGGCCCCCAGCTTCGGCTGGGCAACCTTCGGGTGGGCGAGCTGCACTTTTGTCCCCTTTGTACGGCACTAGACCAAGCGTCTAGTTTAAGCCGTAAACTGGCATACGTGCCCGGACCCACATTTGGGTTCGTGAAACTGCTTGCCTCATCAGGCTCACATTGCACTAAGTGAGCCGATGAGCAGCACAGACAAGCAGGGTTCGAGTCTCGGCTCCTTCCCGACCTTCCCCTCCCCTTTATCCCCACTTTAATTGGCCTTCGGGCTTTTGACCTTGTGTCAAGTCGTGTCTGGTGGGAGGCAGCGACAAATATATGGCTGGGCCGTCTGGCATTCGTGCCGGATGGGTGCTCGAAACCAAGAGCAGACTCGGGGCCGAATAGGCCCCCAGCTTCGGCTGGGCAACCTTCGGGTGGGCGAGCTGCACTTTTGTCCCCTTTGTACGGCACTAGACCAAGCGTCTAGTTTAAGCCGTAAACTGGCATACGTGCCCGGACCCACATTTCGGTTCGTGAAACTGCTTGCCTCATCAGGCTCACATTGCACTAAGTGAGCCGATGAGCAGCACTGACAAGCAGGGTTCGAGTCTCGGCTCCTTCCCGACCTTCCCCTCCCCTTTATCCCCACTTTAATCGGCCTTCGGGCTTTTGACCTTGTGTCAAGTCGTGTCTGGTGGGAGGCAGCGACAAATATATGGCTTTTTAGCTGGGCTTCGGTACGCCCCCGGCTTTTTAGCTGGGCCGTCTGGCATTCGTGCCGGATGGGTGCTCGAAACCAAGAGCAGACTCGGGGCCGAATAGGCCCCCAGCTTCGGCTGGGCAACCTTTGGGTGGGCGAGCTGCACTTTTGTCCCCTTTGTACGGCACTAGACCAAGCGTCTAGTTTAAGCCGTAAACTGGCATACGTGCCCGGACCCACATTTGGGTTCGTGAAACTGCATGCCTCATCAGGCTCACATTGCACTAAGTGAGCCGATGAGCAGCACTGACAAGCAGGGTTCGAGTCTCGGCTCCTTCCCGACCTTCCCCTCCCCTTTATCCCCACTTTAATCGGCCTTCGGGCTTTTGACCTTGTGTCAAGTCGTGTCTGGTGGGAGGCAGCGACAAATATATATGGCTGGGCCGTCTGGCATTCGTGCCGGATGGGTGCTCGAAACCAAGAGCAGACTCGGGGCCGAATAGGCCCCCAGCTTCGGCTGGGCAACCTTCGGGTGGGCGAGCTGCACTTTTGTCCCCTTTGTACGGCACTAGACCAAGCGTCTAGTTTAAGCCGTAAACTGGCATACGTGCCCGGACCCACATTTGGGTTCGTGAAACTGCTTGCCTCATCAGGCTCACATTGCACTAAGTGAGCCGATGAGCAGCACAGACAAGCAGGGTTCGAGTCTCGGCTCCTTCCCGACCTTCCCCTCCCCTTTATCCCCACTTTAATTGGCCTTCGGGCGTTTGACCTTGTGTCAAGTCGTGTCTGGTGGGAGGCAGCGACAAATATATGGCTGGGCCGTCTGGCATTCGTGCCGGATGGGTGCTCGAAACCAAGAGCAGACTCGGGGCCGAATAGGCCCCCAGCTTCGGCTGGGCAACCTTCGGGTGGGCGAGCTGCACTTTTGTCCCCTTTGTACGGCACTAGACCAAGCGTCTAGTTTAAGCCGTAAACTGGCATACGTGCCCGGACCCACATTTCGGTTCGTGAAACTGCTTGCCTCATCAGGCTCACATTGCACTAAGTGAGCCGATGAGCAGCACTGACAAGCAGGGTTCGAGTCTCGGCTCCTTCCCGACCTTCCCCTCCCCTTTATCCCCACTTTAATCGGCCTTCGGGCTTTTGACCTTGTGTCAAGTCGTGTCTGGTGGGAGGCAGCGACAAATATATGGCTTTTTAGCTGGGCTTCGGTACGCCCCCGGCTTTTTAGCTGGGCCGTCTGGCATTCGTGCCGGATGGGTGCTCGAAACCAAGAGCAGACTCGGGGCCGAATAGGCCCCCAGTTTCGGCTGGGCAACCTTCGGGTGGGCGAGCTGCACTTTTGTCCCCTTTGTACGGCACTAGACCAAGCGTCTAGTTTAAGCCGTAAACTGGCATACGTGCCCGGACTCACATTTGGGTTCGTGAAACTGCTTGCCTCATCAGGCTCACATTGCACTAAGTGAGCCGATGAGCAGCACTGACAAGCAGGGTTCGAGTCTCGGCTCCTTCCCGACCTTCCCCTCCCCTTTATCCCCACTTTAATCGGCCTTCGGGCTTTTGACCTTGTGTCAAGTCGTGTCTGGTGGGAGGCAGCGACAAATATATGGCTTTTTAGCTGGGCTTCGGTACGCCCCCGGCTTTTTAGCTGGGCCGTCTGGCATTCGTGCCGGATGGGTGCTCGAAACCAAGAGCAGACTCGGGGCCGAATAGGCCCCCAGTTTCGGCTGGGCAACCTTCGGGTGGGCGAGCTGCACTTTTGTCCCCTTTGTACGGCACTAGACCAAGCGTCTAGTTTAAGCCGTAAACTGGCATACGTGCCCGGACTCACATTTGGGTTCGTGAAACTGCTTGCCTCATCAGGCTCACATTGCACTAAGTGAGCCGATGAGCAGCACAGACAAGCAGGGTTCGAGTCTCGGCTCCTTCCCGACCTTCCCCTCCCCTTTATCCCCACTTTAATCGGCCTTCGGGCTTTTGACCTTGTGTCAAGTCGTGTCTGGTGGGAGGCAGCGACAAATATATGGCTTTTTAGCTGGGCTTCGGTACGCCCCCGGCTTTTTAGCTGGGCCGTCTGGCATTCGTGCCGGATGGGTGCTCGAAACCAAGAGCAGACTCGGGGCCGAATAGGCCCCCAGTTTCGGCTGGGCAACCTTCGGGTGGGCGAGCTGCACTTTTGTCCCCTTTGTACGGCACTAGACCAAGCGTCTAGTTTAAGCCGTAAACTGGCATACGTGCCCGGACCCACATTTCGGTTCGTGAAACTGCTTGCCTCATCAGGCTCACATTGCACTAAGTGAGCCGATGAGCAGCACTGACAAGCAGGGTTCGAGTCTCGGCTCCTTCCCGACCTTCCCCTCCCCTTTATCCCCACTTTAATCGGCCTTCGGGCTTTTGACCTTGTGTCAAGTCGTGTCTGGTGGGAGGCAGCGACAAATACATGGCACGCCCCCGGCTTTTTAGCTGGGCCGTCTGGCATTCGTGCCGGATGGGTGCTCGAAACCAAGAGCAGACTCGGGGCCGAATAGGCCCCCAGCTTCGGCTGGGCAACCTTCGGGTGGGCGAGCTGCACTTTTGTCCCCTTTGTACGGCACTAGACCAAGCGTCTAGTTTAAGCCGTAAACTGGCATACGTGCCCGGACCCACATTTCGGTTCGTGAAACTGCTTGCCTCATCAGGCTCACATTGCACTAAGTGAGCCGATGAGCAGCACAGACAAGCAGGGTTCGAGTCTCGGCTCCTTCCCGACCTCCCCTCCCCTTTATCCCCACTTTAATTGGCCTTCGGGCTTTTGACCTTGTGTCAAGTCGTGTCTGGTGGGAGGCAGCGACAAATATATGGCTTTTTAGCTGGGCTTCGGTACGCCCCCGGCTTTTTAGCTGGGCCGTCTGGCATTCGTGCCGGATGGGTGCTCGAAACCAAGAGCAGACTCGGGGCCGAATAGGCCCCCAGTTTCGGCTGGGCAACCTTCGGGTGGGCGAGCTGCACTTTTGTCCCCTTTGTACGGCACTAGACCAAGCGTCTAGTTTAAGCCGTAAACTGGCATACGTGCCCGGACCCACATTTGGGTTCGTGAAACTGCTTGCCTCATCAGGCTCACATTGCACTAAGTGAGCCGATGAGCAGCACTGACAAGCAGGGTTCGAGTCTCGGCTCCTTCCCGACCTTCCCCTCCCCTTTATCCCCACTTTAATCGGCCTTCGGGCTTTTGACCTTGTGTCAAGTCGTGTCTGGTGGGAGGCAGCGACAAATACATGGCACGCCCCCGGCTTTTTAGCTGGGCCGTCTGGCATTCGTGCCGGATGGGTGCTCGAAACCAAGAGCAGACTCGGGGCCGAATAGGCCCCCAGCTTCGGCTGGGCAACCTTCGGGTGGGCGAGCTGCACTTTTGTCCCCTTTGTACGGCACTAGACCAAGCGTCTAGTTTAAGCCGTAAACTGGCATACGTGCCCGGACCCACATTTGGGTTCGTGAAACTGCTTGCCTCATCAGGCTCACATTGCACTAAGTGAGCCGATGAGCAGCACAGACAAGCAGGGTTCGAGTCTCGGCTCGTTCCCGACCTCCCCTCCCCTTTATCCCCACTTTAATTGGCCTTCGGGCTTTTGACCTTGTGTCAAGTCGTGTCTGGTGGGAGGCAGCGACAAATATATGGCTTTTTAGCTGGGCTTCGGTACGCCCCCGGCTTTTTAGCTGGGCCGTCTGGCATTCGTGCCGGATGGGTGCTCGAAACCAAGAGCAGACTCGGGGCCGAATAGGCCCCCAGTTTCGGCTGGGCAACCTTCGGGTGGGCGAGCTGCACTTTTGTCCCCTTTGTACGGCACTAGACCAAGCGTCTAGTTTAAGCCGTAAACTGGCATACGTGCCCGGACCCACATTTGGGTTCGTGAAACTGCTTGCCTCATCAGGCTCACATTGCACTAAGTGAGCCGATGAGCAGCACTGACAAGCAGGGTTCGAGTCTCGGCTCCTTCCCGACCTTCCCCTCCCCTTTATCCCCACTTTAATCGGCCTTCGGGCTTTTGACCTTGTGTCAAGTCGTGTCTGGTGGGAGGCAGCGACAAATACATGGCACGCCCCCGGCTTTTTAGCTGGGCCGTCTGGCATTCGTGCCGGATGGGTGCTCGAAACCAAGAGCAGACTCGGGGCCGAATAGGCCCCCAGTTTCGGCTGGGCAACCTTCGGGTGGGCGAGCTGCACTTTTGTCCCCTTTGTACGGCACTAGACCAAGCGTCTAGTTTAAGCCGTAAACTGGCATACGTGCCCGGACCCACATTTGGGTTCGTGAAACTGCTTGCCTCATCAGGCTCACATTGCACTAAGTGAGCCGATGAGCAGCACAGACAAGCAGGGTTCGAGTCTCGGCTCGTTCCCGACCTTCCCCTCCCCTTTATCCCCACTTTAATCGGCCTTCGGGCTTTTGACCTTGTGTCAAGTCGTGTCTGGTGGGAGGCAGCGACAAATACATGGCACGCCCCCGGCTTTTTAGCTGGGCCGTCTGGCATTCGTGCCGGATGGGTGCTCGAAACCAAGAGCAGACTCGGGGCCGAATAGGCCCCCAGCTTCGGCTGGGCAACCTTCGGGTGGGCGAGCTGCACTTTTGTCCCCTTTGTACGGCACTAGACCAAGCGTCTAGTTTAAGCCATAAACTGGCATACGTGCCCGGACCCACATTTGGGTTCGTGAAACTGCTTGCCTCATCAGGCTCACATTGCACTAAGTGAGCCGATGAGCAGCACAGACAAGCAGGGTTCGAGTCTCGGCTCCTTCCCGACCTTCCCCTCCCCTTTATCCCCACTTTAATCGGCCTTCGGGCTTTTGACCTTGTGTCAAGTCGTGTCTGGTGGGAGGCAGCGACAAATATATGGCTTTTTAGCTGGGCTTCGGTACGCCCCCGGCTTTTTAGCTGGGCCGTCTGGCATTCGTGCCGGATGGGTGCTCGAAACCAAGAGCAGACTCGGGGCCGAATAGGCCCCCAGTTTCGGCTGGGCAACCTTCGGGTGGGCGAGCTGCACTTTTGTCCCCTTTGTACGGCACTAGACCAAGCGTCTAGTTTAAGCCGTAAACTGGCATACGTGCCCGGACCCACATTTGGGTTCGTGAAACTGCTTGCCTCATCAGGCTCACATTGCACTAAGTGAGCCAATGAGCAGCACAGACAAGCAGGGTTCGAGTCTCGGCTCCTTCCCGACCTTCCCCTCCCCTTTATCCCCACTTTAATCGGCCTTCGGGCTTTTGACCTTGTGTCAAGTCGTGTCTGGTGGGAGGCAGCGACAAATATATGGCTTTTTAGCTGGGCTTCGGTACGCCCCCGGCTTTTTAGCTGGGCCGTCTGGCATTCGTGCCGGATGGGTGCTCGAAACCAAGAGCAGACTCGGGGCCGAATAGGCCCCCAGTTTCGGCTGGGCAACCTTCGGGTGGGCGAGCTGCACTTTTGTCCCCTTTGTACGGCACTAGACCAAGCGTCTAGTTTAAGCCGTAAACTGGCATACGTGCCCGGACCCACATTTGGGTTCGTGAAACTGCTTGCCTCATCAGGCTCACATTGCACTAAGTGAGCCAATGAGCAGCACAGACAAGCAGGGTTCGAGTCTCGGCTCCTTCCCGACCTTCCCCTCCCCTTTATCCCCACTTTAATCGGCCTTCGGGCTTTTGACCTTGTGTCAAGTCGTGTCTGGTGGGAGGCAGCGACAAATACATGGCGCGCCCCGGCGAAGTCCTGGCGAGCGTTCTTTTGTGTCCTGTGGTGGGGCGCTCTCGACCGGCTGTGGTTGCGTGCTGCACGGTTCGGTCGGGTGTGTTCCACCACTGGATACATCACCTCTGGCCTCAGGGGGCCTTCCCCCCAGGCTTTAACCCTCTTCGGAGGGGTTTGGGTTTATCGCCCGGAGCCTGAGGCGCCCCGAAAAGGGGAATGCCGACGGGGTCCGAGGCATTTTTGGAACTGCCTATCACGTTGGGCTACGGCCCTGCGACAGGACCCACCTTAAACACGGCCTTGTGCCATATTCGTACGTTGGTGGGACGTAGGATAAATACAGCACGCCCCCGGCTTTTTAGCTGGGCCGTCTGGCATTCGTGCCGGATGGGTGCTCGAAACCAAGAGCAGACTCGGGGCCGAATAGGCCCCCAGTTTCGGCTGGGCAACCTTCGGGTGGGCGAGCTGCACTTTTGTCCCCTTTGTACGGCACTAGACCAAGCGTCTAGTTTAAGCCGTAAACTGGCATACGTGCCCAGACCCACATTTGGGTTCGTGAAACTGCTTGCCTCATCAGGCTCACATTGCACTAAGTGAGCCAATGAGCAGCACAGACAAGCAGGGTTCGAGTCTCGGCTCCTTCCCGACCTTCCCCTCCCCTTTATCCCCACTTTAATCGGCCTTCGGGCTTTTGACCTTGTGTCAAGTCGTGTCTGGTGGGAGGCAGCGACAAATACATGGGCTTCGGACCTTGTGTCAAGTCGTGTCTGGTGGGAGGCAGCGACAAATACATGGCTTTTTAGCTGGGCCGTCTGGCATTCGTGCCGGATGGGTGCTCGAAACCAAGAGCAGACTCGGGGCCGAATAGGCCCCCAGCTTCGGCTGGGCAACCTTCGTGTGGGCGAGCTGCACTTTTGTCCCCTTTGTACGGCACTAGACCAAGCGTCTAGTTTAAGCCGTAAACTGGCATACGTGCCCGGACCCACATTTCGGTTCGTGAAACTGCTTGCCTCATCAGGCTCACATTGCACTAAGTGAGCCGATGAGCAGCACAGACAAGCAGGGTTCGAGTCTCGGCTCCTTCCCGACCTTCCCCTCCCCTTTATCCCCACTTTAATTGGCCTTCGGGCTTTTGACCTTGTGTCAAGTCGTGTCTGGTGGGAGGCAGCGACAAATATATGGCACGCCCCCGGCTTTTTAGCTGGGCCGTCTGGCATTCGTGCCGGATGGGTGCTCGAAACCAAGAGCAGACTCGGGGCCGAATAGGCCCCAAGCTTCGGCTGGGCAACCTTCGGGTGGGCGAGCTGCACTTTTGTCCCCTTTGTACGGCACTAGACCAAGCGCCTAGTTTAAGCCGTAAACTGGCATACGTGCCCGGACCCACATTTGGGTTCGTGAAACTGCTTGCCTCATCAGGCTCACATTGCACTAAGTGAGCCGATGAGGAGCACAGACAAGCAGGGTTCGAGTCTCGGCTCCTTTCCGACCTTCCCCTTCCCTTTATCCCCACTTTAATTGGCCTTCGGGCTTTTGACCTTGTGTCAAGTCGTGTCTGGTGGGAGGAAGCGACAAATAAATGGCACGCCCCCGGCCATTTGGCTGGGCTGTCTGGCATTCGTGCCGGATGGGTGCTCGAAACCAAGAGCAGACTCGGGGCCGAATAGGCCCCCAGCTTCGGCTGGGCAACCTTCGGGTGGGCGAGCTGCACTTTTGTCCCCTTTGTACGGCACTAGACCAAGCGTCTAGTTTAAGCCGTTAACTGGCATACGTGCCCGTACCCACATTTGGGTTCGTGAAACTGCTTGCCTCATCAGGCTCACATTGCACTGAGTGAGCCGATGAGCAGCACAGACAAGCAGGGTTCGAGTCTCGGCTCCTTTCCGACCTTCCCCTTCCCTTTATCCCCACTTTAATTGGCCTTCGGGCTTTTGACCTTGTGTCAAGTCGTGTCTGGTGGGAGGCAGCGACAAATATCTGGCGCGCTCCTAGCGCGCGCTCCGGCGAGCTTTCTCTTGTGTCCTGTGGTGGGGCGCTCTCGACCGGCTGTGGTTGCGTGCTGCACGGTTCGGTCGGGTGTGTTCCACCACTGGATACATCACCTCTGGCCTCAGAGGGCCTTCCCCCCAGGCTTTAACCCTCTTCGGAGGGGTTGGGTTTATCGCCCGGCGCCTGAGGCGCCCCGAAAAGGGGAATGCCGACGGGGTCCGAGGCATTTTTGGAACTGCCTATCGCGTTGGGCTACGGCCCTGCGACAGGACCCACCTTAAACACGGCCTTGTGCCATATTCGTACGTTGGTGGGACGTAGGATAAATACAGCGCTCCTGGCGAACTCATTAAGGAGGAATCCCGCATTCTGTGCGGTCGCATTCACCTTAACTTACGGCGTTGGCCCCACTTCTCGTGGTAGACCTGCCTTTCTCCCACCTACATAGGTATGCACAAAGGTCCTTTTTAGGACCATAAGAGGTCCCTGTCTGCGGGTCAGAGCATCTCTGACTGGTCAGTAATGATCAGTCGAAGTAGACGGCCAGGCGGCAAACACGAAGACGGATTCTAAGACCAACCGGTCTTAACCTCGGTTCCGATAGTCCGATAAGCTGCGCAGCGCTAATGGCACAGACCAGCCTTTAGCTACGGCTTCACTATCTGCGCAGCGCTAAGATAACGCCCATCTTAGCCTCGGCCTCATGGCCTGTCCGCTCGTCAGCTCGGCTTCGACCCGACAAAGCCCTCGCTGCTGTTCGCTCGTCAGCTCGGCTTTGACCCGACAAAGCCTTCGCTGCTGTCCGCTCTCGTCCGCACGGCTTTTGACCCGACTAAGCCTTCGTTCCCGTCCGCACGGCTTTGACCCGACAAAGCCTTCGTTCCCGTCAGCTCGTCCGCACGGCTTTGGCGCGAAACTAGCCATAGCCATTGTCCGCACGGCTTTGACACGGCAAAGCTTTCGTTCCCGTCCGATACGTCCGCACGGCTGGGGGCCCAGCAAGGCCCTAGCCTTTCCTCGACCTCGACGCTCTTGCAAGGTACAACGCAGTCCACGTAACGACTCGCTGTTACGGACTGTTCTACCACTGCAACAACTGGCTCACGTACGACCCGCTGTACGAGCCAGAAACCAGGTCGACACACCCCCGGTTAATCCAACATATCGTCATAACCGAGGATGTCGATCTACCGAACACGACGCTCTTGCAAGGTACAACGCAGTCCACGTAACGACTCGCTGTTACGGACTGTTCTACCACTGCAACAACCGGCTCTCGTACGACCCGCTGTACGAGCCAGAAACCAGGTTGACACACCCCCGGTTAATCCAACATATCGTCATAACCGAGGATGTCGATCTACCGAACTCGACGCTCTTGCAAGGTACCACGCAGTCCACGTAACGACTCGCTGTTACGGACTGTCCTACCACTGCAAACACCTGACTCACGTACGACCCGCCGTACGAGTCACCAACCCGATCGACACACCCTTGGTTAACCACAACATACCGTCACAACCTGGGATATCGATCTACCAACCTCGACCGACCATCTAGCTGTACTCAACGACCAGCATCGACCATCTAGCTGTACTCAACGACCAGCACCGACCATCTAGCTGTACTCAACGACCAGCATCGACCATCTAGCTGTACTCAACGACCAGCACCGACCATCTAGCTGAACTCAACGACTCGACCGACCTCAGCTTACCAGCATCCAACATCTAGCTGTACTCAACGACTCGACCTACGCCAGCGACCCTCGTCGAACGCCCAGCTGCGAACACATACAACCGCCGCGGACATTTACATTCACGCTTGTAAATACGACGAAATAAATTGTCATTTGTAATTATCATTATCTCACCTTTGTTCCTTCCTATTGCTTTGGCTGTTTCTCATTCACATAATTCATTTGCGGGGTCGACATATTTATAGGCCCCGCAACAACTTAATCTGCCAATTGATTTGCACATTCAGTAATTATCAGTTGGGTCAGTTTGGAGGTGCCCGTGGTGTAGTCGTTATCGTCGTAGGAAATGGACACGGCGACACGAGTTCAAATCCTGGACGAGACTGATTGCATTTCACATAGCACTAATACCATTGGGAAAGGTATGAATCCAATTATTCTCCCTCCAGCTATGGGTAAATAGTAGGACAGACTAGGTTTTTCAGCCTTGGTTAGGCAACTAGTCTAGGAAAAGGAAAACTCTGAATTAAAACCTGTTAAACTCCGCTTAAAAAAATTGACCTTGTGTCATATCCTGCCCGAGCGGAGGGGTTGGTAAATAGTATCAGTTTGGTCAGTTTTCGATCTCGTTCCCGAAAGTGTGTTTAAAACAAAACATTAAACAAACCTCCAATGACTAAATTTCACTTATTTAATCCCTTTCAGAAACTAGTGTTAAATGAACATACTTAGGAAAAAAAATTCCTAAAGCAATCTGTTTTCAACTTGAAATAAACTTTGCTGCTGATCCATTCCTACTAACTTTTTGTTAATATTATGAAAATTAAATGTTATAGATTTAATCTTCATTTAGTATCTTGTTTAACTTTGTTTATCTAATTAAATCATCTTACAGTCATGAATTGTAATAAGACTCTGAAATTTATATTAGATTTTTTTTTAAGGTGTTTTCAAGCTGATAACGTCTTTATCAGATGAGCCATAAGGCTGTTGCTTAAAGTACAAAACTGATCGCCATAAACCTGAACAAAGGGATTTAATTTTGAAAAATTAGGTTATTTAATATTTCTATATTAAATGAAATGTTAATAAACTTAACTTTTTAAGACAAGTTAAATTTTTTGTTTTAAATCATGTTTTCTAAAATAGTTGTGATAATCAATCATAGAAATACTACTTAATAAAAGTAAATTATTTATTATTCAATCAGTAATCTCAATGACATATTGTACTAATTAAAAACTAAAGTTCAGAAGTATATTTTTTATAAAACTTTTTCTTCTTAGCAAACAAAATTAAAACTTAATATATTCATCACAAAATAGTGCGCTCTCTTTAAAAATGATCTCTTTTCATTAATTTGTCTCTTGCACAGGCAAGGGGAAGAAAGAAAAAATATCTAGCTCCTTTATCTTTTTAACTGTCCAATTTTCAGATCTTTGAATTAATTGTAATTCATTTTTAACACGGGGAATTGATTCACAAAACACGACGAGGTTTTTATTTTCAATGTTTTTATCATCTCGAAAATTAAACATTATTCAACAAAAATTTTAATAAAATCCAAATTTTAATGATGTCATCCAAGTTAGTGTTTGATTTTAATGACATTTTATTTATTAATCTTTGCTTACTTGACTAGATTACTTTATTAGTTCTGCTTTACTTTTTTTGTTTTGTTTTGTTTTTTCTTTGGTAGTTAAAGGGAAACAAAACAAAATTTGACCTTGAGCTTTTTTCTTGAGCCAGAAGATGGAATAAACCAGAAAAATAATCCTTTTTTTTTCTTTTTTTTAGATAAATATTTTTACGGTAATTTATTCATCAATTATTTGAACACGAATAATTTATTATGGTTGATTTTTTTTTGTCTTGATAATTAAATATCAAGACTTGTAACTCCACGGCTTTGTTGGCTGGGACTATTTTGAATGCTGCCATATGCACAATACAGAGCAAATACGTAACTTTGTTTATTTTTTGTATATTTTTAATGTTTGGATACATTGATTTAAAAATGAATGACTTGAAGTTTTTTCCAATAGAAAGTAAAAATCTTTTAGATGAAATGTTGTTAAAATCTTTTGCTGTAGATTTTTATAATTGCATTTTTGTGTTAATCGTAACTTTTCTTTTTAATGCCTATCTATAAAAAATAGAACTTAATGTCTAATTCAATCGCTTTTCGGCCTTTTGGCCGGGCCGTCTGGCATTCGTGCCGGATGGGTGATCGAAACCAAGAGCAGACTCGGGGCCGAATAGGCCCCCAGCTTCGGCTGGGCAACCTTCGGGTGGGCGAGCTGCTTTCTCAGATCCGTTTTTGCACGCTTTGTATAGCACTAGACCTCACGGTCTAGTTTAAGCTATATGCAGGCATACGTGCCCGGACCTAGATTTAGGTCCGTGAAACGGCTTGACTCATTAGATCCACATTGCACTTAGTGGGTCAATGACTAGCAGGGTTCGAGTCTCGGCTCGTTCCCAGCCTTCCCCTCCCCTTTATCCCCACTTTAATTGGCCTTCGGGCTTTTGACCTTGTGTCAAGTCGTGTCTGGTGGGAGGCAAAGACAAATATCGCTTCTCGGCCTTTTGGCCAGCGAGAAGTTTTTTTTATCCTTCGGTCTCAGGGGGCCTTCCCCCCAGGCTTCTACCTCCTTCGGGAGGGTTGGGTTTATCGCCCGGCGCCTGAGGCGCCCCTAATAAGGGGAATGCCGACGGGGCCGAGGGCATTTTTGGAAACTGCCGGATGCGTGTGGGCTACGGCCCTGCACGCGGACCCACCATAAAAAGGCCTTGTGCCATACTTGCCCGTTAGGTGGGGCAGGCAACAAATATCCGCTTCTCGGCCTTTTGGCCGGGCCGTCTGGCATTCGTGCCGGATGGGTGCTCGAAACCAAGAGCAGACTCGGGGCCGAATAGGCCCCCAGCTTCGGCTGGGCAACCTTCGGGTGGGCGAGCTGCTTTCTCAGATCCGTTTTGCACGCTTTGTATAGCACTAGACCTCACGGTCTAGTTTAAGCTATATGCAGGCATACGTGCCCGGACCTAGATTTAGGTCCGTGAAACGGCTTGACTCATTAGATCCACATTGCACTTAGTGGGTCAATGACTAGCAGGGTTCGAGTCTCGGCTCGTTCCCGACCTTCCCCTCCCCTTTATCCCCACTTTAATCGGCCTTCGGGCTTTTGACCTTGTGTCAAGTCGTGTCTGGTGGGAGGCAACGACAAATATCGCTTCTCGGCCTTTTGGCCAGCGAGAAGTTTTTTTATCCTTCGGTCTCAGGGGGCCTTCCCCCCAGGCTTCTACCTCCTTCGGGAGGGTTGGGTTTATCGCCCGGCGCCTGAGGCGCCCCTAATAAGGGGAATGCCGACGGGGCCGAGGGCATTTTTGGAAACTGCCGGATGCGTGTGGGCTACGGCCCTGCACCCGGACCCACCATAAAAAAAGGCCTTGTGCCATACTTGCCCGTTAGGTGGGGCAGGCAACAAATACCGCTTCTCGGCCTTTTGGCCAGCGAGAAGTTTTTGTATCCTTCGGTCTCAGGGGGCCTTCCCCCCAGGCTTTTACCTCCTTCGGGAGGGTTGGGTTTATCATCCGGCGCCTGAGGCGCCCCTAATAAGGGGAATGCAGACGGGGCCGAGGGCATTTTTGGAAACTGCCGGATGCGTGTTGGCTACGGCCCTGCACCCGGACCCACCATAAAAAAAGGCCTTGTGCCATACTTGCCCGTTTGGTGGGGCAGGCAACAAATACCACTTCCCCGGCCTTTTGGCTGGCTGTCTGGCATTCGTGCCAGATGGGAGATCAATTAATGAAAGATTCGAGGCCGAAAATCCCCAGCTTCGGTTGGGCCACCTTTGGGTGGGCAAGTTGCTTTTTTTTTTTTTTTATTCCTATGCACCCCTTGTATAGCACTAGACTTCGCGGTCTTGTTCAAGCTATATTCTGGCATACGTGCCCAGATCTAGATGTAGATCCGTGATACTCCTTGACTCATTAGACCCACATTGCACTTAGTGGGTCAATGACTAGTAGAGTTCGAGTCTCGGCTCGTTCCCAACCTTCCCCTCCCCTTTATCCCCACTTTTGACCTTGTGTCAAGTCCTGTCTGGTGGGAGGCAGTGACAAATAATCATTGCTTCTCGGCCTTTTGGCTAATATCAAAGTGTAGTATCTGTTCTTATCAGCATAATATCTGATACGTCCCCGATATGGGGACTACGATATTAAACTGATTTTTGGAACATGGCAAAGAGCTAGGGACTTGCTCTGCCTTTGCCACAGGTTGGCCTGGTATTGCAGTACCTCCAGGAATCAGCCCAGTTTCTCAACAGGAAGACAAAAATTAAAACCAAAATCAGACTCTTCTTAAGTCTCTTAATCTGAATGCATCTTACCTTTAAATTATACTGATTAGATGCATATTTCTTTAGTAAGCTTTTATTGAGCTCTCAGCTTGACATGTGAAAGACTCCAAAGTTTTCAGGAGGGGTATTTATTTGTTTTCTTATGTTACACTTGGTTTTATAAATGTCAGTTGTCAGCATGTGATCTTTTTTATTTGATATAAATAATGAGTAGCTTCACTAAAATGGTACATTATCCCTTAAAACAGATTGGCTTTTTAGTTCTTAAGTATTTGCGTAAAGATGCATATTATAAGTAGGTTCCCTACACTTTAAGATACCTTCATTCACTCTTACTTAAAACTTAAGTGTTTGTCAAAATAAATATCTAAAACACCTTGTTAATGGGGCTTACTATATGTTGACTGTATCTCCTGCAGAGGGGTAAGATCTTCCCTTCAAAATTTTGTGTGAGGCACCCCATCATTGTCATTATACCCAGGTCCATTGAGCTGGAATGGTGGTACTTATTAGGGTCCCATCTAAAGATCAAATAGATCTGTTTGCTAATTATTTGTATTGGATAAGAATACTTGATCATTATTAAACTGTACAATTTCTAAACCCCTAGACATAGAATTACCTCTGCTAGTAGTATAAATAATTTAATTTTTTTTTTTGTTTTGTTTTTTTTTGTTTTAGAAGAAGAATTCTTTGACATTACTCGGAAATTAAAAATTTCATAGGAAGAACTGACATTGTCTGAAAACATTTTTCTTTCTTTTTGTTTGACAGAAGAGAGGGAGAGAGATCAACTGATGACCCTGCAAGCAAATTTAGATGAAAAGGAGCTATCATCCATAGTCAGGACAGTACCAGTCAGCAGATGTGATCAAAGGTAGTAAGATGAATGAAGAAGATATCTTTCATCCAACTTTTCATTCTCTGTCTAACCAAAGTAATAAATAAAATGAAAACTTAACAACCAAGAACTAAAAGGTGTTTGACTTTGTCATTTTGTTTGAGGCATGACAAAAAGCCTATCACTAGCTTATCGTTAAGCAGTTTATTACATTGATATGACATGTTAAAAAAAGTGAGCTGTGTATGTTTTTGAGGTGTTTTTAAAAGTTGTAAATTCCACAGAATGAAAAAAGATCATGAGGAGCTATTTATGCAAGAAAAGGTGATTTTCAGTTTTAGTAGATATAAATCTGTGGGTTGAATGAAAGAAAAGAAAGTTCTAGATCATTTACAATGGATGTTACCTGCCATATCTAGAGTTATAATGGGTAGGGAAAAAACAAAGAATTGTGAGTAGCAAAAATGGCTATGTAAATCAATGGCAGAATCAGTTGTTGACCATTTTTGGTCAAGTGTCGAGCAAGCATATTGACTGAACAAATGGAGGAAAGAAAGAAAAAGAGATGAATAGTTATTAAATTTACTTTGATTGACCCATTCATATATGATAAATACATTCATACAATATTTTGCTATCTACTTTCAACAAAATACCTCCAAACTCTATGATCTGCTCTACTTAAAACCCAATAGAAAAACAAAAAAAGACAAAACAATGAATGAGTGATATTCACAATAAGGGAGTGGACTGGGAGGTAAAAATAAACATAAGACCTCTAAAAGAAAATAGAAACTAATTAAAACGTGGCTAATTTAGTCGCCTCTTTATCCCTTTTTCTAAGAAAGATCAATACCTTCAATTATTTTATCAAAATCACCATTTGAGTTAAGGCTGGTGTTATATTCTGAGTTGTTGATATCTGTGATATGAATGTTGTGGGCGAGAAATGCGTATGGTTGCAAAACAAAGAACGTATAGATACTCACAATAACACAGTAATGATGTTATAGAAAATTTTTATAAATCGATTAAGTACAGAGAATAGAATGGAGAAATATGTTCACAGTTAAAGAATGAATTCAGTGGTAGTAGTTACAAAGTTCATGTACTGCCCTTGTCTCGTGGTGAAGGGATGGTTTTCTCGGAATTAGGGCAGCGTTCCTAGTGGTGGCGATCGTTTGATGTATCGGATGACAGGCGCCGGACGGTGGCGAAGAATCTTTAACACGAGTCGTGTGAAAGAACAAGTCTAACTGATAATTATCTGGTCCGTCTATTTATATATTTTTCGTAGGCTCAGAAATGGCAATTTTTGTGCCCCGCGGGAAGCGTTCCGATTGGATATTTATTAATGTTTTTTTTTTTGTTAATTTATCGCAAACGGAAGTTCTGCGCAGAGCCGATGCGTGAGTGACTAACTTTTCATTTTGAGTTGAGAACTCGAAGTGGTAACTTCCGTTTTTTTTTCTTTTCTTCTTTTCTTTTTGTTTTTTTTCAAATCAAGGCAAGATCTCGTCTTGTCACACTGGGATCATGAGAAACATGATCTGTTTCTCGCCATGGAAAATCAATGACATATGCCACATCAAACTGCACGAACTGAATACTGAGAGAACTACTGACCAAGTTTGGTTTTTGTTGTGATGCTGGAAAAAGAAAGACACGGGAACACAAAAAGATGGATAGAAAAACATATATTCAAGTAACAGAAATAAGATACAAGTGAACTGGGTTAGACAGTAGTTAGTTAATAGGAAGCTGAGAGTCCAGTCGGGTAGCGAATATTGTCCACTACGCAAGAGATGTCTCATGTGATTGTTTCACATGGGTTTGGATCAACTCTGGTGAACTCCGTTTCTTTCCTTATAATTTTATAAGGAAGGCATAAAGTCTTGAAATTTTGTGGGGTAGGGGAAGGGAGCAGTCATGCTGTTTCTATATATTCTAAGAGAACCTAGCTAGCCACATTCGCCGACCCATTCAACAGCAATCATCCATCACCAACCATGCTACATACACCAAAATACCACATTTGCTCTGTGAGAAGACCTACTTAAAACACTGAATGGAATGAATGATTTTATTTACAATATATGATTTATTTACAAAGGATGTTATATGATGGGGATGAGAGAAAAAACACAAAATAAAAATAAAAAAACAAAGGAAAAAATTCCCTGTTTGGTTGCCCTCCCATCCCCCCTTTTACGAAATAGAGCCGGTTTTGGTGAAACTACCAAATGCATGTCCAACACGATGGTGGATAGGAATTGGGATTAGTGTGCAATCACCAAATTTATGGTTCATTGGATGCCACGACATATTCTGGACATAAAGTGCATTCATCTGATGAAGATAAGCCTCGAAAACTTAGGAGATGGAAATGTATTGACATCAATACCAAAATCCCTAAGAGAGACATGCCAAGTATGGACACATGATTACATCATGTGAAAGTGGTCTTAAATATGAGTGGGGAGGGTGTGTTTTTTTTTTCCATTATTTTAATGAAAGAAACTGTACTCTATCTGTGTCTTAAATGTAAAGGCAATTTTACCGTTAACCCAAATTAATATTGAATCTTGTCAAAGGAGCTAACACGTTTGGTACATGAAACTCTTTTTAAAAACTTGGGTAGATTTATTTACAGACCCCTATACTAGTGTAAAATATTCAGCCTAAGTAAAGAAAGAAAGTCCCCACCCCACAAAAAAATAAAAACGATTGGGTAGAAACGAATACATCAATGACCCTCTTCACCCCTCCCCAATCCAAGTAGTAGCCCTAACAAATTCTATTTAAGTCCATGAAATGACGCGAGACAGTACAAGACAAATCAAGCTATGAAAGAAGACCCATGTTCTACTGCAAGGCAAGTCAAAAGCTGGTCAGTATGATATTGTCTTTAACGCTTCTATCTTTTAAAATGCATGAATGATTTTACTTAAAAATTGTATTTTCTTTCTTTGTAAAATCATGGCTGTACACTATCTGTGTCTTAAATGTAAAGGCAATTTTACTGTAAATCCAAATTAATATTTGAACCTGGTCAAAGAAACCAACGCAATTAAAACCCAAGAACCTAAGCAAACATAAAATAGAATGCCACAAGGATGCTAAGAAACATAAAAAAAACTACTTAGATGAATTCCAAAAAAAAAAAATAGATGTGGACTTCAGTAAGTTAAAACTTAATAAAAGAAAAATCAGACCCCCCACCAAAAAAATATACGGGATCCATGGGAAGCAGCATGGTGGACGTAAAAGCAAGTGGATAAACCCTCTGACAGTTCAATGCAATGCCTAACATGGCCCTGGGCGTATGAACCCAATGGTTCTTCAGACAGGATCGATTAGTTCAATCGGGGAACTACTGCTGTTCATCTATAAGAGTGACTTCTATAGATGAGAATAAAAAGAGCCACTGAAAGATAACCACATGTCCAAACCGCATCGCTCTTCGTGCAGGTAAAAAGGGGTACATCCTGCTGAGGTTGGAGCCCTGGCTTCAGTATTTGAAAAATCAGCTACAGAGCTCAAACGACAAAAATTACTAAAATGAAAACACACAAATAGCAACATGTAACGTTAGAACTTTAAATAGAATAGGACAACTACTGGAGTTTACTGCATCTGCCATAGATCATAAAATAGACATAATATGCATTCAAGAACACAGATACACACAAAATGAGGATATTAAATATCATAATACTGGCAATGGATGGATGCTAGCCACTGCATCAGCATGAAAAAACTCTGTCAATGCCACAATAGGAGGAGTAGGTATGCTTATAGGACCACAGGCACTAAAATCACTAAATAGCATAGAGAAAATACACCCAAGGATGATGGTAGCTACTTTTAATGGCAACCCCAGAGCAACAATCATCTGCTACAGCCCTACCAATGTTAGGGAAGAAACTGAACTCATCGCCTTCTATGATGAGCTATCCTCTCTTGTGCGTAGCATCCAGAAACACAAGCGGAGACATAAATGCCCAAATCTGGAAAAACAGAAACCACAAATACAGCCTACTCAACTCGTCAAATAGGAATGGACAACATCTAACAGATTTCACGATAGAAAATAGATTAACATGCCTCAATACAAACTTTCCAAAAAAGGAGGGAAAATTATGGACCTACACATACGCAAACAATACTAAAGCACAGATAGACTACATCTTTATAAACAAGAAATGGAAAAATAGCACAGTGAATTGCGAGGCTTACTCCTCATTCATGGGTGTGTCCTCTGATCACCAAATTGTCACGGCAAAAATACAATTGAGCCTATGAAAGAATGCCACCCAAACAACAACCACCATACACTATGACTGGGCCCTTCTTAATACCAAGGATATTAGAGATAAATATATAATAGCATTAAGAAACAAATTCAATAGACTACAGGAGAAGACAGACACACATACTCTGAATGACAAATATGAGAATTTCGTCAGTGCCCACCTAGAAGCAGCAGCGAAATACATACCAACAAAACATAGAACTAAAGCTAGAGTCCCATGGGAGACATTAGTGGTTAGAGTAAAACGTGCTGATGTGAAAACTGCCTCCAAATGCTATAAGAAGAACCCAATTAACACAAATACCCTGAAATTAAAAAAGGCACAAAATGAATTAGCAAGCATATACCTAAAAGAACAGACAGAATACATACAAAATCAGATAGATAAGATTAGAAACTCAGTGGAAGATAGGCAATCTAGGATAGCATGGCAAACAATAAACGAAGTGAGCAGAAGGAATAGCACTGTCAAAGCTAAACTGAAACCTACAAACCAACAAGAACGAATAAAACTGTGGAAGCAGCATTTTCAGCATCTACTAGGAAACCTACCGAAAGTTATACATGAACCAATCACGCGAATTATTTGTAAGCAATTAGACATCAAACTAGGACCATTTACTCTAGAAGAACTCGACTCAGTACTTAGAAAAATTAAAGATAGAAAAGCCAGAGAGCTTGATGAAATTCCCCCAGAAGTAAGGAAGACCAGACAATTCGATGACATACTGTTCTGACACAGTAATGCATTTTATAATCAAAATCCGATTGACAGATGGATGAAGGGATGCATCTTCCCTTTCCCTAAAAAGGGTGACCTCAGATTAGCCAAGAACTACCGAGGTATAACACTTACATCCATAGCAGCCAAAATATAAAATGTCCTACTACGCAACCACATAGAACTCAAGATTGACAACATTCTTAGGAAGAACCAAAATAGTTTCCGGAGAAATAGATCCATGACCTCACAAATATTGACCATCCATAGAATTCTTGAAGGTGTACGGGCAAAAAACCTACAGGCAACAATATTATTTGTCAACTTTACCAAGGCCTTTGATTCCATCCACAGTGGGAAGATGGAGCAAATTCCACTCCCATACGGCCGACCAAAAGAGACCGTCGCAGCCATAATGATTCTCTTTAGAAACACCAAAGTGAAAGTAGGTTCTCCAGATGGAGACCATATTTACCAACCCCTCCGCTCGGGCAGGATATGACACAAGATCAATTTTTAAGCGGAGTTTAACAGGTTTGAATTCAGAGTTTTCCTTCTCCTAGACTAGTTGCCCAACCAAGGCTGAAGAACCTAGTCTGCCTTACTATTTACCCATAGCTTGAGGGAGAATTATTGGATTCATACCTTTCCCAAGAGTATTAGTGCCATGTGAAAATGCAATCAGTCTCGTCCAGGATTTGAACTCATGTCGCCGTGTCCATTTCCTACAATGATAACCATTACACCACGGGCACCTCCAGATGGAGACACAGACTACTTTGACATTGTAGCTGGAGTACTGCAAGAAGACACACTTGTCCCATACCTCTTTATCATCTGTCTAGACTATGTGCTTAGAACATCGATCGATAAAATCAAAGAAAACAGCCACTGAAAGATAACCATGACCAACACTAAAACCACATGTCCAAACCGCATCGCTCTAAAATGCACCCAACCAAGCCGAAACCCCACTGCATAGTCTGGAACAAGCTGCCGCAGGCATTGGCCTTCGTGTTAATGCACACAAAACAGAATACATGAGCTTTAATCAAATAGGCGACATTTCCACACTAAACAGTAGCTCTCTGAAACTAGTAGACTAGTTCACCTACCTAGGAAGCTGTGTCTCATCAACCAAGACAGACATCAACATGCAATTAACAAAGGCATGGACAGCTATCAATAGGCTATCGGTCATATGGAACTCAGACCTGACCAATAAAAGCAGCGATCGGGTCGATACTGTCGATATGGATGAACTACATGGATGCTAACCAAACAGCTGGAGAAAAAGCTAGATGGCAATTACATAAGAATGCTGCGAGCAATATTGAACAAGTCCTTGAAGCAACACCCAACAAAGCAGCAGCTGTACGGCCACCTACCACGCATCATGAAAACTATCCAAGTTAGACGAACCCGACATGCAGGACACTGCTGGAGAAGTAGGGACGAGCTCATAAGTGATGTACTCCTATGGACCCCTTCACATGGCCATGCAAAAGCAGGGTGACCAGCTCGAACTTACATACACCAGCTTGGTGAGAATACAGGGTGTAGCCCTGGGGACCTGCTGGAAGCATTGAACGATAGGGAGGGGTGGCGAGAGAGGGTCAGGGATATCTGTGCTGATGGCACTACAAGATGATGAGATGATGAATGAAAGAAAAGAAAATTCTCGATCATTTATAATGGATGTTACCTGTAGTGGCACAATGGACCTTTTGTAGTATATAGAGTTAGATATGTGAGTTGACCATGGGGTTGTGTATATATATATATATATGTATGTATATTTAAAAAAAGTATCCAAGTTAACTCTGTGTGTGTATATATATGTATATATACACACAAGCATATTTGTAAGCATGTGTAAGTCTAGGTTGAGTATGTGCTGTGGATGGATGTGTGTGCATGTATATGAATATCACAGTACAAATGAGTAGGTGTAGGTACCTATTTGTGTGTACATATGTGCATAGTTATGTATCTACATAAGTTTAAGCATATATTGAGTATGTGCGTTTGTGTGGTGACTACTCATTCGCTTCTCCCAGTCTAAGTGGAGATGGTCATATAAGGTTGAGAAGACTGCCCAAGCTGCAACTTAAGAATTCAATTTTACATTTTTTTTTTCCTTTTTATTAATGGTGTTTTGGTGAAATACAGTCTGCCTATATATTTATATCAAATCTATGGGTGGCCTAGGTCAGGAAGTAGGGAAAGATTTACTCCCATATATATACAGGTGTAGTCAGTTGGTTAGAGAGATCCAACTAGGACAAAGTGACACTTGGATCCATGTCATGTCAAGTCTGAAAACTGAGCTATGGCAAGTTGGAATTTGCACTGCATATGTTGGGGTGGGAGAAGAGCTAAATATGGTTTCAAAGCGATATACACTCCCATCTGTGAGCAAATCCAGTCCATTGTTTTCTCTTGTGACACAGTCTCAGGTTTTGTACACCTGGATTGGCATCTGCAATGATCTCAGTATGGGGTTACATAATGAGCAATTGCACATGGTAGTCAAGGTGCCTCCATCACACTGCCTTACTCAGAGTTATAATGGGTGGGTGGAGAGAAGCAAAGAATTGTAGGTAATGAAAATGGTTACATAAGTTAATGGCAGAATCAGTTAGTGACTGCTTTTGGTCAAGAGTCAAGCAAACATATTGATAGACATAATGAACAAACAGCAGAAAGAAAGTATCGCCTGAAAGACAGAGAGGAGAAAAGAAAGATAGAAGGAAGAAATGTGTGAACATCACAAAATCTGCTTTTATCCTCATAGACTACAATCGTATTGTTGCTTTTGCAATAGATAATACAAAAATATGCGATAGAATCTTTGGATCTCATCAGATCTTCAGTAAACCAATAAGCACTAATTTATGTTTACTATGCTACTTATTGAGGATAGATGAAATTAGCTGGGGGCAATTCCATTGGCAATGAACACTGATCTGATGAAAATCATCCTTTCTTGCTTTGACCCAATGACCTAATAAAAACTGTTCAAATGCTGTGATAAAATATATGTTGATGAGGAGGTGGTATTAGTTGTTGACCTAAGTTTGAAGTTTATAATTTTATGTATTTCCAGATATGTCTCAAAATATGTGAGGAAAGAAATACTTTAAACTGTTGGTTTGTGATCAATTTTCACAGTTTGAACTGAAAAAAAAAACAAACTCAAAAACATTGGATTATCTTTATATGCTATATTATTTGGTAAAAGATGAATTTTGACACTGCTTACCTTCATAACATTTACTTACTGTATTTGACGGCATATAAGGTGCACTTTTTTCTAAAAAAATCTTTTAAAGTTTCCCTGCATCTTATATGCCATATGTAGATTTAAAATTTGCGATAGTCAGCTGAAATTAGCTACCTGGCAACTTCTATTAGCTTAGGCTTTAGGTTTGGTTTGGTTTGTTGGGTTTTATGGCATATCAACCTTTGTAGGTTATTTAATGCCAAATCCATTTTTATGTAAATAATCAGTTCTATTTCAAACAATTCAGTTTAGCATGAGTACACAGTTTAATTGTCAAAAACATTTCTATTTCAAACTATTCAAGCAATTATATATGATAATTCAGTTTAGCGTAAGTACAGTTTCAATGTCAAAAACAGTTCAATTTAAATAATTCAGCTTAGCATAAGCACGCAGTTTAAATGTAAGTACAGTTTGATTGTGAAAAACATTTTTATTTCAAGCTATTCAGTTTTGTCAAGCAGTTCTAATTCAGCTAATTCAGTTTAGTATAAGTACAGATTTTGTTTACACACAGTTACATGTCGAAACAGTTCTCTGTTAAACAATTCAGTTTTGGGTAAATACAGTTTCAATGTCAAAAAACAGTTCAATTTCAAATAATTCAGTTTAGCATAAGCACACAGTTTAAATGTAAGTATGGTTTAATTGTCAAAAACATTTCTATTTCAAGCTATTCAGTTTAATCAAACAATTCAGTTTTGCATAAGTATGCCGTTGGTTCTATTTAACCCATACATAGGGCCCTATCAGGTGCTACCATGCTGGGCCTGAGTGGACCTGGGAGCAATGGCAATAAAAGGGGTGCTCCATATTCCCCAAGGCCCCAGCATTACTGGAACCTCACCATCAGACTATTTAGTGTCATATCCAAGACACTCATTGGGAGGGTCTTACTCTTAGACTTTAGAGTAACTTTCCTATACCTATTGTCATTATTTAAAAGGCTATTATGCAGATTAAAAGTTTTATCATTGATAATATTCATTTTATCAATTTCATCACATTTAATATTAGTAATTTATTTCCTTTTTCTTGATTTACCCTGCTGAAATTGGGGCGTGTCTTATACACCGTCAAATACAGTAAATGTTAACCACTGGAACACTAAGTAAATGGATATACAGTAGGAATTCTACTACCAAACATCCAAACCTCTGTAATTCACCAAGGCTTTATTAGTATAATTCAGTAAAATCTAGTAGTTCATTTCACCTCACTTGTTTTTCTGAGGACCTGCATTTATGGTATGGTTGATGTATTTTGCTATCTATACAAAACTACTAAATTCTAGGAAAGTTTTAGTGGGCGATTGGAATGCAGTCTTTGATCCCAAGACAGACTGGGGGATCTAGCAGGGACACTAGCACTTTGGTGCAAAATACTTTCTCAAAATTATAGACAAGCGCGATCTTGTCAATAAATTTTGAAATGAGCATCCGAATAGAGTAGTATAGACTTAGGATGGCTTGAACTTGAGGCAGCTTTTTAGCTACATCGATAGAGTTCTAATTAGATGAATTTGATATAGGAATTTTTGGTAGCCTAAGCTTTTATTGTTTAGCTTACACAGAACATAGGTTGGCTGACCTCTGGAAATTCAAAGATTTGGCTTTGCCATTAGCAATGACAAGGACTATAAGGTATATTAGAGTGGACTTTCCAATCAATAGATAGTATAGAAACTTGCTTAAGGTAGAGCTGACCTTCCTCAATAAGAAAGACTAAGCCCTACTAGTTAAAGCTAGTCTTAAAGGAATGGCAATGAATATAGCCACATAGGAACTTGGCAATGCTGTTTATCAACATATCGCTTGATGGATGACACTAAACTGTGTATAAAGACGTGAGAAATTTTGATCCTATTACTAGCACTTTTCTCTAAGGAACTTGGTTTTAACTTGATTCTAATTTGGTCAACTGCCCTTGTCTTGAAGAAATCAAAGTGGCTGGGTGCAAGGAGGCCATGACAGAAGATATTCAGAAAGTATTAAAGAAGGTTAGAATGGACGAACCTCCAGGCACCAATGAGATTCCCTACTAAGTACACTTTAGGCTGTTTATATTGTACTCTTGTTAGATGTTATCTATATCAACTGGATGAAGCAGGGGTCTAGTCTCCAGCAAAATTGAACACTGAAAATTTTGGCAAAGGTCTTGGCAGACTGTTTGCAGATGTCTTGCCTAATCTGATTGCTCCTGAGCACACTTATGCTGTAAAGAGTAGGATTGTTCAAAACGGTTTTGATTTGGTACACTCTTTCTTAGTGAAAGTCAATGAGGATACTACACTGACCCATTTAGATCAGTCCAAATCCTTTGATAGGGTTAACCATTGTTTTCTGGAGATTGTGGCTGATTTCAAGCTGAACTTTCACAGCTGTATCTTTTTGTATGCATATCTTAGGGCTATGAAGGGGGTGAATGGAATATAGCTAGAGTCTTATCTTGTTTTGATCATATCATAAATGATGTTCATGATTGCACTTGCTACATGTTCCTGTGTGGGAACTTTTTCTGCATAAATTGAGGGTGAATCCAGTCCTGTGTGAGGTTTAGCTAACTCATTCATCTCAGCAAAGTATTCTACCTGACAATGTCAGTTTGCTTGTGAAGAGCAATGGCAAGATTGACAAAGCAAAGAAATTAGATTGTATTAAACAGTGATAGGTGACCAAAATTAACTGTAAAAAGTTTGTCAGTTTACAGCTGGTTTCATGAAAGAGTTTAACCTTCAGTTAGATAGACAGACTAGGCAAGATATTCTGTACCTGGCTTGGTGCCAATCTTCAGTTGGAGATGAATTGGTTGGAGTTGTTGGAAAAAGTTGTGGTTGCATCTAAGCTGGTCATACAAAAATCTTTCTTCAAAGGGAATGGTCATGATGTGTCTTTTGCAAATCTTCCCTCTCCCCATCCTTTGCCAACTTTCTGGGCTTCCTCTCCTATCTACCATTCCATATAGTCTAGAAAGAGTTCTGTTCAGATTTGTTTGGGTACCTAAGGATCCCATGGTAGGTTGTGGGATCTGTTTTCACTCCTGAAAGCCTCTTGTATTTGCAACAATGTTGTACTGCTGATAGGATGAAACTTTCAGTGCTTACTTAGAATTATGAGAGTCATGATATAGACAATGATGTGGTGCAGAGGAAAGGTATTCACGGAGATGAGTCTTTTTCCCTTCAGCTCCTAATTCAATTCTTCAGTCATTAGCTAAAAATGAAGATTTGGGTTGAGAGAAAGAGACTCAGTGTCGGATTTCAGCAAAAGGTGAGTGTTGTGTGTTTGTGTCAAGTAAGATGAGCTAATTCAGTATTCATTGTGGAACTTAGTGACCTAGAAAAGGATCTTGGGCTTTTGAAAAGTTTAGTGGACCCACTCCAGGTAAGTTAGAATAGATTTTGGCTTTTCATTTTGTGACAAAGGTCAACTTAACTTGTGTATGAAAGTGAATTTCCCCTATTTTTTTTTCGTTCCCCATTTTAAGTGTTAGCATTCATTCCTTCCCTCTTTTAGATAACAGAAAATTGAATACCTTGGAGATGTGGAAAATTTTTTAGGGTGTTTATTTGTGTAATTGTGTAAAGGTGAGAATTGTAATGAAAGGACTGTAATTAAATACCAGTGTCTTATTAGATATCTTCTAAAAATCAACTTGGATAGTATAAATTGAATTACCATGACTAGAAAATCCGGATTTTTTGGTGCTGGTAATTCAATTTATAATATATAATAAAAAAGATAAAAAATATATATCTATTTCCTTGCCCATGAGGTTATGATTATGTTGATGCATAATCCCCATCCACTTGGGAAGCCATAGCCCTGGAGGTGACTGTGTCCATTGTAAGAGTATGGATGTAACTACAAAACACATCAGGTTAATTGGCCATGCATTTACCATGACTGGTTGATTTGGCATCGTGCGATGTGGATCAGTAGCTCAGTGGTAGAGTTTCAGCTCTGCATTGTGTAGTTGCTGCTTTGATTCCCAGTGGGGGAGATCACGGTATACATTGCTGATGAGATCATATAAGATCAAAACAGCTGTCAACAGGATCTGTATTTTGCATGCAGTGGTTGCAGTTTTTTCTGATCATGTTAATTCAATTTATAAATGTATATCTAACTTGAATAAGTTTTAGGTTGGGCTCAGAATTTAGATCTATAGTTAAGGTTACAGGATGGTGGTAGGAATAGAAAGAATTATTAGAGGCAGGTGTTAGGGATTGACTTTAGTGCTCAGTTAGGTTTTAGGTAATTAGCTTGAAGAGTTTGATTTAGGGATTAGTAATTAAAATTATTATTAGGAATAAGTATGTTCAAGACAGGGTTGGATAATCAAGACAGGATGAGAGTTGGGAGGGGGATATTCAATGCAGGGTGGAAGATGGGATGGGATATTCAAGGCAGCATTGTAGTGGGGGAGATAATCAAAACAGGGTTGATGTATTTGGTTAGTGATGGGGATTAGGGTTCAAGTTGAGGTATTCAAAAGTGTTTTAGTCAGATTGAAAGATTTAGTCATGAGTATCAATTAAGAACATGCAGAGTTAAAAAAGGTGGCATAAGGGTGTAGTCAAAGATAGTTTGCTTGGATGTTTTTATTTCTGGTTGGTTGGAACATGCATTTTGGATTGAGGGTAGAATAAAGGTGAAAAGTTCATAGAATGATGTGAGCTTGGAGAGTGGTTTAGAGTTTAAATTGTTTATGCCAGTGACAGAAGACCTCAACGAATACATAGAACTCTCTTTCTCTCTCACTCATGTAAACTTTCCACTTATGCATCAATTTCTGTTATATACAGATACACACAGCTATGCACACTCATCCTAAACATAGACTTTAAAAATATCTCATAGTTTAAGAATTGTTTCATTTAGCAATCAACACACCAAATTGAAAGTCTAAACAGTTGTTTTCCAACCTTTTTGTGGCCTCTTCCCCCTACCTACCTATGCATGAATGTATGCAACACTCATCAAAAGAGAATGGTACATTTGATTGATATAAGAAAACAGATATTACACTTCGATTATAAACAAAAGGCAACAAACGGGACCACAAGCTCAGATAAATGCTGTCAAACACCAAAACCTTTGACAATGTAAGTACAAAAATAGTGAAAATTTCACTTAAACTCTAAATCTGTTGTCCTTTTAATTAATATCAACAGGTGATTTAAACTTTGGTGGTGGTGGTGGTATGTTACAGATTCTCATAATATTGGGTATTATTGCTGATAAAACAATTCTCATTTCTTTTTCAACGGTTTTCAAATTTTCTCTTGTCTTTATCCTGATATTTGTAGAGTAGAGAAAGCAGATTTACATAGTGAAGCTGAAAACGGAAGCAGAATTACCAAAGATTTTCTGGATTTTGTTGGATACTTCATTGAAGTTTAAATCCCCAAACAATCCAATTCCACTTCTAAATATCTTAAACTTAAACAGCCACCATTCCTCAGTTCAACAACTTTTCATTTTTTCTCTAGGTTATGAATGGACATAACTTTTTAATATAATCTTCAAACAAAATTTGCATTTTCCATGAGTTTTTAAGGGAGATAATTCATTCTGTGTAACAAAGCTACTTCCCTTAAATCATTAAGAGCTGTGGAAATTTTTTTTTTCTTTCTTTACCTGAAATGATGAAAATTCTTATTGGTTTCTCAATGTTTGTGGTAAAAAAAATACAAAATGACATCTATTATAAATATTAATAATTTGAGAATAGTATTGTTCCTTGTTTCCCTGACGATTTAACTACTCCATCTTGTTATAAGGAATATCCATGAATTTAATTGAGTATCACTTGGACAAGAATAGTTTTAAAAATCATTTACTATGTACTTTTACAAATAAATTTTTTTTTTTTTTACCTTTTTTTTCTTTCAAGATACTGAATGTATTTTTAATGTCTCCCTCAAGCAAAACCTACGAGCTTTAAAGGAAGGTAATTCATTTGGTGTCATAGTTACTTCCCTTGGATTTAAAAAAAATAGAAACTCTTTGCCCAAAATAATTTTTACATCACTGATAAAAATTCTGATTGGTTACTCAATGTTGTAATTTGCTAAGCTTTTTGCTTAGATGTGGAAAAAGGTCGAATGTATGGGGAACCCAATGAAACTCGAATTCACTTGTGAAGTTTTGCTAGTCTTGTTAGCAACCCATTACACTACCAGAGGCACCCTTCATTACTCAATGTTTGTGGCTTTTTTTTTTTTTTTTTAAATGAGAAGATTTTTCTTTAAATTGTCCTGCAGGGCACATGGTGTAACGGACATAGGTATTTAGTTTAAGAATGTTTGTGGCTTTTTTTTTTTTTTTTAAATGAGAAGATTTTTCTTTAAATTGTCCTGCAGGGCACATGGTGTAACGGACATAGGTATTTAGTTTAAGAACTTCTTAGTGAAATTATCTAGAGGTTCAATCTTGACTAAAGGTTTGTCCAGTTGGCTGGAGTTGTAGAATACACCGACTGCACCTCCACAGAGGAGTAAAAAAAAACAACGAGTGTCCTAGATATGACACTAAATAATTTGATGGTGAGGTTCCAGTGATGCTGGGGCTTTGGGGAATGCGGAGCGCCCCTTCATTTCCATCGCTGTGTCTGGCTGGGCTGTGGATTTTCAGGCACCAAATGTAACACTACAGTTTGTACTGTCTAGTAACTTATCTTGGGCACAGCACCAAATATAGTATTATGGCTTGGCCCTGCACCAATCATAACATTATTGCTTAGTCCAGTAACAAATGCGATACTATGTTCTGGGGTCATTTACCATTTATAATAATATTGTTTTGGTACTATATGAAACCGCATAGAATCCAAAATTGACAACATTCTTAGGAAAAACCAAAATGGCTTCTGAAGAAATAGATCCACGACCTCACAAATATTGATCATCTGTAGAATCCTTGTAGGCATACGGGCAAAAAAACCTACAGGTGACATTACTATTTGTTGACTTTACTAAGGCCTTTGATTCCATTTACAGAGGGAAGATGGAACAAATCCTACTAGCATATGGCCTACCAAAAGAGACCATCACAGCAATAATGATTTTCTATAGAAACACCAAAGTGAAAGTACGTTCACCGGATGGAGACACAGACTACTTCAACATTGTAGCAGTCCCATACCTCTTTATCATATGTCTAGACTACATGCTTAGAACATCGATTGATAAAATCAAAGAAGACGGCTTCAAGCTGACAAAGAAAAGAAACAGAAGGTACCCCACAAAAACAATTACTGATGCTGACTATGCTGATGACATAGCAATTCTGGCAAATACACCCAACCAAGCCGAAACACTACTGCATAGTTGGAACAAGTCACCGCAGGCATTAGCCTCCATATCAATGCACAGAAAACTGAATACATGTGCTTTAATCAAAGAGGTGACACTTCCACACTAGACAGAAGCTCTCTGAAACTGGTAGACAAGTTCACCTACCTAGGAAGCAGTGTCTCATCAACCGAAAATGATATTGACATGCGGCTAATGAAGGCATGGACAGCTATCAATAAGCTATTGATCATATGGAAGTCAGACCTAACTGATAAAATGAAACGCAGTTTCTTCCAAGCATTGGTTGTGTCAATACTGCTATATGGATGCACTACTTGGATGCTAACAAAATGGCTGGAGAAAAAGCTAGACAGCAATTACACAAGAATGCTGCGAGCAATATTGTACAAGTCCTGGAGGCAACACCCCACAAAGCACCAACTATACGGCCACCTACCTCCCACCATGAAAACTATCCAAGTTAGACAAACCAGACATGCAGGACACTGCTGGAGAAGCAGCGATGAGCTCATAAGTGATGTACTCCTATGGACTCCCCACATATGGCCGAGCAAAAGCTGGGTGACCAGCTCAAACATACATACAGCAGCTATGTGAGGATATGGGATGTAGCCCTGAAGAACTGCCAGAGGCAATGAATGATAGGGAGAAGTGATGAGAGAGAGTCAAGGATATCCGTGCTGGTGGCATGACATGATGATGATGATGATGATGACTAAATGTAACAATATCTTGGCATGACACCACTGTAACAATATCGCAGTAATGACTATCAGCGCTAAATGTAATATCATTGTGCACAACAACACTTGCAGTACCAAATGTTATAAAAATGATTGGTCTTATCCTGGTAATGGTGCCAAATGCATTTCCAGATAGTCTGTTTATCAAATCTGTCCGTGCCCATGCTGTGTTTGAAAATTTCACAGATAGGGAATGACACAATCCATCCGGAACTTTTTTTAATGGTCAGGGTAATCTGTTGGAACAAAGTTGCCTGGGTGTTGGCTACTCAAAAACAAAAAGCACTCTCTGTTAACAATTAATAATCATTTATTGTTTGATGTTCAGACTGCATATAGTTGCATGAAAGAGAGAGAGAAGATCTGTAAGGGTCTATGAACAGAGACACAAAGAGCCCTCCACCCAACTGAACTCTCTGAATCCCAACTGACTCAAGTGACAACTTTTTCAAAATTTGCCAATTTTTATATATCTAAACTCAAGGTATATGTTGTGTTATGTCATCTTGCTAAGTTATTGCATCCCTCACAGATGTCCAAATTCACCGTTTTCATTTACTCAATCAAACTTGTGACAAGACATGAATCTATTTTGTTTACATTTGGGTCGTCTTGTATTGGTCATTGGTGTACTGGCTTGAACTTTCCAATTTGACTTAAATTTCCACTCAAAGATTTCAGCTTACTCAACTGCTAACTGAAAAACTTATGGCCAAACCAGAAAATGAAATAATTAACCATCACAGCAATTCTGTTACACTTGTGTCATATACTAATTTGGTAGGAAGTTAGTTAAATCCTTTCACATTACACTTGGCAGATAAGTGAATGGATAATGATGGCTGGGCGGGGGTCCCCAAGGCTGTACCTGCTTGTCAAACTGAATCAATGCCTACATAATAAGGTTTGAACAGCTAAATAAGAAATGTCCTAATCAACAATGACGGATTTTTGGCTTTGCAAATCTTATGCAGTGTCAAAAATAGTTGACTTTATCAGCACATCCATAGTTGAAGAACAAAATCAGGAAAAATGCTCTGACAAGGATATTCACTACTGTTAAAATACAACCAAAGATAAATGATGAAGTTGAGATAAAAGAAAAACTTATAACAAGTGAATTATTGAAGAATTAGGAGGACCAAATTTACCATTTAATATTTTCAACAAACCCCCTGCACTGGAAAATAGAAATATTTGTGAAGTGATGAAAAAGTATCAAACAATTTCAGAGGAAATGCAAAAAGCATATTTGGCAGTGGAATTATCAGAAAGTATTCAAAGAGCAACGAGAAGACAAATAAAACTTTAAACAAAATGTAATTGTGTTCTGAAGAAATGGTGAATGGAAAAGGCAAGGTTCGGTTATAGGAAAAGATAATGTAGTTGTGATAGATATAAAAGTACCATGTTCATATACATGACAAAAGCTTATTCAGAGCTTTAGAATCAAAAGTCAGAAAGAAAAACACAGTGTATCCAAGATTTCCCCAAGTAATGTGAGACTTAAAAAATATTTACAAGATTCACCGAGTAATTCACTCAAGATTTCACCAATAACACCCATGAGGTTTCTTTAAGATGAGGTTTCATAAATTTACACAAGATAACACAACCTAAGATGTATAAAAATTTATTTCAAAGAATGAAACAAATAGACCAAGTGTGGCACTTAATCTTGGCCAAAGTCGAAAAGGTAGAAGTAATCCCGGACAATACTGCACCAAAAAGCTACCTTATACTACATGTCGAAAACTCCTATTGGCCCCTCAGTATGAACTTGGGGACCAGACTGTTAAGGCAGGAATAGCCAGCAGAAAGGCTTCATCACTCGCTTCTAGAATAGCCAATAAGTATTCTAACAGGCAAGAAGTTTCCCAAGAAATAAAACTAAAATCAAATGAAAAGTTAAAACAACTGAAAGAAAATTCAACCCAATAATTCTGCTGAAAAGATAACTTTACAGAAGACTCAATTAAAATTAAAGGAAAATTAAAAAAATCAAAAATTAAAAAATTGAAATTAAAAAGATTCAATTAAAATCAAATGAAAGATAAAATTCAACCCATGAACTCTGTTGAAAATACAACAAAAGAAGAGTCAAAATTAAATGAAAACTGAAACATTTTGACAAAACTAAAAAGAAAGAAATACTCAAATTCAAAGAACTTTGTTTCCTGGACACTCTCTCAGATAAGTTTCCATCTTTTCTACCCCTTTCTTTCTTATTTCTTTTGTATAAAATTCCTTTTTAAAAACTTTATTGTCTGTGTTATCTTTTGGAATCAGTATCCGAACTAGAAAGCTGTGGAACTTACCGTTTAAAATTATGCACTAAAGCCTGCCAAAAATTGTGCCAAGTTAAATACTAAATTTGGGTTTAGTGTCATTCTCTTCATAGTGAATTTTGTACTGTAATTTTCTTTTATATTGAAAATTTTTGTGTTTTAAATTTTTTCATAGTGCAAATTTTAACTGTAACTTTCAGATACCTGGTTTAAGAAGTTAAGAACAGTATATTGTTAACTTGGCTGGGAGATTGGTGTTTGGTTAAACACAATTTAATTAAGGAGACTTTTAAACATCCAACAGGGAAAAATTAAAACAAATAAAAGGTGTTAAGATTTTAATAGAGCCAAGAGGAAGTCACAAGAGAAGATTAAAAACTATGCAGCATGTAAAAACTAATAAAAACTTGACAGGGTCTCTCTTCAAGGCCTATGAACCTATAATTATTGAATGTTTAAGTGAAATTAACAAATTAAATATGAAAATTATGGACTTGACTGATCCAAAATTGCAATATATGTAAGTCTTCTACTGTATGCCTTGACTGAATATTTGGTATTGCATAGCAATATTGCTATGCAATATTGGTAACCATTTATCAGTGTATAAATTAATGAATAGTGTTAAATAGAATTATTTGAGGTAGATAGCAATACTTGAAACTCTTTACCTATTTGTCTAAATTGAATTATTGGTATTGGATACCTTTAACTGTTTTCAAATGAATGAGTAATGTTGTATAGAACTATTAGTGTTAAATAGCAATACATTCTTTTATAATAAATTGCAATAAATTCTTTCACGGTGTGCCCAAATTGAATTATTGGCATTACATAGCAATACTTGAAACAATTTGACTGTTCACTCTGAATGAATAATCTGCAATGGAATTGATTGTATTAAATAGTAATACTTGAAACTCTTTAACTGTATGCCTAAATTTAATTATTGGTATTACATCTCATTATGTCAAACCATTTGACTGTATGCCAAGTAATGAATTGTGTTTAATAGTATAATTATTGTTTAACAGCCATACTTTAAAATCTTTAACTGTGTGCCTAAATTGAATGATTGGTATTAAATAGCAATGCCTGGAACCTTTTACCTGTGTGCAAATGAATGATTATTATTTAATTGAATCATCAATATTAAATAGCATTAATTAAAACTCTTTATCTCTTTGGTTAAATCAAAGTTTTGGAATTGTTTGGAAATCATTGGAACTCTTTGACTATGTAAAAGTGAATGAATAGTGTTGAATTGAATAATTAGTGTTGAATAGCAATACTTTGAACTGTGTCATTAAAATTGAATTATTGGTATGAAATAGCAATACTTGGAATGGTTTGACTATGTGCACATGAATGAATTGAGTTAACTGAGTAAAATGCAATTTGTTGTAGAGTGGCTGAGCATCCCTTCAGTACTCTACCAGATCAACTGGCTCATAGCTATAATTAGCCTTCAATTAAAGATGTCAAGGGTTGATTTAATAAGCTGATTAATATTCAGACTGATCTTACTTCGTTTGGCAATACCGCATTTTAACCCTCCGCATTTTCTTGTAAATTCTCTTGTTAATTGTTTGTAACTTATTGTACTGTTTTTTTTTTTTTGTGTATCCTTCACCTCGATGATACAATACAATTAAATTGCAATAATAGAAACTCTCTGTGTGCTGAAATTTAAATATTGTTATTATACTACAATTTTTGGAAAGATTTGACTGTGTGCAAATGAATGAATAATGTTAAATCAAATTATTAGTGTTATATAGCAATACTTGTACCTTTGTTATTGTTTTGAAGAAAACAATTATCATTTAATAGAATTAGCTGTATTAGATAGCAATAATTTAAACTCGTTAACTGTGTAGAAGCAATAGCAATTCTAGTCTGAAAAAAAATTATTGCTAATTCATTTCAAGATGAAATTACCTACAAACTATTCACTTATAATGTATGTATTGAATGTGTTCTAATAAATGAGTGATGGTAAAATTTTACTGTTTGACACCCATACTAGAAAACAATTAACTGTGTGCTAAGGAATGATTAATTGTTTTAGATTGAAATACTGGAAGCAATTTAATTGTATGCAAAAAAATGAGTAATGCTAAATTGAATTATTGGTATAATGTAATTGTATTAGGCACTATATAACTGAGTGGAAATAAAGGAGTAACGTTGAAAGAAATTATCATAATTATACAGCAATACTTGAAACTTTACAACTGTGTGCCTTAACTGAATTATTGGTATTACATAATAATATTTGGAACCATTTGACTGCATGCAAATAAATGAAAAGTGTTGAAAAATGTTACATTGCATAAGTTGCAACTCTTTAACTATGAACTTAAATTAAACGATTGATATTAAATAGTAATACATAGGACAATTTGATAATGAATGAATAGGGTTGAATAGTAATGCTTCAAACTGTTTAAATGAGTGCTTAAATTTTATTATTGGTATCACATAGTAATCTGCAGAACAATTTCACTGTGTGCATATGAATGAATAGTGTTGAATATAATAATTAGTGTTAAATAGCAATACTTTAATCTCTTTACCTGTGTACATGAATTGAATTATTGGTATTACATCACAACACTTTCAACAATTTGACTGTGTGCAAATGAATAGTTAGTGTTTCATAGAATAATCAATGGCAAATATTATTATTTGGAACTTATTAACTGTGTGTATAAAGTGAACTATTGTAATTACATAGCAATAATTGGAACCATTTAACTGTAAGCAAATGAATGAAGAATGTCAAATAAAATTATTAATTTTAAATAACAATATTCAAACTCTTTGTCTATGTGCAAACTAATGAATAGTGGTGATGAGATATATTAATATTGTAAAACAATAGTTTAAACTCTTTACTCTATTGCCTAAATTGAACTATTGTTGATACATTGCAATTCTTGGCACCATTTGACTGTGAGCAAATTAATGAATATTGTTGAATAGATTTGTTGGTTGTTTGGGTTTATGGCTTCTAAACATCTGTAGGTTATATAATGCTGTTTATATATTTAAACTAGGATTTCTAAAAGAATTCTTTGCAGATAATGTTTTAAATAAGCAGGATCTCATTTGTTTGCACACATTGAAATGGTTTCAATTCATCATATTTTTGGTACAACCCTATCTCTCTCAAGAAGAACAGAATATCATTATTTTGACATTGTCGAATAGATTGCTTAAATGATTCACCTTGAAAAATCGCTTTCTGATGAGAGTGAAATCTCTACATTCTATAAGAACATGTTTAACAGTGCAAGGCGTTTGCCATGTCAAACATTGTGGTTGTTGTTCCTGTTTCAGTATGAAAGAGTGAGTAAGCCTTGTATGACCAATTTGCAATTGGACCTAGAAGAGTTTATTGTGGATATTATTCCAGCAGCATTGCCATTTTGCATAAATAATTTTGTTGCTTTTGAGTTTCAAGTCAGTATGTGTAATCCTGAATTTGTCAGGAGTTAAATCTAAGGCTGATTTGGCTGCCAATTCTGCTTTTTCATTTTCTCTTACTCCAATGTGGCATGGGATCCAGCATATAATTATTTCTTTACAATTTGACATTGGGTTTAGTCTACTCAATAGCTTAATAGTTTGGGGGTCCTCAAGTTTTTGTTACTTAATGATAGTAAAACTGAGAGCGAATCTGAGAAAATGATAATTTCTTTTGTTTGCTATTCGAGATAATGTTGAGAGCTAGGTCTATTGCATGGGCTTCAGCAGTGAATATGAGCCCTCCATTTGAAGAGCTTTCCTGATAATTGTTTTATTTAGAATAATGCTGTTTTGTCATTATCCTTGGAGCCATCTGTAAAGACACATAGGTGGTCATGATAGTGTTGGAGGATATTGCAAAATTTCTCCTGATAAGTACAGGGATGGGTTTTTGTTTTAGGGAGTTCATTCAGTTTGAAGATCACTTTGGATTTTTGAATGATCCCAGTTAGTGTTTGAAGTAGGATGCTTTCATGTATATTACTCAGAGAGATTTTTGATTCTTTGAATGTAGACTTCATCTCTAGGCCAAAAATTTTATTGATTTTTCCTTTTTTTGAAAATGTTGCTCATATTTAGGGTTGAAGATGCAGTCATAAGTTGTGTTAGATGGGTAAGATTTGAGTTTTGTGTAGTATTGGATAGCCAGTTTTTCACAGCTGAGTTGTAGAGGTGCTTCATGGACCTCAGTTTATAGGTTGTCCTCTGGAGAAGTTCTGAAAGTAGGACCTCCTGGCTGATTTTTAGATAAAAATGGCATAATCTAGTTTTGAGTAGCTCAGTGAACTGTAAAGGTTAAGGAGTATTTGTCAGTCAGCCCTCCATTCTGAGTGAGCTACCACTTGCAGATAATGTTTTACATAAGCAGGATCTCATTCTGTTGTTGGGCCTGGGTGGATTTTCTTTTTAACTATTTTATTTGGAGGATGAATGTTAATTTTCTGTTGAATATAACCCCAAGGAATTTATATTCGTCAACGACAGGTATTTCCGTATCTTCAAGTTTGATGAGAGGGTCATTGCACATTTTTATCCGTTGATAGAAATGTGTGCATCATGTTTTGCTTTTTGAGATCATGGAACTGTTTGTGTTTGTCCAATGAGTAATTTTCCAGATGCATTCTTGCAATTAATGCTCGGCAGTTTGCATATATTTTGATCTGGAAGTGATCAATTCCATCAGTGAGACACTTTGTGATGCTGTTTATTTTTATATTGAACAGTGTCAATGACATAACACTCCTTTGAGGGATGTTAGCCACTCTTATGGAGGTTTCCAATTTGACCACATGATCCATTGTAGATCTCCACTTTCTGAATCCACATTGGGTTTTTCCGGATATTTTTCTCATCACCATCCAGATAGCGTTTGTTCTGCTGGAGGAACCAAGTTGGTTGACATAGTTTTGCCAACTTTTCTTCTTGGCTAACTGTTTTTTCCCTTAGAAGTTTGAAAGCATTGAGGTTAATTGTTGTTGGTTCTTTATTAAATTTTTGTTATGAAACCTTAGGTTGGCGGATCGCTGTTCTACAACCATTGTTAAATCAAGGAGTGCTGTGCTTGTTTGAGGCTGAGGTTTTTGCTATCATTTCATTTGCAACTGAGATGAGAATTTTGGTGAAGAGTTTTGTTTGATCTATGATGTCAGGTTCTTTGAACAGTTTCTATTTACAGATGGTTTCAAAGACTTACCAATTTGCTTTGTTTATTTTCCAGTGAGGAAGTCTATCTTCAAAGAGAGGTTGTAAACTTTTGAGTATGATAAGAAAGTAATAACTTCTGCAGAGAACATTATGGACTTTCCACCCATAGTCCATATAGCTTAGGGGTTGCATAAGGTTAGGTCAATGACTGAATAGGAGCCTGTAAATAGGTTGAGGTATGCATTGGATTTGTTATTTAGAATGCAAACATTATTAGTATGGATGACTTCCTCAAGATCTTTGCCTTTTTTGTTGTTTTTTTGACATCCCCGTACAGTGCTGTGGCTGTTTAGGTCACCCAGCAATAAGTTGTGTTTAGGTATTTGTTCTATTACTTTGTGTATTTTGGTGTCACTAATAGGGTCTTGTAATGGGATGCAGATGGTGCAGATGTTTATTGGCTTATGTAAGGTTGCTTTGACAGCGATTGCTTGAAGTTCGGTGTATATATGGATTTGGTGTTGAGATATATCTTTCCTAACTAAAATCAAGACACATCCAGAAGCTCTGTTTCCGTTTTTCTTAAAATAATTGTACAGTTAGTAGTGTTTGAATTTAATTGTATTTGATTCTTACAGGAATGTTTCTTGGAGGCAAATTATTTTGGGGTTGTGGCTGGTCACATGGTGTTGTACTTCTTTGTAATTGGTCCGGATTCCTCTGCAGTTCCACTGTATGAGAGTTGGGCAACGTATTTTGTTTGAATTGTTGGAGTTTATTATGCTGGATTGGGGTTATTTTTCTTTTTGTTTCTGGTGGTATGTGAGTCTTCTGTTTTCATTCTTTCAAGAAGGTTGAACCTGTTTTTAGTTTCTGCGGTTTGATTTGGGAGGGTCAACACCTTCAGTCATTCACATCCAGATGATGATAGGTCATGATCTATTTTGGATTGTGGGGTGCGTTCATGTTTGTCACAATTCAGCTCGAGGTTTGAGTTATCTAATTTAGATGTAGGTGACCGGATTGGCAATCTGTGGGAGTTAAGTTTTGCTGGTGATTTTCTTTTTGGGGGAGTAGTTTGTGTTTGAGCAGTAGGGTTTGTTTGTTGGTTGGTTGGTGATTTTACTTTGGTTGTTTTACTGGCTTTTTAAAAATTTTCAGTGACTGTTCTTGGTTGTGTTTGGAGTTCATACAAATGCAGGTTTTTCCGTTGTTTCTGGAATTTTGGCCAATCATTTGGTTCACATTGATCAATTTCTCCACGAGAGATCTACATTTGTTATCTTGATTTAGTGTATCTGCCCTCCTTGCAACAGAAGCATAGCTGTTTTCGCCCAAGTAGGTCCCTACTATTTTCCTTGCTTCCAGAAAAGACACATTCCTCTTGTGTTTCACCTCAAGTGTTTTCTTTTGTAGGCTTTGCAAGATCTTGCGTAAGCTGGGTGATTTTGTCGGCAGTTTGCACGTCTAGTTTCCTTCAAGCAATCTTCCTCCATATGGTCTGGGATTTTTTCATTGCATTTGGCACATGTATGTCGACATCTAAAGGCTTCCTTGTGGAGTCCATATTTTTGGCATTTGAAGCACCTCAAGGAAGTTGGGACGCACTGTTCGACCCTTTCTTGACAATATCCGACCTTCTTTTCCTTGGAAATGTGGGGTTGTATGGAAGATTTTCATTTTCAATATGTTTTCTGCTTGCCTCCGGCTCTCCACCTCGACAAGCAATTTTCCGTTTCTGATTTTCCTAATGTTTTTCGGTGTAGCCCTAGTTGAGATAACCTTTTCTATAAAGAAAGACGAGAATTTGGCTAGGTGGACCTCCTCCAAAGATTCAATGACAATGAATTTGGGGAAGTCTGCTGCCTCACCCTCCGAGTCTGAGTTTGAGAGGTTTCGTTTGTTTATTTATTGAAAGGTACCAAAGGTGCTGTATATTTTTTGCTGCCCCTGTGCTCCATCACCCACCACGGAGTCCAACTTGTGTTGGGAATGTACCAAGGGGGAAACCTATTCACCTTGGTTGAGATGGGGATACACAACCAATATACTTGAGCTGAGAGTAGGTTTTCGAGCTGTTGCCAATTTCAGGTTCTCAGCACTGGTCAAATTCCTATCCTTTCAACACAACTGAGCCTCAGCCACAGCCTTCTAGCACCCAAAAGAAAAGGGTTGGGAACTTGCTGCAAGTGCAGATTTAAAAGTATGGTCGGGATAAAACATAGATGATAGGGCTCGATATGACCAGCCGATTGATTGGATCATACTAATCCAACCATTTGTCAGTAAGTAAGGGTCAAAGTGGTGAACTGATAATTAAAAAGGCTAGATAAAAAAAAATGTTAATATGCGCACAGGTAAAAAATCATACATAATAGTAGTAATCCTTGTCAAGTCAGAACATTAAGTTTATAAGTCCCAAAAATTTACTCTGAATTTTCCAGCAGGACACATAGCATAATGGTTATAGGCGTTGGTTCCCTAAGTTTCTAAGGAGACAATCATCTGGAGGTTGCAGGTTCAATCCTGACTGCAGCCAAGTAACAATACAGGAATACTTAACACTTGTACCTGATTATGGCTAATGGAATCAGAACATGCGACCCCCATGGATTCAGTAAAGGACGTAGTTCGAAGTTCTGTGAAGGTTCCCAAGTTTGACAAACACCTGAAGAAGGCTGGGGGACATATCAGCCGAAAAGTTGTGGAAATAAAGATGAAGACAATAGTCCGAAAACCAAGCTTCATCTCAGAAATTTAGACAATGAGTATTGTCTTTTGTTTATAATTCTGACTAATAATCAAAATCACATCATTCAGTTAAGTTTAGAATCATTGCTCTTTGATATGACTCTAATTATTTAAGTAAGCCTAAGCAGTCAGAAATCCAGATGGATCAAAGTAATTGCATTAGTAAATGTAGGGGAAAGGGGATATGTGTGCAAATGCATTTTTTGTAAGTTTTACCTAAAGGAGAATATTAATTCACAGATCAGATGACATTGGAGAAATCTCCAAAAGAATGTCTGTGTATGGAAGCAGGGTAGTATTTTGATTTTTAGAGATTATAAGAATACCTAAGTAAGTATATTAATAAGTATAATTTTCACTTTCAATATTCATCATGCTGTATCATTCATGTGGATAGATAATGTTTGTATTATGGATGTAACATTTTTTGTGTAGTATTTTGATGAGAAGATGAAAGCTTGTATTGTGTCTCAAAAAAGAAGGCAGCTTAGGTTTTTACAATTAATACTTTTGAGAGGAGTGAACCAGAGTTCTGATTTGTCTGTATGATCTGTAACATTGCATAAAAACCAAATCCTACTGGCTAGATAAATGTGGAGATCTTTGAGACATGAATGTATCATTTCACTATGCATTTATATTCCACCTTACAGCTAATAGAAAATCATAATTTCATGCAATTATGACCTTCCTACTATGCATTTCACAAACTCTAACCACTTTATCAGACAGTCTAGTCCAGTGAAAAATATTACAAAGCTTTCAATGGTTAGGAGCTAAGTAACCTAGGAAAGGTTCTTTCAATATATAAGGTAGCACAATATTTGGGAAAATCTAACCTTTAGACCTACACAATAACACATTGTATCTGGCCTCAGAGTAACAAGTAGATGATGAATTTTTAACTTCATAAATTACAGATGATGACTACCCTTAAAAAAACTTAAGAACAAACACCCATGTGTTTGTAGTCCTATGTTAAAAGATAAGTAACCGCAGATGTTTAACTTTATGTTGAAAAACAGATGACCACAGAACCACTACCTGAAACCTGTATGAGTCATGACTATCAAGATGACCAGAATGAGATTAGATACTAGTCAACCCCAGGATCTGAGACCATATCCTAAAATCAGACTAAGCAAGGATACTAATTGCAGAAGACCAAGAGACAAACAATAATATTGTCAGACTGATCATTATGCACTGGACATGCCAAGAAATTAGCACAATAGAAGAACTTTATTAAACCAGTTTTTGAAGTTAGAGCCAAAAGAAAGCTCCTCAGAAAAAAATGCACACAAGAAAGGCAACAAATATTTTATGATAATAAAAAGACTGTATCATAACATCGCATCTCAGTATTGTATGGTAATGATCCAACATTGATGCATATATAACAAAAGAACCAATGATATCTAACATACAGAAGTAAGATTGCATGTTAGTTGTTTATGTAAAAAAGAAAACCAAAAAATTGTCTTGTTTAATAAAAATGATGAAATTGGAGACATTATAGATTTGAAATACAATTCTTATCTACCAAAACAAAAGAGATAAAAAAATCATCTTTTATTTTCTGAAGGAAAGGATGTATATATTATTCTTGTAGAATATTGTGTAATAGTATTGTCACATCACCAAAAAATTGGGGAGGATTAAACCAGAATACAATATTTTCAAAATAGTCTTAAAACTCAGTCATTAGTAACACCACTCAATTGAAATACATACCCACCTGAAATGGTTAGTTATTTGTATTACATCAGCAATTTTTGCTTTCTATTGAATTTTTAGTAACAATACCTGAAACAATAAGATTGGCCCACTTACCCCCTAATTGTAAAATAAGCCTACTATTCAAGGAGGCACTATAGTTGACTTACAAACAATATTCTTGTTTTGTAACACCAAATATGATGGAATGTCAAATTATTCTTTTCTTGGTTTTGTTTAAATTTTTAAAACTATCATTTTTCCTCAGCAGATAAATGGAATCGAAGAAAGTAGACAATTTCTACTAATTTAGATGAAGCATTATCATTACTCAAACTTTAACATAGATTTATTTTCTTTATTGTAGCTTTCATCACAAGAGTTTTTACATGGATTCAAAAATATTAGAAAATCAAATTTGCCTAATATAGTTGAGATCAATTGAAATGGATATACAATTGTTTTTGAAGCACTGCTAACTTGTGAGATAAAAATAAAGTCAACAAAATGATAAGTCATTAATTTTTGTTCTCACCCAAAATACCTAGTAAAGCAAATATGACATTAAACTAATAAACTGAAAGTTTAATCTAGCTAATCAGTTGCTTCATTTGTTCCAAGATGTTTTGTTGTTTTTCAAACTTATTTAAATGAGCAAGTTTTACTTTGTGCTTCAGAAATGTGGCATTGTACCTCTCTTTCTTTAATTTGAGTAAAGCACATTTAATTGGAAGCATGTAATAAGACTGTTATAATAAAATATAAGTTTAATATCAATATATAATAATTGGTTTACAATTTTGTTTAGGCATCAGTTGTCTTATTTAGCTGTGTATATTTTTAAAGGTACATCCCAAGTGCATTTTCTCATTCTGTTTTACAACCAGCTCCTTCTTTGGTTAATATATGTGCCTTATCATAAGACAGAATAATCTGTCAGTGGGTCAACTTTGACTCTGAAAAGAAAATTTTACTTTGGTATTTGTATATTAAGCAATCTTTATGAAAATGACAAAATGTTTGTGAAAGGAATAAATTATGCCAATCTCTGGTTAAAAGTGAATTAGTCTATTTGTGCATGTAACTTCATAATTAGCAAGTCATATTGATCTCTTTAACTTCTATGAATAGTTTTATTATTACGTTAGGCTATAACTTAATTCAGCATGAAAACGTTTATTTGTGAAATAATTAACTGAAAATCATTCAGTGATGGCTTTAGTGAGTATCTAAATCATATTTTTATATCAGTAAATAGTTAAATACTCTCTAAGGGTGTATATATATATATATATATATATATATATATATATATATATATATATGGTACTGATCAGTAAAGCGGGTACTGCATTGAGCCAGGTATCCCTGTTTAGGTACGAACCAGCAAGCAGACAGATGAGTTGATGCTGGTTGTGGGCTGATTTCAGTCTCAAAAATTCGAAACCCCACTTGACACTTTTCCAGACCAAAATCTTTTTACCGATCATGAAGTCATGAACCCAGATATCACATAATTGCTTGTAAACTCTAACAAACGTAGAATCACTCATATTACCTAGAATCTCATGGATGACTATACGCCCCTAAGTGAAAGATGATAGGTAGATTGAGGAAGCTTAGTTGTGTAGGATAACTTCAGGAATTATCAACAAAAAGCATTCGTGGGCGTCATCAAACTGTTTATTCATTTAAAACTTGCCTTCATGTCTCGCCGCCAGAAGTTCCCAGTGCTACCCCAAAGAATGTAGCTTCCAAGCTTTTCATGCATAAAATCTCCCCCTCTTTATGAGTCCTCGCTTCAGACCCTATTTTATCCAGGAGTGAAACATTGGGGTGCCGTGATTTCTCTGCTGGATTGTCACAGTGAGGTTGACATCGCAACAGTTGATTGTAGTACTTCGACTTCTCGGGAAGATTGTCACAGTGGGGTTGACATCGCAACAGTTGATTTCGGGATTTGAGGATTCTCTGGCATTACTGTGTCTAGAGTGTAATTAGGAGCCCAGGGTGCTGTTTTCAGTTGTGACAGAAATCTTGATTCAATTTTCTCTGGTCCCGGGTTATTCACTGGAGTCAGTGACATTGTCTCAGAAGAATAACTCGTCCGTCTTGTAATTTTATCCAGAAAGATAGGGCATCAATACCCTCCAAAACATGATGGCCAGCCATCCTGGGCTACTGTTAAAGTTCTGGATAAAAACCTCCAGAACTTTGTGAAACATCCCCATCTTGGTAGTTTTATCATAATGGAATTTCTGATGATCTTGGCTGAGGAGTACAATGGTAAAGGTGGATGGCCTCAACCTGTCCAGATTTGTCTGTAACTTTCTTTTCATCAGCTGTTCTGCTGGTGTAACTCCAGTTGTGGTATGGGGTGTTGTCCGGTAGGAGAGTAGGGATCATGAAAACTTTGTTTCCAGTGTTCCACCTGATATTCTTCTCGGTCCATTTTATCGATTTTAACTGAACTTTCAGCCTGGCCATATGAGGATTGATGGTAGGGGCTGACCAAATTGTGCTTAATACCATTCTTCCTAATAAATTCAGCTAACTCCAAACTAGTGAAGCATGGGCCATTGTCACTGACAAGGAGATTTGGAAGGCCATGTGTGGCAAAACAATACCTTGATTTTTCAATTGTGGTTGTTGAGTTTATTGCCAATGTAAGGTGGACCTTTTTCCATTTTGAGTGAGCATTGGTGATTATGTGCAGATTTCTGGCATTGTAATTGGCATAGTCCAGGTAGATACGGTGCAATGGTTCCCTGGACCATTCCAAAGGATGTAATGGTGCCCTTGCAGAAAAAGTTCTAGAGCTCTGGCTTGTGTTGCAATGGTTAACTTTTTCCTCAATATCCGCATCCATTCCTGGCCACCACATGTCGTTTCAAGCTAGGGCCTTCATTTTTACCATACTCAGATTAGCACTGGTGGAGGTCCTTCAGGACTTGTTGTCTAAGGGTGTGTGGTATTACTCGAGATCCCCAGAGTAGGCAACGCTCAGTTCGTATCTCTTTGTATGAAATGCTGAATAGAGGGGCTCCTCCAGTAGATTTGTTCCTGATCGTACTGCTTGGTAGACCTTTGAAAGTACTGGATACTGTGAGGCACGTCTGCAAATATTAGCAGAATCCACTGAAGTGTCATCCAGGTGGTCCATTAGGTGAATGGTGCATCCCAGCGTCGGGACTTGTAAATTTTCTTATAGAGGTAGATGGCTCATTACGTCAGCAGCAACAATGTTTGTTCCTGCTTTGTACATGATGCTATAATCAAATGAACTCATCAACTGGGACCACCTGATGATTTTTGGTGGCAAGCTATTGAGGATCGCCCTTGTCGGGCTGAAAAGACAGACAAGTGGCTTGTGATCTGCAACGATTCAGAAAGTCCATCCAAGCAGGTACTTGTGGAATTTCTTACTCCAAAGATGAAGCCTAGTCGTTCCCTATCTAGCTGGCTGTAATTTTTTCGGCTGCCGAAAACGTTCAGGAAGCATAAGCAACTAGTTTCTCACTACCATTTGGCATGATATGGGATATAACTGCTCCTACATCGTTCTGATTAGCATCACAAGTAAGGATAAGTTCTTTCTTGGGATCATAGTGGACCAGGACATGATTCGTCTGCAATGACTATTTCTCTTGTTGAAACGTTAAAGAGTGATCTGTTTCCCACCTCCAAGAGATGCCCTTCCGCAACAGGCAGTATAGGGGGCCCAGCTTATCTGCAACATTGGAAACGTACCGAGAATAAAACTGGAACAATCCCAGAAATGCTTTCAATTCTGTTAAATTACGTGGTGCAGGTGCATCTCTGATTGCTCGTATTTTGTCCTCTGTGGGATGAAGATCTTCTGAATATATCCGGTGACCAAGGTAAATAACTCATGTAACCATGAATTTGCATTTATCAAGTTTGACTTGGAGGCCAGATGCTGAATGTTTCTTCTAAGTTGTCTCGATATTCTGCATCTGAAGATCCTGTTATCATAATGTCATCCTGATAACTTATTATATGTGATTCCCCCGTGAAAAAGTTGTCCATGCAAGGCTGATATATGCAAGAACAGACTTCACTCCAAAACTGAGTTAGTTGAGCTGGTACAGGCTTCGAGGGGTGTTGATCATAAGGAATTTCTTAGAGTCTTTGAGTGGCTGGACCTGTAGAAATACAGATCTCAAATCCAGTTTTGTGAATTTCCTTTGCTGGATCAGTTTTATGTATAGGTCTTCAATCTTTGGTATGGGGTACGAGTCGAGGTTGGTACACTTATTCATGGTCAACTTGTAGTCCCCACATAGACGAATCGATTGATCTGTTTTAAGGACTGCCACAATTGGGGCTTCCCATTCTGAATATTGTATGGGTCCAATTAACCCCAAAGACTCCAGCCTGTCTAGCTCTTGGTCCACTTTTTCCCACAATGCATAAGACACATGAGGTGCTTTGCAGAAGATTGGTTTTGTGTTTGGGCCGACTCTCAATGATGCTGTGTAATTTCTTAGTTCACCCAGCTCGTCTTTGTAAACGTCCGGGTACCTCTGTACAATATCCTTGCCAGCCGGGGTAGCGTTAACTGCCTTGAGCTGATGAATCCTATTCCAGCTAAGCTGGAATACCTCCGGCCAGTTCCTTCTTAACAATGTAGGTCCCGATCCTGGTAAAAGGTAGGTGATACTGCTGATTGTCATATGTTACGGTATCCTCACAAGTACCGCATTGGGTTATGTTTTCTCTTGTGTAGGTGACAAGTTTTTGTACCATGTGGCTCAGTTTTGGTTTATCAGGCTCCTGCCAGTGTCTGTCAAAAACGGTGCAACTGATTAGTGATACTGCAGCACCTGTGACAATTTCCATTTCCACCCATCGGTCATTGACGCCTACCAATACCATTAGAAGGTCAAGACACAGTTGTCCGTGATACCTGTAATATTCCAGTCAAAGGGAAGTAACGCTAAACCACGTCACAAGCATATAGCTCCCTTGACCTATCCGGAAAAGGAAGTAACAGTTGAGTCATGAGCAAAACAGCGGCACTTGTAAGTAATGTACATAATATTATATATATAATAATAGTATATTGCCGGGGAATAAGTCAGTCCTACCTTCGGCAGCAAGCTGTCTATATCTCTTTGTGTTTCGTTCTTTTCTTTGTTACCCGCGAGCAGGGCTTTAGACATTACATTTTGGCGACGAAGATTTCGTGAAGTGCTCACGTGTATAAACCAATTTTAGGAAATAAGTCAACACACAAAAGAAAAATAATGGCCAGTGGAGGTTTACTAGTTTTCTCGACTTTTAGTGTCCACGCTGACCCGAACACAACCAGCATATGTTGGAAGAAATTGATGGACAAGCTGTAAAATTTATTTCTTGCCCTGAACATTGACAGTGACAAAAAAAACAAAACAAAAAAAAAAAAAAACGGAAAGCGATACTTTTCCATTACACAGGAGACGAAGTCTTCGATATTTATTACAGTTTCACAGACCAGCAGAAAGGAATTGGCATCACCACTACAATAGAGTATGGGTCTACAATACCAAATGAGTATGAAACGACGAAAAAGTAGCTAACAGACCGCTTCACGACCCAAAAGAATACGTTATACGAAATTTTCAAATTTCAACGGGCCCTGCAACACCCGGATGAAAATTTAGACACCTATCACGCAAGGCTACGAACCCATGGCTTTCACATGAGATTTTGAAAACACCGACTGAGAAATTCTGTCCCAAATTCTACAAGGATGCTTGTCTTCTAAATTTAGAAGAAAGGCGCTGAGGGAAAATTCCTCCCTGAAACAGGTTCTATACCAAGCTAGAGCCATAGAATTAACTCATGTGCGTGCTACAGAGATGGAACAAAAAGAAATTCATGCGCTATCGTCTTACAACATAAATGAAAACGATAAGCGACGTACACACAGGAATAACAACTGCAGCAGTAGTAAAGGTACCACCAACTCCAGTAACAGCCGTTCCAGATACCAGCAACATGACTGCCGCCACGTTACCTAGAAGCCGCAAGCAAGTGGGGGATACAAAAAGATGGCGCACAGACCTGTCACTATTGTGATACTCTTCAACACATCCTACTTGTCCAGCCCGAGGTCAGTTTCTACAACTGCCATAAGACGAACCATTTTACTAGAGTAAGTAACTCCAAGCCGGTAAGACAGATGTGCTTCACCCATTCGTCAGTATCCCCTTCTAAGTCGAATGACGAGTCTGTATTCATGATTATACCTCCCACGTCGACAAAAACACTGCTCTCGTAAATGATTCCCCTGTAGCATTTGTTCTAGACACTGGTGTTATTGTCAACATAATTTCTGGACGCATGGATAACGGTTTAAAACACAAACCAGCCATACACTGCACGACAACTCGATTATTTGCCTACAGATTCCAACAGGTGATACCAGTCCGAGGATTTATTGATACCACGATGAAATTCCGGGGAAAATGCTTCAGAGCCAAGATATTCGTGGTTGACGATGAAAGCCCCCAACTTGGACTGCAGAATTTGCTTAGCTCCCACTCTGCCGAAGAACTAGGCATGATAACATTCAACTTCACATTCCACGTGTCAGTCCCCATTTCGGACGAATTCCCTTCACTGTTTGACGGCAAAATGGGAAATATATCTGGAGCCATTATCAACCTCTACACCGAATCCTCTGTTCCCCCAGTAACGCAACGACACCGTAGAATACCTTTCCACGTGAGGAAGGACGTTGAGGCAGAAGTAAAACGCCTCAGAGAAATGGACATCATTGAAGAGGTCACTGGCCATACCCCATAGGTAAGCCTTGTAGTGGTAGTCCCTAAGAAAAACAAGGGTATACGTATTTGCATCGACATGAGGAAAGCAAATGAAGCCACCCAAAGGATAAAACACCCAATGCTGACCATAGACGACTTAATTACAGATCTAAACGGCTCGACAGTTTTCAGCAAATTAGATCTCTCAAATACATACCACCAACTGGAACTTGGAGAATCTAGCAGGCATATCACAGCATTCGCTACACATGCAGGACTATTTCGCTATAAGCGCCTACTTTTTGGAGTAAACGCAGCTTCTGAGCTACGAGGATCATTAAATAATTTTCCAGACTTTTTTCGTATGGCCACTTTTATTGATAGTACACACATGAAACTCTTGTCCCCTTCGAAGTAATCTCCTCCGACTGCAATGCACTTGTTATACCGTTCCAACAACTTCTGGAAGGCCCCATGGAAGTCCTCTTGTTTCAGCGTGTCAATGACCTTCGTCACAGTCTTTTTCATCTCCTCAGTTGTCTCATAACGACAGCCTCTGAGCTGAGGGAGGAACTAAAAGTCACAGGGAGCAAGGTCTGGACTGTGGGGAGGCTGAGGAACTGTCTTGATACCCATCTTGGTCAAATAGTCTGTGACAAGGATGGAGTTGTGGACTGGTGCATTGTCCTGGTGGAAATGGCATTGACCCGATTTGAAGAGTGCTGGCCTCTTCCAAAGGAATCTCTTTCTGAAATCTCTTAAAACCTCAACATAGTAACCCTAACCCTAACCCTTTGGCCAATCAACTCTGGTGTATTGACTTCCTTACTCCTCCCACACCTCTCATCATCCCTCACAGACTCCGTGCCTTCCTTGAATCTCTTATGCCACTCAGAAACTGATGCTCGATTCATGCAAGATGCTCCAAAAGCAGTGTGAAGCATTCCATACGTTGCTGTGGCATTTTTTCTAAGTTTAAAACAGAATTTTATTGCATATCGTTCTTCTAAGGTGTCCTCACATCCAGATTGCATTTTTGAAATTCACCAGCTGTGACAATCAGGTTTTAGTAGGGTCTATTCCAATTGCTGCTGTAGCTGTTCATTTGAAGCTGAAATCATAGAAATTGGTCAGTCATCTCATAAGATGTATAGCAATAACATACTGAATTTTCAAGAGTCTACGAATACTGTTACAAAAAAGTCTGGAAACTTACTGAAGGCACCATGTATTACAAAAGGTTATTTCTGACTTTCTCAGAGGCATCCCAGGTGTCAAAAATCTTTCGGACAACATAATAATTTATGGATGTGACCAAATATCACATGATAGCAGCCTGAGGTCCACACTGGAACGTCTACAGAATCCTGGAGCCGGGCAGAACAGAGAAAATGCCTTTTCTTTGTGCGAGAACTAACTTTCTTTGGACATATTTTCAGTGAAAATGGAGTGTCACCTGATCCAAAGAAGGTCTCTGCAATAGTAAAATGCACCCCCCATTTGCGTTGGTGAAGTCCGATCATTTTTAGGCGTGACATAGTATGTGGCGAGATTCATCTCACACTACGCCACTATCAGTGAGCCACTTAGACGACTCACATTGAAGGACGCAGAATGGAGATGGTCGGAGAGGGAAGAACTAGCATTAAACAAGTTGAAGGAAGCTCTGAGAGGAGCTGGAGTTATTGCCTATTTTGACCCTAACAAAGATACAAATATCCTTGTCGACGTGAGCCCTGTCGGATTAGGCACTGTCCTCACACAAAATGGGAAAATACTGTGCTATGCTAGTCGTGGTTCAACAGATGTAGAACAGCGATACTCCTAGACTGAAAGAGAGATGTTGGCTGTTGTGTATGCAGTCGAACACTTCCACCTCTATTTGAATGGAGAAAAATTCACAATCACCACTGATCACCGACCAATTCTTGCCTTTTTCACTTAGTCTGCTTACTTCAATTCATTAACACGTCTCTAAGTTGTAATGTCACAACATTATTGCGAATTAATACGTCTAACTTACAATGTAGACTATTTGACTTGAGTGGCAAGTTTGAAACAGAGTTCCTCAATACTTTGGTCATATGTCACACTTAACATTGTAAATAAATAACCGAGCCATTGGCCAAATGAGTAGAGTGTTCGCTAATGGTCCAGGAGACCGGAGTTCTACCCCAGGTCGAGTCATACCAAAGACTCAAAAAATGGTACTTTATGCCGCCTTCCTTAACACTCAGCATTATAAGGTGGAGATCAAGGGTAAAGTGGAGCAATCCAGCGAAAATAGTAGCGCCCTCCCCTACACCTTCGTGTCGTAGCTATAGAAAAGGAAGTCTTTCGGTCATCCTCGACTAAGGTCGCCAACTCTACTTACTTTATAATTTAATCGCCTTCTCCAGTAAAGATACAGAGAACTCAGAAATAAACTGTAGCAGAAAAAAAAACGGCAGAACTCCAGACACTTACAGGTTTTAATGATCTAAAAGGGTTTTAACAAAGCATGAGAACTGTATGGGACCAAGAGTGAACCACTCAGAAGAACTGCTAGTTCTCGATAACAAAACAATAATTACAGAGAAATATGAGCTTCTTGCCAGGTGTAATGACTACACTACTCAATAAACTAACAGTAGAACAACATGCGGCTGGCAACATTGAACAAAAGTCAACCCAATACTGGATGTGTAAATGCTCACACCTGGATGAAGTGAGTAAAGTTATATCTATGCTTCGTTTTATACAACTTCAATCGATTTCTCTTGTTTTACTTATATATTTGATACCCACTCCTCTGCAAAACAAATAAATAAATAAATCAAAACACTCGGGCAGAAAATCCGACGAATATTCATTTTGGCTGAAAGAGAGTAATATAATCCGGATGTTGTCTTAACAGTGGCTTATTACAAAATAAAAACATATGGCTGCGTAGTTACGCTCTGCGCATGCATCCGTTTGAAATGTAAAAATAAACACAAATTAAAATTTTTTTTTTTCAAATAATCAGAAACCTTCCCCCAAATCCTTCTAGAGTCGATTCTTTTCCTAGCAGAGTTATAAAAAGAGGCACCCACAGACTTGAAAGCAGTTGACCCCACACCTCGAACAAGGGTAGGGACAACGACCGGCTTAGCAACGAATTAGTATCAAGGATTGAGGAAAGCAAACATAACCACCATTTAAGGTTGCTTTGCTCCAGACTATAGACAGCGATAATAGAAACGCATAAAACTTATACGAGGAATTGACAGGGAGTTAATTCGTGAACTGGTCTCTGACTAAAACTCACTACCTTCGTGTATCGTTTTCGAAAGACATTACTTTCGTATATAACATTGTTACTTTTGGAAGCCGTGTTTTTTTCTTTGTTTCTTGGTGTCGATACTTTTTTTTTATTTTCTTAATTTTGCAGTCTCATTCGATTACCCTACAACTGGCAACTCCGACTAGCGACTGATCTATAGTCTGGATTTAAAAAAAAAACGCCGTAAGCAGAGTGCGAATCGAGCTTATCATCCGACCAGCAGACTGGAAGCGGAATCACTCCCGTGTTTTGCGAGGACGGCTGTACTGCCACAACAAGGAGTCACATTTAGACTTTAAAGATGCTGACATAGCTTGGTGAAGTGATGTTTTGCCAAACACTTTGTATAAGACATGGACAGGTAAGATATTTCTAAAAACTTGATACTTTCAATACAGCTCATAGAATCCCTAGATCTTTTCCCCCTCAATGTCAGTTACTAATTTCTTTTCATTGCAACCCACAGAGAATCAACATTTTTGGGTAATTTGCTTATTGAAGGTCTTTCAGAATGTTGATAATTTTTAAAAGATATCTGGCCAAGTTTGAAATGTTTATACCAAAATTTCATTTGGGCTTCACTCAGTGAATCTTCCCTGAAAATTTTCTTTATAATACAAATTAATGTCATAGACAAAAATCGAAGTTTCAAGCAAAACTTGAATATTCATTGTGATTATAACAGTTAGTATACTAATCCAAACATTAGCCTCTTTAAATGTAAACACTCTCCCAGCGAAATTAACATTTTAGCAATTAAGTTCAATTTTATGAGAAAGACATGAGTGTGAAAATAAAAATACTTATAGGACTTTACACTCCTATGATTTAATTTGGGCGGTCTGCCACTTGTTCCCACAAAGATGGCGGACGCTCACATATTCAGTCTAGGGAAACCATTGGCCAGGAGAACCACGTGACCTGCTTAGAACTACGTCCACGCGTAAATTTTAGTCCTGCGTTTGGAGCCACCTACAAGACGCGTATTTTTTATAAATACGTCGTCTTCAAACACCCTTTCTTCCTTCTACACAAATTCTTCGCAGCAGCAACACACTCCCTCCAGTGTGAATCAACAGGAGTGAAAAGCAACAACGTGGATGGGCCTCGCAGACATTCAAAATATACAATGACTATGAGACTTCTTCTAGGCGCAGAGAAACTGCCTGTTTCTAATCATAAAAAGGACATTTTAAATATGTAATCCTTTTGTAGCTTAGTTGTGTTAGACACAGACACACACACACTCACACATATACACACACTATTATTTTGTTAGTAGAATTAGCAATATTTTTTATGTATCAATGTAAGTTTTATTATAATATATAAATTTATTTTGTTCGTCGCCTTGTTTAAAAAGTTCATTTTGTCCGCGCCGTTTCATTTGTTTCATATCTTTTACTCATTTGTTGCATATCCTCCACTCATTGGCTTCCTTCATTTACTACTTTTTCCATGTACCTATATTATGCCTATTCTACCTTTTTTCTAAACACTCTATATAACAAAACTCAACATTAAACTTGTGGGGAAGCATTAATATTAAACCTATAACATAAACTTAAACATAAAATTGTGGGGAAGCATAAATACCAAAAATATTTTCACTCACAACTACATGCTCAAAGCCACCTGGAGTGTAATTCACCAAAGTGAGAATGACCAGTGAATGAATATCTTAAGTGCAGATGGCCAGCTCTGATAAGGCTGAGTAAAGACTATAAAAATTAACTTGGGACTCACTTTGGCCACACTTGAAAGAGTTCAGATTTTATTATTATTCTTTTGTGTGTGAACTGGAGACATTTTTATGTTTGGCTTTCAACCGTGAGAGGAGATTGCCTCAGGAACCACATAAATTTTAGCACATTTTTTCCGATTGATCAGTTGAGCCGAGAGCGTACTAGTGGTGATATCATGATGTTGTTTGGAATTAGTGATAAGTGTCTTGTACTGGTCTTCCACCATACGGAAATAAAAGAAGTGTGACTTAATCCATTTTATTTTATTTATTCTCTTTGTTGGACCCTGCCCAAAGATTCAGCATTTTCAGCAAACATCGACTAAGTTACAGCATAAGAAACACAGTTGCCAGTGAAATTATGTGAAGTCCAGGAGGGTACCACATTGTCTTTTTGTTGTATTATTTGAGTTGTTTACACGTGTTCCTAAAGTAAGAATAGATGAATCCTAATACAAAAGGCTAACATATAACCAGTCCTAAACTAAAGTACTCATACACCCTCACAGGTAACCAGCTCGGATTAGGGTTAGGTAAAACTTACTTTATTCATGCTCTTTCTCTAACATACTCACAACTTCATGAGATGTTTTACTCTGCACTAACTTTTAGCGGTGTATAAAATAGTGTCTGATTTAATAAATTTAAGAATTTATTTCAAAGAAAAAAAAATCAAACCGACCACGTGCAGCACTTGATTTGGCCAGAATGGAAAAGGGAGAAGGAATTCCATACAATACAACACCAAAAAGCTACCTCCTCTTTTTGTCGAGAACTACTATTGAGACTCTCAGTACAAATTCGGGGGCCAAACTGAAGGCACGAAAAGTTAAGCCAGCAGAAAGGTTTCGTCACTCGCTTCTTGAATAGCCGATGAAGATTTTAAACAGGCTGAAGCTTCCCAAGATATAAAAGTAAAATTAAACAAAAGTCGACAACTGAAATTCTACCAAATTAAACAATTGAAAGAATATTTAACCGAGAATTCTGCTTAAAAGAACTTCAGAGAAGACTCGAAATTAAATGAACACTGAAACATTTCCACAAAACTAAAAAGAAAAGAACAATACTCAAATTCAAAGAACTTTGTTTCCCGAACACGTTCTCAAATAAGTTCCCGCAAATTGTACTAAAATTTGCAGCACTTTATCTTTTCTATCTTTCTCTTGTTTCTTTTGTATAAAATTCCCTTTTATAAATTTCATTGTCTGTGTTATCTTTTCGAACCAGTATCCGAAATAGAAAGCTGCAAAACCTACCGTTTGAACTTACTGTTTAATATTGCACATTAAAGTCCCCTAAAATATTAGCCAGTTAAATACTAAACTTGGCTTTCATGTCATTTCTTAGCATTGAATTTTATTCTCTCTCTCTCTAAATTCTTTACATTGTACATTTTATCTCTTAAAATTTTTTTATAAAAGTTAGATTCTTGTTTGAGGTATTAGTATTTTTGAATAAAAATTTGTCATATTTTATTCTAATTAAACAAAATGCTTTCCTAGATTAATACAGATCTAAACTCACTGATGATAACTTATATCATCAAGTTAGGTATAAATATCAATTTCTCCGAGCTGACATTACCTTGGGTGGAAAATGTCCAAACAGATCAATAATGAAACATGATGAATGAACCTGAGAGGAAATCTTTTTATCATGTGACTGTCACCTAGCTGCTACCTGCTAATATCATTGTCCAAATATAAGTACACATATCAGACACAAATACGTTTAAGTATACATGAACATACATACCCACAGGTATACATACACGTGCATATGGATATTCAAAACACATCAATACATAGTGAATATGTGTGTATGCATGCATGTCTTTGCATGCATACACATATTTGCATCAACATAATAACAAAGAGATGTGATTGCCGTGACCTGCCTACAAATGTAAACAGATCAGATTATTCCTTCGCCCTAGAAAAATTACATCCGGGTACGGCCGGAAAAGACGAAGCCCTTTTTCGACTCTAACCGGCCTTTAGAGCTAAGAAAGGGATAAATTAACATTTATCAACATTTTGTAAAATACTTCAGCCAGAAATAATTCTATGAAAATGGAAGTAATACTCTTCGCTAGCCTATACCGGGCTATAGAAGTACTTATTTTCTACGTCCATTTTTATAGAAGAACTTTCTATTTATGTGATGCGGCAGAGGTGGAGTTCCCTTTCTTTCATATGAAAAAGGCTTCGGCGGTGAAAATTCAGAGGTCCCCGCGGACTTTCTCGAAACGTTTGTATGGCACAAGACCTTGGTGTCTAGTTCAAGCCATAACCCGGCATACGTGCCCGGACCCACATTTGGGTTCGTGAAACTGCTTGCTTCATCAGGCTCACATTGCACCAAGTGAGCCGATGAACAGCATAGACCAGCAGGGTTCCAGTCTCGGCTCTTTCTCGACCTTCCCCTCCCCTTTATCCCCACTTTAATCGGCCTTCGGGCTTTTGACCTTGTGTCAAGTCGTGTCTGGTGAGAGGCAGCGACAAATAAATAAACAGAGGTCTACGCGGACGCTCTCAGGGGCCACTCGGCTCCACGAGGCTGGAATCCTACGTTATCGTGGTTGCATTCATCTCACCGCCACTTCTAGTGGCAGATTGAACACGTTTTTTTTTCTCTACAAAGCGCCTTGCTACAAAGCAGATTCCCACTTCTTGTGGTTGATTCACGCTCCTTTTTTTGCATCGATATGCACTAAAGGCTCCGCTCGTCCGTTCGGCCGCGCAGCGCTAAAGGCACGGGTTAGCCTTTAGCTACCACCTCGCTACCTGCGCAGCGCTAAGATAACGCCAATCTTAGCCGCGGCCTCCTGGTCTGCTCGCTCGATAGTGCAGAGCTTTGGCGCCCAAAGCCTTAGCTACCACCCGATACGCCTGCACAGCTTTGGCGCGCAAGCCTTAGCTACCGCACCGACTCGTTCGCACAGCTTTGGTGCGACAAAGCCATAGCTACCGTCAACAATACGTCCGCACAGCTATTTGGCACGAATTCGACCTCGACACTCCCGCAATGCAGTCCACATAACGACTCGCTGTTTCAGACTGCCCCAGCAATGCAGTCCACGTAACGACTCGCTGTTACGGACTGCCCCACCAATGCAGCATCTAGTCTACGTAACGACTCGCTGTTACGGACTACCCTAGCATTGCAACATCTGGCTCACGTACAACTCGCCGTACGAGCTAGCAACCAAATCGACACGCCCCCGGTTAACCCAACGAACTGTCAAAACCGGGACATCGATTTATCAACGACTCGACCGACCTCAGCTATACAGTATCCAGTCCACGTAACGACTCGCTGTTACGGATTGCCCTAGCGTTACAACATCTAGCCCACGTAACGACTCGCTATTACGGACTACCCTAGCATGGCAACAACTCGCCTTCGTACGACTCGCTGTACAGGCTAGCAACCAAATCGACACGCCCCTGGTTAACCCAACGAACTGTCAAAACCGGGACATCGATTTACCAACGACTTGACCGACCTCAGTTTCCCGCTACGATCGTCCAGTTGCATCCAACGACTCGACCGACCTCAGCTTACCCGCATCAAACATCTAGCTGTATCTCCACGACTCGATCTACGCCAGCTACCCTTCTCGAACGTCCAGCTGCGCACGACTACGACTCGACCATACCAGTCATCGACATAACCCATCCTAGCTGAAAACCACATACAACCGCCACGGACTTTACATACACGTTTGTAATTCCGGCAATAAATCGTCACTTTTGTTGTATCTGAAACTTTGCCTTTGTCCCCTTCATTGTCTTTGACTGTCACTACTCACACGCATTAAACTTAAATTCATTTGTGGGGTCGACACGCTTATCGGCTCCGCAACATGAACAAAATCTATTGAAACTAAACAAAAAGTTTAAAGACAAATGCACGCATAAATTTGGCATACATCTACACATATATTCTAGTGTGAATTTGCTTTCTATCTTTATCAAATAGATTTGTATCCGGCGCAAGATAATCCGATGAATTCTCAACCTGTTAAAAAAAGAAAGACTGACTCGTGTATTGTATGAATACATTGAGTTGAGCAAAGAAAAATTAAAACAGAATAAAGCGACGCAACATTATTCAAGAAAGGGCGATAATTATTTTTAGATTAGATTTATAACCACTGTTTTATTATGTAGATGACTTTTAAAATAATGGTATATTTAATAGTAAGTAAAATAAGATTTGTCACTGCAGCTCATTATGGAAAGAGAAATAACTTTTATGAAAATGAAAGAGATAATAATTTGGCCATGTTGCTAAATCAATGCAGCACATGTCTACTGAATTGGAAACAAATTTCTTAATGGAAAAACCCATTCAAAGAAAAGTTCCAGTAAATAAAACTCAAATGTTGAAATGATAGATTGTGGTAAATCTGACAGTATAATAGAAATATGTGGAAAGTTGAATAAATCAAACACTTAACTCCGATTTAGATACGTGATGTTTCGTTCTTTTTACTCCCGAAAACTTTTTCAAACTGAAAAAATTTGGAATAAAAAGAACGAAATATCACGCGTCTAAATCGGAGTTTAGTGTTTGATTTGTCCAACTTTCCATATATTTCTATCATCAAAAACTGTATTGTTCACATTAAAAATGAAAAATATATTCAAGTTTCCCACAACAATAATAGTGTATGCATTACATGCAAGTAAATACAAGTTTTTAAAATTTATATATAAATCAATAAGACTCTCTGGAAAGCAAGATGACTCTTTGAAAAGACAAAGTGACTCTCCAGAAGGTTGGAGTGACAGGAACGTAAAAGACAGGAACGTAAAAGATATGAACAATACAACATAAGAAAAATGCCTTCTGGGTGTCTATGCTCAAACGGAAATGACTTGAATATGTACCCGGCTACTACGTGTGATTGCGGCAGAGAATTTAACCGCTTGAGAGGTTTACGAATCCACAAGGCACGCTGGTACAAACAACGTTATTCTCCTACGGAGAATGTAAATCAAATGATGAGCTTGTGAATCAGGAACACTCCCCACAGTGTTCAGGAGCCCATTGTTGAGCGACAACGTCCTGGAGACCTTACTGGCAAGCCAAGAATTCAGTGGCTCAAGGGTAATCAGATAGCTACATGGACAAACTTAGACCAGGAGCTTTCTTTTTTACTCACTACTAATCTTAAGAGTTTCATTGATCAACAAATGACATCTTTCTGTAGTATTATATGACGTTTGTCTGGAGTGATTTGGTGGAGTAACCCATAAAAAAGATAAAACCGAAGGAAAACGACTGAATAGACGGCAGATACAGAAGGGAAAGTTAAGATCAGAACAGAGAATGCTGAAGCGCCATTTAACCACGGTGCAACATAAACAATTTTCCTCGATCTTTTTCTCTCCTACTTTTTGTTATTGTCATACCAACAAGAGATGGAAGGAAATCTATTATCAGTTATGTAAATATCTACAAGCAAAACAAAATTGTTGATTGGAATCCATCACAAGTGAAAAATAATCTCATGAGTTTCCACTGAATTGATTTTGTATGAAACATTAGATGAATCCAAATTGTCCTTAAAATATTGATGTAAGATAATCATACTGCTTAGGTGCAGTGAAAACATCATAACTTGATTATGATATGTCCTCTAGATTGTACTTTAAAATAAGTCAAATTTGATAGTCATCAAGTCGGTGGTGCTTAGAATATGATAGCTGTATCTCCTGCAGAGGGGTAACCCTCTCCTGAAAAATGAATGTCTCTAGTATGACAGCTGCATCTGATAAACATCTGATGACAAGGCTCCAGTTCTGGAGATCTAGAGTGTGTGGAGTACCTCTTCATTTGCAATACTCCCAGAAAATCTCAAATGTCTATTTACAGAGACAAACAGGAAAAGAGGTCGACCAAGAGTCACACACACACACACACACACACACACACACACATATATATATATATATATATGAAACCATACAAGCATTTATAAATGTACAGACATATTTATACATATAAACCCACTCAAAAGTTAAAAGCCAATAAATAAATCCTTAAAATAATTTTAACATAAAAATGTCTCAATGAAATATAGTGCAGTCTGCATGCTTATCATGTCCGAAGTAGGAGGAAAAAGGAAATTAACTTCCATTCTTTGTGCATTCATTGTGAATTTTGTTAATTAACAACATGATAATTCAGCATAAAAATCTGTACATCTTCATGAGGAAAATCCAAACTACATTCCCACAAAATTCCTTTTTACGTTGCAATAAAATTAGCTTGAATTCATCAATGATTATCAACACCACATATATTCAAATTAGCTAACTATTATTAACACAAGAGATACAAAAACTAGAATAGGATAAAAACAGAGTTAAAGATTTTAGCCAAGGTCTTGTGAATTGCTGGTAGGTCATCATCAAGTTGTGCTGACAGCATGGATCTCTCTGACTCTCTTTCTCTCTATCTGTCCCTATCATCCATTGCCCCCAGCAGTTCTTCCAAACTACATCTTGTGTCCACACAGAGCTGATGTAAATAAGTTCTTGCTAGTCGGCCAATACTGGTATGTCAATGTGTTGGGGTCCATTGATGAATGTCACTTATGAGTTCATCCTTGCTTTTCCAGCAGTGTCCCGCATTCGTCTAACATAGATGGTTTTTTAGATGGGAGGACAGTGGCCGTTCAGTTGTTGTTTTGTGGGGTGTTGCTTCTAGGATTTGTTCAAGATAGCTCATAGCATTCTTGTTTAGTTCCCATCCAGCTTTTTCTCAATGAGTTTTGCTAGCGTTCATGTGGTGCATCCATACTGTTGTATCGACACAGCCACAACTTGGAAGAAATCCCGTTTTATTTTATCGGATAGATATGACTTCCATATGATCAATAACCTATCAATAGCAGTCCACGCCTTTTCTAGGCGTATACTAACATCATTTTCAGTTGATGAGATATTGTTGCCAAGGTATATAAATCTGTCAACTAATTTTATAGAAGACTTCTCGTTTAAAATATTTGTACTCTGTTTTATTTGCATTCATGAGAAGGCCAATGCCTCCTGTTGCTTGCTCTAGGCTATTCAGTTGGCATTTGGCTTGAGCAAGTGTATTTGTGAGAACCACTTTATCATCAGCACATTTTGCGAGTGTCGTTGTTTCTTCAGGATATCGTCTGCTCCTTGCTTTTTTTTAACGTAAAGTCATTTTCTTTTATTAGATCTATCGACGTTCAAAGTACACAACTCGTCAAACAGAAATGCTGCGAGGCATGTGATTGAAACCGAGCAGAACTACGCTGTGAAGGGAAGATCGATCCAAAACAGTACGCATGGTCTTAGGAGGTGTAGAAGACAACACTGAAGCAGTGCTGATCAATTCAAATTTGTACAAAGCTTTTAATAGGGTGGATCACTGGTTCTTGGCAATTGTTTTTGTTACGTTTTTACGAACCAATAATTCAAGCACACTGAATGAAAATACGGAATAGAGTGCTAGGAATTTAACAAGGGTTTATTTAAAGTAGCGAAGAGAAATGCTTCAACCCTCAAAACATTCACTAGATGATTTTAATGTGTCTTCACTGCATATGTCATGGCTGCTAATTCTTTTCCGGTGTTGTCCTATGGGATACACATTTTTTCTAGTCTTAAAATAAGCAATAAAAACATACTTAAGAACATACTAGAAATTTAGGATCAAAACCGCATTAGCATTTAAGTTACATTTTTATATTTTTCAACCAATCAGCTAAAAACATAGAATAGAACATTCTAGAAAAATAGGATCGGAAGTGAACTAACAGAAAATATTTAGGCTCGAAAATAAAATAGTAAAATACAAATCTGATTGGTCAATAAATGTCTACGCGCCAAAATCTTAGGACGATTCTTTGATCCACCTGTAGGATATAAATAACACAGAGTTAGGGAGCCATTCACGAAAACTTACACGAAGACTAAGACAACACCACAAGCCACTAAGCCAGTAAAGCAGTAGCCGATACTATGTCCGGCAAATTCCTTTCCTTCCTCAACTAAAGTTCATGACCTAACTTCAGATGGCCGCAAATCACATTCAAAAGAAAAACCCGACAAACTTTCTTTCATCAACGCGGCACGCTGTCGCCACAATCATAAAACAAGACATGAACTTAATGTAAGTGAGAACGACTTATTTACGGACTCTGTTAACATACACACACCTTTAAACAAATTTATTTTCTTCTTGCCAAACTTTATTTTCCAAAAGGCCATTTACACATCATGTATTTTATTTGTTTTCATATTCTGTTATATGCATATTAAATTGTTTGTTGTTTAATGTTCGTTGTGTTCTATTCCATTTCTTTTACGCGATTATAAACTTTTGTGTTGTATTTGTGGTGGAAATAATTTAGAGAGCAATACCCGTAAATTACGGACGCACATCTACTGAAATAACCAAATTTCATACAACCCCCACTGTCCCAAGAAAAAGTAACTGTCAAAGAAAGTAACTGTTCCCTCATAATTCAAAGGGGAGCCACTCTATATTTTTGTTCGTTAGGCTACCCCTAACAGTTTTGGAGACTGATGGATTCAAGACAGAGTTCCGCAGATGGATCAACATTCTGTAAAATTCCCTAGTAGCTGTAGTACAAATGAATGGAATGCATTTGAAATCCTTTGCAATTGAGCGATCAATATGACAGGGTTGCTCTTTGACTCCTCTTCTCAATATTCTGTGCTCTAAAGGATTCGGGACGAGAAGGCAAATCCGGCCCAGCATGGCATTATGAAACCTGGCTACAAGTGAACCAAGGTGCTCGCGTGAGCTGATGTCATGAACGTGTTTATGTCCCATTACTCAAGCATAAATATGGTGCAGCAGGTACGTGCAGAGTACGAAATGATCACAGGGGCCAACATAAACTATGATAAGAGCAAGGGTTTTTGACTGGAGGCCTGGAGAGGAGTTGCTCCTCTGCTAGATTTGTCCCAATGGAGTGATGGGCTTACACGGATCCTTGGTGTGTAATTTGATCTTAACTTCCACTTAGAGAGAAATTGGCCAAAAGTACAGGCAAGGGTCAAAGCGTTGGTAAAATCATAAGTTCAAAGGTGATTTTCCTTAAAAGGCTTAGCAGAGACATGCACTATTTAGATCTTTTCTCTGATCCTTTGCTGGTCGTCTGTACTCCCACTGCTTGCGGCTCGGTAGTTAAAATGGTTCCTCTTTTCACTCCTGTGGAAGGAATGCAATCCAGTAGTTCACAGATAAGTCTGTATCTAGCATGTATATAATGGAGGTGTAGGGATGTCAGATTTAGGGAGTTACTTATTTTCTGAGAGATTGGTGTTGTTCGGTCGATCATTGACTGAGGATTCCACAAGGAGCCGAAAACCAGGAGCATATTCCCTATGTTAAAGTTCAGCCTGAAGGCTGAGTGTCATTCTGGGCCAAAAAGACAAACATTGTTCCTCAGGAAGTGCAGAGGGACAAGTTGTAAACTTCAACCAATGAGTGACCTTTCATGGTTGCGAAAGGTAATATATCAGGTGTTTGTGGAAGGGTTCTGCTTTGGACCCGCTCAAGAAATGACTCACCTTGTCGTTGGAGAACCTCTCCTTGTGAAATTGGGCGATAAGGGCATATATTCTCAATAACTCTCAGTTCTCTCTCATCAGGCAGTTTGCCTGGAACATATTACTCCTTACTGATGATCATAAGCTGTTCATTTTGCTCAATATGGAATATGTTATTGACAGGGTTGCTCCTTCATGGACAGGTGTGAAATGGATGGTGTTTCTGATGTTCTTAACTGTGGGTAGAGTAGTGATCAGGATGAAACTGCTGAAAGTATTGTATAGTAATAAATCTTTTTTTCTTATCATGATATGATAAGATTTTTTAAGCTTCAGCTTAAGGTGAAAATTAGATATGATAAGAAAAGGCTGAATTTCATAATATTCAACAAAAGGTGGTGTCTGTAAGAAACTTGGTTGCAAGGTATGGGATTTAGGTTGGAGTTAACTTTCTCTCCTTTAATTCATGATACATACAGTTCAAGTCTTATGCTTGGACCCCACCATTATTTACAAAGAACTGTAATTAATTATCTTTGTCAAATGATTGCAACCCTGTCAAAAATCATTTTTGTTAGGCCTCCTCCAGGATTCCCATCCCCAAATCATTTATCCCTGCCGTTTGGATCTTGTTTTTCATCTTGGAAGGTATCGGCTTTATATCTACGTATTCCCCTCCCACCCGATCCCTGTTTACTTTTGTTTCCAATCACTAAAACCTATTCCCATATAGAGACTGGCCAACTTGTTTTGGGATTTAGATCCTGAAAACAGCCGGCAATCTTCTTTAGAGTTTAGAATTTAAGAGGTGACATTAATTTACCAACTATTCTATTTAGTTTTCTATTTCTTTTTTGGGTTTTATTTTATTTTTCCTATCCTCCCCCATTATTACCCATAATTTTTGAGAATAGGATTTATTCCCAAATAGCTCTTAGTGGATAATTTAGGAAACTCAAAGAGTGCTTGAGGTATTTTTATGGAATCCAGATGTAAAGTGATTGTACGAATGTATTTATCATAAGTATGAATGGGCTAATGAATAAAAGTAGTTTGGATAAATCAAAGTTCTTGAATGTTAAAAGGATGACCACAAACCTTCTCAATCCCTTAAAAGAGCAAACAAAAAAACAAAACATTTTTCTAATGAAAATCTAACAAAAATGAACAACTCTCATGCCATTTTTGTTTTATGCAAAAATAATGTATCCTTTGTGGAATCATCTCAGTTCTTTTTTTGTTTTTCAAAAAAATGATCATCCTTCTCAAGATTCAAACTCAGGAAAATATTTTTAAAATATTAAGGCTCTGATACAAATATCCAATTGTGATACAGCTTTTTTATAAATAAAAAAAATCACGTTTTAGGCTGTGATTATATTTTCTTACATACAATCCAAGATGAGCATGATATGCTGGGCAGTACTTAAGAAGTAAAGATGAACTCATAATGTCTTCTTATGGACTCCCATACATCGACACACCAGTTTTGGCCAACCAGAAAAAACTTGCATATATCAGCTGACACTGAATGCAGTCTAGAAGACTTACAAAGACTGATGGCCAATAGAGATTGGTGGCCAATAGAGAGAGAGAGAGAGAGAGAGAGAGAGAGAGAGAGAGAGAGAGAGTCAACAGTCTATGTTGTCATCATGCCTCAATGATGATGATCATGGAAAGAAAGCTATATGAAAACAGATTCCTGACATGTTTATTTTATAATATTTTGCAGCAATTTCCTGACAGAATTTTTTTTGTTGGGGTTGTCTAACCTGTTACAATTTAAAACAGACATCATAATCTGATATGAAATTAAAAGACCAAAGTGATTTCTTGTTGGTTATATGGTCCATGACAATCATGAATTCTGAAAATTCCATACCATTTGGTTATGCATTTTTCCCTTTTCAAGATTGTTTTGAAAATTCCAGTACTCTTTGACACTTTGTATCTGCCAGATAGCGAGTACTGAGAGCATTATCAATCTTTTCCTGTCAGATGAATTTCCAAACAATTTCTTAGATATAAGTAATTGTCATAGCAATAAATACATGTAGAAAGGCACAAAGATGTGAATTTTTTCATCTGTGAATGCTGTCTTCAATGAACTGAGGGATGTTGTGTTATTTATATCCAGCTTATGTTACTATTTATTTATTTATAAATATTTATTTTTACTAAAACCAGCCCTAAAGATAACTATGCAGATTAATGGGAGGAACCTCCAAAAAAAAGAAGCTTAAGAAGTTAAGATTGAGATCAGGAAGAAATTGGAGGAATTAGATGAACATGGAATGTTTTAGAGCATCTCTAATAAAGATATTAAGTAAAACATGCAGCCCAAAGACAACAGCTGGCAGCCTGATGGGGCAGCTCAGTGAAGTGAACGGTGCAAACATACACCAAGGAATTTTAAAAAAAGTGTCAAAGCTGTAAGGTTAAGAGAAGAGGTGTATACTCCAACAATGGTAATCAATGACAAAAATGAAAAACCTTCAGTGATGCAGAGAACTTAAAGTGCAGATAGCAGGGGTATTTTGTCATGTTATTGAATCCAGAGTATGAGAAAGATATTCAATAGCAATTCATTCTGAGCTACACAGAAGAAAAAGAATGAACAATACTAAGATCAGAAGTTCAACAGGTAATGAAGACAAGTTCAAGAAATAAAACAGTGGTATTACAACTGAACCCATCTTGACAAGTTGAGAAACTGCAATCACACAACTGACAAAAAATATTCTAGAAAGCATGGAAATAAAGTAAAACCCTTGAACCAGTGGTTATCTATATAAGAAAGTCAGCAAGAAAGTGGCATGTACAGAGGAACATCTCTTCCAAGTCATGTTGGTAAAATGAAGGCCAAAATATTTTAACAACAAACATAATACAAGGCAGAATTTTTCTGATTGAGGAACAAATGGGATGCATAGTTGCCATCTTTGCCCTCAGACAGCTCATTGAGAAGACCATTGAATACAACAAATAATTTAATTTTGTCTTTGTAGATAAATAGAAAGATTTTGATAGACTGAATTGAGACAAACTATGACAAATCCTGGAAAATTGCTGTTGGACAAAATCTGAACTCTCTATGTCAACAGCATAAGTAACACTGCTGAATCACTCAAATATCCCACTTTAGGATTAAAACTGAACTCATTAATATTATCTTCATCCACCATATTAATGTCAGACCTCGACACTAACTAAGGCTCTTGAATGCAAAATGAATACCAGCAAAATTAGATATTGTTGAAGAGTTGTAAAAAGCATGCGGTGACTTGATCAGAAACACTAGGATCAGAGAATTGGTTGGAACAATAACAGTTTACTATCATATGAACTGATGGAGAATCAAATGATTTAAGTACCTGACACATATAACCATTTCTCAACCTATCTGCAGAGCAAACACAGGGATATCAGTGTAAAAGCAAGAAGAAGACTATGGAAAATCTGGATTGATTGAATGAAAAAGAGTTTGGAAACATATCACATCTCACTTCTTGATGCCTTCTGGCTTGCCAAGATAAATCAACTATTTTTCCCCACAACACTCAATAATAGTTCAAGTGGTTAGAGAAAAGAAAGACCTTTATGTTAAATCACATGACCTTGATATTTATACAAAGCTTTCGATGAATTTTGGTTTCAGTTTGATAATTAAAATATGACTCAAAATTCTTCCTATCTTTATTGATTTTTCTTCCATCTCAATTTCTTCCCACTTTGATTGGTTTATGTAATCATCAATTAAGATTTTACCTGTTCACATTCTGCACCTGCTTGCCTTATTCTGACAAAAGAATTTTTTCAGCTGTCAAGAAGGCTTAAATTCAAAATAACAATTGCCAGAATATTGACAAGAAGATTTTATTGAATTTTTCCCCAAGAGGAAAAATAGTGGAATATTTGCTTTGAAAAAGAGTTAGTGATACCAATGATATGAATTTTTTATCATAGCAGCAAAGAGAACTGTGTTAAGCAGGTTTATTGATTGTTGCTTTAAGAAGAGAATGAGAACTACTAAGAATACTATTAAGTATATTTTTTTTGAAATGGTGTTGACAAGTTTGATCAAGAAGAATTTGATGATCGCTTTATTAGTAAAATTGTCACCAGTGTAATATTATGGCTCTATGATAGTCAGTACATTATGAATAAAATAGAAACAAGTCAGGATATGCTGTGGGAGGAGCCATGTTGGCTATCTCGTTTATTATTCTCAACTACGGGGACGGAAGTACCTATTATTATATTTATTTTCTGAGGGTGTATCTAGGAGGAATAACTTATACTATGACAACCAGTGACACCAATTCTCCAGATAGTTGTTCAGAAGTAAACAGTGAAATATGGGATATTTTTTTCTCTACTTATTATGAACATGTTTTATGAGATTGATGAGGTTACTGCTTTTGAATAGACACAAGGGAAAGAAAGAAAAGCCAAACCTATTATTTAAATAATGTAAATGTGGTGATCTAATATAAAAAAAAATCACAATAAATTTTTTGACATTATTTATAAAAAAATATTAAAACAAAGATTTACACTTAGCAAGGCAAATCAGCCACTCCTCAGCAAAGAGTCATTATCATATGGTGATGGTTTATGGTAAATGAATAAAAGAAATAACTGAAGGTGGGAATATGAATGTATGGATAATTGAGGTGTGACTTATTCTAAGGACTAATGAGATTACTTTTTGATCTGAGACTTGAAAATGACCTCTACCTTCCTTGAACAATTGTATTGGTAAACAGTATATTATTTGAATGAAGAAAATATCTACCAAATTGCCTTCACTCTCAATTCTGTTCCATTACATCTTTTCTAAGATCATAGTTTAAAATAGCCAAATAGTTGGCAGTTTGAAATTATATTGGTAATTCTTTTAAGGCAGTATTCATCACAGTATCTCATGGGGAAATTAGAGGGAATCTATGGATATAAGATGAACAGAACTAGAGTGATATTGTGCCAATAGTAGATCAATCAAAGGATTTTACAAATTTATATAGCAAAAAAATATGTGGATAGTATTAAATGAAAAAGTATTTGGCAAGTAACATCAAAGTTCTATCCATTCTAAATTTGCTGTTAGGATGAAGATAATGAGAAGCATCAAAAAGCTTTTTTAACCATAATATATTTAGATATATGAAATTTAGATATTGTTCTCCATATTTTCAAAGAGACGGCAAATTAGATTGTATCAGGATTTTGCTTATAGTTAGGAGCGCAGGGACTTGATTTATGGTATGCCCAGTTAAAGGTTAGTGTGTAGGATTCAAATTACTTGAGGAAAATCATTCTTGGCTATTATTTTACTAAGACTTATGTGTCTACCAGACAAAAACTCTTCTTGTACTTGCTGGTATAACTCAGTGACAAAGTCAAATAACAGACTATAAAGCTTTGTATTTGGTAATTGGTCATTGACATCATTACCATCAATTTGAGAAAACATCTTTTATCCACACTTTAATATAACTATAGTAATCATATTTTTTAATACACTAGAAATTTAATTTGAAATAAACAATTGTTAATTGTTAATAAATATTTTCAACAGTGTATTTCAATTTCTATGGTAATTCATCTGGCAGTTTTGAAAACAATTCAGTATCTTAGAAATAGCTTAGGTAGAATTTTTAATATAAAGAGACCATGCCAGTATTAAATATTTTTTTAATTTTTAAGAGTTGGGAATTTTTAAGAGTTGAGAATTTTTAAGAGTTGAGAATTTTTAAGATTTCAATTTTTTGTTAAATATTTCAAATTAGTTAAAATTTACCAGAATCAAAAAATCTGATTAATAGAATAAATCTAATAAAAAAGTTTTCTTTAGATTTATAAATTCAAATTTTTATTAAATAAAATTAAGATTACTACCAAAACCCAGTCTAATCTGACAACTATAAAAAGTGGTCGAAAACTAACTTTTGCTGTTTCAACTTATGGTTGACTTTACTCAGGTTATAATATTTTTCCACTAGCAAATTTGATCTATTTCACTTTTTTTTTCTTCCATTAATTTTTTTTTCTTTCTTGCAAAGTATTTAAGTTTCCATGACAATTTGGAGCCATTATTAGAAATGTCGAAAATAAAACATATTACAGTTGTATTTATGAAATATTGGAAAGCCTTTTTAGAACTTCAGACAGAAAATAAATTTTTTTCTTCATAAGTTTCCTTATATAGGGATTTTATAATCCTTAAGTAATGTATAAAAACATCTTCAGTTTAAATTTAGCCTTATTAAATTCATATTTTTCTGGTTATATTGTGATATTTATACTAGAGTCTCAAAAGAATGGCACCAGATATAATAGAAGGAAATCTTTGTGAAATGCAGGATCTCCTAGATGTCCTGTCCAAATGTATTGTGGTAGATGATTAGGTGGGGAAGATTCTATGCTCTGATTTGATAGACATTTAGATATACTTGAGTAAGTTCATGGAAGATGATATCTGATACAATTCAACACAGTAAAAAGTGATATTGTTTGTTTTTGTCATAAACACACTACTAACAGGCTTTTATGAGGTAAATTAAGACAACCAAATATAATTCAATCTAATACTGTTGTCATGTTCTTATATATGGTATCAATATAAAACAGCATCTGTACAAATATGTCACCTAATCATATTTGGATCAGATATGACAATACAATAGTTGCCTTTCCTGCCAGAAACAATTATGATGATGCATCACTTTAAGAATATTCTTGATGACTGTTCAAGTCAATCTGAGTGAAATTTTAATCCTGTTGTTTTCATTCTCACATATTGATTTGATCTTTAATGGAATGGGAAAAAGCAAGACTTCAGGATAAAAAATACTTCGTAGGAGAATATTTATTCCCCATGTGTACTCTGAGCTTTACTTTGTCCAAATACCTAACACAAATATCTTGAGTGTTAAATGATATCAGTTGAATAGGTAATGTTTCTTCAAGAACTTGTAACAATATCCTTCAACATGGGAAATCTGTTATTTTACCTTTAGAAGATATGACTCAATTATCCTCTGAGCTCAGGAAAATGAAGTGTTCTAGGATGAGCAGGATGCTGTCAACTCCTTTTATTAGAGAGTAGTTATGAATATTAATCAACTATTATATTATATTTTGTCACCTGAGATAGTATGCAATGTAATCTGGAAAGTCTTCAGCTATTGATCCCCAGTTTCCAATTTAGATGTTTTTTCGACTCCAAGGGTAGATTTATATGAATCTTTTAAAATACACTCTCCATTAGATTTTTAGGTATACCTCTTTTTGTCTCACAATACAAAATACTTCATAGTTTATTTATCCTCATGTTTTTATATATAAACAATAAATTCCAGAATGTCAGGGAAATCATTTAAGTTTTCTTACTTTTTAAATTCTGAAATTTAAAAGAAAATGCTTCAATCTTTTCTTCAAGGACTCATGACTGCAAAATCAACCAGCATTTTGGGTCTTAACGCTTTGGAATGCATTTTTAGGTGGAGCTTCTGAGGAATAATTCTTTCTTTTTTTCTCCACCTCTTTGTTTTCTCCTCCACTCACTGCTGCCCTTTGTTTTACTCTGAAATCCACTACACTCCTGCTCTCTACTCTTCCATACACTTAACACACACACTCTCTCTCTCTCTGTCTCTCTCTCTTCCTCTTTTCACTTCTTTTTCTTATCTGCTTGTAACTAAATTAAGAATAATTATGATTGAAGAATTTCTTGTGTCATTGGCAAAATGCCTGGACAAAAAAGAAAAAACAACAGAAATATTTTAAGATAAGTAATTATTTATGTTGAACTGAATGATTGACTGATTTCATTGTATGATATAATGCACACATAGTCAATGTTGTACTCCACTTTTGTATAGTTGTTGATTTTAATTTTGTTTCTTTTTTGAGATGCTAATTCATCCCATAAACCAAAATTCTTCATCATAGGAGAGGTGGGTCATTTTTTCATCAGCCAATTTTCTTTTTAAAATGTTTTCTCATTTTATGAATAGTCAAAGATAGAAATTGACGTCAACAGTTCAAAATTTGTCTTTAGAGATTAAATTACATCAGGGCTTCATTAATACAGACAATAGATTATTTTAGATTCCGTAGCATATTTACAAAAAAGTAATTCAAAACAATTAGACATTTAATTCTTGTTCTCAAGATGTGTTTCAAAGTAACAAGCAGATTAGAATGGTTGAGTAATTTTTATAATAGTTAAAATTATCCAGATTTCTTTTGATAGATCGGAATTCAATGACATTTTTGAAATATATGTTATTATCTCTGTTACAGAATTTCATTATGTTATTTTGACTTCCAAATCTAGTCAGTTTAATGAAAGAGCGATTTATTAGTCCATTTCCTTCCAGGACTTTTCTTCATTTAGTTCTTCTTGTAAATGATTTTTAAAAAATCATCATTTTTTTGGCATGTTATTGTTATTGTTAAGACAATAGTTATCTGAATATGAAGCTAATTACAATATTATATCTGATAAGAAGAAAGCCTTTTTCTTTAAAGTGTTGAAAAAAGTTCCTTTAAAAACTTCTGATTATACTAGGATCAGTAGGGTCTTTTTGTTTAATTTATATGGAAGCAATTCATTGAATGATAAACATAACCAAGCTGATGCAAATAGTTTTCAGCCTGTGATGTGAATATTAAAAACATTTTAGCTTTCTCCCAGAACATATTTCAAATAATGTCTTGATTTGACCATTATCAATCATAACTGATGAACCTAAATGTTGAATATCATTCACAAAGAAATCTGCACAAAACTTTGCAAAACTATTTTAACTTATTTGATCTTTCTTGGTATCTTTTCCATAAACCTTCCAAACCCTATTTTGTAATTCAGTTGCAGTTTCTCTTTCTTGAAATAAAAAAAAAACAAAAAACAAAAAAACAACAAAAAAAAACAAAAAACAAAAAAGACATGAAAAAGAGGAAATGTTCCTTATTTTCTTTAATCTATAAGCAAAAATATAACAATTGATAAATTTATTTAAAAAGTGTATCAGAATTGAAAGTGATCTTTTTAAACGAAATTATTCATAGTTAAATGTTCTTAATGCTATTTAATGACAAAAACCAAAGCAACCTTTATGAATATGTTTGTTAAAGTTTGATGAAAGCATTTTAAGAATTGCTAAGAGATTCATAGATTTTGAAGAGAAGTGAGCTAATAACTATAGAAAAAAGTTGCAGTGAATATTCCCAAATAATTTAATGCATGATCCCTACCAAAAACCTGTAAGGGTGCAGTCCTACACGATACTCTCTCACCTATTTCTTTTCACTATCTGAATAAAATCCGGTCATCGACAACTAATTCCTCCCCATCTCTCTCTCTCTCTCTCTCTCTCTCTCTCTCTCTTGTTTTCTCTCTCTCTCTCCCCCTCTCTCTCTCTTTTTCTCTCTTCCGGTGTTCTTCATGTGTTTGAGGTACATAACATGATGGCAGCTAGGGTGACTCATAGCTCTGATGACAAATATTTACATTGGGAACTATAGTAGAAAATGAACTAGTTAGCATTAAGAGCAACTACTAGGCTTCAGTGTCACTTCGACCACATTCCAGAAAAAGAAATGGTGGAGAAATTCGTCAAATACATCGCTGCCGAGTGTGCTGGACACCAAGACAGACTCTATGAAAGGATGGAAAATATGGAAACAAATGTGAACGTATTATGGTATTATCCCAAAATGAAGAAAACAAGACGGAGTCCCAAAGGAGCTATTTCATCTGTAGAATTTCAGAAAAACTGCGATACACTCATCGTACCTAAAGGTATCGATGGATGACTACGACGTGCTAAAGAGTGTGTTTTCTGTCCAGGCATGTCACCAGACATATGGAAATACATCTCCTCATTTGATACTTCCAGCAAGTTTACGACAGAACAACTCTAAGAAACCCTCATATCACACGATCTAGATAGCAAAAAACTGACATTGATATATTTAGGTTCAACAACATTGGCCATCTTGTCACCGTTGACTACTTAAAATTCAGGGAAATGGATCGACTTCAGGACACTCACACATCGACTGTTGTCCACAAGTTGAAGGCACACTTATATATAAATACGTATTTTTATGACAACTGATTACTGATAACGGTGATATATTATTTCAGTGGATGGATGGTGCTGCTCGGTTTAGATAAATAGATTAAATAACCAGTTGCCCCAAACACATAGAAAAATAACTAACAAATTTCAGACAGTGTAGCAGCCATCCTTGAAGTTCATGCTAGACCGTCAGAGAGGATAGCCATTTTTCATCTCAGCTACTGCACAACAGAAATAGTACGGTGAAATTTTAGGCTAAGTTTTTTTAAAGATGTAATGAGATGCCTCTCAGATGTGAAATAAGAAAGTATTCGACAAGCAGAGTCGATGCGACCGTCAGAGAGGATAAACGACTGCCATAATGTGTATTTGAGCAAAAGAGAATGTAGATGACCATCAACCCGGAGAGTCAGATAGTTTCGATCTCCCAAATGGAAGAGTCTAATTTGTATCAAGTTGTTATACGTGAGCCACGAGTAATATCTAATTGTTGCCTCTCTCTTACTTTCCCTCTCTTGCTCCAAAAATCCAACCTATTTTGATTAATTATCAACAGAAAAATAGAGTAAAACTGAAATCCCTAGCGTTGGTGTCGGTGAGTCTCAAGGTGACAAAAGAAATAGCTTGCACCCAGAAAGAAATCGGGAACCTGCTGGCCTCAAAGGCCCAATTGAAAATTCGACCAACTTTCAAAGAAAAGCTAGATAAAGAGCTACTTTTCGAAAAACTCTTACCAAATAGAGCAGACAGAAGCGGCCATCCATCGCACACTTCTCTGACCACAAGGTACAAAGCCATTTTTCATCGCAGCTACTGCACAACATAAATAGTACGGTGAATGCGAGACATAATTCTTTTTATTGCAGTCATGATACACCCGCCCCCAGTTTGTATTCAGCATCAACCAGGCATTATTGAGAGAGTTAGTATGTGGGGTTAGAAAAAATGGAGCAGTTCCCAGGAAGCAAGAATGGTGCATGTCTAAAGAAAGGGACTTTCAGGCGCAAAAGAAAAATTCTACTAAATTCAGCCTGGCACTAAAGGGACTTCTTTCTCTTAGTTACAGGCAGGTAGTGAACGTATTCGCCCAAGTCTCGAACTTACCGGAAGATCGTGTCTCCTGCAAGCAGTGGCCTCCATTGAAAAACACCTATCAGATATAACTTCGGACTTTAAACTCGTAACTCACCAAAGATTACTAAAATATTTCAACGCCTAGTCTGTGAAACATGACGTATTTCTACTGGTTCAGGAAAAATTTCCACGCCACTGAATAATCATTAAAAACCCTAAAATAAAACTGGAATTAAAAGGTATCTTCGCCTCTTTCCTTCCTACCTTAAATTCTCTTGCAGCCTTCCACGGACAAAGAAGCCGACAAGTTAAATGAGGTAAGAAGAGAAACAAAGGACTCAGATACTTAAACCCCAAATAGACGATGGCGACAACATAAGAAACGAAATAACCATTTTATTTCCCGTAGGGACTTTGGATACTTTGTAACAAATGACCAGGCCGAAACTGCAAATAAGAGTGCCAAACGCTACACGCAGAAAAACTGACACTCACACTGACCCATTTCTAGAATTATTAGAACTCAGAAGTATTCCTACCGAAGAAACAATTAAACAACTACTCATCATCATCATGTCGCGCCATCATCACGGATATCCCTGGCCCTTTCTCGCCACCCTTCTCTATCGTCCATTGCTTCCGGCGGGTCTTCACGACTACATCCCGTATCGGCACAGAGCTGTTGTATGTCGGTTCTTGTTAGTCGTCCAGCCTTTGCTCGTCAATATGAAGGGGTCCACAGGAGTACACCACTTATGAGTTCGTCTTTACTTCTCCAGCGGTGTCCCGTATGTCTGGTTCGTCTAACTTGTATAGTTTTCGTGATGGGTGGTAGGTGGCCGTATAGCTGCTGCTTTGTGGGGTGCTGCCTCTAGGACTTGTTCAATATTGCTCGCAGCATTCTTGTGTAGTTGCCGTCAAGCTTTTTCTCTATACATTTATTTAGCATCCATGTTGTGCATCCATACAGCAATATCGACACGACCCCTGCTTGGAAGAAACTGCGTTTTATTTTTTCGGTTAGGTTTGACTTCCATATGACCAATAGTCTATCGATAGCTGTCCGTGCTTTTTCTAGTCGCGTGTTGATGTCTGTTTCGTTTGATGAGACACTGCTTCCTAGGTAGGTGAACTTGTCTACTAGTTTTAGTGAGCTACTGTTTAGTGTGGAGATGTCACCTGTTTGATTAAAGCACATATATTCCGTCTTGTGTGCATTGACATGCCTGCAGCTACTCGTTCCAGACTATGTAGCAGTGTTTCGGCTCGTGCGGGTAGGGAGAAAAAACAACAACTACTAAATCGCTGTATATACTCACTATTACCAATGAGCAGCAATTTGTTAAGGCAAAAGTTTATGAGCCATGGTGGTGATAACAAGATACTACTCGAACGCAAACAGAAAGTCCAAGCAGGATACAACAATCATCCCGAACGGGACCTACTTGTATTAAATGAGAGCAACATTTTATAATTCGCCCGTTCAAGAAGGCTGATCATGTGTGATGGGATGCTGTTATAAATCATCTCCTGGACGATCGATTATACTAAGTAACATCTAACGGAGCGTGTCGATGAAATAGAGGTTGCATATATATATTCTTGTGTCTAAGAAATAAACATTTTCTATACAAAACTCAATAACTAAATAAATATTGTTTGATTTTCTCTGTTCCTTTTTTTTTCTCATTTATTCAACAATGACACACACACACACACACACACACACACACACACACTCTCTCTCTCTCTCTCTCTTTTCCACGCCCCGTTTCTCTCTCCCTCTCTCTCTTTGATTTACTTCTCTCCTGTTTTGCTACCTGGCAGTTTACACATTATCTGCAATCCATTCCTCTGATGAGTCAATTGTTTGTGTATAACATCACATTCTAGAAAGATCTCCTTACAATATATCTGCTTGCATCGCCAACAGATTTACTGATTTTTTGCCGGTACCACAGGAAAATCAATATCAAATTATTTTCTTCGCATCAGTTCTTAGTATTTTTAAATATTTGCCTGAATACTTTATATTATAGATTTACAATTTTTTAAAATCCCTCCTTTCCCCAACTTCTACATGAAACAATTTTTTTCGGCAAAATTTTCGCGTCTCTGAACAAATTTGACATTCAAACGGGAAATTGACCTTTGTTTGCTTCACCATTTCTTACTAAAAATTCAGAAATTGTCAAAACAATTTTTATCTAATTTTATTTATTGGAAACTTTAACTCAAGCACAGAAGCGATGAATATCGAAAATTTTTCATTGGCTGAAAGATCTAGATGCATGAAGTGAGCAGAAGTATCAGACTACCAACTTGCTTTCAAGCGTTTTGAAAAGGGAAAATGGGAAAATAACTGGGGGAATATTTTTGTTGAATTAGTGACAAAGGTTTCGTTAATTTTGATTTTCCTCAAAAGAAAAACGCAATAATGGAAAATAATGGAAATGGTTTCTGTTATTTGCAAACAATTTTGTACCTCACACTTCTCTAGAGGGTGCAGAAGCAACATTAAATAAATTCTTCAGACATTTTATTCCATTCCTCCTTAATAGCATTCTTAAGCGAACCAATATTTCGATGGGAAATTGCATTTGTTTTGTTTTCTAAAACGACCCATATCGCGTAATCAGGGGGGTTTAGGTCTGGGCTTAAATCTTGTTTAATTGCTGTCCTGACAGTTTACTCGTGGACTTTCAATTCATTAGCGTGCTTTCTTATCGACGTTTTTGGGTCCTTCATAATCGCCGGAACGTGAGCAATTTAAAAGCTTTCTTTTTGTTTTTTTCCCAACCCTCCGCTTTTTCTTAATAAGCTCTTTTTATGAAAAAAAAATCTCCTCTGTATAAGGTAGACAAAGAAACTGGTTTGGTTTCGGCGTTAAGCAAATCCTAGAGTATTTATTGTTTCTTTCCTTGCTCATTCATACTGAGCTGAATTTTAATAAAAATGTGCAAGAATAATTGAGCTAATCATGAAAATTTAGATCTATCGCATTCTTTTTTCAAAAATTAGACTAATCAGACAAAATAAATATTTTTGAAAACTATTCCCTATTTTGCTTCCGCACTCTGTACAACCATTAATGCTACCGCCACCAATAGATAACCTTTATGTAGAGTAACCTTTACGTAGAGTAAACAAACATTGAAAATCTCTGATTTCATCCTGTTCTCTTATACTAATGTACGTACTCATTGATGCGTATACAAATCAGATCTAAGAGGGGAAATTTTACTGGAAACAAGAAAGGCAAAAACTAGCCTTGGATAATCCAAACCTCTTTTATACACATCTACATAAGACTAATTAATTTTCTCAGAACAGACACAGAGTGCTTGACAATTATGGCCAGTTATTTAAAATCTGCATTTGATATTCCTGATAAATTTTTTTCGGCCCATCTTTTTTTTTCCATGGAAATTACTTCTTCCAGTGTTTATCCAAGGAATTACATATATTTATCATCAAATGTAAAAAACAATTCTAAGTAAATTGTTTAGTAGAAATAACTCCAAGACTCATGTGTGACAACACACGTGCTTTATTGCTGCCATCTTTTTCTGATTGTGTCCCAGTAAAAAGGCCCCTTAAGGCATTACCAATATTGGGCCGCTTATGTATATAAGTCGACCAACATCCCCCATACATACAAAAGTCTGAAGTATTCATTTTATGTGAGTTGCCATTCACCATATCGGTTGGGTGTCTTGCCTGCGGTGACTCTCTTCAGACGTGGTTGTCTTTCAGCCATGTCTGGTTGTTGCTGTTTGATGTTTTGTTCTCTGTCATTGCTGGTGATATCTTGTTTGTGGTTTGTTTTCGTCATGTTGCTATGTTTTAGTTTAGTTGTGAGTCTTAGGTGTCTCCTATTTCTCACTAGTCTTTTCCCATTTTCCAGTTCGATCATGTATCGTCGGTATTCAAACTTTTCTATGACAACTGCCTTTTTCCAATATTGGTTCTTGCCATATGGCTGCACAGTCACCTGGTCACCTTCTCTTAATTCTATCAGGTCATGGGCACTTTTTTCATAGTATTTCTTTTGATGTTGTTTTGCCTTTTGTATTTTAGTTTTTGTTTCTTCCACATTAAATGGGGATAGAAATTTCTTCATCGTAGGCAGTACACTTCTCAATTGTCTTCCAAAGAATCTCTGTGCTGGGGACATTCCTATGGATTTTGATGTATGGTCAGACAAGGATCGCTGTTTTCATTATTACATTTTTTTATGATGCCTTTTATTTGTTTTACAGCTGATTCTGCCATTCCATTGGAGTTTGGCATCTCTGGTGAGCAGGGATTCCATCTAAATCCGTATTTATGGGCCAATTCTCTCATCATTTTGTTATCAAATTCAGGGCCCCATCACTTACAACTTCTTCTGGGATGCCATATCTAATGAAGTGTTTCCTTATCAGCTTGATTGTGCACCATGATGATGTTCCGTGAAGTCAATCAACCAAGGTGTAATTGGAGAAATAATCCACACAGACTAGGTATTTCCTTCCATCCAGTGTCATGGTATCGAGGCCAATACGTTGGAATGGGTATTCCGGCACTGGTCTTGTGATTAGTGTCTCTTTGCTATTTCTTGCAGAATACCTGCTACACTGTTTACAATTGATATAACATTCCTGTAGTTCGTGCCTCATTCCTGGCCAGAAGATTGTGTCTAGGGCGCGTCTCATGTTACTTTCAACTGCTAAATGGCTTGTGTGTGCCTTCTTCTTCATGTCGTTTCTCATTGAGGCAGGTACAAAAACTCTGTCTTTATAAAATATTAGATTATCCTTTGTTGACAGGTAGTCTCTGAATTTATACAGGTGCTTCAACTGAGGTTCAAGGACTTTATATTGCATTGGGAAGCCTTGTTTAATTAGTTTTATGAGCTTCGGTAGATCCTTATCTTTGTGGGGGGAGTATGTAATTTGGTTATTTCAGTAGATTGCTCTCTAAATTATTCCCACCACAAATACAACACAAAACATTACAATCGCACAAAAGAAATGGAATAGAACACAACGAACATTAAATAAAAAACAATTTAATATGCATATAACAGAATATGAAAAACAAAATACATGATGTGTAAATGGCCTTTTGGAAAATAAAGTTTGAAGAAGAGAATAAATTTGTTGAAAGATGTGTGTATGTTCATGTTATCAGAGTCCGTAAATAAGTCGTTCTTACTTACATTAAGTTTATAGCGGGTTTTATGATTGTGGCGACAGCGTGTCTCGTTGATGAAAGAAAGTTTGTCGGGTTTTCCTTTTGAATATAATTCTCGGCCATTTGAAAAGAGGTAATGAACTTTAGTTGAGGAAGGAAAAGAATTGGTTGGACATAATATCGGCTACTGGCTTAGTGGCTTGTATTCGTCTGTGTCTTCGTTTGTGTGTAAGCTTGTGTCTTGTGTGTATGGCTTTTTAACTCTGTGTTATTTATATCCTACAGGTGGATCAAAGAATCGCCCTAAAATCTTGGCGCGTAGACATTTATTGACCAATCAGATTTGTATTTTACTATTTTATTTTCGAGCCTAAATGTTTTCTGTTAGTTCACTTCCGATCCTAATTTTCTAGAATGTTCTATTCCCTGTTTTTAGCTGATTGGTTGAAAAATATAAAAATGTAATTTAAATGCTAATGCGGGTTTGATCCTAAATTTCTAGAATGTTCTTAAGTATGTTTTTATTGCTTATTTTAAGACTAGAAAAAATGTGTATCCTATATCTTCTTTGGTGGCACTGACTAGCCTGTCTGTGGTCTGTTCACTTACAGCAAGAAATTCTAATAGATTCACTTCACTGAAATTAAACTGGAAATTGTCATCCTCTATTGGGGCTCGCGAAAGAGCATCAGCAATGATTATGTCACTGCCCTTTTTGTATGTTATTTTGTAGTCAAACTTTTGTATTGAAAGCACCATTCTTAACAGTCTTTTTGGTACTTCGCTTAGAGGCTTGTTGCTGATTGTTTCTAATGGTTTGTGGTCCGACTCTATTGTTACATGTCTTCCGTAACAATAGTCACTAAACTTGTGTAGTCCAAACACAACGGCTCTCATCTCTTTTTCAATTGGTGCGTAGTTCTTGTCATAGTCGTTCCACACCTTTGATGCGTATGATACTGGTTTTCCATTCTGTAGGAGGACAGCTCCCACACCTACATCAGACATGTCAGTCTGTATCGTGACTGGCTTTTCTAAGTCATAGTAAGCCAAGATAGGTGTGTTTGCTATAGCTTTCTTTATGTCTTCGAATGCTCTTTGTTGTACCTCCGCCCATTGGAAAATCTGGTCCTTCCGCGTTAACCTGTTTAGAGGTTCACATTTTGTCGTCAGTGAGTGATCAAATTTCGAGAGGTATTTAACCATTCCTATGAAGCGTCTTAGATTATGCAAATCGCGAGGTGCTGGGAACTCTATGATTGCCCGTATTTTTTCTTCATCAGGCTTGAAGCCTGTGTTAGTCAGTGTATGACCCATGTAAGTGACTTCCTCTGTGAGGAATTGGCATTTGTCAAGGTTAATTTTTATGTTTCTTTCTCTGCATCTCTGCAAATATGCCCGCAAGTTCTGGTTGTGGTTATTGATAGCTTGGTCTGAGTTGTTTCCAAATCCTTCAACCAGACAGTCATCTTGAATACTGCTAACCCCGTTTATCCCTTAGAACTGTTCGATCATTTTTGTTTGGAATGCTTTGCTGGCTGGTGTGATACCCATGGGTAATCTTTTGTATCGATAATTGCCCTGGGGCGTTCCGAAGGCGGTCAGTTCTCTTGCCTTGTCGTTCAACTTGCAATGCCAGTATCCACTTCTTACGTCCAATTTACTAAATTTTATTGCGTTTTTATTTGCAAACCTGTGTGTGATGGATTCCAAGCTTGGTACCTGGCAGTGGTAGTTGTTGATCAGTGCCTTGTTTAATGGTTTGGGGTCTAAACGTATCCGAAGTTTACCGCTGCGTTTTCTTTCAATCACATAGCTGTTGAGCCATGAGCTAGGTCCTTCCAGTTTCTCAATGATATTGTCCCTCATCATTTTTTCTAGTTCTTGTTTAAATTGTTTTTCCAGTGCAAATGGGACACCTCTTATGGGTTGTTGTATAGGAACTGTGCCTGGCTCTGTTTGAAGTGTTAGTTTGCCTTCAAATTCACCAACTCTCTCTTCAAAAACGTCTGGGAATTTTAGTAGAATCCCTTTGATGGAATCATCAATGTCTAGTTTTCAGATGTTTTTCAGGGCTTGTTCTTTGAGGTCATCGCATTCTACAGCTGAAACTGTCGAGTCAAAGTGATCTAGGTTGAACCGTATTAAATTTAGCTTTTGGCAAAGACTACAGCTTGTACCTTCTCATTCACAACCATGACTGAGGCTGTCACTTTTCTTCTGTTGACAGGGTTGATAAGTTCTACCCGCATTGTTCCTTCGGTTCTGACCTTTTTCCCTCCGTATACTGAAATATCAAGTTTCTTACCTTTTTTTAGTAAGTGCTCCATCTTGTTGTCCTTAACGAATGTTGCAGGAATTACATTTACAGTTGCCCCAGAATCTATCATGAATTTAATGGGCTTCCCGTTTAATTTTAAATTCGCATGAACTTTATGAATTGTCTCCCCTACAACGTGAAAACATTCGTTAACTTTTTCCTCGCTCTGCTTACCTTTGCAAATTTTTGATTTGGCGAAATGGTTTTTTCTTTTGCGTTTTTAATTGTTAGGGTTTTGTATATTTGTTGTCCCTTTTTTCCTAAAAGGTAAATAAACAAACTTCTTTTTTTCTTTTCAACATTTGCAGCTTTAGTGGCACTATCTCTACCCTCCCCTTCAAATTTCTGAAATTCAAAAAAAAGATTCACTTCTTCAAGCCACTCGTTAAAGGCTTTATGCAAATTTCTTACTGTCCAGTCAAAACTTTGGGGTGGGTTGATTGACATCATCTTTTGATGTTTTAAACAAAGTAGTACTCACTCAGATTATCGTCAAGTTCGTCCTTCTGACACCGTGTTTAGTAGAAATAACTCCAAGACTCATGTGTGACAACACACGTGCTTTATTGCTGCCATCTTTTTCTGATTGTGTCCCAGTAAAAAGGCCCCTTAAGGCATTACCGATATTGGGCCGCTCATGTATATAAGTCGACCAACATAAATGTCATGTAGTGAATTTATGAGTCCAGTAGTTATGTGTGATGTGGATCTTCTTGAGTTTGATTTCCCTAAATCTCTGAATGTTTTATCTGTTTACAAGCTGAAAAAATGTGGAAATTTTTCCTCTTTTTATTTGTAAATTTCCTTATAACGACAGTCTTGCCAACCACTTCTCGTACTTTTGCTTAATTGAGGCTTCTTGAATTCGTTATTGGAATGTTTATTTCATTACTGCGAAGCTCTGCTGACTCGTCCTCATGGCTGGAAATAAAACTATTTGAGACTCGTTGAGCGGTTCCCTGAGAGAAGCTAGTTTCTTCACTTTTTTGGCGAAGATGATTCTTGTTGCACCAGCACAGGCCTAAATCAATCTCAACTAGAACCTACCCGGGCGACAGATGCTTGTTTACTATGGGTGGACTGGTCTTAGGTGTCTTAAGTGGCTGTCCTTTTTCAAAAGATGGAGTTTTTAACTCTGTGACGTTTGTTATAATACAGTTTTTGTTTGGCTTTGAGTCGAATGTCCACCTTTCTCTGTTCCATGATACTCTTCTTACTGAAGAGATTCTTTTGTGGAATTGTAGGGTTCTGTGTTGGTAGCTTTAAGGGGTTTTGTAATAATCAAACATTGCTATATAAGGGTCATTTACTTTCATTAACACGTTTTTGATAATCTTCACCGAGCGTTCAGCTTCTCCGTTCTTTTTGGATGGTGTGGGCTACTTGCAAGGTGCAAAAATTCGAAAATATTTCATGAATTTCCTTAAGCTGAAATGGGGACCATTTTCTGTTAAGAACAACTCTGGGATTCAATGCCAAGCAAATATTGATTTGAAATTCTTAATCAAGCTGGCTGATGGGGTTTTCTGAAGGTGGGCTATTTCAATACAGCGGGAAAAATTGTCAATTAGTGTCTCTTTTAAATTCAAAAAGATCCATTCCTAATCTTTGCCATGGCTATTTAGGTAATTTGGTGGGTTTTAGTTGTTCTGGGGAGTATTTTCTTTTTCACAGATTCAATTTTCTTCGTTGTTTGCATTTGTTTTGAGAAGCTATGCCAACACACACTTTTACGAGTTAGTGCTCGACATTTGAAGATACCAAGATGTTCTTTGTATAGATGCTTAAATATGTTTTTCTGAAGTTCTTCAGGGATAAAGAGTCGGGTCTGGTACCATAGGAATCTCTGAGAAACTGTTAAATTCTTATTTGCAAACCAACACTGTTTTATTGCTGGATCATATTTTGCTGTTTCAGACCAGAGATCCATTTTGTAATAATTGATGACCTGGGTGTAGGCCCTGTCAGCATTTTCCTAGAGTCTGATTCTTTCAAGGTGTTTATGGCTCGCTGAGATATTTCCAGTGTCTGAGTGGATAAACACCCCTGTCTTTGTCTCCTGCAGATTATACTGTTTAACTGGACTACTACACGACATCTGCTGTTGAGAGTTTTTTTTTCTGCAATGTACACGAAATTGAAGGAGAATCTTATCAACCTCATGTGGATTTTTGTAGTCAATTTGTCAAGCCGCTTTGACTTTAACAGTGACTACCATGATTTTTGGTTAATTTGTTACAGAGCAGATTGAGGCTGCAGAGTCTAGCCTACTAGAAAAATATTCGTTGTGGATTTTAGAAGATTAGGGCAGTACGCTGAAAAACCGAGAAGGAATGTTTTTATAATTCAAAATGAATGGAAAATGGGAAAAGCGGAATGTTTTCCTAAAAAAAGCTAGAGATGTTGTTTTATTTTTATAAAGCAAGGAACACTGAGCAGTACGGGTTTTAGAAGAATAAAATCAGTACATTGCTTTTTTAAAAGAGTCATGCAATATATTCTCACAATGAGAAGGAAGCGAGAAATATCGTTTAATTTTTGGCTAGCAAAAAAAAAAAAAAAAAATACAAAAACGTACGAAATTAATTTTTCTAACCAGAGGAGGGAATGAGAGGAAAGTTGAAATCTCTTGTCAAAACAACGATGAATAGGAAATGAAGTTACGGAAGGGTCAGCCAAATGCAAGCCATTTGTCAAAGAAAAATCAAACTTTGAGAAATGGAAAATTTTGATTTAATTATGGAAGTAAATAATCTTATGACGTATGAATCACGTGAGGAGAAAAGGGTTGCCCCTACAGAGAGAAGGACAGGGAGAAACGTGATGAGAGAAAGGGGGGAAAAACCCTATTGTAACAGTCGGAGCAGAAGTTGTGTGGAGGCAACCAACCTCCCCTCCTCTGGTAGCAGGCACAGGGATTCACTTTTGGGTTAGCAGCGAGCAACAGTGAAAGAAATTTAAGTTGTTGAAGATTAATTAAAGGCTGTTGATGAAACACATCCACTTGGAAATAGAAGAAACAATTTGATAAACTGGGTTTTTGCCGAAAAGTAGCAGTGTAGTGAGAGACCATTGCAGAGTTAAATCGAAGCAGGAAGGAGCTCCTGTAGAAAGAGCCTTGCACCAGACTCGGAGATAAACAGAACCTTTATTATCTCTGTTGTTTTAACAAACAGAAGATAAGAATTAACGTAACGCATTACACTGTGAATATTAAGTTGGTCTCAGTGAGAAAGACTGACCGTGGACTTAGACTGACTGCCGCAAGATAGGGGCTAGATTCAGGACATTCTGCTTTGTATTTTAGGGAAATGGAACATCGACATAACAACAATTATTTCGTAATTGTTTATTGTTCTTTGTTAATTATTATTTTATCATTCGATCCTGTGTTTTTTCGTTCTCTGGTTTTCAACTTTTTTATCATCAAATGGTTTTCAACTTTTTTATCATCAAATGATTAACTGGTCTGGTTATTCTGGCTTTCAGCATAAACACTAGATTCAGTTGTCTGGGTCTAAAAATTCACAATGTGGACAGACGACTGGTTCAGCAGTGATTTGATCTCCCACCTGGGAAGGTCAGATGTCGAGTGGTCGTGTGAACGCCTGCGTAACAAATTTCCACTGTGAATCTTGGCAATCCTATCAAGTAGTCGGCAAATTTTTTTGTAACTCTGACAGTGTCTTCTCAACTGGAGCACGTCTTCTCTGTTTCCATCAGATATCTTGATGTATAGAATACAGGTCTCTAGTCTTCGTTTTGTTTCTGAAGACGGGCTCCTCCTAGACCATTGCTGATACCTTTGTCTACTAGTTAAGGTTGTTGTGAGTCAGTATTGGTTGAGAACTCAGTTGTTTCTTCTGGGTCTGGCATGCTGTTTTCTGAGGCTTGTCCAAGATCCATTCAGTTTTTTTCCTTAGAAAATCTCGAAGTAGTTAGTTGGTATCTACTAGATTTCATATTTTGGTTGATAGTATGTGAGTAATTAACACATATATTTCTTATATTGCTGAGTAGGATCCTTTACTACAACTACTTACACCGGTCATGGTTATATATTTGCTTCAGTAGTATCTTTCAAAAATTGTTTGCTTTCTTTGCTATGAAGGTCTGGTGTTCTTTATTAAAGCATATTCAGTAGGCAACAATTGGCTTACAGTTTGTAAATTGATTTGGAAAAAAGGAATTCTCTTCTATTTTGCTGCAACTAATGCACAGAAATTACCAGTGCCAGCCACAATTAATTCAAACTAGGTTTCCAAGTTCTTACTCTTCGATGTTAAGATGAGAAATCCTCACCAAGTATTAAACCAGAACGCTGATTTTTCAAAATGCCAAATCATGTTGCAACATATGATTGGTCATTAAAGCCATCTATGAATTTTCTATTCTCCTGGTTAATTCCACCTGTTACAAAAGATAGATTCAGCCATTGGAGAAGGATATTTTGTTTCATTAACTTTTTGAAGAGGGTAAGTAGGACAATGAAACGAAAGTTTGTAATATGTAGCATTCAAAATTCTAAACAGATACAAAATGAAATAAAAATTTAAATTGAAAACTACCAAAACGGGCAATAAATATCTCAGCTTCTTTCAACATTCAAGTAGAAAATTTTATGAAATATTTTATATTTACATTTATATACTCTATATATAATACATATTGAACTTATATGCGTATTTATTTAGAGTAATGTCTCAGAGTATTCAGACTATTGTCTTAATCTTTATTATTTTATTCACAATGTTTTGGCCAATGCGTCCTTCGGTCTTCTACAGGTATTTCATGTCAAGCCCAGGACCCCACACAAAACTTGGAACCGAACCCTTAATTTAATCCACAGAGATAGATTATTCTAATTCCATATATGCAGCATATGTGTTAGGTTACAGTGACCAGTTGAGCAGACCAAGTATAGAAATGAATAAGATATAAACAATAATCAAAAAGGTTCAATGAAAAAAATTACAATATATGTGAGGTAAAAAATTGTACATTATAGTAGTGGGTAGTATCTCATGTGTTGATGGAGATATTAGGTTTATAAGTCTAAAAAATTCATTTTAAATTGTCCAGCAGTGACACATGGTGCAACAGATATAGGTGTTTTGTTAAAAAGTTCTTTGAAGTGAAATCATCTGGAAGTTGAAGGTTTAATACTGATTATAGATCAATAATAAGAAATGCTTACAATAGCTTAACACTGGAACACAGTGATACTTAATGGAATTAGAACAATAAGTGATGAAAATGTAGCTCTTTTTTATTTATCAAAAATTAGTAAAACATGGATGAAAAAGATCCATGTTTTGCTAAATTCTATAAAAAAATTATGGTGTAAATTAAAAATTAATGTGAGGAAAAGAAATCTTGAGAACATAATTAAATTAAAGGATTTCAGAAAAGAAGGGAGTAAAATTTCTGTTGAAATTTGTCATAAGTGTTTGGATAACTACCCTAGACATTTGGTAATGGTGAATGAATAAAAAAGATATAAAATAGATTAATGATATTTATTTGTTAGTGTCACTGTCAACATAAGTATAGGGAAATCCAAGTTACTGCACTAATATTTTTTTCAAATACAGTTACATATTCAATAAACATAAAAGTATTTATGTCATACTATGAGTGAATCATTACTTATTTTGTATCTTCGGTGTGCCATAATTTGAACTTTGCAGTGTCTGGCACACATTTGTCATTCATCATATTTCACCTTATTGGAAAACGCTGTTACACAATTCCATGTATGTATTTACCAACCCCTCCGCACGAGTAGGATGTGACACAAGTTAAATTTTTAAGTGGAGCAAATGATTTTTCTTTACAGGTTTACTAAAGGCGGATCCGTCCACAAACATGACTAGTTAATTCACAGAATTCAACTTTCTGAGGAGTCATTTCCAATTCAAAGTCTTTCAAGGCATTTTGATTTTTTATGTTTAATCTACAATTGCTCAAATGCAACTTTTCTCAGATGAAGTAGTCACTGTGTCAAATTTCTGGCTTATGGAGTGGTTGCTTTCCATCTACAAGCTCTCCATAAAAAGCTGTTTGAGAAGTTTTCCATCATCCATTCTAAATGGATGTCCACTCTTGTGCTTAAATATGACAATATGAGGTATTCACTAGTGCTAAAAACTTATGGACGCATTTTTTATTTATGAAAATGTATTTTTCCTTTCATAAAAATATAAAACTGACTTATTGACTTTGAAAGAAATTCAAGAGTCAATTTAAAAGGTCAGTGAGGGACTAGTACTAAGTGAACTTTCAAATTGTCAAAACAAAAAGTAAACAACCTTGGGGTTTTGTCAGATCATGACATATCTTGCCCACCTGTTGGGGTTAAAAGGTTAAATCTTTGGATAGATTAATCAGATCTTTGATTTTTGTCTTGCTTAATGTGAAAAGTGATAATACTTCACAAGGCTTAGGTTGGGACCCTTAATTAAACAAGCCCCTCTATTGTTGTTTAATTGGATGACCAATTAAATATGATATGTGGAAGGGATACCCTTCCCACAGACGTAGATCAGGGTATTTGATTGGCTAACCAGTTGTGAATCAGAAATGATATGGCATTGGTTGGAATGCTTGTTCCCATGGGAATCATTAATAAAAATTGATGTTTTAATAATTCTATATGTTTCTATATATATTGTATATATTATTGTTGCACCATTGTGTTTTGATCAATAGTTGTTAATTGTTAACAGAGAGTTTTTTTGGGCAAAACCCAGGCAACTTGTTCCATGGAACCAACCCAACTGTCAGAAGAAGTTCTGGATAGATTGTGTCATCTGTAATCAGTGGACCCTTCAAACACAACTTGGGAATAGAAAGAGTTGATTAACTAACAAGCCAGAAACACATGTGGTAGTCACGGAACAAAGGCCACATCAAGTACCGTGACTAGCATCGGACATCATAAAGACCGTGGCCTCACTACTGTCTCATTGACATCTCTCAAGCACTTCAATGTCACCAATAAGCATTTTGATATTCATAATTGTTCATAAACATTGTTGAGGAAAACATTCCAGCTGTTTTATATGATGGTGATGGATTATCCGTGTTTAACACCCATATTATAAACAATGTGCACACAAGTATAGTACATATTTATTTTGCTACTTTGGGATATTCCATATTGCCTGAAAGGCATTGCTCTAGCTTTCCAAAAGCTTCACTACCATTTTTAATTTTTTGTAAGATTTTAATGTCAATAGTACAAAACCTGTTGATCGTACTTCTGATTATATATATATATATATATATATATATACGTATCTATGTATCTGTAAATATATAAGTATAATTTTCATTTGTTTTATACATAATCATGTAATCAGAAACCAGTATAATACTTCATTATAGCAAGGTTTTTAGTTGGGCAATACTCTTAAAATACTCTGAGAGAATATAGCAGTTTCCTGTACAATTTTCATATGAACATTAATTTTGTTGGGTTTGTATTTTAATGTCTCTTTAATCATTCAAATTCCATAATGAAATGCTCATTATAATCTTTTACTTCTTCCTGAATAGAAGCACCAATATCATCATAGACTACCGTTACTGTAGAAATCCAACTGGCTTACTGGTTGTTAAGTGTATTTTAAACAAAATGGTACCATCTCCTCATTAAATAGACTGCAGACCAGTAAATATAGGTTGGCAGGAATATCTCATCCACTGAAAGCAGTGTCAACATTAGTATAGGGAAAGCATGGATTGCTATTGAAAGTTTATTGACTATATGGAAATTTTATCTATTTGATAAAATAAAAAGTGTTCTTTCTGACTTGTAACCACGTTTATCATTATAGAATGGCTGCACCATTTGGCCTTTAATAAAACTCCTGGAGGATAAGCTAGGTGTTAACTACATAAGGATACTGCCAGCTGATTTGAACAAATTCTGGAAGCTGCACCCTACAAAACAGCATCTGTATACCCATTTATCTCTCCTCACACAAACCATCCAAGTAAGATAAACAAACATGCTGGGTACTGATGGTAAAGTAAAGACAAGCTCATAAGCAGTTTTTTTCTATGGACTCCTACACATGGACATACCAATTTTGACTGTCCAACAAAAACTTATTTTCATCAAATCAGTGTGAACATTAGATGCTGACTTGATGACTGTTCAAGAGTGATAGCTAATAGAGACAGATAGTGAAAGAGTTAAGGGAATTCATACTCTCAGTACAACTTGATGATGATATATATATAAAGGGAGAGGAAGAGAGAGAGACAATTTTTAAGGTAATCTGAATACATTTATTGCAATCATTCATTCAGAATCTTTTAAAAGCAATTCTAAAAGCAAAAACTGACAATTATTATCTTTTAAAGAAATTTGGTATAAAAGTACATTCTACCTTTTTAATGAATTTTAGTTAAGTACATTTTTTAATATTCCATCCCAAAGAATAGTATCAGTATTATCTAGACTTACAGTTATAAAACTGTAGTCATCTTGAAACATAAAAATAACAACCCATGACAGAAGATCAATTTGTCAATATAAAAAAAGTTTTAATCCTGACCAAACGCATACTTTCATATAACTTTCCACCAACAAGGATAAAATTACAATTCAAAGTAGCTGCAAATAAAGCAGATAAACTACACAGTTGCATGAAGGTAGACTGAAAAGTTCATGTTGAAAAGCTCATATGATGACATCATATCTTCGGTAGATGACTTTTTACTAATGGGATCCAAGAACTTCAACACTGATGGAAGAAGGGATTTATGTTGAAAAATTAACCTCATTTGGTCATATCCACGAGAGTATTATAGTCAGACAATGAAATCTTTGTCTGACCCATATATACCCACCTCACCAGCCTTAGTTCCAATCAGTTTGTTACTTTAGAAAATATGCTGGTCTTAAACTAGCCTGGTAAAATTCTAAAATCATAGAAGCAGTGTTAAGTAAACAATAAAATAGCAAAATAAATAGATAAATAAAAATCAAGAAACACAAAAATTACAAAGAAAAACAAACACATCATTAGATTCGAGTCAAAAACTGAGAATTTATTTGACCAGATTTTTACAGCACAATTCCATCACAATGCTTTTATTTGCTGAGTGGCTTGGGTTGTGCTTTGTGCAGTCACACCCTGATATGAACCAACCCCAACTTCCCATGTTGGGTTTCTGGGGGTCATAGAGCTCATTGGGGAAAGAGTCACACTGCAGAGCAGATTCAGTGATTATTTCTCATAGCTGTGTGTGAAATTAGTGTGTTTCTTTGACTAGTATGAAACACTCACACATTATACAGCCAGTATCATGCTTCATCAGAAATTAGAATTGAGAAGAAGAAGAAGAAGAAGAAGAAGAAGAAGAAGAAGAAGAAGAAGAAGAAGAAGAAGAAAGAGGAGGAGGGGGAGGAGTAACAAAAAACAAACCAAACAACATTTCAGTGAATTCCATGTATAGAGGAACTTGTTTTAGTTTTTTTTTTTTTTTTTGTAAATGCATCAACATAAAACCACAAACACTGAAAGAAGATAAACATTAGAAGAGAGGATTCCTCAAATCTTTTGCTTTCTTTTTCTTTTAAATCTCTTAAGAGAAAACATTTTGCATGAACAAATTGAGGAAAAATGATTGAATTCTTTATTTAGAAAATCAAGTTAGAAATAAATATAAGAAATGCAATGACAGAAATTTTTGGACTTTTTCTCTTTTTTTGCGTTTTTATTAATTTTTTCAAAGATGTTCAACATTACCTTTACTATTTAAACAGTTTTGGCTTCCCACATATATATGTATACATGTATGCCCTAATGCATATATCCATATACACATACATGCGTGCAAGCACTTTCTCTCTATATACACAACTATACATATGCACTCACAATTAACGCATTCATACCTGTATGTGTGTATATGTACATATGTATATTCGCAGTAAATAACTGGCACCATTCTAATCTGGTATTTTTCTAATGGAATATATTGAAACACATAAAACATTACGACCAACTAGGTGTATGATTAAAAGCCATCAATAAACAGTAAATACCACATTGACCAGCTGTCACTGTGGTTGAGAATTGCTAAATCAGTGATAAAGCACATAGAGATGTCTGACCATCAAAGGGGTGCAGAAAATACATCAGATGCATCTTGTAAATTTTCACTGAGAGAATTGGCTTCCATTTTCCCTTCACATTCACAAGAACTGAGTATCTGACCCTTGACACTTTTAAGTGAAAAAAAATTCTTTTTGGAAACTTTCATAAGTTTATTAATAGACCCCAAAATTTAGATAAATAAATAATATATATATATATATATATATTTCTTTCTTTTTACAATTTTTTAGGATTGCTTTTCTTAAAGACAACTCTTTACTTTCTTCTAGTGACAGTTGTCTTCATTCATTATCATTATGTTTTAGTATTTTTCAGATTTTTTTCAAAGCTTTTTATTTTTTATGGTTTTGTTTTGACGGCAAACTTACTGAATGATCCTCCTGTCTGAGAGGGCACTTAAACACACATATGGCCTTAAGAAAATGGACCAAATGTCACTAAGAAATGATCATCAAATAAATATTATGTATTCATTACTAAAAGTTCTTAATGTTAAATCAGAAAAAAATAAATCTGTTTATTCTGATTTAGTGGACATGATTTAATACTAGAATAAAAAAAAGTCTCCAACTAAAAATCAGTTGGCACACATGGCTGATTTGTTCACCTTCTTTCCACATTGCATTGTTTCTGGTTGGACTTAGGAACAAGTGATTCCAAAATCAATTGCTTGTACAGAAACACAGGAAATATTTATTATTATTTTAATAGGAGGCATAAATATTAAAAACAATCCCAGAATAAAAAGAAAAGTAAGTTAGGCATGAGGACTAGAGTATCGGTCAAAATATTTTACAAGATTATTTACAGTTAATGTACACAAATTTTTAGACTTAATAGATATGCTTTAATAAACAATTTTTTGGAATATATACTTTAAAATATTATATTCGATTTTAAAATTGCAATTGTTTGCATTTAGCCAAGAGTGTGAAAAAAAGAGAAAACAAAGAATTGCATAACAGAAGTTAATAACATTTTTTGAGAGAATACTTTAAAATCAGATCTTATTTTGCATTAGTACTTGTGATGAAACACTGACAATAACTGTTTTTTTTTTAAAATATGATTGGTTAAATATTTTTGTTGACACAATCATTTCACTGAGATGAGCTGCAAGAGAAAATCCTTTTGCTAGAGGAAATTACTTACTCAAATCTACCAGATGCCACTGTTGTTCTTTGATTAGCTTTGATTTAATGAATACATATGGAATCTTATTTCACATTAAGGAATAAATTAATTGATAAAAATAAAAGAAACCAATGGCCGGCCTAAAAGAATAAAGTCACTGTGGATAAGAGAGAAAGATTAGGAAGGATTATTCACTTGGAAGTGTTTTATGGCTATTTCTTCCCTAGAACCAAACTAGAGGAAACACTTTTAAGCAGCTCTTTACATAGAAAATGTTCACAGAATCAGAAATTTAAGAACATTACCACACACACCAATGTATGTAAAATTGTGTGTGTGTGTGTGTGTGTGTGTGTGTGTGTGTGTGTGTGTGTATATATATATATATATACACATTTTAATGCAGATGTATGAAGGGTATTCTGATAGTGTTTTCACTAAAGTAAAAGCAAAATTGGGGCTACACTGAAGAAAGGAAAATTCTTCTGCAGAAGTAATTTCATAACAATATGTCATTCTGTCAGAAATATCTCTCAACCATTTTTGCATTGAAATAAACCAAATGTCTTAAAGAGATTCTAGTTCAAAGATTTTATCATCAAAGTCTCAGAATAATCATTTTAAGAACAACATACATGTCTTGAGAGAAAAACACAAAAGATAAATTTGAATATTTAACTTTTCAAAATATTTGTATACTTGACACATTAACTTGTGTATGAGTGCAGTGGATTAGGTTTCTATATTTTGTAACCTTCAAATTCTAATTACAAAGATACTTTTTTAGTTTTTTTAATATTTTGGGTAATATTATTTCTGATAAAAAGATCAGTTTTAACAAATTTCTAATTCAAATAATATCAATGCTAAGATAAACTTTTTATATTGTTTCTATTTTTATGAAACCAATCCAAACACTGTATTTTTCTTGTCTTCACTAAAGAAAAATTGATTTCATTGAGATTAGTATGCATACATACATACCTACATATGTACACACACACACACACACACACACACACACACACACACACACACACACACACATATATATATATATATATATATATATATATATATATATATATATATATATATATGTGTGTGTGTGTGTGTGATTTATTTTTCTGAAAAATGAACTCTTTAAAAAAGATATCCATTGCTTTTATAGACCTAACAACTTTGCCCCTAAGGTTTAAAAACTTCCCGGTTCATTCATTAAACTTTGAATAAAACTTGAATTAAATTCAAGTTTTCTGTTGAACTCCACCTTTTATAAGATTTTCACAAAATAGCTATGATTTTATATCTATTTGAAAATATATATTTTTCACAAAATTCTATATTATTTGATTTAAAATCACATATATATATATTAGAGTTATAATTTAGATATTTGTGAGTAATTATAATTCAGAAGTTAGAGAATTGAATTGGTTTTGTTTTGCATATAAAACTTTACAAAACATTTAGAAAACAGATTTTCTTCTGAAATGATTGTATCTGCTTAATTTTCCTGCCTTTTAGGAAATTGACCTCACTGACCAGCTGACACTGCTGTTATGAAAATAATTAATAGCTTTAATAGCTGCCAAAATATCAGAAGATATCATTTTAAAAGAAATTTTTGGGTGTTATTTTAATGGAACTAACTTGCAGGTTTATTTTATTATCTGAACCTTAAATAATGGAATATTACTATCAGTTGGGTACTAATTGACCTGGGTGTGGGTATGTGACTATACAATTATTATTATGACTTTGTAAGTTCTTTGCTTTGAACAAATCAAACAAGGAAGAAGCATCTTGAAGGAATGTAGAACATTATTCCAACCACCCCCCAAAAAATGATTACCATCATCAGCAGTCATAATTACAATTGTAATAAAATGCAGTAGTTATTACTAGAGCTTTATGACTTGAATTTAAAAAAAATTTTTTTATCTCTAGCTCCTCTGATCCCTTCATGTCATTTGTTTTATAACATGCTTGGAAATTACAGAAAAAGAAATAACTTTTGAATGTTCTTCAAAGCTTTTTTCTAAGTGACTAGTGGAAAAATGAAATGAGGAAAAGTCATTGACTAAAAAAATAAGAAAGGAAACAAAAGAAAAAATTTGATAAAATCTGATTAATTAATGAAGCTGCCACCCTTTCTCTTACAAGAGAAATGCATTCATTTTGTTGCCGTTAATGAGAGGAGAGTTTTTAAAAATTATTCTTTCAGTTTGTGCCACTCAGCAATTTGCTTTCGTGGACAGTTCATGACTTCATTCCAATGATGCAATTCTTGACCCAAAGTGCGAGCACCCACTTCCAATCTACCAATGACTTCATTCTTTGTCATTCGGTCAAAATCAAGCAGCAAGAACTCAAGGCTAATATTCTGCAGGCCCTCATTGTAAGGAACATCAAACAGGAAAGATTCATTGAACACAGGGTTCAAGGTGCGTTTCTTCACATGTGTTTTCTTTTTTGCAATTCTTTGCCCATTATACAGTAGATAAATCTTCACATAGGGATCTGCAATGAATTTGAAAACAAAAAAATGATGAATATTTTCAAGATTTCCAATTATTTACAACACATAAAACAGAGATAAGTTAAACATTCTAATTCTAAATTGATTTCATTACTTTTGGGAAGATGCATACATTTTATAAAGAAATCTACAAGCTTTGAGCAAGAAAATAATTGAAATTCTTCAAAAGTTTTTGAATAAAGAATCATAAATAGGAAAAAATTAAAAAGAAAGAAACTTTTTCATGAAGAAAAACAGGAAACATTTAATAAAAAGAAAAAGTTTATAAATTTGATAAAATGAATTTGAATATTTTTTTAACTAAATTCTTTTTTCATATTAAGAATAAGATTAGAAATTAATTAAAATGCAATAGGTTGGAAGTAATAATCCAGCATGCTTCTCCATACCACAAAAGAATTATATTCAAGATAAATAGTTTTATGCGTGGTATTTCTATACCCACAAATATAGAAGAAGGCACTCTGTTAATTCTTTAATATGGACAATTGAAATAAATTTAAGTCTCTTCAGATATCACACACACACACACACACACACACACACACACACACACATACACAAGATCCTTTCATTCATTAGAATAAAAAATATTGAAAAATCACACCAAAGAGTATCTTTAGCAACAGCATTAATAGTTTCAATCATTCTGTGAATGAAATAACTGATTTATAATCTAATATGCCAAAGTCAGAATTTTTACAAATTTTTAGACATATTAACCACATAATAAAAAGAAAGAAAAAGATTAAACACTCTCCAACACTACAATCCATACAAGATATTAATAAAATTATCATTATGATTAATAACAATTTTCCTGACAATCCATCAGTTTCATTTTATTATATTGTAATGTTAGGACATCAGCCTTTAAAACTATTACAATGGTTTCAAAAATTAAGATTAATTATAATATGCATGCATGCATGCATGCATCTGTGCATGTGCAAATGTCTTTGTGTAAACAAATGTTTGTTTCTCTATGTGTCTTTGTATATTCATGTGTATATGCTAATGAGTGTTTATCTTAATGTGTGTGTGTGTGTGTGTGTGTGTGTGTGTGTGTGTGTGTGTGTGTGTGTGTGTGTGTGTGTGTACAGAGTTTTTATCATTATAATACAAGATAATTCTCACTAATTAGATTATTTATAATTATATGACAATTTAGGTAGGAAAATATCAGTTCTTTTGGTATCAGTAAGATTTAAAATTTTCTGAATGTTTTTTTCTTTTGCAAATTATTTTTGTTAAATTTGACAAATGTAATTTCCATATACCTTTAACTTTACCTACCTTTTTCCCATATGCACCACAACCACCACTATGATTAGACTTTAAAGAGCAGTATTGAACAGTTAAATGGTACTTCCAAAATATTTTAATTTCAATTCATTGCACATAAAATAAATCATGAATTATCTTAACAGTTTTATTTTGATCTTTTTTTCTCTATTTTGATCTTTGAATAATTTTTACAAATTGATCATTTAATCAGAGATATAGAATGAATTTGCGTTTTACCAGAAAGTCCAGTGACATCCATTTTTGGAAGATTCCTTGCTTTGAGTACAACAACTGTAAGTCTGTTAGCAGCGGGCTGATAACAGAGTGAAACCAGCAACTCTCCCCGGCCCTGGGTACGAAACTAGATAAAAAGAAAAAAGAATTACTTCACATTAATAAACAAACATAAAAGAAATCAAAAAATGAAATTGTAACAAAAGAGAAAAAAGTCATCTAAAAAAATGCAAAAATCTTCTGACTCGAACAATTTCAAGACTTAATTAAAGTATTAGCTTAAAATATAATAAATATGTTTATGTAAGAAATAAGAAAAAAATGCAAAATTAGATGTTTTCTTTTTTAAAATTATATGAAGAGCAAATTATTTTGAAATGAAGATTTGTTAATTTAAAGTTTCTCTTAAAACTGATTCCCAGTTTTTTAGGATTAGATTTTTTGAAGATTTTATCTTTGCTACAAAATGTAATCCATAATGTTCACAAATTTCTGATTTTCAAACAAGTTATTCTACAAGATTTTGTATTTGCTGAATAGAGTTGAGAAATGATGCGATGAAAATATTTTATTTACAAAAATTTGTTGGTATTCCTTGAACTTAAAATGTTTTAAAGGAAGTTTAAAACTAAGTTTACATATATGAGAATTTGATATGATTTTGAAGAAAGTTAAAATATCAGAACCTGAACACCGTTAGCATTTCCATTCTACTTTTGAGCTTAACAATATCAATGCTTTTAATTGTCATTTTCAAAATTTTGCCATTTCGTGTTGGAAAGCACAAAACAAAATCACAGTTCTTGTGAAAGAAAGAAGATGTTTTGGTTGATAGAATGAATAAAGAAATTTTAAAGAAATGTTTGCAGTTGAATTACACATTAGTTTTAATGAAGAATTTAAAAAGTAATACAAGTCCTTCAGTCTTTCTTGATAAAACTATTTATTGTTGTATTTAAATAGGAAGGCAATTAATAGCTTATAGACAACTAATATGGATCTCAGTGACATTGTTAATTCAGTGTCAAAATGATGCATGTATGAATAAACATTCATAAATATCGATATGTTTACACACACACACACACACACACACACACACACACATGCATATATATATGTATATATATATAAGAGAAAAATTGATAACAAGATAATCCTTCTACTTGGATTACCTCGTTATCAATTTTTCTCAATATATTGTCGGATTACACTCTATCATTTACTCCCATATATATAAATCTATATTTATATATGGAGGCATTCATCATATAATGGTTTCTGTCATGAAAAATGGACGCAGTAACTTGAGTTCAAATCCTGTATGAAGCTGTTTGCATTTCACATAGTGCTAATATGTGCAGAAAAATTATGAATCCAACTATTTTCCCAAGAGCTATGAGTAAATTGTTGGACATACTGGGCCATGGTATAGCAACTGGTCTGGGAGAAGAAAAACTCTGAATTAAAACCTGTTAAACTTCAACTAAAATTGACCTTGTATCACATCCTGCTCATGTGGAGGGGTTGGTATATATATATATATATATATATATATCCTGGTGATAGACATTAAACTAGGACCGTTCACACAAGAAGAACTCGACTCGGTTCTCAGAAAAATTAAAAATAGGAAAGCTGCAGGGCTGGACAAAATTCCCCCGGAAGTATGGAAGACCAGACAATTCGATGACATACTGCTCCAACACTGCAACGCAGTATACAATCAAAATCCGATAGATAGATGGGTGAAAGGATGCATACTCCCCTTCCCTAAAAAGGGGGACCTCGGATTAGCCAAAAACTACCGAGGCATAACACATACATCCATGGCAGCCAAAATCTACAATGTCCTACTACGAAACCGCATAGAACCGAAATCGACAATATACTCAGAAAAAACCAAAATGGCTTCCGAAGAAATAGATCCACGACCTCACAAATATTAACCATCCGTAGAATCCTTGAAGGTGTATGGGCAAAAAACCTACAAACGACATTAATTTTTGTTGACTTTACCAAGGCTTTCGATTCCATTCACAGAGGAAAGATGGAACAAATCCTACTAGCGTACAGCATACCTAAAGAAACCGTAGCGGCAATAACGATTCTCTATAGAAACACTAAAGTAAAAGTACGATCACCAGATGGAGACACAGAATACTTCGACATTGTAGCAGGAGTACTACAAGGGGACACGCTGGCTCCGTACCTCTTTATCATTTGTCTAGACTACGTACTTAGAACATCGATTGACAAAATCAAAGAGAATGGCTTCGAACTGACGAAGAAAAGAAGCAGAAGGTACCCTGCAAAAACAATTACCGATGCCGACTACACCGATGACATAGCGATACTGGCAAATACACCTGACCAAGCCGAAACACTACTGCATAGTTTGGAACGAGCAGCAGCAAACATAGGCCTCTATGTTAATGCACACAAAACGGAATATATGTGCTATAACCAAACGGGGGACATCTCCACTCTAGAAGGAACCCCTCTTAAACTAGTAGACAAATTCACTCACCTAGGAAGCAGCGTCGAATCAACCGAAAAGGACATCGAAACGAGGTTAGCGAAAGAATGGACAGCTATCAATAGGTTATTGATTATTTGGAAATCAGACCTAACCGATAAAATGAAATGCAGTTTCTTCCAGGCAGCGGTCACATCGATACTGCTATATGGCTGCACTACATGGACGCTAACAAAACGGTTGGAGAAGAAGCTAGACGGCAATTACACAAGAATGCTACGTGCAATCTTAAACAAGTCCTGGCGGCAACACCCCACAAGACACCAACTTTACGGCCACCTACCCCCTATCACGAAAACTATTCAAGTTAGATGAGCCAGACATGCAGGACACTGCTGGAGAAGCAAGGACGAACTCATAAGTGATGTACTCTTATGGACCCCCACACATGGCCATGCAAAAGCAGGACGACCAGCACGAACATACATCCAGCAGCTATGTGAGGATACGGGATGTTGTCCTGAAGACCTATCTAGGGCGATGAACGATAGGGAGGAGTGGCGAGAGAGGGTCAGGGATATCCGTGCTACCAGCGCGATATGATGATGATGATATATATATCACTTTTTTGATGGGGCAGTATAATATACCAACTACATTTCTGTAGAGGAGTAAGAAACCCATAGTGAGATCACCTGTTAACAGTGGCTGGCAACTGGTAATGTTTGAGAACAACATCTGGGTGGATGAGCAGCCTGTGACTGCCCAGCCAAAGTGATTACATTACCTCCAATGTAATGGTCCATACTGGGCTAGATAGGCAGTCCTAATTGCCTGATCTGATCCATCAGCAGGTAATGTCAAGCCCTGGCTCTGATATGATTTTTCTGACCATGTTCTTCAAATGGTACTTGTGGCAAACAAACACTCAACTCTTTTAATCTTAAAGGTTGCAAGAAGGCAGTGGCTGAAGGCAATTGAATTGAGAAAAACAAAACTTTGAGTGTCTTGATATTGCACTAAACTGCATCTGATGGTGAGGCACCTGAAGTTTGGGAAATGTGGAGTACCCTTTCATTATGATTTCTCTCAATTCCTCTTGGATCCAAATTGATAGTATCTGTTAGAGTCCCCTCCATGGGTCAAATAGAACTGCTTGATAATTTACTAAGGATTATCATAATTGGTTATTTGAAACAATACAGCTATGCACAAATTGTTTGCATTAGATCGGAATACTTGATAAATAGAATTACTTATGTTAAATAACAATACCTGAAACCATTTAACTGTGTGCAAACATGAGGTCTAACTCATCTCAAAATAGTTACCGGCAAACTATTTATTTACAGATTATACATACATATATACATACATACAAACATACATATATATATACAAACAGGATTTAAATAACCCATAAGGGCTGATATGCCATAAAACACTAACAAACAAACCATACATACATTTATACATATGTGTGTGTGTGTGTAGGTGTGTGTGTGTAAGATTTGCATGTATATATCACAAGCTTGTGCATATAGTATATATCTTTATATCTCTGTTTTTCATTTACATCTACATAGACACATACACACATAAATATATAAATATATGAATTTACACGTGAAGATATAATAATTCTTTTTTGACATCCATATGCACATATGGTTTCAGTGAGAAGACATATCAACTCAAACCAATTTATCCATTCTGTCTATGGCTTTAACCATTTTTAAGCATAAATATTCACATAAAAGTACATATAAATTTAATTTTTTTTTTTGTGAATCCACAAGATTTAGTCTCCATATAAATACAACCCTTTTTAACCAGTTCTAATTAACTGCACATCCTGATTAGCTAGATAGCTCATTTTTCCACGCAATCACATGATTTTTAAATCAGGATGTTGCTCAGCAACTCAAGTTTAGTCAATAAAGTTTTATCAATTGAATTAATATTCAACAATGGATAAATGGCTTTTTTTTATATCAGAATGCATAAAAACAGATAAGAAACTAATAAGTTTAGTTTGGTTTTATGGCATATTAACCATTGTTAGTTATTTAATACAAAATCCTGTTTTTACATATATATTGGTTGGTCGTTTGAGTTTTATGGCATATCAACCTTTGTAGATTATTCAATGCCAAATCCATTTTTATACAAATAATCAGTTCTATTTCAAACAATTCAATTTAGCATGAGTATGCAGTTTAATTGTCAAAAATATTTCTCTTTCAAGCTATTCAGTTTAGTCAAACAGTTCTAATTTAGTTAATTCAGTTTAGCATAAGTATGCAGTTTAGTTCTATTTAACCTATAGATAGGGCCCAATCAAGTGCTACTATTCTGGGCCAGAGTGGACCTGGGAATCAATGGCATTGAAGGGGTACTTTGCATTTCCTAAAGCCTCACCATGGAACCTCACCATCAGATTGTTTAGTGCCATATCCAGGACACTTGTTGGGGGGGGGTCTTACCCCTCTGCAGAGGTGCTGTCAGTGTATTCTACAGCCCCAGACAACTGGGCAAACATATATATTGAATATATGATTTATAAACATATTTAAATGCTCAAAAAGTTCTATTTCTGACAATTCAATTTATCATAAGTCATTTGTTTGCATTCCGTTTAGATGATTTAACATAAATCATTTGTTTTCACAGTTTAAGTGTCAAACAATTCTCTTTGACCAATAGATAGGATCCTGTCAAATGCTACCACTCTGGACCAGAGTGGACCTGAGAGTGATGGCAATGGATGGGTATCCCCATTCCCCAAAGTTCCAGCATTACTGGAGTCTCATCATCAAATTGTTTGGTGTCCTATCCAGGACACTTGTTTGGGAGGTCTTACCTCTTTGCGGAGATGCAGTTGGTGAATTTTACAACGCCAACCAACAGGACTAGAAATAAGTTTATGAATGATGTTAGAATAATGAACACAAAACCTAATATTTTATCATCACTAGTCTGGTGAGAGTTGGTTTCTATTGCATGTAACTGTAGCATATAAAAGTTTTACATTTAATCTTGGTAAAAATCTACAATACCATTTTATGAGTTAAGTTAATTTTTAATATCAATCAAAAAACAATGATGTTTAACTTTTGAGGCAGTGTATAAATGTATTTATGCAATACATAGAAGATCCATTGTTGTTTAAATTAGATCATTTCCTTCGTAATGGAATTGGCAGATCCATGATTAAATTCTTGGTATGGCTGACGTCTGTGAATTTTCTATGAAAAGGTTTGAATCCAATACTTCTTGTATTCTATTGCATTTATACTTATTGTACCTTCTATCATTTTGACATGAGTCATCATTATTACTCAAAAAATTATTTTGAGAATTTTAAGAATTCTTTTGGATATTTTTATCATTACTGAAATATTTTGGCTGATGTATTCTATAGCTTTTTGAAGTAAATAATCAAAGGTTAAATAAATAAAGACTTATCATGAGATTATTTGCATATGAAATAAGAATCAAAATGATTGATGACAAAATCAGAGAGAATGGCTTCGAGCTGACAAAGAAAAGAAGCAGAAGGTACCCTGCAAAAACAATTACCGATGCCGACTATGCCGATGACATAGTGATACTGGCAAATACACCTGACCAAGCCGAAACACTACTGCATAGTTTGGAACAAGCAGCCGCAGGCATAGGCCTCTATGTTAATGCACACAAAACGGAACATATGTGCTATAATCAAATGGGGGACATCTCCACTCTAGACGGAACCCCTCTTAAACTAGAAGACAAATTCACTTACCTAGGAAGCAGCGTCGCATCAACCGAAAAGGACATTGACACGAGGTTAATGAAAGCATGGACAGCTATCAATAGGCTATCGATTATATGGAAATCAGACCTAACCAATTACACAAGAATGCTGCGAGCAATCTTGAACAAGTCCTGATGGCAACACCCCACAAGACACCAACTGTACGGCCACCTGCCTCCTATCACGAAAATTATTCAAGTTAGACGAACCAGACATGCAGAACACTGCTGGAGAAGCAGGGACGAACTCATAAGAGATGTACTCTTATGGACCCCCACACATGGCCGTGCAAAAGCAGGACGACCAGCACGAACATACATCCAGCAGCTATGTGAGGATACGGGATGTTGTCCTGAAGACCTGCCTAGGGCGATGAACGATAGGGAGGAGTGGCGAGAGAGGGTCGGGGATATCCGTGCTACCAGCACGACATGATGATGATGATGATACTCAGTTATGAGAATAAAAAAATCAGAGCAAAAGTACTACCCACAAGGCAAAAATTCTAGGCTAATACCCATGTAAAATCTGCATAGTTTGATTTGATAACCTTCTAACTGACTTCATGCAGAAAATAAATATCTTTTGATGAGAAAAGTGTGTACCAAACATTTAGAGACATTATACTTATTAAAAAAAAAGATAAAATTGAAAATGAGAAAATTAATATCTAAAACTGATTATAAGTTTATGATGATTCAGTTTTGTTAATTTGACAAGATTTTTTATCAACAAAGAATTTTATCATTGCTTATAAAACATTTTATCAAAGTTTACTGATAATGTATACAGATCAAGATAGTGTGTAAATTTGTAAAGCGACTGTCACAGAGACTGACCTTTATCATGGTGGCTTTTTCTCTGGCAGTTGGTACCTAACTTACTTTAGAAAAAGAGTTATCATCCATCACCTGATATTTTTCTTAATTTTTAAATTTGAGTTTTTGGTCATGAATAATAACAATAAAAAAACCCAAGATATATTTCAACTTCATTTCCACAAATATATTGGATAGGTGACATGGTGTCACATCTAACCTTGGTACCACTTAAGATTTTATCAATTAGAAAATAAAAAAGAGACATGGTCTTTGCTATGTGTTTTTGATTTTGATATACCAACAATTATTAATGATGATCATAGACGCTATTATAAGCAGTGCTATATAAACTTGCTCGAATACTGAAGAACAATTCTTTGAAAACTGAAACAATTCTTTTTATTACTCAGTATTCAGCTGCATGATTGTTTTGATAAATCCAAGAAGTAAACATATTTCATAAGATTTATATTCTTTGCTCATCAGCTACTGGGAAAACTTTTTTTAGCATTTCAGTAAAAGTATTCCAACTTTGCTAATTGGTTTGATTTTTTCTTAAGTAGCACTTTACATGATAAATAATGCATTTTTGTGAGGAGGAAATCAGTAAGTAATTAGGAAGAACATACATTTGATTAATTAAAAAATTTTTTACTCAAAATATTTCCTTGGAAGAGTTATTGATTTTAAAAGCAGAGAGTCTTGAAAATGATGTTTATCTTCTAATTTATCAATTCTCTGATATTGCACCTGAGGATAAACTACTTTACAATCTTGAGTAAATAATATCATAGAAAAGAGATCAATATAAAAGAATATACACATTAAAGAAATGATGCTGATAGACAAGTTAAGTGTTTTGAAATATTAACTACTTTTGTAAAATAGAAGCCTTTAGTCATTTAGAAAATTGTAAAGTAAGTAAAGTTGGCAACCTTAGTTGAGGGTGATCCAAAGGCTCCCTTTTCAATAGCTACTACACCGAGGGCACTACTCCATTCCCAGGATTGTTCCACTTTACCCTTGATCTTCACTTTATACTGCTGAGTGCTAAACAAGGCGCCATCAATTACCATTTTTTTGAGTCTTTGGTATGACTCAACCAGGGATTGAATCCCAGTCTCTTGAGCGATTGGGGAACACTCTACTGATTAAGCCAATGGCCCAGTTTAGAGAAAAATGAGCTGGAAAAATTGATAAATTGAAAGGTAAAAAATAAAAGCAAAAACAATATCAAAGCAAAGATTTCACATATTTACAGACGTTTTCATTCATACCATTTATTCTGCTTAAGCTTTTTCCTTCAAGTTAGGGTAAGGTAAAAATCTAGAAAACCCCTTTTGAACTTACTAAATGCTTGACAATTTATAATTAGTTATAATTATAAACATAACTTTATTTATGCATCAGTCATTTCTCTTCCACAAACTTCAATAGGATTTGAGCATGTATACTAATATTTTCTCTCAGAACAAATGAATTTTTATCAAATATTATTTAATGTCAGTATATTTGTTTTGCTGTTTTCTGCTAAAGGAATGAATTATCTATTCTTTTAAAAAAAATTTTATTTTTATTAACTGAAAGTAGAGCTCTGGTTGGACTCCGAAAAAGCAGTGTATTTTTTACATCATATATCATCATAATCATCATTTCACAGACTATCTCTTGTCATCTCTCCCTATCATCCATTTCAACTGGTAGGTCTACCAGACTGCATCCAGGAGTCCAGACACAGCTGATGAATGTAAGTCCTTGCTGGTCCTCCAACAATGGTGCATCCATGTGTGAGAGTCTATAAGAGAATGTCACATGAGTTCTTCTTTACTTTTCTCGCATGGGCCCTGCATGTCTTGTTAATCTTGCTAGAATGGTTTGTGTGAGATGGGAAGTAAGTGGCCATATAGCTGCTGTTTTGTAGTGTTTTGCTTCCAGGATTTGCTAAAAACTGTACAAGCATTTTTGTACAGCTCCCCTCCAGCCCTTTCTTCATGTGTTGTATTAGCATCCAGGTGGTGCATCTATATAGTAGTACAGATACAGCCAAAGCTTAGAAAAAATTAACATTTTTTCCAGGGGTCTATCAGTGATTTCAGAAGGGTTTCCAAGCAGATTCTAAAAATGTTCTTTTCACTTCTGAAGCCTTTCTTCTTAGCAAGCAGCTTTTAGTTTTACTCTCATGGTGCTTTTCACTCTGCTCACATCATTTACTGTCATGATTGTCTATCTTCTACCAAATTTCTGATTTTATTGATTTGGCCTTGAATATATTCTAGTTGATCTTTTTGGTTAGTGTTAGTTCTCACAGGGCTTTCTTAAGTTTCTGCACATTGGTATTGATTTGGTTTCTTTTATTATGTAGGGATGCTTTTTTAATATTATCTTGTTTTTCTTTTAGTTGTTTAAATTTCTGAGATGAAGCTAATTGATTTTTTTCATTAAGGGTTTTCGGACTATTGTCTTCATCTTTATTGTTATTTCCACAATGTTTCGGCCTATATGTCCTCCGGCCTTCTTCAGGTGTTTGTCGAACTTGGGAACCTTCACGGAACTTTGTTTTTCTTTTATTGTTATTAACTCCCATGAAGTCTAGATTTGGCTCTTGGTTTGGTCAGTGTGTACTCAGCTGCTGCTTCTATATGAGTTGTAACAAAGTTTTCATATTCATCATTTGAATGTTTCAGATGTCCCCTGAAGAGTATCAAATTTGTTTCTGAGTTACCATATATTGATTGCTTATATCACTATTGGTCATTGAGGACCCGTCATATCCTGAGGCTTTAACTGTTTGTTTCTTATTTCTTTGTAAACTCAGACATATCTTTACCATGATTACTCTTTGATTGGAAGATACTCCATCAAAAGAGGAGTATGCCTGACAGTTCAAAGTGATATTCATCCACTTCTTACTTATGAGTATATAATTTAACTATACTTTAAAGGTATTTAGGTAGATGTATGTCCATAGTTTTCCTTCCCTTTTTTGAAATTTAGGTATGCGAGCCTATTCTTGAGGGAAAAATCTGCTCAATGTTTTCCATTTCTGTTCAGCAAATTGTGTTAGCAAAATTTATTATTTCTTTCTTTGTCTATTAGAGGATTCATATTTCTTCCAATGATTTGAAGTTTGTGTTTGGGAATGTGTTGAGCAAAGGAAGATAGCTTGTTGTAATAGGTGGTGATGTCAATTTCATTACTGATGGGACTGTTTCATCATTGATGGGACTGTAGTAAAAGATGATTGTTGTACAGGGATTGCCATTAGATGTAGCATACATCATTCTCAGTTTGATTCTCTATTTGTTATTTTGTGATTTTAAGGCATTAGGACTGAGAAGCATTCCTACAGCTCCTATGGCAGCATTGACAGAGTTTTTCCCTGCAGATGCCAAAAAAATATCCATCTAATATCAGTATCATGATATATTAGTTCTTGTTCACTATGGTAATATCTATTCTGTAAGCTCGCGGAGCTGGTTTATTGTGTTTAAATCCTAATGGCAAATGTTATTATGTTAAAAATATCTTTGCATTTAAGTAATTTTGGTTTGGGTTTAGACTCTATTTGATTTTTCAAACACTGGGCTCAGAGCTTTAACCTCAATACAGTACACCCATGTAAAGGGTAATGCAGCTTGTAAGTATAGTTTGAATTAGAGTTATGGTCATTTTTTTATGGCTATATTTTCTCATCACTCTTATATATATGCAGCAGTAGTTTCCTGACTGAACTATTTGGTCCTGGCAATTGATCTCTGAGGTTCCTCTGCATAGCATCAGGTGAAACACTATGTTGATCCATCTTTTGATTCATCCACCTTACTTCACATCTACCATGCAGCATCACATGATTTCAATTGCTAGAAGCTTGTGTGGTTCATAAAATACTCTCCTCCCTCAGAATCTGTTATCCAGTGACAAATTGGGACAGGATATCTGAGAAATTATGGAGGCAGCAAGGTTAAATATTGCAGAGTTTAACCTCTCTGCTTTGATATTGGTTTTATTTACCGAGTTGTACATCTCTTGTGCTATTCTTATTGTGTTTTGATAATGTGAATTTTTCTTTTAAAAAAATATGTCCCACCTACTTTCTTCTTAAGTTTTAACTGCATCAAAGTCCAGCTACTATATTTTAGCTTGATCCGGTACATGTGGGAGTAGCTCATTCTATCATTATTATTAAATCATTCTGGTGACTTGGAATTGGAAATTTCTAATGCTTTGGAAATTTTGTTGAGGGTGAGATTTTTAAATTCTACCTAGTTTGAGATTATTTTCAAATTCTCAAACTTCTTCCCTCATGAATGGGAATAAAAGTGTACTTAACCTGTCAACAGGCAAAGAACATTTTAACTTTTTCTAATATTGCATGGAGAATGAAAGAAGTGTATTCTTCTGTTCACTTAGTCACAGTAAGAGAGGAAGACTACGTTTTAGTTACACATTTAAATTTTTACTTTTATTTTTTGTAACTGTGGTGCTTGTTCCAAGTTGTTAGCTTATGAAATGAATAAATAGATATTCCTACCTTCCATTATTGCATTTTGTCAGTTATTAGATTTTTTTGATCAGGTGTTATTTTTTTCTTTTTTTGGGTAATTTTTAATTTTTATGCTGTTTGTGACTTTATACATATATATATATATATATATATATATATATATATATATATATATATATATATATATATATATGATGTAAAAACACACACTGCTATCTCAGTCACTATATATATATCTGTATATATATATATATATATATATATATATTCACATGGGTGGGTTGAAAATTTCATATCATGATGTTATATCTACTATTGATGAGTTTTTTTTACCAATGGGATCAAAACCCTATAACACTGATTGAAGAAGTGTGTGGACTACAATGGGGATTATGTTGAAAAATAAACCTCATTTAGTCCCATTCCATGAGAGTATCTTGGTCATCCTAGAAACTTTTAAACTGACCCTCATATATATATATATATATATATATATATATATATATATATATATATATATATATATATATATACTTGTAATGAGATTGAGCTGCATGTTTATCAGCAAGTAAGTTTTATGGGGCAGTGGTACTAGCCCCATGCCTACTTCATTTTCATTCCAGTTTTGTCTTTATTTTGTTTACCAACCAAAGCTTGAGAATACAGCCTGATCAGCTATTTTATGCATGGTTGTGGGGTCAGGGGGAAGATTAAAGATTTTAGACCTTTTATTAAATGCAAAGTGAACCTAAAATATTTCAGCCAAAAATGAATTATGCTTTCTGATTCTATTTTGCTTTACTATAAAAAATTAGACTGTCTGTAATTGTATCATATTACAAAAAGAAAATTGACCAATGCTCCAACTGCTGCATAAATAATTTAAATTTGAAAAATAATAAGTATAAAAAATGAAAACAAATTTTCCAAACATTTTAGAAATTTCATTTTGCATTTAACTATCTTCTTTTTTTTTTTACTTTTTATCTTATTATTTGATGTTAGCCAGTTCTCTATTCAGTAAAATAATCTTTTATTTTGAAGTTTATCATGCAGATTAGTAAAAAAATGCTTAATTGGACATATAAGAAATGCTCAGTAGATTTATGGGATAATCAATTTTTTTTTAAATTTTAAATTTTTGAAAACAATTTAATAAACTATAAAATACATGTAAAACATTTACATTGTAGCATCAAAATTTAATACATTTTAGAGACACTCATTCTTATTGAGTATAAAATTCTTAAAAGCTGACTCATGTACTTAGTTAAGCATTATATTTTCAGATTGTTATTGTCAGGATTATAAAGGGATCTTGGGAGAGATTAATTCTGAGGTTTGATATGCTGAGAACTATTTTCTTGCATAATTCAGTGATACCTGATGTTATTACACTCAAATATATAAATTTGCAATAAAATTGAAATTTACAAAACCTCTGTCATAAAGAGATTCAGATTTGTTCATATTATGTTTTCCTTTTTCTATCTTAGTTGAAACCTACCAGTAATTTTTTTGCTAGAGTTATTTTCCATCATTAGTCTTAGCTAATCGGTTTTTATTCAAGAAACAGTTCTTTATTCCATGCAAGGAAACCACTGAACCTAACCTAAAAAGGAAAATAGATTCAGAAAAATTAGAATTACAATCATTCATTTTCATTTACTTACTTGAGAAAGAAACACTTTTTCTTTTTTTTTTCATGTCTGTGATAGTTTTAAGATTGGTGTTATTCAGATTTTTTTAAAGTTAAATAACAAGTTAAATTCATTAAAATAAAGCTATTGAATATCTAAAAAAACGTTTTACATTTCAAAAAATAAAATTGAGATTAATTGATCCCAGGTTCAACAAATTCTTAGCATCAACTAAAGCAGGAGTACCAAAACATAGATAAAAAACTGTCTTTAATTAAAGTATTGATATTAAAATCATTATTTCTAATTATTTATAATCTTCTTTATTTCTTGCCAAATAAAAATTCATTTAATCACCAGTTCATTTTCAATCATATCTATCATCAAAGTTGCAATTCAATTATTTTTGATATAATCATTATCATTTTTACTGTGATTTGAGAATTTTTTCATTATTTTTATAGTTGCAATGAAAAGGTTATTTATCATTATTAAAATTGTTTCAAGCCTGCATCAATACATTAACATCATCTATGTCAACATTAACCCTTTTGCAGGCAGATGAAATGACAAAAATACCTGTGTACCATTGATGACAAAAATGTTGCACTGCCTACAAAAGGGTAAAATGGAAAATTATTTTTTCTTCCAATGACTCATTCATATTAAAAATTGTTAAAATCTGCTACAAAGTAGTTCAGTTAACCATATAGATGATGATGATGATGGCAGTGATGATGATGATTTAGTTTATTCAAATTGCTTTATATGAATTCCAATCAAAATTTTGAATGCATGTAAGGAAGAAAAAGAAAACAAAATTAATAATGTTGGATTTAGTTAGATATTTTTTATGGTGGACTGAAGCAAACTTTTATGACATTGGTGATTAAGATTTGGAGATGACTTCTCTCCATCTAAAACATTACTAGTTATAGTGGGTTTTATGATACTAGCAACAAGGAATGATCCATACTCCAATCTCTACTCAAACACTCAAAATTGATTTTACAAGCTTAATGTTTCTAACTGCTGAGCAATTTACTCATAGCAGAGGGGAGAAATGAATTCATACCTTTTCCAGGGACATTAGTGCAAAGTAAAGGTAAACTCTGACTGCTGGAGTTTGTACATCATTTCTATTCTTTTTTACATAAATCACTTGGCTACTTGGATCTTCATTATACAAAGATTTATTTTAAAATGAATTTTTATTACAAGTTTTCATGGTTAACTAATCATCATCATCATCATCAAGTCGCGCCATCAGCACGAATAACCCTGATCTTCTTTTGCTACCCCTCCCTATCATCCATTGCTTCCGGCAGGTTTTCAGGGCTACATTCCGTATTGGCACAGAGCTGCTGTATGTAGGTTCGAGCTGGTCATCCTGCCTTTGCTCGGCCATGTGAAGGGGTCCACAGGAGCCATTGGCCTAATGAGTAGAGTGTTTGCCAATGGTCCGGGAGACCAGGGTTCAATCCCAGGTCAAGTCATACCAAAGACTCTAAAAATAGTACTTGATGCCTCCTTGCTTAACACTCAGCATTATAAGGTGGAGATCAAGGGTAAAGTGGAGCAATCCAGGGAAAGGAGTAGCGCCCTTCCCTACATCTTGGTGTAGTAGCTTTTGAAAAGGGAACATTCGGGTTATCCTCGACTAAGGTTAACTAATCACTGAGAGGTTATTTGTTTGACTTAGGTTCTTATCTACATCATAACTGAAACTGATTTATTTTTTACTTTTGCCCATTCTCTTCTTATCTTTGCCATCAGATGAAATACTGAATTAAGGAAAATAACAAATGCTCAGATGTTTGAGAAGATACAAAGGCTAAAAGCTAATGAAAGGCATCAAAACTTTTAGAAATTAAATCTGATGAAATTCAGATGATGATAAACTTCACAAATGTTTTTTGATAGGCTGTAGCAAGAAAAGAGCAAATGAAATAAACGCATGAATAAGCAGTGTAACATTAAGGATTCTGAACAAATATGAAAAAAAAGTAAAAGACACTAAAAGAAAAAAAAATCCTAAAATCCAGTCATCTTAAAACTGTTAATTGATTAAAAAAATCCTTTAACATGTATTGCTTTTTGATATTTTTATTGATTTTTACTGCACCATTTTTTAGTTAATTGATTTTTTAGTCATTAAAGTGAATTGCAAAAAATCAAACGAAAGAATTTTGGATGAAACTCACATTCACACATTGAAAGTTAATCTTTCATGGATGAAGCATAGCTCTCATGATAAAACAGAGTTTTCATATTACAACTCACAAGCAAAGAGTTTTGACAAAACTGATTGCTGAGTGAGAGGCATACATTCTACCTTTACAACAGATTTTAAAACGTCTTGTCTTATACCTGGGACATCAATAATGTTTTTTTCTTATTATTTATGGTATCTGCTCTATTTCTCAGTCCTATTTATCTCTGTACAATTGATTTGCCCGTGTTGATTATTTGACAGATATTCTCTTTATGTTGAATAAATCAAAGCGCTTCATCTTTTGAATGAAACATAACAGGTATTTGAAAAACAATTAACTGCATTTAAATTTTCACTGTATTTTCAAATATTTTTATAAAGTTATTTTGGATGCCATTTACATAAAACAAACAGATTTTAGATCCACAAACTAAGTAAACTTTTTCAAAGTTGAAAAGATTTTTACTGAAGAGCTAAAATAGGAGCACTTCCACAAAATATTTTCTATGGAATTCATTAAAATAAAATTTCATAAACATCAACAAAAAAAAAATTCATTAAAATATTTTTCTGTCACTCTGATATCATTTAAATGAAAAACCTTTCTAAATATTTTTTCAAAACCTGGCTGAAACTTTATAAGAATAAAGGAATGTCGATTTATATATTTTACTAAGAAACAATTTTTAAATAACAGATATGGAATTTTGCTTTAAATAATAAATTAGGAACATTCTTAATTGTAAATAAGGAACATTACTTTAAATGATAAATAAGATATTTTGCTTTACATCCAAATATCCATAGCAAAATAATACTTTATACTCTAAAAATAAGATCAGCAATTTTACTTGATATTCTTCAAAAAAGTATATCCTATATGAAATGGCATATAATATTTTGAATTATGAACATATTGACTTAGATTATTTGTATTTCTTAACGTCATGGTATTATTAAAGACTTTTGTTTTGAACAATCTTAAAAATGTCTAAATGTCAGAAATGCTTTGCAGCAGAATTTGCAGTTTTAGGAACTGCAAAATCTGACACAAAGTAGTTTTGTTAATCATATAGATAAGGTGATTGATTATTAAATTGAATTTAATGATGATGATGATGATGATGATGATGATGATGATTTAGTCAATTCAAATTGCTTTATATGAACTCCAATCAAAATTTTGAATTCATGCAAGGAGAAAAAAGAAAACAAAAATAACAATATTAGATTTAGTTAGATTTTTTAAAGGAAACTTTTTTTGAAGCAAACTTTTATGATATTAGCAAATTAATAATAATAATAATAATAATGATAATAATAATAATAATGATAATAATAATAATAATAACAATAATAATAATAAATAACACTGGTCTGGTGTGAAAAAATCACATGTAACATGATAGTAATGATAGATTTATTTTTAATTTAGTAAAGAAAGAAAAAGTTGAAGAACAACACAAAAATAATTGAAAACAAAACATAACCTACCTGTGTAAATCTATAAATAAAAAAAGACAAAAACATAAAATAATAATGATGATGATGATAATGATGGATGATCGTGATTTTGATACTGTCTACTTTAAAGATCTGACAAAAATCTGAGGATAATGAGGGTAGCTGGGTAGAAGGTGTATATAGGCAGTGATTTTGTTGAAATGATAAATTGTTTTATTCCACTACTTAAGTGAATCAACAGAAATTAATTTTCCCACTAATCAGTTTTGTATTTTGAAAACTGATAACTAAAACTAAAAAGTAGTTTTAGAGCTGATTGTAGCTATTTAGATCCTACGAATTCTATATTTAATCACTCATTCTTTCTTTCTTTCTGTCTGTCTGTCTGTCTGTCCAGACACACACACACACACACACACACACACACACACACACACACACATATATATATATATATATATATATATATATATATATATATATATATAATTTTTCAAAATGTCTTACTTTTATATAAAATAAACCAAAACTCATAAATTAAAAAAATATGTAGTAAATTCTGTTCTCTTGATCTCTGGCTCTCTCAGTTACTCACAAAATTATGTTTGACAAGTCACACTCTAAATTACTTATAATAATCCAATTTCAGTTGGTGTGTTAATTAAAAGCAAAAATGGTACAAATAGATTTTTATCATTGCAAAACCATTAAAATGCTTTTAGATGGATAAGAAAGCAATTTCTTGTTCAATTTGTAGCTTAATAGTAATACTGTGGAGGTCAGTATTTGTGCTTATCTCAAGCCATTTGATTTTTCAAGGGAGTTAAGTTAAGGCATGTTATATATTTATTGGGTAGTTTCCATTATTTATTTAAATAAATGGTTATAAATGAATAGTTATGAATTTTTGTTCAGATAAATATGATTTAACAAGAAACTTATTTAGAGAAGATTGTCCTGCAGAGAAAAAATTGAATTGGTGTCAAGTCCAAACACAGTTGTGAACACAAACATATACACATTTGCAGAAGATATTCTTGCAAACAAAAGTTGTAGATATAGCAAGGAGTTATCCTTATCTTATGATTTAATATTTCTGTCTCAAGAGATTCTTTAATCAAGCAAAGGGGCCTTTTAATCTAGTAAAACCTACTATACTCAGATAAACATTTAAATTGATGCACACTCACACTTACACACACACATTAAACATTCTTGGTGTACAAACAACCACCCTTTTTAAACTTTCAAAAGTCTCTTGCTTAACTCATCCAGCTGAACACAACTGATTATTATATAAATGAAATAAAACAGGACTAAATTGCTGAATGAAAAAATGCAGAAAGCAAATGTAGTTATGGATGAGTGAAGAGAAGGGAAATTAATCCTTATGGAGGATGAGTAGGGTTAAGATTAGTGTTAGGATTCATTATAAGGGTTAGAACTTTAATCCCAGTAGTTTATGGGAGAGATACTCTATTTTGAAATAGACAAATAACTGAAAGGATAATATGGGTACCACAATTAATATGTGTAGAATAAATCACTCAGTTGAAACAAGTGGAACTTAAGGCTTTCAATGTTGAGAAACTAAAGGGCAAATTTATCTCACAAATCAATTTGAAACTCTAAAGATGCTTTAAATGTTGATTTTGATGTTGTAAATGATACTATGAATAATAGAGAAGTTATGTCTTCAGCTCTTTGTCCCTTTGAGATTGTTGTCAAATTTTGTTTGTTATACAAATAAAATTCCATTACTGCATTCTTTGCTGATTGGTTGTTTGGGTTTTATTCAGTTCTATTTCAAACAATTCAGTTTAGCATGAGTACAGTTTAATTGTCAAAAACATTTCTATTTCTAGCTATTCAGATTCGTCAAACAGTTCTAATTCAGCCAATTCAGTTTAGTATAAGTATAGATTTTGTATGCACACAGTTAGATGTCAAAACAATTCTATATTAAACAATTCAGTTTAGCATAAGTACAGTGTCAATGTCAAAAACAGTTCTATTTCAAACAATTCAGATTAGCATAAGTACACAGTTTAAATGTAAGTACACAGTATAATTGTCAAAAACATTTCTATTTCAAGCTATTCAGTTAAAGTCAAACAATTGTAATTCAAACAATTCAGTTTAGCATAAGTATGTAGTTTAGTTTTATTTAACCCATAGATAGGACTCTATCAGGTGCTATCTCCAGGCCAGAGTGGACCTGGGAGCAAGGGAAATGAAGTTGTGCTCTGCATTTCCCAAAGGTCCAGCATTACTGGAACCTCACCATCAGATTGTTTAGTTTCATAACCAGGACACTCATTGGGTGGGTGGGGGGTCTTATCCCACTGCAGAGGTGCAGTCACTGTATTTTACAGCCCCAGCTCACTGGGCAATGCATTCTTTGTGCTTGAAGCATGGTTTATCGAATATTGCAAAACATTTCAAATTAAAAAGAATTTAAAATATAGATGCATCACAACCCACTAACTGGCATTACTGAAAATGACTTTCTAGAAATATTAACATGAACAAAAACAAATGATATATACTCTATGATCAAGTACAAAATTTCAAAATTTAATCCTCTATGTACATTAATGTCTTGAAATAACAATGAAAATCTGTCATACGGTTCTTATAAACAAACCAAAATATTAATGTTATCAATATAATAACCAAATGACTTGAAGTCAGATTATTATTAATTTCTAGGTCAAATCCTGGTGATATATTTCTTTAGGCAGCTCACATTGCTGTGGAAAATTTGCTTCATTTAGTTGACTAATAGCAAAAAAGAAACTAATACTTGAGTAAGCTGCAATAAAATTGACACTCAATACAAATGATTTATAAAAGCCAAGAAATATTTATGTTTACATCTGAAATAAGCAAATCTAATTTCTTTCCAGCAATCAGTTTTGTTACAAAAAACAAAACCTTTGCATGCTAAAATTAAGACAAAAATAAGGCATTCCAAAAAAAGTAAGGTAGGCAGCCCAAGTGGTTGTTTTTGTTGTTTTGTGTAGGTGGTGGTGGTGGTATTTTGGGTAAGGCTTGTCAGAGCAAAGATCACATATTTGTTCAATGGACAACAGATTGAAGATTTTAGTTTTTCTTTCAGTTTTTCTATCATGTAATCCACTTACAATCATTTTAAATAGATGGTAATCTTTTTTGGTTATTTTTCACAATAATAGATGCCACCTGTAGAGATGAGTAGCTGTAGTTTCCTGACTGAACAATTTGATCTGGGCTGTTGACTCTGCCCAGCATCAGGTGAAATGTGCTATTAACCTACTTTTGGATTCATCTGCCTTGCTTCACATCTAACATGCCACATCCCATGTTTTCTATATGCTTATATGTGAATGCCAATAAAATAGAGTTCAAACAAGATGGAGCCATGAAACCTATGAAATTAGTTGACCAGTGTATATATCTTGGCAGTAATATCTCTATTGAAAATGATGTCAATATATGCATAGGGAAGGTATGCGCTGTAATTGATAGGTTATCGATCATATAGAAATCTGATCTCTTTCATAAAATAAAACAGGATTTCTTCCAAGCTGTGGTCATGTTGGTGATGCAGTATGATTGCACCTCCTGGATTGTGACAAAATGCTTGGACAAAAAGCTAGATAGGAACTATGCCAGAATGCTATGAAGCTGTTTTGAACAAATCCTGGAAGCAGTACTCAACAAAACTGCAGCTCTTCAGCCACTTATCTCCTATCGCACAAACCACTCAAGTAAGATAAGACATTCTTGGTACTGCTGAAAAAGTAAGAACAAACTCATAAGTAACATTCTCTAATGGACTCCTATGGATAGGCATACCAGTGCAGGCCAACCAGCAAAGACTTACACTTTTCAGCTCTGTGCAGACAATGGATGCAGTATAGAAGACCTGCTAGGAGTGATGGATGATAGAGAGGGATAAAAAAAGACAGTTAAAAGATTCCTACTATTGGGATGACTTGATGATATATAGATACTGTTACCAATTTTTAAGAAGAAACAATTTTGATAATTAATTAAAAAACACATATAAAAAACAATATGGTTTAAAAAGATCTTTGAGATTCTCACTGATTATCCTTTAAAAATAGAATTTGATTTTACCAAAGAGTCATTAGCATTAAATGCACCAAGTACAACAATTTAAAAGCATAAAACAAAACAAAAATATTCGATGATATATTGCAATAATCAGATTGCATTACTCTTACGTACACAGCACATTTCAAGGGATTAAATATTAATAAAATGGAGGCTCCAATTTATATCTATACAAAAATTCAAAAATGTTATTTTAAAGAAAAACAACAGTAAAATGGATAATGTGAAATATCTAAAGAAGATAAAAATTAAAAAGAGTACTTTTTGAGAAGTTTTTAAATGTTTATTTTTTTTTTTTTTTAGTAAACATCATACTGCCAATTAATTGTAAGCAGGTCTAACTGACTGATAACAAAACTGCACCAGTTAATCTGTTCTTTGATTCTGCAATACAATTAAACTATCAATTATTGATACCTGGACATAAGGAGTCATACTTCCAAAGTAGCAAAGAAAATTTTCAATAAAGCAACTTTGAGAGCAACAACAACTGAAAATAACAGAAATCTAAAAATGTGAGTAATCTAATGACCAATTCAATTGAAATTGCTAATTGGATTTGAATTTAATATATTGACATATATTAGATCTTGTAATTATACAAAACTATATATAATCAAGAGAAGATATATTTCTTCATTTCCATCAGTGTGACCACATGTGTCCTTTAATTACCTAATCATAAGAGTTGAAGTTAGTGACTTTGATAATTGTGTAATCTGGAAAGGAATGTTTAGTTCTATGACACAACCTTTAAAAGTGAAACATATTGCAATACAAATTGCTAGGTTAGAGTTTCTCATAGATGATGAAATATCATTATCTAAATCTATTTTCATTATATCAATCACTTTTCTCAGAAAAAGAAAATAGCTACAAACACAGATGCTTGAACTTGAGATCTGACACCTGTTTTGCTTCTAACCTCATCAATTGGTCAAGACACTTTGAAACATCCAAAGCTTTCCTGCTTATCTCAAGTTGTAAGAACTGAATGGGATAAGTTTTTTTTATAAAAGGAAAGACATAAATAAAATCTATAAAATTGAAGAACGAGATAACAATGAAATACCTTGAGATATCTTGGCGTGATGTCCTTGCTCACAGAGATTTCTTTGTCTGACAAATCAATGCCATTCAGGGGGTAAATAACTTCTCCAATAATCTCGTCTCTTGAGAATCGGTCAAAACTAAAGACAACAAAGTGCAGGGTGATGTTCTGCAGCTGGTTGAAGCTGATGCCAAAAAATGTGAAGGTTTCATCATACACTGGATTCAGGGTCTTCCTCAGGATCCGAGTTTTACATTTGTATTTCTTTTCTGGTAACAGCTGCAATTTGATGTAAGGGTCACAGGTGCCTGCAGCTGAATCAGTTGGGAGAAGATTATCAGCTTCCAAAATTGTTACCAAGAGTGAATTCTTCTGGGTGTCATAGTTGGCCAAGAAGTGCAATGTACCCAGGGGGGGCAGTCGTGGTTTGTTCTTTGGGCTCTCATCTTTTTCCTGTATCATGTCCTCTTTCTCATTTTCAACAGAGAAATCAGTCTTAACATCACAAGGATCAAGTAGAGGTTTGTATGGTTCAGCAGCCCCTTTATTGCTTTCAGTTAGGGATCGTCTATTTTCACAGGAAGAAGGACATGTTGGGCTTACCTATGTTTTAAAATGATACTAATGTAATCCTTTAGGCTTAAAATAAGCAATAAAAACATGCAAACATTTAGACCTTTATTGAAAGAGTAATAAAATCTAGGTCACTGCCACACACATACATACACAGATGCATATATAAAATACAAAAAATGCAGATGCACACACACAGACACACAGACACACACGCACACTCATTGGCTGGGAATTTGCCCCTACTTCCAACAGGGATTTTACATATCAAATATCAGCTGTAGTTTTCATTTTGTTTTTCTTTTTAAAATATATGCATATTTTTATATGTTGGTTTTAAAATATATTCTATATAAATTTGTTGTTTTACAGATAATAATCATTATTAGAATATGAATAAATTCAAAGAATAATCCTCTTGTATTAAAAAAGATTCAGTTTTCAATAAATCAAAAATATCTAACATGAAGGAAAACCTGAATAGAAATGAGTTCACATCAAGTTAAATAAAATCAAACTGAATTCATTAAGCTACATAATTGATTTAAATATAATATTTAACAATGGTTTTCAAACTAGAGTTTGTGATGTTTCCAGACATTAACAGATGTCACAAAGATTTCAAATTTAGATTATAAAAATAATGTTAAGTTCCTCAAAAGCCTACCATATGATCAAATGTCAAAAATATCTATCCTCATTGCAAAAGTTGAATTCTCCATGGAAAACAAATTCAAACTGAATTATTTGAGAGTTCTACATATGAACATATTTAGGAGGTGAAAGTTCTTTGTAAATGACAAGGGTTCATTGTAACAAAGATACTAGGAATAAATAATAAAGATTAAAACCCATTACATTGTATTTTCCGTTTATTGATTGTGCATTACCTCATATCTCTAGTATTTGCTTCAATGGGGACTTACAGTATCAGACCAAATTAGTGTGACATAGTCACAAAAGTGCGGCAAACCATCAATTTAGATTAGACATATTCTGCAGGCATGTAATGATTAGAAACCAAAAATAAAATCTCATCTTCGAATCAATATCCAAAAAAAAAAAAGATTCCAATAGAGAAACTTGCCAGCTTGTAAACTTGTTGGATTTGAGAACTTTTCATATCAGATATTTAAAACAATTAGTACTGTGCATCAAATTTCAATGTACATGATTTTTAATTGGCTTTGAATTGAGTCAATATCTCATATTCACATAATCTAGGCTTAATAACATTAGAAGTAAATAAAGAATACATTGCCACTTCTGTACTTGTATTTATCTTTCTATAATGACCAGAAATAGAACTGTTTTGTCAATTATGAATAAATATACAAATGTTCTGATTAAAAAAGTTTTTCTATCATCTGTAGTTGAATAGTGAATGGTAAAACTGAAGATACAGTATAGCTTTTAAAAATAATACCACCCAAGGAAGATCTGCCTTTGGGTGGTCAAAAAAGAAAGCAGCCATATAAGCAAGGGTCCATTCTTTAGGGAGCACCAAACCACTGCACTAAGAGGATAAGAGGAACAGAGTAAAGAGTATACTTTGATATCAGAGAACCAGGAACGTTTGACTAAATACACATGGAAAAAATGATTTGAATTGTATTAGCGTCAGGTACACAGATAAACATAGCCTACCTTTATGTTCAAGGAAATTCCATCATATACATAGAATGAATACTCTCTCTCTCTCTCTCTTTCACACACACACACACACACACACACACACACACACACACACACACACACACACACACACACACACACACACACACACACACACACAAACAAACAAACAAACAAACAAACAAACATACATATGTCTGAATATAGAAAGAATGAACAGTTGTTGGACATAAATATTTACTAAGCTTAGCTAAGTTTGGAACAAGCCCATAATAACATGTTTAATATAGACAGTGTACAAAGAGAATTAGAACTTAAATAAGTATTTATTTTTATCACTCAAAAAATATGCATGAGTATATTTATATTTTCCTTCTATCAAGGTAGATATGAATGTGTATGTATATTACAAAGATTATTAAATAGTATTTATCAATGAATGGAAGGAAAAGTAAGTTTTTGTTATCTTTCAACAAGTTCAAAGGAACAAAGAATGCAAAAAAAGATATCCATTCCACATACAGAAAACCAATAGATATGAATTTTTTCTGTTCATAAGGAAGTATAAATATAAATATCAAATCTGTAAAACTTAAAATACTAAGTAAAATGTTTGAGTAAGATATTCAACCAATTTGTACAGGCCTTTTAAGCAAAATCGTTTTGTTATGTGAGTAAATGAAACAAGTTGGAAGTGCTTTTTTTTTTTATCTGAAACCACAGATTTTTCTATCCTTTTATTTGATTTATTTGTTATAAAGCCTTGAAAATAAGTTTAAGAAGCCTTCATAATTCTTCATATCTTTTTAATTATGCTTCTAGATCATTGAAAATTTCTGGAAATATACATATTTTAATGTTGTAATTAGTGGTACTAACATTTTTCATAAGTTTAAAGCTACACAAAATCTATTGTAAAATTTTAAATTTTATGGATGGAAATAAGTTTAAGACACTTAGAGAAAAATGTAAAGAATATTAATAGTATCATTTTAATCTTTAAGATATATGGAAGTAATAACATTTATTGCCACACAATATTTATTGTGAATAATATGTTCAATACTGTCCAAACAAATATCATGTTTTAAAATCATTGCACAATAGGAAAAAATGTGAAACTTTTGGAAGATGAAAAGGGAAAAATTTTGCTTTCAGAGAATCTGGGTTTAATGCAACTTTGATTGCTAAGAAGATAAGTAGTTCCAGGACAGTTGTGAATGACTTTTTGCAAAATGCTAAAGAGTATGGCAACCGTAAATGCACCAGTCAGCCATCAAAACTATCACCAATGACCCTCTACGGACAGTTTAGAAACTTTCAACCCTCATTAAACTTGAATGTGACACCAAGAAGAGTTCATCAGATTTTACATGACTCCTATAATTTTTTTACAAGAACAGAAAGAAGGCACAGCACTCATAAAAAACATGAGTTTTCAAGAAAATAGGTAAAGGAAAAAAGTCACATGGACTAATGAAAAATGAAGAAATGTGATTTTCTCAGATGAAAAGAAGTTTAATTTGGATGGTCCAAATAGTTACCAGTCTTAATGGCATAATCTGAGAAAAGATGAACAGATTTTTTTCCAAATGGCCATTTGGGGCATCATTCATGATTTGTGGAGCACTCTCCTCAAATAGAAAGGCCAAGTTTATTGAAATGAAGGGCAAACAGGATGCTATGAAGTACACTGAAATTTTAGAAAACAGCTTATTGCCATTTATTCAATTTCATGAACAAAACAAGGTCATTTTTCAGCTGGATAATGCTGCCATACACACTGCTAAGCATATAAAAATATGGTTTACCTCTCAAAATATCTATGTTCTGGATTGGCAAGCAAAATCCCTTAGCTTAATCCCATTAAAAATCTGTGGGGCATCCTATCAAGGCTTCATTATCAAAATGGAAGACAGTTTAACGATAAGAACTCATTGATGGAATGTATTAAGAAATGTTGGTATGAAATACACCTTGAAACCCTTGCTAATTTAACAAAACTCATGCAAATACAATGTGCAAATGTTCTATAGTTCAACAGGAATGCTTGCAAATATTGAGTTAAATATATCTGGGAGGAATATGAAAGTGTCTTAAACTTATTTCTACAAAAAAACTGATATTTTGCTATAAATATTGTATAGATTTATACTTAGGGGAAATGTTAGTACCTCTAGTTACAATATTAAAATATCTATATTTCCTGAAAATTTCAATGATCTTGAAGCATTATTAAAAAAGTTATGAAGAAATATGAAAGTGTCTTAAACTTATTTCCCCCACTGTACAATTCCTGTTTCTTATAGAGAAAAAGTCAGTATACATTATCTTTTCATTTGTGTATGTATATATTTACCAACCACTTTGCTCGGGCAGGATATGACACAAGGTCAGTTTTTAAGCGAAGTTTTAAGAGGTTTGAATTCAGAGTTTTCCTTCTCTTAGACTAGTTGCCTCACCAAGGCTGAAGAACCTAGTCTTCCCTACTACTTACCCATAGTTGGAGGGAGAATAATTGGATTCATACCTTTCCCAAGGGTATTAGTGCTATGTGAAATGCAATCAGTCTCATCCAGGATTTGAACTCGTGTCGCCGTGTCCATTTCCTACGACAATAACCATTACACCACGGGGACCTCCATTTGTGTATATAAGTCTTTGGGATTTTCAACTTGCAATGTCAATTATAACAAATTGGTACTTGACAATGTCTTTCTCACTGATCTTGGAAACACCTTTCTAAAAGTACCATGAAAGAAGACATTAAAAAACAAGATTGCCTGTTTAATCTGTTACATTTAAATAGATCTTACATCAATATTTGTCATTAATTTTTGTTTGATTAAAAATCAAAGTTTTTTGTTTTCATTCTATCTAAAGGAACTTGAATCATTAACTTGTGGCTCACCAAATATTTAATTAGCTGAACTTAGGACAGGACAAAGCTACAAGTGTGGAGCAGCCTTTCATGATTGAATTATATACTAACATTCCTCAATGGTAAGCTCCAAAGATGGGTGGCCATTGAGTTGAACTTATACAGTATTCATTGTAATAAAATAACCATAACCATATGAAATAGAAATAAATGAGAATAAGTATTTTTATCGGAACTCATATTTTGGATATGTCATTAATAATAATTCTATTGTAATTAAAATATTGGTGCAATTTTTGTAGTAAAACCAAAATTACCAATAAAAACTAACTTAGACTATGCTAATATCAACGGAAGAACTTTTATTCATTGGATTATATGATTAAAAAAATGAAATGTCACATGTATTACAATTATATAAAGAATTTAGTAAATCCTTTTGTGTGTTTATACTACAGTGAGTTAAGCAGTTTTCGATAAATAAGACTTTGTTTTCTTTATTGCTTTAATGACTGAAAAAAGTTTACAATCTTAAAATTTTAAACTTAAATGATGAATGAATGTAAAAAATGTCATGTTTATCTGGAGAATAATTTTATGCTTCTTCTTCATCAAGCAATTCAGTACAATAAAACATTTCAATGTTTACAAGTGTTTATTGTGTTGGAAAGACACACACAAAAAACAAATTCTAATTCAAAAGGATTTCATTTTCTGCCTGATGATTGTTGTTTTGCAAAAAACTCCATGAAATCTGGGGTTGCAGTCTAAATTCCATAAATCAAATATATATCTAATATATATATTTATATATATATATATATATATATATATATATATATATATATATATATATATATATGTGTGTGTGTGTGTGTGTGTGTGCAGAGTATGTAACAATTAGTTTCAATATGTGGTTTTAATTTCTGTGTGTAAGAGAGAGAGAGAGAGAGAGAGAGAGAGAAGAGAAAAGAGAGAAGAGTAAATGTATATATCAATTTTAGAGAAAAATTAATATTTTTTTCTATTAAATAGCTGATATCGATAATATAAAAAAATCTGAAAAGAATGATGATAATTATTGAAAATAAATTGATAGATTCCAAATGCTTCATTTGTGAATTGTTTGTAAGCATCAGTTAATTCCAGTCCCAAAATAGTTCATTTTGACATGGTTCTTATTATCTTATTACCGGACATTGGCCTAGCGGTTAGAGTGTTCGCCAATGGCCCGGGAGACCTGGGGTCAATCCCAGGTCGAGTCATACCGAAGACTCAAAAAATGGTACTTGATGCCTCCTTGCTTAACACTCGGCATTATAAGGTGCGGATCAAGGGTAAAGTAGAGCCATCCAGGGAAGGAGTAGTGCCCTCCCCTACATCTTGGTGTAGTAGCTATCGAAAAGGGAGCCTTCGGGTTACCCTCGACTATGGTCGCCAACTTTACTTTTACTTATTATCTTGAATCCTTGGCTCAATCCTAAGTTCACCTTACGTTTTTATGGCTTTTTACTAAATATGACTGCCTTTCCAGTTGCCAGATTTTCCCCTCCCTTGCCCATGAAATCTGTTCTTAAATTGCTTTCTTTTCAACAAATTCTATTTTTGTTATACCTATCTAAAAGTTTTGGCAATGCTTTAAAGTCAATATCATATCTTGCTTACAGCTCTTCATCATCATCATCATCATTGTTATTAATATCAAAAGAATCCATTTGACCAAGGCAATACAAGGAAATATTTACGAAAAATCTTACAGAAGATCTGCTTTTATTTTTAGCAAGTAGAAATTTTAGAATAACACATTCTCATAACTGATATTACTCTTTATTTAGTTAGTTTTCATCATCTCTTTTTTTTATAATTGTAAAATGACTGAAAAGATTTTACAATACAAAGTAGTAAATTATTTGAACTAAAATAGATATTTTATATTAGGATATTTTTTGTTCTTAATGCAAAAATGAAATAAAAGGTATTGTTATTTATTAATCATCACTTAAACATTGTAAAAGGACAGAAATGATTTACAAAAAAATTAGAAATGATGAAAAAATGTACATGCTAAGAATTTATCACTTTTATGGAATTGTGAAAAATTAAAAGTTACTTTTATTAAGAAAAACAAAATATGAAAAACATGGAATGAATTGAACAAAGAGAAATAAGATATAAAAAAGAGGAATAACATATGAAAAGTGAGGAATGAAATGAAAAAGGAGTTAGAGCATGAAAAGAAAATGGAATAAAATAATCAAATATTGACAAATAAAAAAGTTAGAAAATAATGAAATCAAAAATTTTGTAGTGTTCTTTTAATTATTGTTTTTATATCAATCATTGCCTAATTTTGATTTTTCAGAATACATAAATTTATTCTGATGTGATTACATATGATAAAAGCCTAAATCTCATGAAAATACTGAAATTATAAAGCCATAAAAATTGGTTGGTCACATGGCAACAAATTGATTTCACTGACAACATATATCAGCAAAGAGCTGGTTTTATCCTTGACACTAAAAAATTCAATTTGGAAACTCAGCCATAATCTAGTTTAATTTTGGGAATTCTTAAAAGAGGAATTCCATTTTGCATCATAATTTTCAAGAAACTAATCAAAAGATTCATTATACCCTTAAGTTTGGGTTGCTTAATTTAATACCATTCCATCTAAACATGATAAGGATATCTACAATTCAAAATTGAATATTAAAAATCAAAATCAAAATATTGTCTCAGCAGGAAAAAGTGTAATCCTAATAAAACCTCATCTTTTTCAAATGTTTTCAAGAAAATAAAAAATGAGTTAAATGGAAAGTTCAGTTAAATATTACATATGTTAAATAAAATGATTTAATTATTTTAAAATGTGTACAAAATTTTGTTTGACAAATGGTAAAAGAATATGAATTTTTTTTCTCTTTTGTAGCATAAATATTACTGAGAACTCCAGAAAAAAATTCAGCTTAAACTAATAATTAAGAATCAAAAGATTTAGTCAAATAGATACTTAATGTAAATCTGTCACAAATTTGAGAAATTAAAACTAATCACTACTTGGAACAAATGACGTGGAAACAAAATGTTTTATGAATTAAATGAAGTGAAATAAACCATTTGTTTTTCTCTATTGATTACAAATGAAAATAATAGAAAATTTAAAGATTTGTTCAGAGAACAAATAAAATGGCAAAAATACCATCTATTGAATTAAAAATAAGCACACAAAATATTCCTCCAAAAAGCAATAAAAAGTTTTATGAATAGTTCAAACTGAAATTCTCACATTGGTTCAACTTTCTTCACTTGTTTACCATAATAAAAATTACTACCAGGAAAGGGCAAAATGAAAAAGGAATTTGTTTGAAAGTGAGATTAAGTTTAACATGTATAACATGTTAAATATTCAGCTTCATTTTTCTCTCTGCTGAAAAAAAACAAACATTTTCTGAAATGAATGGATATTATTTTCTACTGATAAGAATGAAAATTTATGTTTTAAAAGAATCTTGGATAAAGGTTAAATCAAGTTGTTTCCTCCTCTGATCAAAATAATAAATTGCCAATAATCTATTATCAAATCAAGTAATATGTAAAGTGATTCTTTATTTTCTTTGTCATCATTGATATAATTTTTATTTGGAAATAAATCAAAAATCTAATTTCAAAATACAAATGTTGAAAGCTTTAGAATATTTCTTAGATGAAACCAACTCTAAAGCGATAATAATTTTCATGGCTCTAACTTCACTGCCTACAAAGGAAACTATTAAGAAATAGAAAGAGTTTTGTTGAACATTTTTACAGCATTTTAAAAAACTTCAGTTGTTGAATTTGGATAAGTCATAGTCATTATCATCATCTTTTTTACCTTTATTTACTATAACAAAATAAAATACATATGACTTTTGACAAAAAATCACACACACACACACACACACACACACACACACACACACACACACACACACACACATATATATATATATATATATATATATATATATATATAGCAAAAAATAGAATTTACATGTTTTTTCACACTGCATGCTGGATAGACTCTGGGACAGAATACAAAGATTAAGAATTAAAAAGATGAAAATCCACATTCAGCCTATTCTTCACCCCCACTCCATATACTTACTCTATACATCCTGTGTCATAGTTGCTTTATTAAGAAAATGTGAAGGAAGAACATAAGAAGAGAAAGTGATTTCTATGAAATATTTATTAACTACACTTGAACAGAGCGGAGAGAAAAGGAGAATCTTCGTTTCTATATTGAACAGGTTAGAGAAAGGAGGTTTTGAGCAACAGTTATACAGTAAAATTGACAGTGTTTTGAGACTTAATTAACATTTAGAAATGAGAAATGATAGTTTGGTAGAAATTTCCAGTTATATAAGACAATATATTTTCATGAATTTATACTTACTATTGATCCTTTTTTATGTGTGGCTTTATTAATAGGTAGCAAAATATGGAAAGATAGGGACACAGAAGAACAATATTGTTCTTTTCAACATATACTTACTCTATGCTGGTCCTTTTAGAATTGTTTTATTAAATTAACTGATGACAACACAGGAAAAAGAGACATACTTATGATAAACATATATTTGCTTCACTCAGTCTTTGAAAGAATTTCAAACCCTAGAATGTAATAATACCAGAATACAAAAAGAATAGACATACCTAGTTTAGACATTTACTTAGAGTACGTAAGATTTGAAATATTTAAGCTGAACAGATAAGAGAATTTATGAATAACTAAACACAAAATAAAAGAATAGACACAGTTGTTTTAGACATTTACTTATGGCATAGAAACTTGGAAGTTTATTTTTTGCTAAGCCAAAAGCTTTTCACTTTCAGAACAAGACAGAAAAGAAAACTGACACAGCTGCTTTTTGAACAAGATTCACTGTACTGAATTTATTATACATAAGTTTAGGAAAACAAAGTAAAAACACACAGAAGTCTTTAAGCGATACACTTTATATATATATATATATATATATATATATATATATATATATATATATATATATATATGTGTGTGTGTGTGTGTGTGTGTGTGTGTATATATATATATATATATATATATATATATATATATATATAGTTACTGTAGCTGAGGGTGATCAGAAGGCTCCCTTTTCAATAGCTACTACACTGAAGCGTAGGGGAGGGTGCTACTCCTTTCCCTGGATTGCTCCACATTACCCTTGATATGTACCTTATATTGCAGCATGTTAAGCAAGGAGGTATCAAGTACCATTATATATATATATATATATATATATATATATATATATATATATATATGCATGTATTTTTGTATGTGTGTATATGTATATGCATGTATGTATGTATGTATGCTGGTATGAATTAATGTGTATACACTTACTGATTGTTTAAAGACTCCATTAGACAAATGAGTTAAGATCATATAGATGTGTATAGGAAGAGAGAAAATACTCATCTTTGAAGCATACTTACTATGAATTTTTTAATAATGCAGGTTCATTATTCAACTCTAACAAAATTACAAGGTATGAAGGCAGACATGTTTTTATACACATCATAAATTTTGAATAGAATTGAAACTGAGGTGAGAAAGAAAAGAGTAAAATGAAGAGTGAATATTCTTGTCTGAGACATGCCTATGTAGCACTCACCTTCTCAAAAAGACATTCTATCAGTTTGTGATCAAGAGTTTGAGAAGAATAGAGCATGTGTGCATTTCTATCTAAAACATGCCAGTCTAAACTCACCTTTTCACTAAATGATATTTTAGAGACCTGGATCTAATATGTTGCATGTACATTGATTGGGAAATGAATTTCTATTAAATAGATGGTGACTAAACTGCACACTCACACACACACACACACATAGTTGTAAAGAGATGATCTACAGAGTAGGGTCTAAGGTAGAGAGAGAGGAATATAAGACTGGATGAAAACATTTCTTCTAGAAAATACTTACTACACACACAGTTTCTATGTATGTTGTAGTGGGGTCAGTCTAAAATACAGGAAGATAAAAAATGAATAAATAGTCTTTGCTATCTAAAACATGCTTGTGTGTAGAAAAGTGTCATTTTTAGTTCTTTTTTCCTTGGACTAAAATTGAAATCAAAGAAAAAATATCAAAATGAAATGTAAAGAATAGATAATGAAACATTAATTTCCTTTGGGTTTTGCTATACAAGAAATGTAAATTTATCATTAGTCCCTGACAACTAGAATGAGCAAAAAACCTGGAAAAATTTATTTCATGTTATGTGAAAATAAAATCTTTCATTTTTGGTGAATGCAACAGATAAATGAAAAAGGTTACTAAAATATGCATGTATGTGTGCATAAATTTATATGTAGGCATATATATATATATATATATATATATATATATATATATATATATATATATATATATATATGTATATATTCATATATATATATACACACACATATGTATATGTCTATAAAGTAGTGATATATATTTGTAAATATGTATGCATTATATATATATATATATATATATATATATATATATATATTATGTAAAATAATGAAAATTTTCAGTTGCATACACACTTAACACATACAGGCATATATATATATATATATATATATATATATATATATATATATATATATATATCAAGGAGAATATAAGAAAAATAGTATATGAAACCAATTTGGAGATGTGTTTATATATCTATTATGATATTTTTCTTTGTATGGGTTTCATGATATAACGATTCTGAAATTTTTCAAAACTTTAGGCCAAAATATTCTAAAATGTTAAAAATGTCATTATGCAACTTTAAAAAGTGATTTAAAAAAAACTTCAACATTGTGCTTATAACTGTTATTTAATCTATGCATTAAAGAATTGGAAAATATCAATATTATGTGTGTTGCAAAATATTGTTAGCCATAAATAATAACTATGTAGTACATTAAAACTAACGAATGTTAAAGATGATTTTTTATAACCTCACAAGACTTTAGTTTTGACAACTTAATAGACAGTTCCCCAATGTCTTTTCTGAAGATGACAAGTTTTTCAAAATCTTTATTTGATGAAGCTAAGTGTGAAATATTATGATAAATCTATAATCACTGTACCAAATTGGTTTACATACCTTATTTTCTTACACATACACACAGAGACAGACACACAGAGACACACACACACACTCATATACATGTATATATATATATATATATATATATATATATATGTATGTGTGTATATATATATATATATATATATATATATATATATATATATATATATATATATATATATATATATATATGTATGTATGATTTTGTATATATTACATTTTATAAATATATACAAAGCATATTCAAAGTGAAGGTAGTTTAAATAACAATTGATGATTCTAAATACATAAAATAAATTCTGCTCCTTCAAAATATTTTAACTTGGCAAAATTAATTAATCCCATTTTCTTTTTTGCTGTTAATTAAGAAGAAGGAGAAAAACATTTTAGAGAAAAATAGTATCATCAAACAATATCCATTTTTTTTCTTGTGATGTTTTAGTTTGTTACATCTCCAGTCTTCTTAAGAAAAAATTTTCTATTTACATTTAGCCAAAAGATTTTAAATATTCTATTTCAAATTTATATTTGATGATATTATTCTTGAACAGGATATAATATCTCAATAATGTTAATGAAAAAAATTTTTATCAATTATTGATTACTTGTAAATATCTTTAAAAATCAGCTTCATTTTAATTTATATTTTTTGCTTTAAGAATGTGTGAGGATAACAATTCTAGAAAATCTCAAATTTTGTTAATTGTCAATACTTTAATGAAATTATTTCCCTGCCAAATAATTTCATTGTTTGTTAATATTTGCTGCAAGCAATTCATGAAATATTCAAATATTGCAAAATAACAAAAGGAATTTTTTCCTGGTGATGTAACACTCCAGAACATACAACTGCTTCTAACTGATTAGAAGAAAAGGAAAATTTTCCATTATTAATGAGGTAGATTGGGTAAATTAAGAAAAACTGCTATAAATCAGATAAATGATTTGTAAAAAATAGAATCAACATAAAATGACAACTGAAGAAGAAAGAAATTGATTAAAAATTATTAAAAAAGTTTCAGTTTTAGAACCATCAATAATTTAGCAGTTTGGTGTGGATAGTTGATATAAACATTGCTATATTGAGAAAAGATGTCACTTCACAGTCAGTTTATATTTTACTGCCAGTCATTCAAAGTTTTCCCAAATACACAGCATAGCTAATTTCAGGGAGTCTTTATTCATAGTGAATTCCCACATAATATTAATCAATGCATTGACAGTGCTTTTTATAAAAACAAATATAGATTTTAATTCAGTATCAAGTACAAGCCAAATTTCTTGATAATATAAATAAATTATAAACAAAACCAAATAATTTTCAACTTTCACTGCTGAAGAACTAAAAATCGATTTGTTTTAAAAATAAAATTAAATGAAATCACTATTTTAATTACTATTTTCTATAAACTAATTTTATGTAAAACTGTAAATAAAATTTTGGCTTTGTAAATCTATCATGGATCTAAATTTTTTACACCAAAAAGAAATATCCCAGTTGGCTGGGGCTGTAGAATACACCAACTGCATCTCTGCAGAGGGGTAAGACTCTCCCAATTAGTGTCCTGGATATGACATGAAACCATCTGGTGACAAGGCTCCAGTCAGTGGAGCACTGGGCAATATGGAGTATCCTTTCATTGCCATTGCTCCTGGTTTCACTCTGACCTGGAGTGGTAGCACCTCATAGGGTCCAATCTATGGATCAAATAGAACTGTTTGACATTTAAACTGTGTGCAAACAAGTGACTAATGCTAAATTTAATTGATGGAAATAGAACCATTTGATCATTTAACTATCACAATTTAACACAGCCCAATCAGCTGAGTTAGATCGTGACTGTTATACAGAAATACTTGAAACCATTTAACTATATGTAAAAAAAATGAACTCAGGCTCATTTAAAAATGTTATCAATAAAATGTGTTTACAAATTGGAGGATTTGGCATTAAATAACCTACAAAGGTTGATATGCCATAAAACTAAACCAACCAACCAACCAACCAACCAAAAAGAAATGAACTTTCAAATTTGTTGGGGAGAAAAAGTTATTTCAGAATGCTTATAACTGAAATTTTAAGTTCCATAAATCCCTGTTTTCATCCCAAATGAGATGAAAATATGAGCAAGTTTCAAAGAGAAGAAATGAATTGTTTGAAATGCAATGACAACTTTTCAACTGAATTGATCCAAAAATAACTAAGCTAATTTAGAGATAACAACTTCTTTAAAGCTAGAGGCTTATTTTACTAAATTCTCACTTCTACATGTCAGAAGTAATACTTAATGAATATTGTTTGAAAATCTGAGATTGTCATTGTGTTCTAAGTCGTTCAGTCAAATATTTTTTATCCTTGTTAGTTTAATACAAAAATATTAGTTCAAACGGAACATAATGTAGTGATATTAATAATTTTGTATTTAAACTCATGATGTATTTAATTTTTTGCTTGAACAATAATTGAAAGAACTTGTATGTGCTTTTCCCAACAAAAGCAGGTAAATTTCTCTCAGTGTTCTCAACCACATAGTACTTGAAGGAAACATCCTTCAGAGAATCCTATAAACTATTTTCAGATTAGTCTGTTTATAAAAACTTAGAAAATGACAGGAGCATGAAGATATCAAATAGTTTGTAAAAGTAATTATGATGGCTTAATTATTATTTCTGCTGGTAGAAGATATGATTTGAAATTGTAAGATAAAGGATTTTCATAATGATACATATTTTTGACATTCTAAAATAAATTAAAAATTAGTTATATCTTTGTTCTATAATTGCTTTGACATTTGGAAGTAAAGTTCATGCACTAATTTAATAATCATTGTGGGACAAAGTTTTCAGTAAAAATATGTTATAAGAAAATTTATTTAATTTGAAACTAGCTGATTGTTTCTATTACAATAACAAGTATCAGTATTCTGGCATCAGAAATTAAACTTTAAACATCACAACCTTTAGTTTTTCATTCTAAAATAAACTAATATTCATTTAATGTGATTATAGTTTACTAGTTAGAACATTAATGATGATTTTCCTAACTGCAAAAGTAAGAGAAGAGATCTATGACCCACTTGAAAGCGGTAGACCATTTCCTGAAGAACAGAAAGGATATCACAAAGGAACAAAAGAAAGAGATTACCAGTGCATTCTAAAGAAAGTAAAAACAAGGTAGAAATAATGTAACAATGGTATGGATAGTCTACAAAAAGGTATATGACATGATCTTGAAAATGTGGATAACAAATGTCTGAAAATGTTCAAATATCAGGGTAATTTGTAAACTTCATTATGAAAACTAGAGTGTGGAACTTGCTGCAGGAAGTCATACTCTTGCAGAGGCATCTTCTAGAAAAACTCATTATCACTGCTACTATCTATCATAGCAATGATGCCTTTAAATTAAACACTAAGAAAATACAGAGAAGACAAGAGATTTACAAACTCATATATATCAATGATATAAATGTATTTACCAAGAAGGAAAGAGAACAAGAAAACCTTATATAAACTATTAGAATCCACAACCAAGACATAGGAATGGAATTTGGGACGGAAAAATATGCTATACTAATAATGAAAATGGGAAAAAGGATAAACAATAGAGGTAATAGAACTGTCAAATCAGGAAAGTATCAGAATGCTTAGAAAAAAAGAAAACAACAAATAACAAGGAATATTATAAGAAGATACAATCAAACAAACTGAGGTTTTAAAAAAAGTATGAAAGGAATACCTCAAAAGAACAAGAAAACTTCTCAAAACCAAACTCTATAGTAGAAATCTAATCAAAGGAATAAATACCTGGGCAGTCTTCCCAGTAAGATACCCAGGACCCATCTTAAAATGGACATGGGAGGAACTTTATGGCAGCCAGAAACAACAATATAAATAATCTAGGAACAAACAAAAACAACAATTGAAAACCTAGAAAACAAAAATGGAGAGAAATTTAGGATTTTGCTGTTCCAGAAGACCACAGAGTAAAAATGAAAGAAAATCAAAAGATAGAAAAACACTTGGATCTTGCAAGAGAGCTGAAAAAGTAGTGGAAGATGCAAGTTTCAATAATACCAAGTGTAGTTGGTGAGCTTGGAGCAGTCTGCCAGGGCTTGGAATAAAAACTGAAGGAATCGGAAATCAAAGATAGAATCAAGACTACAGACCACAACACAGATGATATCAGCTAGAATACTTATAAGTCTTGGAGACCTGAAGAGCTTTGCTGTCACTGAGACCACAGTGAAATACCCCTAGTTAAAACTGGTGTCAAAAACTCACTAGGAGTAAAATAATTAAAATGATAATACTTCTGATGATTTTTTCATACTAGCATTAGTTAATGGTCTTTCACTTGAGTGACAGCAAGTCTTCTTAAGTCTCCGAGGCTCTTCTCAGTATTCTGGCCAATCTCAATAATCCTGTAGTTTGTATGGATTTGATTTGACCCGTGATTTCCAAATCTAGCCCCTTTTCCAAGCCTTTGGATACCATTCTAAGTGCATCAATTACAATTGGTATCACCATCATCTTCATGTTTCACTGTTCTCTTAGTTCTCTGCCAAGGCCTAAGTACTTGTCTCTCTTTTTGTTTTCTTTGATTTTCACTCTGTGGTCTGCTCAGATGGCAAAATCTGCTCTAAGGCAGGTTCTCTTTTTTGTCAATTACCACTAGGTCTGGTCTTTTATCTCTATTACTACATAATCAATACCTGCTATTTTGTTACATCTTATCTATTTTCACTTTAACATAGTTGGTCCACATGACATTGTTTTGTGTTGCTATTAGACATTCAGTTTCTCTCAGCCATGTCCTGGTATTCTTGTGTGTGATTTTGCCTGTTTGTCTCTTGAAATATCCATACAATTGTTTTTCTTCTTATTTCTGTTGTCTAGTTATCATTGTTATGTTTGTCTTTATGTTTTCTGTGCTGTTACTGGTCACTGTAATTAATCTTTCTTTGTTCTTTTAATGTAGTCTTTGGGTTCTCATAATGACACTTCCATGCTATATTCAATGCTGGTGAGTCCACTTCTTCTTTCTTTTCTTGATATATAAAGTCTATGTCATCTTTTGGATGTAAGGCCTTATGCATCATCATTAGCTTTCTTTTCCTCTAGTCCATTTGTTGAAGTTCTTCCCTCACCTATTTCAAAAATGGTCCCTCATATCTAACGAGGGGAAAAGCCCAGGTTTTTATCCCTTTGCTGAGATTTCTGTTGCTGAGTTTGGTTTCACAATGCTTTCTTGTTCGTCTAAGGTACTCTTTTATTATATTTTCTTTCATCCTTGCTTGTTTGCAGGTATCTACTCCCAATATTTCCAAGTACTTGTAAGTTTCCTTTTTGTCCACGCACTCAGATTCTTTCTTGATTTGGCAGTTCTATTCCTTCTGTTATGTCTTTTTCCATTTCTCATTATGAGCGCAGCACATTCTTTTATCCCAAATTCAATATCATTATTATTATTATTTCATACCTAAAAGAAAAATGTTAATCAAACAAGCAAAAAATGGATTGTTTAAGAATGAGTGAAATTAAAATTTGATTGAGATCATAAAATTATTTCACCTAAGGAATCAAAATATTTTTAGGTCATATGAATAATCTCAAATACACACACACACACACACACACACACACACACACACACACACACACACAAATATCTTTATTTTATATGTTTAACCATTTTAAAAATCTATAAGAATTGTTGAATAAAATTCAGTAAATATTATGACCTGAAAATGCACTCATAATTTGAGGATTTTTTTCAGACTTTCAACAGAGACAAGAAAAATTAATACACAACATGATGTTCTTATTTTATATTAGTTTACAACTTAGATTTAAAGATTTTTATCTTCTGACTATAATTCTCTAAATATCTTTTTTGACCGTCTGTCTGTTATTGCATAACTTAAGAGGACCTCGAGTTATGGTCAACAGTTTTTGAAAAGTTAATAATGGTATCTAGTAGCATGTTTTAGCATATTAGTTTTTGAAAATTTTAAGTACTTAAAGCTTTTTCTGAGAGCTCTATGTAAATATGATGCTAAACCAGACTATAACTTTGTGTCTATCAGGTTAGCAAAACCAAATTCTCACATTTTTAAATTAATCATATACATTTGGCATCTAAAGTTATAACCTTTTTTCAACGGTTTTTCCTATGACTAAGAGCAATATGGTTTCTCACTGATTATTGTTTATTGTTAGAGATACCCTTTTGATAAGATCCTATTTTCCACCTGAGAAACAGAATGTTTGGAAGAAAAACTTGCCTTGGATTGGTACTTTAACATCAAACTGTTTTCTTTTTCATTTGCAGAGGATATAGAACAAACTCTTTCCAATATATATATATATATATATATATATATATATATATATATATATATATATATATATATATAGGGCTTTACGGAACCCTCGAAAAAGAAGACGAGGGTTCATTTTATATTCAACCGGAGTGGAGCGTGTGCAACTCCATTTGGAGCTAAAAAGCGTAGTTTTTGCGTACCGCACTCCTCGCTCCAAAATTATTTGAATTTTTTTTTGGGGGGGGGGAATATTAAACAATAAAAAAGAAAAGAAAAGAAAAGAAAGTGTGTGCAAAACTCTTTGGTTTTTTTATAAATGTGTTAAATGTATAAGAGAGAGAGAGAGAGAGAGAGAGAGGTGGGTGGGGAGATAAATATGAAAATTAGACATAAGAGCCGAAAAATTTTAACTTCTTAGATTTTTGTTTAAAAGCAAGCATAAATTGTTATATTTCTTATGGGCCATTTTTCGCGCAAGACAAGAGATAGTCTAAAAGAAGTCTCTTTAAAGGCGTTAGTCACTCTGTAGAAAACCTTTGAAGTTATGGGATACACATTTTTTCTAGTCTTAAAATAAGCAATAAAAACATACTTAAGAGCATTCTAGAAATTTAGGATCTAAACTGCATTAGCATTTAAGTTACATTTTTATATTTTTCAACCAATCAGCTAAAAAACATAGAATAGAACATTCTAGAAAAATAGGATCGGAAGTCAACTTACAGAAAATATTTAGACTCGAAAATAAAATAGTAAAATACAAATCTGATTAGTCAATAAATGTCTACGCGCCAAAATTTTAGAACGATTCTTTGATCCACCTTTAGGATATAAATAACACAGAGTTAGGGAGCCATTAACTAAGACGAAGACTAAACAACAAGCCACTAAGCCAGTAAAGCAGTAGCCGATACTATGTCCGGCAAATTCCTTTCCTTCTTCAACTAAAGTTTATGACCTCTCTTCAGATGGCCGCGAATCACATTCAAAAGAAAAACCCGACAAACTTTCTTTCATCAACGCGACACGCTGTCGCCACAATCATAAAACCCGCTATGAACTTAATGTAAGTAAGAACGACTTATTTACGGACTCTGTTAACATACACACACCTTTAAACAAATTTATTTTCTTCTTGCCAAACTTTATTTTCCAAAAGGCCATTTACACATCATGTATTTTATTTGTTTTCATATTCTGTTATATGCATATTAAATTGTTTGTTGTTTAGTGTTCACTGTGTTCTATTCCATTTCTTTTACGCGATTGTAAAGTTTTGTGTTGTATTTGTGGTGGAAATAATTTAGAGAGCAATACCCGTAAATTACGGATGCACATCTACTGAAATAACCAAACTAAATACTCATACAACCCCCACAAAGTCATTTTTTTTAAAGAACTGAACTTTTCTCGTTTTTATAACTCGTATTTTTATAATCAGAAATAAATCTTTAAGGGTAACAACTGTGGGGGGAGTATGTAATTTGGTTATTTTAAGTAGATTGCTCTCTAAATTATTCCCACCACAAATACAACACAACACACAAGCTTACACACAAACGAAGACACGGACGAACACAAGCCACTAAGCCAGTAGCCGATACTATGTCCAACCAATTCCTTTCCTTCCTCAACTAAAGTTCATGACCTCTTTTCAAATGGCCGAGAATTATATTCAAAAGGAAAACCCGACAAACTTTCTTTCATCTACGAGACACGATGTCGCCACAATCATAAAACCCGCTATAAACTTAATGTAAGTAAGAACGACTTATTTACGGACTCTGATAACATGAACATACACACATCTTTCAACAAATTTATTCTCTTCTTCAAACTTTATTTTCCAAAAGGCCATTTACACATCATGTATTTTGTTTTTCATATTCTATTATATGCATATTAAATTGTTTTTTATTTAATGTTCGTTGTGTTCTATTCCATTTCTTTTGCGCGATTTTAATGTTTTGTGTTGTATTTGTGGTGGGAATAATTTAGAGAGCAATCTACTTAAAATAACCAAATTACATACTCCCCCCACACAACTAAAGAAATATGTTTGTTTTTAAATAAATGTTTTTGAATATGTTTATTTATTAATAATCTGTTGTTTTCAAGCAAATAATACAAACATTTCTCTAAGATAAGTTCTTGTATCTTTTCAAATCATTATCTTGATAAAAAATAGAAAATACGTTTGTTTTATTTTACACCAATATTTTAAAACATAACAGACATTTGGTAAATCATTCAAAGAAAAAAGAAATACCACGATTTGTTTGTAAAAAAAAGCAATAAACATGTTTGTCTTTTAGTATATTTGACTAAAGTTGCCGAAAATTACAAGTCACAGCGTATTCAACTAAAAAAAAAAAAAACAAATAAAACTTGAAATTGTTATTTGATGTTGTAAATTTTGAATAAATGTCTTCAAGAAAATTTTTACAAAGATTTGAGGTTATATAGTTTTTGCTTCTTTAAAAAGAAATAACTATCAGTAGCGCGCTAAGCTGACGCAACTTTGTTCATCCCTACTGTTTTATTAAAATAATAATTTGAAAAGAAGATACAATAACTTAACTGAGATACTTTGATTTTATTTGCTTGAAACCAACAGAGTATAGTAATAAATTAAATGGCAATTTTCAGCCAATTGCTACCCTGAATCCGTTTTGAAGCCATTTGATCCCTAACCATTATATATATTCCTTACCTCAGACAAATAATGACATATCGCCACAACTCTTGAAAATAGAAGATTTGTGTTTTTGACTGCAGTTCAAGGTTTATTTTGTAAGTTTTTCCTGCCAACTGCAATACTGACGAGAATATATTTCCGCTACAAAACTGTAAGTTAAAAATATTTCAACTGATATTTTATAAATTAATATTTTGTAATATTTAAAATTTGTCTCTCCTCTCATGGAGAAATATTTGCTGCTTCTTTCTTTAAAAAGAAAATCACTAATGTAATGTTTAAAAGTAAAATTTTATTTACTTAGAACAAATTTAAATTCCCTTCCAAAATAAATAGAAAATAATTAATTTTCAAAGAATTAAGGCTCGTTATAGTTTTTTCTTTAGAAATGATCACAGTAAATATATTAAAATTATTTACTTTTTATTAATAATAATTTGAAAAAAGGTTAATGAACTTCGATAAATCGATCTAATTTGTCTGAAAAACCATTAACAGAGTATTTTTGTTGGTATTTGATTCGAAATATAAAGTATATTTTTGAATAAACGATAGCCGAAAAATATCAACAAATTGCGAATAAACTATTATTCAGAGATCCAATTAATGTCCTGAAATTTCATACAAAAATATTTGGCAGAAACCTTGGGATTGATGAAATATCGGGTAAAATTTTTTCTCCCCTGAAAAAATAGGTTGTTAATGTAATGAACATTTAAATTGTTTCAAAATATTTCTAGGATTTCTATTTCTATTTCTATTTTATACCTCAGGCAACAAAAATGTATACATAATCTTATGCTCCGTCCGACATGTTCTCCTTTCGGAGTGTCGGGTTATATCTGCGAGATGTGTCACAAGTATAAAATAAAGTTTGGAGGCAGTACGTGTTCCTCGCAAGTAATTTCCCGAACAAAACAAAAACAAAATCTGAATAACTATAAAATAAAGGTTTATTATTCAGTGAGAATATGTACCAAAGAACTCACAATGTTGTTGTTGTCGTTGTTGTTGCCGATTTCGCCTTTGGTGTAAGTGGAAATGGCAATGTCTTTGCTAGACAGTGTGGCGTCTCTCGTGTTTTGGTGGGTGAGGTAGCAGTCCAGTAGCGTAACATAGGTTCCTTTTTGTTAGCGGCTAGATTTCTTTTTTTCTAGAATGTTCTAATGTTTGTTGATTGGTTTAAAAATGTGAGTGCGATATTTGTAGATGTATATGAAATTTACGCTACAGGAGCAAGAAATCTCATCTTCTTAGCAAATCTCAAAATATTAGCGAGATTTTATCAAATATTATCTTACAGTCTAACACTACAAGTTTACATCCCCACCAGTATTGACGAGATCCTTTGACGCCCAAACCTATAATTTGACCACTTGCAGAGAAGAGAAAAATCTCGTATTTTGTTTTGGCGCGCAATTTAATTCAACACTGAATTTCACCCAATCAGGATGACATATCCTATTCAGCCCGGACCTTCATTTCCGGCTATTGAGCTGCCAAACACACCCTCTTCAGCTTGAGGCGGCGACCAGAACAGTCGTGTCTCTGGTCGTCCATGCTTAGCGATGCTTTTTAGCTAAACAAGCCACCCAGTGTGGACATCTCACTGTGGCTTTAACACTAGCAGCAGCAACATGGACACTCAACGAGGGAACCATCTAATTTATGGATTCTTTACGAGGAATCCCAGTGGAACATAAATTAGAAACATTCAACATGCCTTCCACAGGCACCACTTATTGTCACCCCAAAAATTTACTATGTCGATCCGAGCGTCACTCCGCTCTCGATACGCAAAACTACACGGTGACTTTGAATACTTCCCTCACACGTCCAACGACACGCTGCCATCTCAACATCTCGTTAAGCCATTTCGTCTCAAACATCCAACAAGCCTAAACACCACGTGTATTGCAGCACCAAGAACAAACCAAATATTCAAAGCTACAAATAAAGAACTTTCGTTGTGTGTGTTGTTAAGGAACCCCAGTGGAACATAAATTAGAAACATTCAGCATGCCTTCCACAGGCACTACTTCTTGTCACCCCAAAAATTTACGATGTCGATCCGAGCGTCACTCCGCTCTCGACACGCAAAACTACACGGTGACTTTGAATACTTCCCTCACACGTCCAACGACACGCTGCCATGTCAACATCTCGCTAAGCCATTTCGTCTCAAACACCCAACAAGCCTAAACACCACGAGTCTTGCAGCACCAAGAACAAACCAAATATTCAAAGCTGCAAATAAAAACTTTCGTTGTCGGTGTTACTAAAGAATAGTTTCGTAATTCATTTGCGTTATCCTCAAAACCGCTATAAATTGGTGATCCCGAATGGCACTTTTTGAATTGCGAAACAAATAAAAACTATTCATAACAACACCTTTCGACCTTCGCCATCTTACTTCATCTTCAACCACCTTATTATTTCCAACAAGCATTAGCGAGAACCTTACAACACTCGGAGAGGAAACGACACAACGTAAACACACATACGTTACACCCTTTTCCTCGCTGAACCAAACAAACTTTTCCTCGCTTACCAACAACAAAAACTTCAAACATCACTAAAATTAACCTCGTAAACGAATAACCTTCTGATAACAAATACAGCCTTTACGGAACACAGGCTTACGAACATGCATCATTCCACCACGAAAGAAAAAAAAAACCCAGCGAAACATCCAGAAAAATTTTCAAATGTTCCCGCCGAACTATCTTCAAGGACAATCCAAAATGGACGTAAAATACCAAACGACGTGGAATTTTTTTTTTTAGCAAAACTATCAACACACTTTTTCACTTCCCAACTCGCAAAATAGGTAACTTTTTAACTTTCACTCACCCTACTCCTATTTTGTTTTCTTCAGCAACGTGGGTTATCTCTCCCACTACCTCAGTAAACCACCAGCGACTGCTATAAATTCCAGAGGACCCCAAAAAACTCACACTACTCCTCTGAAATATACTGCTAATCCTGTATGCCACTTTCTCGGCTCATTAACTTTTTTCTCAAAGTGACATTTTGTTCTTATTTTAAAAAAAAACGTACCACGAGGTACCCAAAAAAAAAAAAAAAAAAGAACTGAACAGGACACTTTGCCTTTTTTTTTATTAATTTGCTTTTGCTCGTTTTTCTTTATATATGTATGTATTTTTTTCATTGTTTGTATTTTGCTCTTTTGTGTTGTGACACGCGTGGCTCTTTTCTTTTATTTCCCTTCTCTTACAATTTTGTGTATCGAATATCAGGTAAACCATACCTGAAATTCTGGGGCCAACCTACGTAGAGAAGAGAAAAATCTCGTATTTTGTTTTGGCGCGCAATTTAATTCAACACTGAATTTCACCCAATCAGGATGACATATCCTATTCAGCCCGGACCTTCATTTCCGGCTATTGAGCGGCCAAACACACCCTCTTCAGCTTGAGGCGGCGACCAGAACAGTCGTGTCTCTGGTCGTCCATGCTTAGCGATGCTTTTTAGCTAAACAAGCCACCCAGTGTGGACATCTCACTGTGGCTTTAACACTAGCAGCAGCAACATGGACACTCAACGAGGGAACCATCTAATTTATGGATTCTTTACGAGGAATCCCAGTGGAACATAAATTAGAAACATTCAACATGCCTTCCACAGGCACCACTTATTGTCACCCCAAAAATTTATTATGTCGATCCGAGCGTCACTCCGCTCTCGACACGCAAAACTACGCGGTGACTTTGAATACTTCCCTCACACATCCAACGACACACTGCCATCTCAACATCTCGTTAAGCCATTTCGTCTCAAACATCCAACAAGCCTAAACACCACGAGTCTTGCAGCACCAAGAACAAACCAAATATTCAAAGCTGCAAATAAAGAACTTTCGTTGTTGTGTGTTGTTAAAGAATAGTTTCGTAATTCATTCGTTGACTTAAAAAAATATAGCGGTAAACAATTAACAATTTCACTTACCGCTATACACTTATTGGCGAAACAGAACGTATATGAAAGAAAGTATATTTTCACTATGGAGCGCTGAAAAAGAGCAAGGCCTTTTTTAAAGGAGATGGAGCTGGAGCGGTTCCATTTTAAAAATGAGGAGCGTGAGGGGAGCTAACTCCAATTTTGGGCGTTTGAGCGGGAGCTGGAGTACATTCAAAAGTAATGGAGCGTGTATTTCATATCATTAAAGTTTGCAAATTGACTTAAAAGGAAAAATCCAAATAGAATGCTCAATGCGTAGCAAATTACTATATATAGAAAAATATGTTTAAAAAAAATCAAATGCAGAGCAAAAAATATCATTAATATCTAGAAAATAATCAACAGATATAATCCATTATAAATTTATTTCACCAGCTACTTACAATAAATAACTGGTTCATCAGATGAAAATTTGAACAAAAAGGGATTTCTTTTTAACCGTTAATATTGGGGAATACATTTCATTTAAAATAAGGTATTTAAGGAATTATAATTTAGATATATTTATTTAAATATATATATATATATATATATATATATATATCATGCTTAAAAAAATTCTAATAGATTATAGATAATATACAAGCCCGTTACTTCCAGTTATAAGTTTACATTATTCTTTTTTTATTCTTTATTAATAAACAAATTTCCAGCTTAAAAGTTTTTATAAGAATTCATCTTCAAATTTTAATTTCAAAATTTATATTGAAATTAAAAATTTTTCTATCTTTGATATATTTTAAGAATCTAATAATATTACTTTAATTCTAGTTATATTTTAATCTAAATTTAATCAAAAGTTTACTGGCTTATGTAAAGTTACTGATGTCTATGTTTATTTAAATTTCTGAAAGTCATCAGATGATATTGGATTTTTTTAATCGTTTTAATTATCAAAAATACAACTATAGATCAAATAATATACATTTAGGATAATAATATAGTTATTTAATTGGAATTTTTAAGTTGGAAATCTGTTTATTAACAAGGAATAAAAAAGATCGTGGAAAATAGTCTAGGGATTTGACTGTTGGGTAGTAATCCTAGGTGAACTGGAATCTCCGGTTGAGTGCTCAATGTTAACGACTATCGGATATTTAATTTATTTCAGATTAAACATATACCGAAACTTACATGCCGAGCGAAAACATTTTTAATAAATTTAAGGAAAAAAATCCAATTCAGTGATTCCATTATAAATTTATTTCAGGTCTAATGGCCTTCATCAGATGGAGTTTAATACATTTGTACTTAGAATATAATGTAGGCAATCTTACCCTATTTCCGGCAAGAAGAAAAAATATATAATTTTGTTCGTGGAAAATATCATAATTTGTTGATATTTAAGTATTCCTCTTTTTATCTTATTTTAAGAAACTCGTTACCTATAATCTAAATTACCATTTATTTTTAAAATCGGTGAATATCGGAAGGTGTTCCTTGTGAGTTGAGACTTAGTTAAAAAACAACTTATAATTAAGATAAAAATAACATTTGATTTCTAATTTTCTATATAATTAATGCTAGTATTAATTATTCAGTAATATAGTCCATGTATTCTAGATAATTAATAATTATATTAATTTAACTAAATGTCTATTTAGAAACATATCGTAACTAACTTCTAGTTATTTCTTTTCACTTTTTTCCTATTTAAGTTAACCGTGATGAGTTATGGATTCATATTCTAACAGATATTGAATTCAATTATCTAAGAAACTAGTTTGTAGTGGAAGGGAAAATTCGTATTTTGGTTTGGCGCGCAAATTTAATTCGACACTTACTTTCACTAAATCAGGATGACTTATCCTATTCAGCCCGGACCTTTCATTTCCGGCCTGCAAATCGGGTAAGCTGCCAAACACACCCTCTTTGGCTGGAGGACGCCGACCAGTGCAGACGTTGCATTGGCCGTTCTTCAACAGCGATGCTTTTCAGCTGAACAATGCCGCTCAGTGCGGACGCCTCACTGCGGCTATAGAATAGCAGCAGCAGCAACATGGATACACGAGGGAACCCATCTAAATTATGGACTCCTTACAAGGAATCCAAGTTGAATATAAATTAGATGCATTCAACATGCCTCGCACAGGCACAACTTTATGTCACCCCAAAATTGGCTATGTCGATCTGACGCGTAACCCCGCTCTCGACACGCTAGCTCTCAATTCACCTCTAGGCCACTTTAATGGAAACAATACACGCCTCTCCAACAGACGGACAAAAACCATGGTGACTCTAAAAAAACAATCCCTCACACGTCCGACGAGACACGCTGCCATCTCAACCTTCTCAACATCTCATAACTCTATTTCGTCTCAATACTCACAACCTTTCACGAGTCTTGCAGCACAAAAGCAAACCCAATATTCCATGCTGCAAATAAAACCTTATTCCAAAAATACCTTTCGACTATCGCCATCATACTTCTTCTTCATTCTACCTTTATTTACCCTTAAACCTTAGCGAGGGGACTAACAACACACATGCGTTACACCATCTTCCTCGCTAAACACAAACAAACTTTCCTCTCGCTAATAAACAACAAAAACCTCCGGCTAAAATCCTCGTGCAAGTTTTTAACTTTTGATCTTTTTTCGAATTTGCTTTATTAATATTTGAATAAATAGTCATCTTCAAAAAAGGTATTTAACAATCACAAAGAAATTTATAACGAAGCCAGGCATAACAGCGGATATAGAAATGAACTTAAATACTTAGAAACCAAAAAACATAATAACTGGGATAATAATTAAGAATATCATAGAACTGAGAATATAAATATGAATAATATGAATACCAAAAATATTATCAAAAATAGAAGTACAAATATTATCTGGTTCACCCCATCTTTTTGAAAACTTTCAAAAATCAATGTAGGGAAATATTTTTTAAATTTAATAAACAAATATCTTAAAAATGATGACTCCCTTAGCAAAATAATCAATAGGAATAATATAAAAATTAGTTATTCTTGTACTAATAATATCTCTAAAATAATTTACAACCACAACAAAAAATTAATTGACAAACTAGACGAAAATAACAATAACAACCCAAAACAATATTGTAATTGCAAAATAGAAAATGAATGCCCCCTAGGGAATAAATGCAATCTAAATAATATCATATATCAGGCTAATATCTCGGCCAAAGAAAATAACACAAATGAAAAAGCGTACATAAATCCAACATTAAAAAAATCAAACAGCCCTATCTAACTACTATTGGCATCAGAAAGAACTAGGAATTACACCAATTATAAAGTGGAAAATAATAAGAGATCCACCTCTAAAAATAGTTTACACAGTAGATATAATTTATCCTAAGTAGAGAAAATATGTATATTGAAATATAAAGATGGAAATCTACTAAATACTAAGAAAGAATTAATAATAAAATGAAGACACAAAACTAAGTTCTTAATATAGATTAAATTTATATCCTAATTATATTAAATATAATTAATGTTATATCAGTGTATAATTGCAAGAAAAGAACGAAGCACTGTTGCAAAAACACGAATGCACATAAAAATTTTGACAATTGTATTGAAAACAAAGAAGCAAAAAGGTCAAATAACTGGGTTTGTATAAACGTGTTGATATGGAATTAAAGAAAGTAAAAAATGTCCTATACTTAATAGTGGTTGGATTGTTAGACTTACGCGCACGCAATCAGATGTTGCGAGTGCTGAGGGGAGAGGGGTGTTTGGTGATTTACGACTAAGTCACTTCCTTCAACGTGGAGAAGAGGAAAGTCAATGTAGGTGATGCGTGGTTTCGAGTTTCGACTCTCTCTCTCTCCCCCCCCCCCTCTCTCTCTCTCTCTCAGAGCTGGAGTTCTGGTCTGCGGATGTCGTTTGCCTTCTTTTGATCTGGCCCGCTGTTGAGAAATTTTGTCTTTTATACCGTTTTTGTCTTCCGATCGGATCAAATTGGATATTCTTTGTCTTTTACTACGAAGGTCATGGATTGGCCGAAAAATTACTTTTTCTCATTTTTTTTTCGACAAATTTCATCGACATTTCGCTATGCGCTGATCCTATGCGCAGAAGTCCCTGTTTCCATTTTGAAGAAATTCTCAGCACCAATACCATCCGGTGAATGCTCTCGTGAACGCTAGTTGGAATCATAATTTTGTGTGTACGATAAATCAGACGAGAAATCTTTCGGTCATATAACAAATTGCCCTAAATCTCGTTCTGATTTATGCGTGTGTGTGTGTGTGTGTGTCTATGTGTGTTTATTCTATGTGACTAGTGCATCATAAAGTCCTTGAAGCGTGCTGGTCGCGTGTTTGCTTAACTGGGATTGATCTTGGGTTTTGGTGTTGGTTTCTTGAGTCGATTTGTGCAGAAGGTTGTGTCGGTTTTTGTGAGGTGGATGGACTTAGGTGTATGTTCAATGATCTTGTTGGTAAGCGTGAGGTGGCAGGGGAGTAAGCAGTTGTGTGACAGGTGTATTGGCCGGGGTGCAAGGCGAGGAATGTGCGCTCGGTGAATCCAATCAGTTTCGCTCTTTTCATTTGTTTCCTGAATCACCATGTCGTTTGTTTTGACGACTTCGAAAGGGCCGATCCAATCCAAGTGGGATGAGTGTGCAATAGTAGATTGAGGGCGGTGTAGTAAAACCTTGTCGTCCACTTGTATTGGATCCTTGTAAAAGAGTTGGTTCAGTTTTGCATTCAGCTTGTGATCTGTTTCGTTGTTTGCGAAGGTGACGCGCCGATGGACTTTCCTCAATAGAGCGTTGACTTTCATACCATATGCCGTAGGGCTTTGGTTTGTGAGTTCATTATGGGGTAGTTTGGGTAAGCCGATGTTGCGTTGGCGGCCAGTGATCACGTAGTGTGGTGATTAGCCGGTAGCGCTATTGATTGTTGCGTCCATAGATGTGACGGATTCTAGTAAATATGCCCGATCTCAATTTCTATCTTCGCACAGCATGAAGAGAGCATTCATCATTTCATCATTGTGCAGTGTTGTCACTCGATGTTACCCGAGCTCTTTGGTCACCAGCGTTAATGGAGCTCCCGAGTGATTGACATCATGTCGCCGAAATTCTTTCACACTTCTCCTGTGAAATGGGTTCCACGGTCAGAAGATACGATTCGTAGTATTTCCAGCTGGTGAAGGAAGAAGCTTTAAAGTCCTCGAGCTGCGTCAATTGCACAGTCACTTGCGCAAGGTATGGCCGTGAGATGGCGGCTAAAGCTGTCAAGAATGGTGAGGATACAACGTTTTTCCTTCGAGAGGGGCATCGAAACAAAATCCACGTAGATGATGTCAAACGGTCTTTTTCCACGTTTACAGTGACCGGTTGGCTAGTGTCGACATTTACCATAGTTTCCTTTCCGCTTGGCACAAATTTCACTGGATTCGATGTATACTTCGATGCCGCGATTTTTGTACTCCCACCAATAGCTGGCAAGATGGGCACGCATGCGAGTGACACCTGAGTGGTAGATGCAGTCACGCGCTTGATACAGAAATCTGCGGCGAAGTTTGTATGGCACGACCAACTTTGGAGTATGTGTACTGTCTCTGATCACCAGAACAGAGGTACCGTGTTCCAAATTGAAATTTTGGAGATATTTCCTGAAGAGGAGTGTTCAATGGTCCTCCGGACCCATGTGACATCCCTGGCTTGGATCTTTTGTCTGAAGAGCTTGAATGATTTTCGAAAGTAAATTGTCTGTTTGTTGTTCAGCTGCTATGTTAAGGTGGTCGCAGTTTTTCTCAGTAGGGATGGTGGAGGTGGAATGGTTCGCGAAGAATCCATCCGCCATACGATTGTGACAATATGTACTTTGTGGTGTGTGGGTCTTGGGAATGAGCTGAAAGCCGTCGACGGAGCGTAGATGCGCTGGTCAGATCCTTCCACCTGAAATACTCTGCCTGCCGGAGTGGAATCGGCTGGTGTTTTTGTCCCTTTCCGTTCATGACTTCTGCTGAGCATGTTGGCTTAAACATTTGATTGACCTTCGACGTATTCTAGCACGAATTTGAAGCAGGAGATTTCTTCTTGCCAACGTCGCATTTTGGCATTATTAAATTCCCGCTAGTCTAGATATTATAGCGACCTGTGGTCGGTGAAAATCACAAAGGTGTGGTTGCGCAGGAAGTAGTCAAATTTTAGGATCGCCCATTTTATCGCGTACGCTTCCCGTTCTGTGGTAGACCAATTCTGTTCCGTGGGGGTGAATGAGTGTGAGGCGACAGCTATAATTTTTTGCTTTCCGTTGCCTGCCTCCTGCATTAGAATGGCTCGACAAGCCACGTTACTGGCATCTGTGGTAAGGCTGAAGAGCTGTGCAAAGTCTGGAAATTAAATGACCGGTGTTGGGGAGAGTAGGTTTTTTATTTTTTTCGGACGCCTTGTCTGCTTTCTCTGTCCAGGTGAACATCAGGTTAGAGAATGTGTCAGATCGTATCCGTTCGTCTAAACGCGTCTCTAGAAATTGTCTGATCAATACCAAACAACCGATCAGGCTGTGTAGCTCCTTCTTTGATGTCGGGGGTTTCATTTCCGGATATATTCAGTATCAGCCCTGAATCCACCACTACACATTATTCGTCTGAGGTATTTCACCTCTGAGGCTAAGAAGGTGCATTTTTCCGGATTAAGTTTGAGTCCGAATGTGCAGAGGGCGTCGTAGAGCTGCTCAAGGGCGACTAAATACTCCCCGAACGTTTTGGCATGGACCAGGTTGGCATCAATGTATGAGGATATATTTAACCGAGACGAGACGGTCACTAAAGCTTCCGCTATACATCGAGAGAAGATTTGTCCGGCAGATGTAAGGCCGAAAGCTAGCCGCATGTACTGTTAGCATTTGTCCTTCCATGTAAAAGCTTTTTTGTGGCGGTCGCGTTCATCGATGACTATCTGCCAATAGCCACTACGGAGGTCGAGAGTGGCAAAATATTTATTGCCTCCCCCGATCTTGTGAAATAACTGGTCGAACCTTGGCGTAGGGTACGGATCAAGGTCGACCAGGACCTTATTGAGAGTTCTTTTAAAATTTGCAACGACTCGAATCGTACCATTCTTTTTGCGCATGACGAAAACTGGGCTGTTGAAACACTTAGGGTCGTGGCAGGTTTCAATGATCCCTTCGGCAGCCATGCGGTTGATCTCGTCATCATCGTCAGCTTCCAGAGCTTGGGCAGTCGAGGCTGCATTTGGCTACGTGATTGGCTGTTGGTTGGTATTTGAACGGGCTTGAAGAAGGTACCATTTTCTTCGTTTTCTGTGCCAATGATGTCGATGTAACGCAAGAGTCAGTCACGTTTTCTAGTTCGGCATTGTTCGGGTGATTCGGGAGTGTTAACTCTGTATTTTGTTTTAGCCAGTGTAGTTTTTCTTCTAATGACTGGCTGTGGAACAATGGTATCGTAGTGTGTTGGCTGTCAGTGTTGAAGGTTTGAACCCCATACACAGGGTTGTGTTTGGATGCGGTGGTATAGTCATGTTGTGGCGTTAGAGGGGCTGTGTGTGTCGAATGACCAGACGTGAGTGAGCGTTTGAATTCGATGGTTGCGTCTTGGTTGTTGATCGAGTATGAGGTGAGGTTTCTGTGGCTGAGGATATTTTGCCCAATCAGGATTAGGGTGATAGCACTTGTGACTATAATTTTAATTCCTTGAAGGAAGGATAGTTTCGGTTGCCAGTGGTGATGTTACAGTTTAGTTTGCCTAAAGTGGTGATACTGCCGTTTATGCCCGTAACGAGGGTTTCAGAGTGCATTATGTGTTTTTTGCATCTTCTGGTAATCAGGAGATTGGTATGATGCAGGCTGAGCACCCCGAATCTAGCATTACAGTGTCGGAGAAGGTGGCCCCTTTGACGGTGAAAGTGGCTCTGATGAACGGGAATTGTTGTGTCCTGTGTTGCTGAAAGTTAAATATGTGATGGTTAGTACGTCGGACCGGTGGGTGAGCCATCACTTCTCGCCTGGTTCGTATGGAAAATCCAGATCAATGGTTGGGGCCGAGGCGTCACTAGTGGGTGTCTTTTCTGTTGTTGTGAGGTGGGCTTGGGCTAAGGGTGGGTGTCTATATAGACAGTTGCGCTCGTGGAAGCAGTTGAAGCCTCTTGTATAATTCCGTGTGTGCCCGGTTAAATTATGATCTGTTGTTGGGTGGCGTATTGTTTGTGTGAGTTTTCTTTTGGGGTAGCTGCTTGTTTACAGGTATTTGATGCCCTGGCGTATTCTTGGGCCTTTCAGGTTGTTGTGGCTGGTTCTAATATGCGACAGCGTTGTATTCAGTTGTGTTGTCCGTTTTAACACCGAAGTCAAGATATCGTTGGGTCTCACTTGCTATACTACCTGCTGTGTTGTGGCTTTCCATCGTTTTAATGAGATGAGCGTATATGGTTGGTGTCCAAGTTTTCATCCTCTCACTCATAAGCATAGCACCTACCAGTGAGATGGCTGTATCAACGGTAAGTTCTTGGGTGTTGTCTTTTTTAAATTTATTTTTTATATGGAAAGTCGCCTCTCTAAGGGTGTTTCCAAGCCATCCAGCGAAATCAGTCAACTTCTCACCATCTTGACTTTGCAGGACCCAAGCTCGACTGAGATGTTAGAAGTTGGACATCTGATTGCCGTGGATTCCAATGAGGTATGATTTCAGTTGCTCTAAATTTGATATCTCTTGCTGGGAATCCACCATTTGCTGAAAAAGGCCCTGATCAAGTAATCGTTTTGCGATTTTCATAAATTCATCTTCCATTTTAGGGTACTTGGCGAGGTCTGGTTTGATGTAGATGATGTAGGCCTGGTTTAGATCAGTGATAAAGTGGCGTACGTCGTTACCCTGATTGAAGCGCTTTATATCCCTCATGGTGTTCCGTAACGACTGCTGTCGTATCATAAGATCGTGTGGTGTATCTGTGTATGTGGCAGATGGTGATGATTGTAGTGGCTAGACTCCAAGCGGCGAGAATGTTGTGTATATCTTTTTCTGTTTCAGCAATTGTTGTCTCGACTATGTGATTATATATATATATATATATATAATATCCAGTCAGCGTTCGAAGACAGGAGGTGTGGATTATTCTTTTATAGAATATATGAGGAATAAAAATCTATGTGAGTGCTCGATGTATGGCTGTTGATAATCCCTTATTCCTTCGCTGGGATATAACAAAATTCACATTCAGAGCGTATATAGTGTAATCGAATGGAAACTTAAACCTGGTTAAGTTGTCATAATAAATTTATTTCGGCGGAGAATATTAATATACTCGCTGTCTCGTCAGATGACATTTTACATGCTATACTTGAAGTTGCAGAACAGCAAATGTGGAGTTACAGTTCATATGTGAAACAAAAAATCAAATTCACAGGTGAGGACAGAGAGGGTCAGAATATTAGGTATTAGGTGTTAGAACCATCAAGAAACAAGAGTGGGGCTTCTGTGTAGGTCAACCCATCCTAATTTGCGCCCATGTCGGGAATCTCGTAGCAGGTGGGATTTTCTAAACTATCTAAGATCGTAGAACGAGTGACTATCCCCATATATATTCTACATTTACTTGTAGTCATTGTAATTTTAGGGGAATCGGGGTTTCAGTGGCTCTCAGTCAGGATAATTTGAATTTTCCTCTATGTCTACATTTAAACACGAGTTCATTTCTTAGTCGATAACAATTTAAGAATTCATCAGAGTACCGGAATTTGATTTTTTGTATGTGTGCCGGTTATTCAACAAATTGATAGGATTCTTTTTTTTTAATCCGTGGCTTCTTTCTTTCTTTCTTCTAACACAACAAAGGCATTCTTTATCTCTTCTTCCCACTTCTTGGAGACAAAATAGACACAACTTATCCAGCTGCCCGTCGCTGGTATTCTGTGTCGTGGACTTAAAATTCCGGTAATATTTCGTTGGTCACGAGTTTGATCTTCATAAGCGTTTACCTTTGATTTACGTAGATGTATGCTGCTGATGTCATAGGTGGCACGTACTTTGAATAATGTCGTGGTGTTTGATCTTGAGCAAAAGCAAAACGGACTTACCCAGAAAATATTTGCTACACAACTCACTTTTGGCAGGAGTTTGAAATCGGGGCGAAGAAATTTCAGCTCACTGATAGATATTAACAAATGACTTTTTTTTTCTTTTTACTCATAAACTGAGAGCAAAATTTTTTAAGAAATGTATTTTCACTCGTTGGTACTTTTTTTTCTTAAAAGCTTGGGGTTTAAAATATTGATATAACATCACAATATCAATTATCTATTATATGTAGGGTACTAACTAATGTTAATGAATGAAAAGACAATATTAACAATAGTGCTGCAAAAATAAAGAAATTTATTTCTTTGTTGGGAGCTGAAATGTAGAAGGGTATGCAGCGATTCGTGTATCAAGTCACGACCGTAAAATGCCAGTCCTGGACCCAGCGTGGATAAGATCTTTATCCAACTTGAAATTGTAACATGACACTGTTGTTTGAAGATCAAACGAGCACGGCGCCGAGGAGAAAATAGTTAGTACGTATCACTCCGGGTTGGCATGAGTAACTGATCTGTGTTGTCTGGAAAATTGTGTGTTTTTATAGCATCAAGGTGGATCCTGCGCGCACGCGTTGACTTTCGAAAATTCTTTGGGCGCGTATTTTAGAGATCTCCTATTGGCCCTTTAAACTATTTTTAATTGTTTATTTTTTTAACATCTGTGTGGGCGTTAGCTGGAGATCTTTGCGCCAATTTTGATCTGTTTTTCCTGAAAATTCTTTTGACAAGGAAATTGCATCATTTCCTATAAATACATGGACTATATTATTGAATAATGAATACTAACTTTAACTTCCTAGAAAATTAGAAATCAAATGTAATCTTCATTTTTATTATATGCTTTTTTTTCTTTTTAAACTCACTCAGAACAACCTCCAATATTCACAGGTTTTAAAAAATAAATGGCAATATCCAGTGGTTTTAAAAAATAAATGGCAATTTAAATTATAGATAACGACTCTTTAAAATAAAATAAGGGGAATACTTAAATATTAACAAACAATGATATTTTCTACGAACAAAATAATATTTTAGAATTAAAATTTTTTTTCTTCTCGTTGGAAATATGGTAGGGATGTCTACTTCATATTCTAGGCACAAATGTATTAAACTCCATCTGATGAAGGTTATTAGACCTGAAATAAATCTATAATGGAACCCCTGAATTGGATTTTTTCCTTAAATTTATAAATATATATATATATATATATATATATATATATATATATATATATATATTTAGATGTATATTTAGATTATAATTCCTTAAATACCTTACTTAAGATAAAATGTATTCCCTAATATTAACGATCAAAAAGAAATTCATTTCTGTTTAAATTTCTATCTAATGAACCAGTTATTTATTGTTAGTAGAAGGTGAATTCCAAGAGTGTTCAATGTATGATAATTGATATATGAATTTATAAATTTCATACAGAGCAAATTCATATAATTGAAAGAAAAACTCAACAGACCATAAAAGGAACCTACATCTTCAGATAGCCATCAAATAATCAAGAAAAAGAATTAAACAAATATTTTCAATGGATTAATATATATATATATATATATATCATCATCATCAAGACGTGCCGCCAGCACGGATATCCTTGACCATCTCTCGCCACTTTTCCCTATCGTTCATCACCTCCGGCAGGTCTTCTGGGTTACATCCTGTGTCCTCACATAGCTGCTGTATGTAAGTTCGGGCTGGTCGTCCTGCTTTTGCTTGGCCATATGTGGGGGTCCATAGTAGTACGTCGGTAACGAGCTCGTCTTTGCTTCTCCAGCAGTGTCCGGCGTGTCTGGCTCGTCTGACCTGTATAGTTTTCGTGATGGGAGGTAGGTGGCCGTACAGTTGGCGTCTCGTGGGGTGTTGTCGCCAGGACTTGTTCAGTATTGCTCTCAACATTCTTGTGTAGTTGCCGTCAAGTTTCTTCTCCAGCCGTTTGGTTAGCGTCCATGTAGTGCATCCATATAGCAGTATCGATACAACTGCTGCCTGGAAGAAACTGCGCTTCATTTCATCGGTCAGGTCTGATTTCCATATTATTGAGAGCCTATCTATAGCCGTCCATGCTTTCGTCAGCCGTGTGTCTATGTCGTTTTCTGTTGATGAGACGCTACTTCCTAGGTAGGTGAATTTGTCTACTAGCCTCAGAGAGGCTCCGTCTAGAGTGGTAATGTTGCCCGTTTGGTTGTAACACATATATTCAGTTTTGTGCGCATTGACATGGAGGCCAATGCCTGCTGCAGCTCATTCCAAGCTATGCAGTAGTGTCTCTGCTTGATTAGGTGTATTCGCCAGTAACGCTAAGTCATCAGCGTAGTCGGCGTCTGTGATTGTTTTTGCGGGGTACCTTTTGCTTCTTTTCTTAGTCAGCTCGAAGCCATTTTCTCTGATTTTGTCGATCGAAGTTCTAAGCACGTAGTCTAGACAGATGATAAAGAGGTATGGGGCTAGCGTGTCTCCTTGTAGTACTCCTGCAACAATGTCGAAGTATTCCGTGTCTCCATCTGGTGAACGTACCTTTACTTTTGTGTTTTTGTAGAGGATCATTATTGCTGCTACGGTTTCTTTTGGTAGGCCGTATGCTAGTAGGATTAGTTCCATTTTCCCTCTGTGGATGGAATCGAAGACCTTGGCAAAGTCGACAAATAGTAATGTCGCCTGAAGGTTTTTTGCCCGGACGCCTTCAAGGATTCTACGGATGGTCAATATTTGTGAGGTTGTGGATCTATTTCTCCGGAGGCCATTTTGGTTTTTCCTAAGGATGTTGTCTATTTTGGGTTCTATGCGGTTTCGTAGAAGGGCATTGTAGATTTTGGCTGCTATGGATGTAAGCGTTATCCCTCGGTAGTTCTTGGCTAATCCGAGGTTACCTTTTTTAGGGAAAGGAAGGATGCATCCCTTCATCCATCTTTCTATCCTATTTTGACTATAGACAGCGTTGCATTGCCGGAGCAGTATATCGTCGAATTTTCTAGTCTTCCACACTTCTGGGGGGATCTCAAGAGGTTTATGTTTCTTACTTGCTTTCTTAGTGAGTTAATGGAGGACCAAATGTTGCAGCATTGTTAAATAGTTGTCAATGATAGGCCATTTATATATATATATATATATATATATATAACGTGGTAGTATCAGTGACACTAGGTTTCATACATTTTGGATTCATTGGACAGAGTGAAGATTTAAAAACCAATTAATATGGTTAATTCTTTATTTAAAAAGTGGGGATTATTTGTGTGTATGTGTGCCTAAGTTTGTGTGCTATTGAATGTTAGTATGTTTGTGTATATGCTTTTGCTCACACATACATATATATGTATGTTTGCCAAAGTATGTTCAGGTTCACAGACACTTTCATGTTATTTATAGAGAGAGAAAGAAAGAAAGAAAGAAAGAAAGGCGGACAAAAAATAAATTTGTTAAAAAAGTTCCGTCAAATTCAAACTTTTATTAGCATTAAAAGAGATTTTAGTCTTACAATTTCATTCTCTTGGTGAATTAGAAATTTCTTTTATGTAAAAAGTAAAAACTTAGAAAATATCATTAGCATTATATTTGTTTGAATTATATTAAATTGAAACAAAAATGAAGAAAACTGGAAGAAAAAATGTAATTCTATCATTCAGTTAATAGAAAACTTTGTAAAGTAATTGATGAATCATTTTGGTCTTACAATTAGTAAAAATCAATGAAACTTTATAAAGAATGCTTTAAATTTCTCTAATTAATTGCTTTCTAAGTATGTATGTGTATGCATGCATGTATGTACAAAATGAAACTGCTTTAATTCATATCAGGGCTGTACTTATTTTTGGATTGCTACATATTTATATCTTTGATTAGTTTCAATGATGTAGAGTAGGGTATTAAATAATACCTAACAACTTTCTATTCATTGGTGAAGACATGAATACTGAAACAGGCAAAGATGAATATTATAATTTTTGCTTATATAACTGGCCAAATAAAAATGGCAAATATCTAACATTCTTTCATACCAAAACACTAAATTCTAAAAAAGGGAGGGAAAACTATGGACCTACACCTACACAAAATATGCTAAAATACAGCTAGATTATAAATTCATAAATGAGAAGTGGATAAATAGCACTCTGAACAATGAGGCATTCTCCTCTTTTGAAGGGGTATCTTCTGATCACAGAATTGTTTCATATACAGATACATAGATACAGCTGAGTCTATGCAGAAATAAGAAACAAACAATCAAAGCTACATGTTATGACTGGTCCTCACTTATCAATAAAGATATAAGCTATGAATATACGATAACTATATGAAACAAATTTGATACTCATCAGGAGATATCAGTAACACATACGACAAATGAACATTATAAAAACTGCCTACAGCAGCAGCAGAGTGAATATCAACCAAACCAAGAGTCATGTATAGAGTACCATGGGAGTCACTAGTAGGTAGGAAAAATTGAGATAACTTAAAAAAAGCATACTTACTCAAAAAAAAAAGGGACCCAAAAAGATGCCTAGGTGCAGAAACTTAAGAAATCCCTGAGAGAACTAACAAACACATACCAAAGAGAACAATTAGAATACATTCAAGACCAAATCAATATAGCTGAGAAATTTGATAGAAGATAGACTTTCATGAATAGCATCGCAGACAGCAAATGATGTGAACAGAAGAAAGAGTACCTTGTACCTGTGTTTTTAACAAAATTTGCAGACTTTTGCAGTTGTTTATTTTTACTCCTGGAGAAACATATCTGTCAGTCACTTGATAAATGTCAAAGTGAATATGAAAGAATAATGACTTAATCCTACAGAAAATTTCAGCAGCAAAATCATCAAGAATTTCTTGAATAAAAAAATTCAAAACAAAAGCTTGTTAAACTTTTTTCAGGCGCAGAATGTTTTTTCCAATTTCTCAAGAATTTCTTAATTACTTAACTGATTAAAACTACCATGACACACTTAAAATAGATATTTATAATATTTACTCATTTATTTTATGATCATCATTAGCTCAGCCAAAACTTAGCAACTACTCAGGTGATTTGTTTATATTGATGAAAACTTGTGTAAAACCAACCACACTTTTTGAATGGGTTGATAACGGAAAAATGGTGCACCACTGAGACAAAGATTCTCTGAATAACACTTTTTAGATTCTTCTGCTAGACTGGTTGACTTACTAAGGCTAAAGAATCCATTTTGGTTTATAATTTACCTATAACTGAAGGGAGAAGAGATAAATTCATGCCTTTCTGAAAAATATTAGTGGGAAGTGAAACACAAACAGCCTCAACTTGGATTTGAATTCTACTCATCTAATCCATTTCCAACGATCACAACTATTACATCATATATCTCCAGTTATATGTACGTGTTAGAGTAGTTTGAATCAGTTCTATGATGAAGAAAGACTTGAAAAATTGAAGAAAATATTCTCAGCCTGAAAGAACATTTACACACAAACCCACCCACATACACACATTCAATAACTATGTTTAATGTTATATCAATTGATATCAAGCAGTTATTTTTATATACAAAAATAGATGGATGGATATAATCATTTTTAAAAAAGGAAATCAATTTATGGGTTAATAATGACATGGCTGAGCTTAGATATTTAATATATTCAGTTTAATTGGATACTAGATAAAACTGAGGGTCTTGGAAGATCACTTTGTGACAATCTTTCAAGTGAGGCAATTCTGTGTGCCTGAAAATTAGAACATTAGTTAAAAGATTAGCAAGCTAAGTTAGCTGACTATTATTAATGAATTCAGTGCTTTCTGAGTGTTCCATACTCCTGGCCTTGTGCTTATTAAGCTTTGTAAATAGCAATTTAAAATTAATTTAAAAAATGTAGAATGTAAAAGATTCTACAATTCTGAATCTAATGGATCAAATATGGTTGACCTTTCAAACTGCTTTCAAACTCAGTGTCAACCAAACAATGACAATTCGTCAGTTTAAGATAATTCTTTTACCTTCCAAGGATCTTATTTCAAAATCAACATCTTTACTGGGTAAGCCACTACTAATGCAAAGTAAAAAAAATTGACTTTGCAGAACAATACTTATAAAACTGAATTGCTTTAGATATGCATCAATGAAATATAATCTATTCGGTGTTGGGAGTTTTCCACCCACTTCAGCTGCACTGGAACAGGAACTTTTCATCTGCCTTTTGTTTTCATTTACAAAATAGATAGCATATAATCTGTATTAAAGATTTGATCTACTTGCAGATTTTGATTTGTCCCCACAAAAGAATACCAGAAAAAAAAAAAAGAAAAGAAAAAAGAGTTTCTAAGAAGTGTATATTTTTGTTTTCATTTATTATAAATGTTTTGAAACATTTCTTAATTCATTTCTACCAAAAAAGCCAACTGATAGAGAGAAAAAAAGGCAAAGATGAAAGATTAAAGCAAAAAGAAAGTGAGCAGAGGAGAAAACAGATGAAAAGAGAAGGTGAAAGACAAAGAAAAGAGTTGAAGAAAAAACTAAGATGAGGAAGAGAGAGAGATGGAGGTGAGAGAGATTGGCAGAGAGAGGGAAAGAGAGCGAGGCAAGAAAAAAAATTGTTCTGAGATTGTGAAGGTAGATTGTTGTTTGACACAATACAGAGACTACTTGCAATTGCTGAACAGTTTGAAAAGATATTGAACAATACTTAAACCAACAACAATGGTAGCAACAGTAAAGAAAAGAATATTCAATAAATATTCAAAAATTACAATTCAGATAGCAATAAGATGTTATTTACAAATCACAGAATTTTTACACTCATCATCAAGATACTTATGAGTAAAAGATGAATAATAACTAAGAAAATTAAACTTGTTACTGAATGTCTATGTCAGAAACATGAATCAGCTTAAAATACTTGGCTGAACATTGCAAAGAAGGGCTCCAATTGAACTGGTTTAAATTCCCTTTTTTTCAAACCAAAGAGAACTTTCATTTGAAAATGTTAACTTGGACATCTTCATTTTTAGATATTGCATCAAGTATTCAAATCAAACTTTAGAATCCTACAAGTAATTATTTAACAATTAAAATTAATTTCCCTTTTGCAACAATTTCAGCTATTCTTTACATTTTCTCCTTTGCTTTTTCATTTATAGACTAATTAATTTCACATTACATAAAATTTCAAAATTTCACGAAATTAAATGTTAAAGAATAAAAATTTTATATTTTCTTTGGAATTTTGTATATGAAATCACAAGAATTGCCAATACCACATGAAAAGATGAATATTTTCTGGTCGAATTTTAGCTCTACACATTGTAAATATTTTTTATGATCAAATTATGAATTTTTAAATCAGTACCATTCCTAAGAGGAGATTGAGCACTTTATCCTATCCATTACAATTTTATTCATGAAATTTATAAATACCACCCAATTTTATTTCACAAAATTTGTAAATACCACCCTTTTAAGCTAGTGATCCACTGATAGTATCAACCTGGGCATCATTCAAATAATTAGTTTATATGATAGGTTACTTGAATAAAAAAAGTTTGTACAGAGTTAGCACTGATTTCTTATTATCTTACTTTGATTTTACACTATAGCAAAGATTACAGATAAAAAAATTCTGAATTTTATTTTCATTTTCCTGTCTCATTTAATTAATTTTTTAAAGAAATATCTTGATACTTTTAATTCCTTTTTCAATGAATGCATAATCTAAACAATTATCTTATGAAATATTTCCAATTGTCTTATCTGTTGAAGGGAGGAAGAAATCAATTAAGTTTTACATAAAGTTTCCATCTTTAAAAACCAGGGAATAATTCTTCACATAAATAGACATTGTGTATACAGCACAAAATGAAACATTTTATTTGAATTTCCTTTTTAATAAAGAAAGGAAATATCTTTTAAAATTCCAACTGTATTGTGTTTGAAATGGTATAATTTTCAGTAGCAATATTACTGGAAGAACAAAAGAATTCAAGAACACATATTCATTGTTTTGTCCTAATTTAAAAAAAAAGATAAAACAAAAACTAGCTACAAATCAAAGTTTTTAATGCATAAGATATTGTCAATCAAAAAACAAATTTGATTTCATAAATCATAAAGTGAATGGGTGAAATTATTTTAATATTGTAAAACTAAAGTTGATTTTTAAAAAAGCCTATTTACTTATTTTAAACTGATTCAGACAAATTATATCAAATTAATATTTAATGTGGAAGAACATAAAATCTGTCAATCAAATGAAGAAAGAAAAGAAATTTTTCGATTAATATCCAATGCTATTCTGAAAATCTACAGTCAATTCAACTATTTTAGCAGGTGCTGCAATATATTGAAACTAATTTGAAAGTTAAAGTCAAGCTTCTTGAATGGCTGGGAGTTAAATAGAACCTACATTTTTTATATGTTTTCTTTGTAGAGTTTCTATTGCAGATAAAGTAATATTGATCTAAAATGATATGAAGAAATAGATTTTTTTAAGAAATTTGACAATCATTTTGTTTTCGTTTTAAATCAGAGTTGCAGCAATAATATTTCTTCCCCATCAACATAGAATATTTTTGTAATAAAGATGCTAAAAAATTACTACGTTTATATATAGAGAACACTTTAGGGGAAAAGGGTTTTAACTATAAATGTTTTGATATATTTAAAAGCTTAGCACAAAACCAGATAAAAATCAAGGAAAGTTAGAAGGATGTGTTGCATTAAACAATGTGTTGCATCAAGTTGGGAGGACTTGCCTACCTAAAAAACAATATTAGAATCCTTCTTTTCAGTTGAGCTCGCACACCAAATGCCAGTAAATTTTTTTTTATCAAAGTATGAATTATGAATTTTGTGATTAATCTTCTAACCCATCATGCAGTTTTACTTTTTGTATCCTGCCTTACTTAAGTACTTTAAACTACTTTAAAAAATCAACTCTCATGCTATACATAACATGGAGCAATAAAGAAAATATGCCAAAAGTATTTAAAGTAACCTTATATTCTATTCTCATTGTTGTTTGTTTCTATTATTTGAGATTGCTTGAAATCACTTGAGACAACATTGCTTATTTTCAGTTAACAGTTCCATACTACTTCAACATAAAAAATATTCTTATTTTGAATAAATTGATTTTTCAATAAATCTGGATATTTTCTTTGATTTGGTACCGGTGTTTTTTGGTAAAAGTTAAGGGGAAAGGACTGAAACTGAAGGAACCATCTTACAAGACCAATAGAAAGAAGTAGAAAAAACCTCATGCTGTAGCAGATCATTACTCAATTACCTGCATAGATAAAAAAAAAACCCAAATAATACTTCCTCCATGGAAAAGAGATTCAGTTTAAAATAAAATGAAGAAAGCTCACTCTTTAGATGATACCATTTTAAATACAAAAATTTCACTAAAGTAATATATCATATCTCCAGTAATGCACAGCATCTATCGGCAATTTTCAAACTTTACATCAATAAAATATTTTATAACAGCACAGACACACAGACAGACAGACACACATACATACGTATATATATATATATATATATATATATAGCCTCAGTTTTTTATAGTAACAAATTTTAGTGAACATCATTAGTTTATAAATGTTTTCAAAAAACTAAACTGCTTAAAAATGTTTGGAAATGTTTTCCTAATATTTTATCTCAGTAAATTTACCTAAATGAAATATTGTTGTTTTTCAAAACGAAATTCAACATTAATTAATTGAAATATGGAATTAAGAAAAAGAATTAAGTAGTTCTTTCTCTTATGTACAACTTTCCACAGAATGTGCTATATTTTTTAACTTAATTTGCATTTGTAACCTTTAGCATATTTCCTACTTGATCTTGATAAATCTAAAGAATGCATAATGGCATCATCCAAAAAATGACTTTAAAATGTTTTTGTTTTAAATAAATGTTTTTATTAAATACAAGCAGTCCATCTGAGGAATTAAGACAAAAAGCTGTCATTTCACTGAACATGCAAAGCAAATAAATAAAGTTAATATAATTATAAAATTATAAAATAAAGCTGCTCAGACAGTAACAGAATAATTTAGAATGAAAGGATTATTAAAGAGCAATTTTACCTTACTGGAACCACACCCTAAATCTGCCAAAAAGAAGTCTTATAGTTTGGTAGATTTATATTAAGGCAATTGGCATTATAGTAAATTCCATTAAATGTCAGTGATTCTAGCAATGTAGAGTGTTGTAAGCTTGTTAACTGCCCAGCACTAAAAACAGGCCAATCTTGGTGAAGATAAAGCAACATTAAACCCTGCTTATAGTTTGTTAAACATCTTAGAAAATCTATGGCTATAGCTTTTAAGAGGTCTAAATGGGTATAAATGTGTTTCAAGTAATAGGAAATTCCTTTACAATTGCTCAGTATAATTTCTTCACCTCTCATTGCTTTTAATTGTTAATTACAATCCAAGCAACTAAAATCAAGTTTGGACTGGAACAGCATAACAACAACAGAAGATTCATTTAAGAAAATAGAAAGCAAAAATATTACTGATAAATTCATAAGAAACCAAATGATATCGTTTTTCTTTCTCTTTTTTTGCTTTGCTGAAAAATTATAAGAACTGACTAGTTATACAAAAACAATGAGCTGGAATAAACCAAATAAGAAGCATCCATGCTACAAAATAAATAAATGAATAAATAAATAAATAAAAGAACAGTAAAAAGAAAAAAAGACAGTGACTGTGAATCTGGAAAGAAAATAGATGTAATTCTTTTTTGGCTGCAGTCATTTATGAAATAGTGTTAATTTTAGGATTAAGCTCAGTGACATTGACTGGTGTGGAGTACCGCAACTCTTCAAAAGGCTTTTGAAAAAAACTTTTGCTTGAGAAAAGAAATTTTCCAAATGACAAATGAAATTAAATTGCAAATCAGTTTTGAAAAAAATGGTAAAGACAGACATTCACTGATCAAAAATCAAAGAAATCCAGGAATAAAAGTTTTTTAAGTAAATTTTTATCTTCAAATCATGGAAAATAGCTAACTGCAAGTAGGCAAAACATTATTTTGATACCATGTTTACTTTTATAGATAAAATAAAAGTAAGAGTTGAAAATGGGGAGATTAAATTTTATATTAACAGAAAAACTGAAACCATTTTTTTGCAGATTACGGAAAAAAAATTAGTATCATAAATATTAAACACCTTTGTTAAATGATATTGTTACAACTTTTACAATAAGCTTTTTACTGAAGGATTTATAGGATGATTTGCATTTTTTCTTGGCTAATAAAAAGCTTAATGTTAATAGCAAAATTGATTAAACCAATAACTTCAGCAGATCTTTTATTTTACTGTATCTATAAATGGAAAAACGATTTTTAATACTGCATTTAACCCTTTGCAGTGTATAATTTAAAATCTGATTTGTCATGTGTTTCTACGACTGTCCTTTTAATGGTTTCTATAAGAACTATTCAGTAAAATATTTAGTTTAAAATAGTCAAATGTACAACATTTACAAAAACTCTTTCTAAAATAACATGCAAAAATTACTAATGCCAACAAGATTTTCAAGAACAGCACACAAATGAAGGATTGTCAAGCATGCAACAATTCAACTACTTTTCATTCCAACATGATGCCAGGTTTGAAATAAAAATTTCTAAAAACAGCATATACCTTGTTACTTATATATAGATAAGTGAAACCAAAATTTTATTCTCCTTTATAAGGGAATAATGTGTACATGTTACTGAGTATAACAGACTGATGCCCATAATGTCTAAAATAAATGGTTCAATAACAATTTCTGGTAGAAAATAGCATTGCTTTATATAGTTTGGAGAAAAATTTAGCCGACAAAATTTGCAGAGGATTACATTTTTATGTGGGATAAAAAGGAAAATGTTTTTATAGATTTTTTCTTTTCTTTTAATGACCTTTCAACAGTTGGTTTTCTTTTATCTGACTAAAACAATTTGGCTGTTGTTGTGTTGCAAGGTGAACACAGTAGAAGTCTCTATAACAAATTTTGAGAGTAGAAATTTCCAACCTAGAACAATCGTATTTAATGACACTGAAAGTTTTCATTTCAGAAATTACTTAAAAAAGGATGTGTTCCTTGCAACAATTTTGAATAAGACTTGAGCCCAGTTACATACAAACTTGGAAATTGAGATTCATTAATAAAATAAGACAAACTAAAGCAGATCTTCCCATCTGTCTTTCAAATGATGAATTCTTGAAAAATTGAGCATAAAACAGATATAAACTTCACTTTAGAATTCAGATATTGTCATGAATATTTACTATGCTAACCATTTTTATTAGTAGAAACTAATTTGGTCTCCTTGAGCCCAAAATATCAAGTGTACAGTGTATAGTAAAAGAGGCTTATGGATATGCAAAGTTCATGATTAATATTATGAACTTTCTACATAAGAAACATGCATTAGATTTTTATATAAAAAATTAGATTGTCCAAATATAGTGAATGTAACCATTTGATGAAGGAATTTGGGGATGATCTTTCCTAATTTTCTACATTATGAGAACTAGAAATAACTTTTAAAAACAAGTTTCTTATAGTTATTTGTTTTCTTTTTTTTTACAATAATAATTGACCTTAGTCAAGGGTGACCTGAAGGCTCCCTTTTCAATAGCTACTACGCTGAGGTGTAGGGAAGGGTGCTACTCCTTTCCCTGATATTGCTCCACTTTACCCTTGATCCTTACCTTATAATGCTGAGTGTTAAGCAAGGCAGCATCAAGTACCATTTTTGAGTTTTTGGTATGACTCAACCTGGGATTGAACCCCAGTTTCCCAGACCATTGGTAAACGCTCTACTTATTAGGCTGATTTGATGACCTATCTTGAGTTATAATGACAGAAAGTAAGGCAAAATTCATGAACATTTTAATATCAACTTTATTCAGATTGGGACAAAAGAGATTTGTTTTTTTGAGAAATGTTATATATATATATATATATATATATATATATATATATATATATACACACACACACACACACACACACACACATACATACATATATATATATATATATATATATATATATATATATATATATATATAGACTACTTTGACATTGTAGCAGGTGTACTGCAAGGCAACACATTACCCCCATACCTCTTTATCATCAGTCTAAACCGTTTTCTTTGATAAAATCAAAGAAAACGGTTTCAAGCTAACAAAGGAAAGAAGCAGAAGGTACCCCTCAAAAACAATTACTAATGCCGACAACGCCGATGACAGAACACTTCTGACAAAGGCACCCACCCAAGCCGAAACCCTGGTGCATAGTCTGGAATGAGCTGCTGCAAGCATTGGCCTCCATGTCAATGTACACCAGACAGAATATATGTGCTTTAATTAAAGAGGCAACGTCTCCACACTAAACGGTAGCTCTCTAAAACTAGTAGACAAGTTCACCTACCTAGGAAGCAATGTCTCATCAATGGAAACAGACATCAACACACGACTAGCAAAGGCATGGACAGCTATCGATAGGCAATTGGTAATTTGGAAGTCAGACGTGACTGATAAAATGTTACACAGTTTTTCCCAACCAGTAGTCATGTCGATACTGCTGTATGGATGCACTACATGGACGCTAACTAAACGTATGGAGAAAAAGCTTGACGGCAACTATACCAGAATGCTGTGAGCAATATTGAACAAGTCCAAGAGGCAGCATCCCACAAAGTAGCAGCTGTACGGCCACCTACCACCCATCACGAAAACTATCCAAGTTAGTCGAACCAGACATGTGAGACACTGCTGGAGAAGTAGGGACGAACTCATAAGTGGCATATTCCTGTGGACCCCTTCACATGGATAAGCAAATGCAGGACGACCAGGTAGAACCTACATACAGCAGCTTTGTGTTGATATAGGATGTAGCCTTGAAGACTGCCGGAGGCGATGGATGATGGGGGGCGGTGAGAGAGGATCTGGGATATCTCTTCTGATGGCATGACATGATGATAATTATATATATATATATATATATATATATATATATATATATATATATATATATATATGTATGTATGTATGTATATGAGTATGTATTTTCCAACCCCTCGACATGAGCAGGATGCAACACAAGATCAATTTTTTTAAGCAGAGTTTAACAGGTTTGAATTCAGAGTTTTCCTTTTCCTTGACTGGTAGCCTTACCAAGGTTAAAGAGCCCAGTGTGCTTAAATATTTTAACCATTACTGAAAGGAGAATAGTTGGGTGCATATCTTTCCCAAGGAAAGCACTATGTGTATTGCAAAAAACTTTCTGAAGATTGTAAATGGTGTAAGGTTATGAGGTAATGAGAGACAGTTTAGTTCAAGAGAACAACAGGCAAACCTGATGAAAATAATGAAAGCAGAAGAAAATACACTTAATAGAACAAGGACAAACTTTTCATTGAAGAATGAAACATTAACAAGGTACTGAATTCTTTTGAGAAATTAAAAGCTTGATTATGAGCCAATATCTCTATGAAAGCTACAAAAGATATTTGAAAATATGAATGTATAGGAAAAAACATGTTGCTTATTTTTGGATTTCATGATTTGATTGCATTTATAGGATTGAAAAAATATCAAATGATCTTTTTAGGTTAATATAACTGGAATTGTTTCAAAGATTTTTATAAAATATTTGAAACAAGATAGAAAGTGTTGACAAGGCACTTAAAAAACTATTTGGACACTTGAAATTTTCAATTTAACAAAAGTAGACAAAATGGGCAAGGGGAAAAAAAGGATAAATAATGCTAAGTAAAAACTGCACAAATAAATAATCAGATTATGTATTTGAAAAAAAAGCCTCCAAAATCAATTGTTTTAAAAGAATTTTCTAAAAAATCTTTGAAGAATTAAATTAAAATTTTATGTAAGAGCTTATATATTGATAAATATGAAATACAACAATTTGAAAGTTTTAAGTTTGCAAACAAAAATTCTAATAAAAACTCTCCCTGTTCTAAAAAAATTAATCTAGAAGTGAATCCTCATTCACTTGTGAGGAAGTGGGTGTAGTTTGAAAATGACTGGACTCAATTTTATAACCCTCAAACCTTTTGTGCTGGAAAAAAAAAGAAATTCTGACTCAATCAGCAAAAATCCTTCTGAACCAAACCATCTTCTATAAATATGGTCTCAAAATGGATTCAACAGCTGAAAAGCATAAATAGCTCATTGGTTTCCCTTGAAATCTATTTTTTTTCATGGCTACCTCTTCTTAACAACACAAGAAAGCAACCAGTATTCTTGTTATCTTTTATTTCCACAGATCAAATAATTTTTGAAAACCTCTCTTCCAGAGGATGCTTTCAACAACAACTGAAGAAAAATCCAACATCCTCAAGAAAATATTTCAGAAAGTAGAAATTTTGAAACTAACTGGAGAAGAATTCGACTTTCAAGACAATTTCAAGAAAAGATTACCTACAACATCTACAGAAAAGGAAACCTTTTCTACAATTTCAGAGATATTACTGGTCGTATTCCATGATACAAACTATTCAGCAAATCTTTGTTACTGGCCATGCCTTGAACAGGGAACTTTTCTGGAAATCAAACCTTAAAAACAAAATTTTATTCATAAACTTAAAATGGTGACGAGTTTTTTTTTTATATACAGAGGGATCCATTATCTTCTTAATGCATTTTCCTTTCTTTCTAAGTACATGATCTATTGTAATATAGGAGATTATTTTTTAACCTTATATATTGAAAATGTTGTCTTCATTTTTTTTTTTTAAATATTGCTTATCTTTGGCCAATTTACCCTTGTAAGAGATACAACTACCTAACTGAGTTGTCATTTCTTTACTTATCATGTTTTTGGTGATATCAATAGCAAAAAGAAAAACTAGTTCAAAAATATTTCTAGATCTCCGTCTCAGCTAAATACAGTTTGAAAGTGACTGAGATGCTAGATAAGAGGACTTACAATTAATAGAAAAAAATGGACAGAAAAAGGAACTGATAGAAAAAATTAATTCAAGGTCTCACGATAGAGCTATGAACCATAATTTTTGACCCAACAATATGCTTTAATAAAGAATTTATTGCAAAACAATTTTATCATAATAAGCTGATATAAATTACACATTCAGCTCCCACCTTACCAAATTTTTTGTTGTAAATTACTGTATCAAATGAAAGGTTTAATTTTTATTTGAATGTAAAATTGAAAGGCACCTATCCTAAACAGTAATGCAATCATGTAAATATTTGATCATTCTTCAGCAAGTAAAAGGAGTTCATGAACTTACCAAATAATTTATTAAACTGGAATTAAAATGTCATACGGAGAAAACATACTACTAATTCTAATCATTTATTTATTATATAGATTTTTATTCAGTAATGTATTGTTTCTAAATACAAATAATCAAATATGGTTTTCAAAGCTTGATTTCAAGTTATAAAAGAAGAAATTGAAGAATGTGTAACTAAAAAGTTAATATTTATGAGTCTTGTCATAGAAAAATGCTCACTATTATTACTGAGTAGTAAGTTTGAGCTTCACTAGATGTCTCACTCTTGTGGCCTTATATCAAACTAAACTATGATAAGTAAATTTTAGAAAGTTAATCTTCTGATCCAAGAATAATGTTCAGTATTTATTTAAATGGGATAATTTTACTTATCATAATACTGATGACACTCACTCAATGTTTTTATAGACTACTTTGCAGATTATTTGATTTTGGTTTTATCTACTTTCTTTTTATTGCAAACATTAAGTATGGTATTTTTTGAAATTTGGAATCATAAAACAGGAAATTTTTCAATACATCCTTTCTTTCTTTGTCTCTAATCTAATAACTTTGCCACTGGACTATCAAATATAAATTTTAAATTACAATGGTCATTATACAAAACTGAATCCTAGGAATGCTATATTTAACCATTCACAGCTAAAAGCCAAATGATTACACATAATGATATTGGATCATAAGCCTTATAACTTGATTAATAATTTATTCATTGAACTTTCTAGATGGGACTAAAAGTTCAAATGGTTTGTTTATTAAGATTTAGTGTGTAGTTCAATGATTTAACAAGTGAGCTATCAGCTTGATCTTGAAGCAAGGTTATGTGTTTTCCCACTAAGATAATTTTCCTATTAAAAAATGACTTGAGAAAATAATGTTTATAAACAGATCATGAACAAAAAACTGGTTAGTAAAGGAGTGAAACTAAAATAAGTCTGAGTAAATTATAAAGAAAGCAAACATTACAAATGAAGTTGTCTGTTGTAGAAAATGAGAAAAAATGATAAAAAAGAGAAAGAAAGCATGAAACAGAGAGAGAGAAAGAGACAGAGAGAGACAGAGAGACAGAGAAAGAGAGAAAAGGTGTAGAAAAGAGTAGGAGAGAATAAAGAGTGGGCATAGAGAAAAATAAATGAGAACATAGGAGACATAGAAAAAGATTTATAGCTGATAATTTCTTACCCAGAAACTTAAGGTAGAACTTTTTTTTGTGACTTGTTTTTATCACCAGAAAATCAAGCCTATAAAAAATCATGTTTACATTTTTAGTATGTTCAGAGTTCATTAGAGCACATTGGCGTTTACCTTTCAACAATGTATATTAACTTATAAGTGCCCTGAAAAATATAGTTTAATTTTCATGCATGTGTTTATTGCTATAAAAAAAATGAGACAGATAAGTTAATACAACTTAAAATCCTACTTGTAAAGTAGAAAAAATAAATAAATAAAAAATAAAATCCTACTTGTAAAGTAGAAAAAATAAATAAATAAAAAATAAAATCCTACTTGTAAAGTAGAAAAAATAAATAAATAAAAAATAAAATCCTACTTGTTAAGTAGACTTTCAGCCAGTAAAACATGAGACAAAATTATTAGAAATACTTATTGAGATAAACATTTTCTGGATAAAAGTTGCAGTGAATATAATGGTCACTTTAATAGCTCTTTTAATGAATGACTTGAAAAAATTGAATTTTTTACTCTTTTCATTTCAACCAGAATTATTTTCATTAATGAAAATTATTAAGAACATATTGTATGACAAAATTTAGTTTGGAAAATTTCATCATGACTTTTTAAAAACAAATATTTCAATATAGTTATGAATCTTTGATCAATTGAGGTAAGAAATTCATAAACTGATGATGATAATGGTGCTAATAAACACACAAATGCTAGTAGAAAATCAATAAAAATTTTGTTTGGATAATTAAATTCTTATGTTGTATTCTTGATGCTAATACAATTGATCCAATCTTCAGCTTTTATCAGGTGTATCATCCACGAAATTTTTATTTTATCGGTCAGGTCCGACTTCCATATGACTAATAGCCTATCAATAGCTATCCATGCCTTTGGTATTCTCATGTTTATATCTTTCTCAGTTGATGAGACACTGCTTCCTAGTTAGGTGAACTTGTCCACTAGTTTCAACGGCCCACCCTTTTGTGAGGAGATGTCACACATGTATTCCATCTTGTCTGCATTGACATGGAGATCTATAGCACCAGCTACTCATTCCAGACTATGTAGTAGGGTTTTAACTCGGGCGGGTGTATTTGTCAGAAGCACTATATCATCGGCGTAATCTGCGTCCGTAATTGTTTGTGTGGGTATCTTCTGCTTCTTTCCTTTGCCAGTTTGAAACGGTTTTCTTTCATTAAATCAATAGATATTCTAAGCACATAGTCTAGGCAGATGATAAACAGGTATGGGGGTAATATGTCTCCTTGTAGCACACCTACTACAATGACGAAGTAGTCTGTGTCTCCATCCAGGGAGTGGACTTTTACTTTTGTGTTTTTATATAGCATCATTATAGCTGCAACGGTTTCTTTGGGGAGGGCATAGGTGAGAAGTATTTGCTCCTTCTTCCCACTGTGTATGGAGTCTAAGGCCTTAGAGAAGTCGATGAATAATATTGTTGCCTTAAGGTTTTTTTGCATTTATGCCTCTAGAATTCGACAGGTAGTCAAAATTTGTGATGTCGCTGATGGATTTCTCTGAAAGCCATTTTGATTCTTCCTAAGTATATTTTCATTTTTTTTTCTAAGCAGTGGTCATGTCAATACTGCTATATGGATGCACTACATGGATGCTAATAAAACATATGAAGAAAAAGTTTGACTGCAATTACACAAGAATGTTGCAAGCAATATTGAACAAGCCCTGGAAGCAACACCCCATAAAACAGCAGCTGTATGGCCACCTACCACCCATCATAAAAACTATCAAAGTTAGACGCACCAGACATGTGAGACACTACTGGAGTAGTAAAGACAAACTCATAAGCGATATATTCTTGTGGACCCCTTCACAGAGATGAGCAAAGGCAGGGCGACCAGCTACAACCTATATACAACAGCTCTGTCCCGATACAGGATATAGCCTTGAAGACCTTCCGGGACCAATGGACAATAGAGACAGGTAGTGAAAGAAGGTCAGGGAGATCCTTGCTGGCAGCATGACATGATGATGATGATAATCCATGAGTAAATAGGTAAAACTTTATTTCTTGAAAAATGGCCATTTTCTTCTTTTCTTATAGATTATAAAACTGACAAAGACTGAAGAATAAATGGGCTGAATATTTTGTTAGCCTCAAGAATACAAATAAAGAGTTTAATTTTCCAAACCAAATTTGACTCAAAGTCATTGTTGTTATTGTCGAGAGAAGCCATTGTAGTTCAAATGCATCAGAAAATAAAAATTAAAAAGTGATTGTGATAAAAGACTATGATTGATGCTGAAAAAAACTGATCAACAATTTAGTTCATAGCCAACATGAAGATGAATCATAGAATGAAGAGAAATATATTTATTTAGTGCATTTGAGGTTCAGGCTTAATTATGGGATTTAATTTAAATTGAATAACCATATTTGTTTTAAAAAATACTTTCAGTATTAAGAAATATCCCTAATTTTGCAATTCTTACAATAAAACTGATGCAAAAAAACTTTAATTTTTTTCAGATTTCAATTCGTTATTGATTTTTATCTAATTCTATGTAAAGACATATCTATATTAGAACGAATGAAAATGATGTTTTTGAGATTTCAGGTTTTATTGGAATAAGATTATTTCATATATACCCCCACACACATTTAAACAGAGATACACACACACACACACACACACACACACACACACACACACACACACAGAGTCACTCACATATGCACAAATACACACTCTCATAAATTCAACCATATCCACACAATCACATACATTCCCTCTTAAGTTTGACTTGACGATAATAAAAGTATGATAACTGGAAAGACAACTGAAAATATGTGGATAATTTGATTATCTGAAGAATTTGATATAAGCACAGTTAAGTAAACTTCAATTTCACCAGGAAAATAATTTTTATGTAATTCACAGGGAAAATGAAAAGAAAGAAGTATCCATTCTTTTTTTATGTGATTGATAATCAAATCATAACAAATTAAAACTAACATTAGTTGATAAAAATCTTCATCCTTAATGATTTTATCAATGCATTCAGTTGCTACTGAGACAAGTAGAAACATAAATAGATTTTAGTTTGATCTATTTATATTTGAGCAAATTTCATAGCCAAGGGTGTGTATAAACATTATTTTTCATGCAACACAAACACACAAAATACCTTTCAGTCTTACAGGGATTTTAAAAATACTGACAATGGGGTTAACACAACAAAATCAAAAATATCATGCTAAAATAATAATAATAATAATAATAATAATAATAATAATAATAATAATATAAAACAACAATAACAACAATAATTAGGAAAATAAATACAAGGAAATTTTTAGCATTTAATGAAAAAGTAGGAAATCAAGAATCATTAAATGGTCAAATCAAATGATCAAATTAATCTTATGAAAATAAAAGACAAACATTGAGATAACTGAAGACAAAAAATTTTTGCAGCTTCAAAAATCAATCAAAATAGAAATGATGGCAAAATTATGAACTAGCGTGACTTTCTTTTCAAGTAAATAGATTTTTTAAAATTTGGAATAAAATTTTATCTTTGATAAATTCATGTTTTCATTTCTGAATTAATCAAAATTTATTTTATATGGAAGTGAAATAAATGAACATTCTTTAACAAAAGGAATCATTGTAAATTTTCCAGTTAATTCTTACGAAATGAAAATGTTTTTCTAGAAGAGAAAAAGAACTCATTGCATGAATTAAGATGATACTTTAGCAACATTTTGAATTCACTCTATAGATTTAAATTTAAATTTGGAAAGCAAATCAGTTAAATCTTTATAAAAGAAATTATTGTATGTCACTGCCTTTTGTAAAGCTTCATTGAAAAATATTATTTTCATCCTAAAACAAACTTAACAAACTTGATTCATTTTACTGAGAGGTTTTAAAGGTCAATTTATTAAGCTCATTTCATAAGAGACAAAAAGTTTTTGTTCAGTAAAGGAATTAAATATTTATGTTAATGTGAATAATAAATCTGAGTGTTTTGAGGTCGAAGGCAATGAATTTTGGGAGATTTAATCTAAGGAGCATGACATGCAGAATATTTGCAAAACATGTGGGAAGACAAGGCAGTCAGAGTGCATTACTAAGGGCAAATTCTATGGAATTGTAATTGGGAAAACATCAGGTTAGCTATGGAGGGGTGACACAAAAGGTTAGTGAAAGGATGAAGCATTGGTAGACATCATGGAATAATGATTTTGATGATTTTTCTCTCAAAAAGGAATATCATCAGGAAAAAAACTTTAAATATAGAAATAAAAAAGACATGAATGTTTAAAACCCTTTCAGATTTTTCTGCAAAATTTGTTTTACTACGTTTTTTTAAATAAAGACTTCATTTTGGGTTTTTGTAATGCTAGATATATATAAGCTGATGGATATATATATGTATATATATATATATATATATATATATATATATATATATATATATATATATATATATATATATCAGTAATATCCAGTAAGCGTCTGAAGACAGTGGGTGTAGATTATTCATGTATTGAATATATGAAGTATTTCATATCAATCTATGGGAGTGCTCGATGTATAGCTATTGTTATATATCTTTTCCCAATCCAGGTTTATATAACAAAACTCACATACATAGCATATACAGTGCAATTAGAAGGTAACTCAAACCTGGTTAAATCGTTGTTATAAATTTATTTCGCCAGAGAATATCATTATACGCTCTGTCTTATCAGTTGACTGTATGTTTAATTTTCCTTTTAATTGCACTATATATATATATATATATATATATATATATATATATATATATATATATTTAAAAGCATGAATTAAAAAGCAATCACTTACAATTACTTCAATTTTTATGTTACTTGTGCTTCATATAACAAAATCAACAATCATCAGACAAGTATAAAAGTGAAGGGAAATGGCAGTTTGACCATTTTATATGAGTATCAAACAACTTTTGCCAAAGCAAAATGCCAAATGAAGGACAAGGAAGGGGAAATAAATATCGAGAAGTAGAAGGAAGAAATGTTTGGGAAAATATGTGTGTATATATATATATATATATATATATATATATATATATATATATATATATATATATATATATAAGTGTACCTTCAACAACTAAGGTAGAAAACTTTTATATTAAGTAATTGAACTTCTTACTTATGTCTGAATATCTTGAGTTTTGATTTGTGTATGGAGATATACCAACTAAGAAAATAATCTCCTCACCTACATGCATGTCAACTTCAATCTGCCCTTACTGTGGAAAAGCATATTCATAAATCCATCACCAATAGATTGCCCACAAATTTTAGTTGTTAATAACAGTTGACAAAACTAAGCACTTGTATAAACACACCCTGGAAAAAAGTGGATACCATACCTAGTTGCATTTTATGAGTCAAATGGATGAAAAATGACTAAGGTAACAAAATCGTATGGCTCAATTGCCTTTACAGCCAGGATGTGAAGACTTATATGTGGTATTCTTTGAATTGGTCAGTAAGTATTTTTATAGTTCTATCTTCTTGAAAAAGACTATTGAAGGGAAACTGTGCTAAGAATATGTATAGTGATAACATAATGTAATGGTGGAGTTCTTACGGCTAAAGTGCTGGACTGTGACATTGTAATAAGTGAGTTTGAACTTCAGTCACACTTTTACATTCACTTTCAGACTTATACCCTTTGGAAAGGTATGAAGCCATGTATCTCTCCAGCTATCATTTAAATGGTATCTTAGCTGTTCTTCTACAAGGATAGTTTTGGCATTAAATAACCTATGAAGATTGATAGGCCATTAAACAAAGAAATAAAACTAAATATCCCACTACGCAAACATTTTTAAAGTGAAAAGCAATAACAGTGTCCTGCAGATATAATTGCCACAACAAGAAAGCTTATCCATTGGATAGTTTATGTTTGACAAGTAATGTGTTGTATAAGGCCATCATTAGCATTAGAAATGAGGAAAATATATTAGAATAATTGGGTAATGATGGCATGCTCATAATCATAAAAAATACACAAACAGTTCAGGATTTTCAAAATATTTTTGGATTATGAAGGAAAAAAAACTGCTGTATCTCCCTGAAAATGAAATGGCAGATAGTGAAAAAGCCTAAACTTATAATTGAAACAGAAATAAAATATTAAATAAAAAAAAGCAAACTGATTGCTTAATGTAAACATGAGACTAAATTCTTACTGGCAAATTTGGCTCCAGATTATTTTTCCGGGATATTTGCTCCAAACCTCTCATTATAAAGCTTTCTACCTTGGGTATTGAGTGTATATATATATGTATTTTTTTTCCCTTTTTGATACATCCTTCTTTCTCTCTCACATCTTCATTCTACATCCCCTCATCAATTCCTCTTTGCTTTTCCTTCATATATCTTTTTGCTTTCACATAAGTTTTGCAACTCCACCAATATAAAATGGTCAAAATGTGTTTTTCTCTCTTATTCAAATGTGAAGATTGTGAATTTCATGACAGGAAACTAGAATAACTGAAAACAGTGAACTTATTTTTTGTAATTGCTTTTTAGTTTTTATACAGCTCGGCTCTTTGCCATCAAGTAGTGTTATTTTATAACTACCAACATCTATATTTGCATTAATTACATATATATATATATATATATATATATATATATATATATATATATATATATATATATATATATGTATATATATATAATTAAATTACAGGTTCAGGAAAATTTTATATATATATATATATATAAATATATGTGTGTGGGTGTGTGTGTGTGTGTGTGTGTATGTAAAAATATTGAAAAACAAAGTAATCCAAAACTGAGGAATTTATTAGAAGTTGACATTAAAACATTTTGGTTTTGATGAACCTTTCTCAGTAAAATGGTGAAACAAGTGTTGAGAGAATGATGATATATGTTTAATAAAATACAAAAACATCCATTGTTGTTCTATCTGCACATGTTTGACCATTTTAAACTCCTGACTGAAACATTTTAAGTTTTACTTCCCTTCTAATAAATTAATTAATTTTGGATTACTTTGTTTTTCAATATTTCTCCCTACTGCCTGATTCCTTTCCATTATTTACTGTAATATATATATATATATATATATATATATATATATATATATATATATATATATATATATATATATATATATATATGTATGTATATATATATATACATATATATAAGAAGAGCCTTTAAAAATTACTCATATTTTTTGTAATAATATCTATTTCAGCAGACCCTATATTTCTAAAATGTTAGATCTGCATCCACAGACAAAGAAATAATAAGAAATTTCTAATGAATATTTAGAAAAACCTACAAAATTCCAGTCACCCTATCTCCCTAACCCAAATTTCATTTGCTTTTTTCATTTTTTATTTTTTTATTAAGTAAAGACCAGACCATTTTATTTTTCTGTCTGGTTGATAAATGACATTTAATTCCTGTATCAAGATGTATCAATTTTTAGCTTCTCTTTCCTTTCCACTTATTTATATGAAGGCAAACAAACTTTTAAACCTAAATGAAAGAGATAAGTAAAAAATATAGAAAAAAGAAATAAATTGATATGGGGAGAGAAAATTATTTACAATAAACAATTTACCTGGGAATTAATAAACTCTTAATAAAATTAAATTATGTTATAAAATATTATATAGTATATTAATACTATTTTATCAAAAAAAAAAGAAAATTGTCATTTTAATACCATTCAAAATAATTGATCAAATTAAGAGTAAAAATAAAAATTATACTAGTTACTGTATAGACATTATCTAAAATTATAAACAAATTCAACATAATATTACATATCCTAAAGATTACAATTATATCATACATGTTATCATAATATTCATATTGTTACTAAACCTTAAATTTGTTTAATGCTATATAATATTTTATAACATAATTTAATTTTATTAAGAGTTTAATAATTCCCAGTTAAGTTGTTTATTGTAGATAATTTTCTCTCCCCATATCAATTTATTTCTTTTTTCTATATTTTTTACTTATCTCTTTCATTTAGGTTTAAAAGTTTGTTTGCCTTCATATAAATTAGTGGAAAGGAAAGAGAAGTTAAAAATTGATACATCATGATACAGGAATTGAATGTCATTTATCAACCAGACAGAAAAATAAAATGGTCTGGTCTTTACTTAATAAAAAAATAAAAAATGAAAAAAGCAAATGAAATTTGGGTTAGGGAGATAGGGTGACTGGAATTTTGTAGGTTTTTCTAAATATTCATTAGAAATTTCTTATTATTTCTTTGTCTGTGGATGCAGATCTAACATTTTAGAAATATAGGGTCTGCTGAAATAAATTTTATTACAAAAAATATGGGTAATTTTTAAAGGTTTTTCTTTTATATGGTATTATTTGCTCTGTGATTTAAGTTATTATTTTACATTAAGCTCTCTTTTGAATTTTGAATAATATGGATATTGTAGATAGAAAATCCGAAAATAGAATCATTCCCACCATCGGCTGACTTGGCATTGTATAATATATATATATATATATATATATATATATATATATATATATATGAATATATATATATATATGATGACTTACTACTAAAATTATGACTCATCCAAAATGAATAACTAAATCAAATTATGAAAAATATGCAGAATGCATTAAAATCTAGTCAGTAAAATATTTGAATATCATTGAATTATTGTAATATATACTAGTATGAAACTTATGCTGCTTTCTGGGTCTACGTAGCTACAGTCCAGTGACAAGTATAGCAAAATAGCTGGTAACCGTGCAAATTGCAGGTTTTATTTCAGCATACTTTCTCTTTGACTTATATATATATATATATATATATATATATATATATATATATATATATACACATAAGTGTATGTGTGTGTGTATGTGTGTGTGTATCTAATTAGTAGATTAACAGTACTTAACAGAAGTATTAAATAAATTAAACCTTTATTACATGGTTTTTAAACTTATTTGATTCTGTGAAATAAAAGTAAATCTAATAACTTTTATGTCAAGTTTAGTCCTTTTTTTCAAATTTATCCATGTTTTGATGTATTCATTATTTCATCTTCATGTTCAGTGGAGCTGAGATGTAATGGAATGAAAGTTAAGCTCTCATTTTTTAAAGAAATCTAGCTACTTAAATACCAACATAAAGAATAAGACATTGATCCTGAGATCAACAGTACAATAGTCTACCCAAATAATTAACACTGAATTACATAATAACCTTATAGGCAGTAAAAAAGCCTTTGTAAAATACTAAGCCTAACCAATTGCCATTTAAAATATAAAAATCTAACATATCAGTCTGTGTTGATTACCTCTCTTGTCTGCAGAATGACTCATCGGATGACTGCTAGGAAGTAATTCATTTGTGTACTTAAGGAAGGTATATTTGTCTCTGCCTCCCACCAGACAGGACTTGACACAAGGCCAACGACCCAAAGGTCGATTATAGCGGGAATTTAGGGGAGGAGACGGTCGGGCACAAGGCAAGGCTCGAGCTTTGCTGATCTAAGCTGGTCATCGGCCCACTTAGTGCAATGTGGGCCTGATGAGCCTTGCTGGACTTGGACCCAAATCTGGGTCCAGGCACATATGCCTGATTATAGCTTAACCTGGACAGCAAGGTCCAGTGTTATACAAGGGTGACAAAGGTGTCAATTTTATAGCTTACCTACCCAAAGGCGGCCTAGCTGAAGCCGGGGGCCTTTCGGCCTCAAGTCTGCCTTTGCTGGACAATGCCCGCTAGGGTCAAAGCCAACAGCAAATTAATGCCATCAGCTTCATACCTAGAGCAAGTACTTAAGGAAGGGGGTAAAAATATTTCACTCTTTTCTACAGCATTGTTACAGCATTACCTTATGACTAGATACATTTTCATCCCAATAAACAATTGGTATTGTTATAATGACACTTTATGCTAGCAGGTTATGACAAAAACCTGTTGCAACAAGAATGATATAAGGACTCTTTAATGAGTTGATTAGTACGTTTTAGTCCTCTTACAAACATATATTTACATACACACACAACATTCCAATTTATATCCTCTTTCTTGTAGCTCCAACATCAATAAAAATCAGTAAGTTATAAAAGCTGTCTTTGAATTTAACATGATCCAAGTACACTACAACTTTTCTTCAATGTGTGTAGAATAATTGCTATTCTACCACTTATGGGCATAACCCTTTTCGCTCATACTAAAAGAGGCATATAAAATACCAAAGAGAATCTAAATGATGCTTCACCAGTAACAACTACTACCACTTAATATCCCCACTTCATCACTCCAATAAATCGAAAAGTTTACAGTAGACTTTGACTTGAGACATTAGATATATAACCCTATGTTTATTGCTATTAAATCATTCAGTCTTTTATTTTCTTGTCTGGTTGTTATGTTTAGTGCTTGAACTATATTTTGTTTTGTGTTGTATAAAATCTAACAGAAAGATTAATTAATAAATTATATAAAAAACAAAGATGTTTTTGTTGATATCTATTGATTTTGAGCAAAGATAATGTTTCAATGCTCCAAGTTTTGCAACAATATTTAAATGGCTTCAGTGCAGTTAATTAATACTTAATATTATGAATTCTATTCACATTATAACATGATAACAAAGAGTTTTTCATGCAACAACCTTTTATACAATCATCACTCTAACTTGCTCCCATCTCATTCTTGATTAATATCTAGCAAAATATCCCAATTTGTTCTCAAATCTATGGAAATTAATCAAATTTAACCATGAAGCACTGTGTATACTCATGTATCCTGTGACTTTATGAAACCTAAACTGAAACCTTTTACTGCAGAAAGTTATGGTGTACAACACACACAATATTTATATCTCATATATGTTGCAGTCCCCAAGAATTAAGCAAAAATTTAGGTCACAGAAAGTCACATGAAAGGAGGGAATATATGGAAAATTCACCTATAGCTGAAAACTTTACTCAATATCAGGATCTAAAGTAAAAGTTGATAAGTTTTTTTTAATTTTTAGAATAACTATGGCTCCCCAACTGCGCAAAATTGCTTTTGCTATAATGTCCTCTAAATGTCATTGTTATTTGATTATCTTATTCTTACTTCTCTTCAGTAATTTTTTTTTGAATGTAACATATAAAATATCTTCACTTGGCAAGTACATTATGTATATATATATATATATATATATATATATATATATATATATATATATATATATATATATATATATATATATATATATATATTAAAATGAGTAGGTACACGAAGAGACTTGTATTTTTAGAATTTATTTATTTATTTATTTTGTTCTTACATACGTGTGCGTTTCCAGCTTGTTGCTTTCGTCAGAGAATATGTATAGCACAAGGCCTTATTAATGGGGTATTCAATCTTACTTGAACTCACTCGTGTTTATAGTTTGAATGGTTTTTAGTTGATTATGTTTTTTTTCATGAAGGTCACTCCTTTCTTTTCCTTAGAGTGTGTTTCTCTTAGCCTACTTTACTATTTTTCTCTGTGTATGTGTGAATGTGTGTTTAGGGAGTGAGTTCAAGTATCATTGAAAACTCCAGTAACAAGGCCTGGTGCCATAGATATTCTCTGATGAAAGCATCAAGCTGGAAACATACATGTATGTAAGAACAAAATGAATAAATATATTCTAAAAATACAAATCTCTTTGTAGACCAACTCATTTAAAAATATTTTTATTCTCTCTTTCGTCCTACAACAAAATATTATATACATATATATATATATGTGTGTGTGTGTGTGTGTGTGTGTGTGTGTGTGTGTGTGTGTGTGTGTGTGTGTGTGTGTGTGTGTGTGTCTATCTGTCTGTCTGCATGTTTTTATGTTTATGGGAGTGAATTCAAAAATTTATATAAAAGATCTTTTTAGATTCATCTTTAACTGAAATCCTAATCATAACAACTCACTCTTCAAAGTGTTTTTGTTGTGATGGTGTCTTAAAAATATCAAAATTCATCATAAAAAATTAACACTTCTGAAAAATGTTTTAAATAGAACTAATGAAAGTTGTTTTCACTAGTTTTATTAGATTTGTATTTTTCAAAGTTCAAACTATTCATTTTGTGCAAGTAAATCTTGCAATGGATACTTTTTATTTGCTTTGAAGGTTCAAAATAATAAACATGCATTGAATATTTTGGGATATTTTTTATCTGATTATGTATGCTGCAATTTTAAAAATATATTGATTGAATTTGGGATGGGCATAAAATATCAAAATTATAAAATCATAACAAATATTTTGATTACTCATATACAGAGAGGTATATATACTGAGACAGGTGAAATTATTTAATAAGTTATTCTTATTCATTCAGAATCAGTCCTAATGTTATGTAGTCAGATGATATTTGATTCTTTTGATCTTTCTATTATTTTAGTTAGAAATGATTACGATTTGTTTTTGATATGACTTCAGTATCATCAAGCAGCTTTAACTTAAAACATTTTTACATCATTATCATTAAGTCATGTTGATATCACATAGTAAAATATTCATATAAAAAGACTTAATTAATTCACTACATCATAACAATTTGCAAACTTTTTCAGTTTTAATAAAATTTGTTGATTTTTTCCTACAGCAAAGAAATATGAATTAAAATTTCCAACATTTTCAAGGCAAGTTTATTAATGGCACATTCATGCATTCAACATATTTCTTATCATATTTTTGAAAAACTATAGTTTATCTGATATAAGATTTTAATTGCTTAAAATGGATTTTCATTTTTAATCAAATAAATCTTATTTGCCTTTTTATATCTCTGTTCATGTAGACTTAAATTGATTTCAGATGTTTAGATAAATTTTAATGTAGTAATAATCTTTAGAATTTTTACAATAAAAGTAAAAGTAGAAGTAGGAAAGAATTTAAATTGTTTATTATGAACCCTATTTTATAAAAAAACTGAAAAAGATGAAGAAAATGAGGAAGAAAATTAAAATATTTAAGGAAAAGAGATGGTTCTGAAGAAAAATTTGAGGTCAAAGTGTTCATTTAAGATAATGAGTAATGTATGAGTTAGACAAGTGCTCATCCAGGTATTTTAGGCAGGACTATCTTTCTAAGATTTTTTGCTAAGACTTTTTCTCTGGAATTTTGGGTGGGAATATATAAGATATGTTAAGAAAGATGTAAATTGTACTTTTAGAAAATAACATTTCACAACTTATTTTTTTAAGATTCTTTTCCGTTAAAGAATTTTTGTTTATTTAAATTTGATGGAAGCAATGAAAAAAATCCATACTTAGCTGCAATCTCTTCCAAATAGAAAAAAATAAATCCTGACAATCAACATGAAAAATGACAATATTACCAAAAAAATGACTGCATCAAATGGTCTCTTCACAGTTCTGTTAACTTATAAAGATGTAAAAGCAAACTATTTTCCATTAGTATTTTGGGAATTGAGCTTCTTTCAAGTAAAATTTAAATCCAAACATTCACTTCAGAAACAGAGCCATTCTTTCCAGAATTGAATGCTGCATTTAGTTTCAGTGAATGTTGAATAATAAAAAAACAAATAAGTTTCCATTGTTCTTTATTCTAAATGAGACAGAAAAGTTCACATAAGAGTAATTATAAACCATCTCAACAGCCATGGTCATTTTTCTTTCTCTTTCTTTTTTCTTACTTTTTATGAATTAAGTACATCTAAACCTAATAAGTAAATGAATAAATTTGACCTTCTTAAACTCAAAGGCCTAACATCTTTTCAGATATTTGTTGTAAGGATATTGACCCTTCAACTGTATCACAGCATTAAGGATCACATGATGTGAAATGAAACATTAATGGTTATATTTAAAGAGATTTTTTCTGTGGAAATATTTAAAAATTTTTTTCCAAGTGCGCATACGTACATAAATATATATTTGTGTATGTGTGTATGTGTGTGTATATGTACAAATACATAGAAATATATTTTTTGAGTATATATATATATATCTCAGTAAACAACTGTTAAGGATATCGCAAAGTATTTACAGAATTCTATTGAATTGTTGAAAACAGATTATCTTTTATTCATTACAAACTACTTTTAACATTGAATAAGTCTTGTTACACAGATTTTTTTATGAGTTTCCAGGGTCTTATCATAATTGTTTCAAAAAGAGTAGGTGTCTCAACATCTGTTCTAAAATATTAAATCTATCAAGACTACATTTGTCCTTTTCTCTCTTTTTCTAAAGTAAATGCCAGATCTACTCTATCCTTTATTCTATATGTAAAAAAGCAAAATTTCAGTAAAGAATTCATAACTTCTATTCAGACCATTTTTTTTCTTTTCAATGTTTTAGCCAAAAGCATTCTATTGTGAAGATCTAATTGACCCAGCAAACAAAATGTTGACTAATAATAAACAGACCTAAATCTTGGCCAAAAAAGATGAATTTTTGGCAGCCATGATACTTCTGAGCTACTGATTTAGAATTTTATATATATATATATATATATATATATATATATATATATAAAATATACATACATATATATATATATATATATATATATATATATATATATAAAATAAAAAATATATAAATATATATATTCTCTCCATTTATATATATATATATATATATATATATATATATATATATGAATGAAGAGAATATTTTTTAATTTCAAAAGAAGAAAAAAAGAAATGTTACTTTCCAATTAGTTCAAATTAAAAGTGCAGTAAGGACTATCAGAAACTGAACTCTTTGGTCGTATTTTTTTTATTGGGGAACAAGAAAAGTTTTTGTAGCCTGCCTTATTTACTAATGATACTTGCATCTGAAAATAAGGTAAAAATGTTTGGCTTTGAGTTACCCTTACCAAGCTTTTAACCAGGACTAAATTAATTTAATTTTGCTTTCTTCTTTTTCTGATATCAAATTTAGTTTTAAAAAATTTTAGATTTTACTCTTGTTTATTTTCTTGTCTTTTGTTTATTATATCAAACATTTCCATGATTTTAACCTGGACTAACTGGCAATAACAACGTTTTTAACTTACAATTATTTCTATGTGTATATCTTTCCACTTCATACATACATATATAGATATTAACTAAACTTACCATTTTTTAGCATTAGAGTACAGTAATGAGGCACACAGTGAGAATTAAACTCCCCAACTAATCTGTACAATTAGATTATAATCAGAAGCACTCCATACATACATGCATATTTACATATCAAAATAAAGATCCCATTGTAATGCAGACATTTTTTTAAATTCTTCTTATAGGGAATAATGAGTGAATATCAAAATACCTTAAGGTGCCTTGGTGTGATATCCTTGCTCACAGAAACCTCCTTCTGAGACAAGTCAACTCCATTCAAGGGGTAAATAACTTCTCCAATGATTTCATCTCTTGAGAATCGGTCAAAACTAAGAACAACAAAGTGCAAAGTGATGCTCTGCAGCTGGTTGAAGCTAATGCCATAAAATGTGAAGGTTTCATCATACACAGGATTCAGCGTCTTCCTCAGAACCCTTGTCTTGCACTTATGCTTTTTCTCTGGCAGAAGTTGCAGCTTGATGTAAGGATCACAACCTCCAACACTTGGCTCACGTGGAGGTAGTTCAGCTGCTTGCAAAATAGTGACCAGAAGTGCACTCTTCTGAGAGTCATATTCAGTTGAGAAGTGCAAAGTCCCGAGGTGAGGTGTCTTCAGCTCGTCCTCATGTTTCTCACGCATATTCTCGTCTTTTTCAGGAGTGGCGCCATCCTTTTCATTCTCAATATAGTATTCTGCTTTGACCTGGCAGGGATCGAACTGAGAAGGAAGTGGACCTGCCCCACTTCCACTGACTAGACCTCGTTCAGATAACGATCCTCCAATGTGCTCACCTGATGAAGGGTATGTAGGGCTGGTTGCCTTCGACTTCATGATAACTTTTCGAGCTGATGACACTTTCTTCAGGTTGCCATTGTTGCTCTCTTTTAAGCCTTTCTTGATGGCTGAGGAAAGACGGTTTTGGGCATTCTTCGCTAGCTGACGCTTGTAACACTTGTATGCAATCGCTGAAGCTGTACCCAGAATTACCATCACACCAAAACATATCCCAACAACTGCAGCGGCAGAAACTGTAAAGAAAAGAAAAAAAAAGGATAATTAGAAACTTTCCCAATTCAAAAAAATATGAAAAAATTAATGAATATAAATGTGCATAAGTATTAGTGTACATTTCATTTATACAATTATTAATATAAGATAAAATCTTGGATTAAAACATTTCAAAAAACTTTTCTTTTTGCTTGGCTCTGTTTCTTCTCTTTTCATTACTGTCAGAAACTTGAAGTTTTACTCAGCAAAAATCATAAAGAATAAGATATTTGTCACTGCCTCCCACCAGACAGGACTTGACACAAGGTCAAAAGCCCGAAGGCCAATTAAAGTGGGGATAAGTGGGGAGGGGAATGTCGGGAATGAGCCGAGACTCGAACCCTGCTAGTCATTGACCCACTAAGTGCAATGTGAGTCTAATGAGTCAAGCAGTATCACCGACCTAAATCTAGATCCGGGCACGTATGCCAGAATACAGCTTGAACTAGACCATGAGGTCTAGTGCTATACAAGGGGTACAGAAAAGCAGCTTGCCCACCTGAGGGTGGCCCAACCGAAGTTGGGGGCCTTTTGGCCTGGAATCTGCCATTGGTTTCAATACCCCATCCGACACGAATGCCAGACGGCCCAGCCAAAAGGCCAGGTAAGTATCATAAAAATCATAAAGAATAATGTTTTGATGTGTTTCAATCGAGATGGTGCCATTTCCTCATTAAATGGCAAGACTCTGAACTTATTAGACCAGTTCACATACCTTGGTAGCAATATCTTATCTACTGAAAGCAGTCAACATATGTATTTTTATAGCATGGCTGGCTACTGACGGGTTATCAAACAGATGTTAATCTGACCTTTGATAGATTAAAAATGGGAATTCTTCCAAGTTGTAGTCATGTCAATGTATGGCTGCACTACTTGAACTCTGATGAAACACTTGGAGAAAAAACTTGATGGGAACTACACAAGGATGCTGCATGTTAGTTGGAACCAATCTTGGAAGTAGCACTTAACAAAGCAGCAGTTATATAACCATTTACCTCCCATGTTGCAAACCATCCAAGAAAGACAAACAAGACATAATGAGCACTGCTGGAAAAGTAAGGATATTCTCCTATGGACTCTTACACATAGAAATACCAATGTTGGCTGACCAGCAAAAACTTACATTCATCTGTTCTGTGCGGATATTAAGTACCATGTAGAGAACTTACCAAGTGTGATGACCCAGAGTAATAGATGGTGTGAGAGAATCAAGTGAATCTATGTTGTCTGCATACCTTGATGATGATGATGTAAGTAAAAGTAAAGTTAGTGACCTTAGTCGAGGGTAACCTGAAGGCAACCTTTTCAATAGCTACTACACCAGTGTAGGGGAAGGCATTACTCCTTACCCTGGATTGCTCCACTACCCTTGATCCTTACCTTATAATGCTGTGTTAAGCAAGGTGGCATCAAGTACCATTTTTAGAGTCTTTGGTATGACTTGAGCTGGGATTGAACACTGTTCTCCTGACCCTTTGGCAAACACTTTACTCATAAGGCCAATTTGTCATTTGAAAAGATAGAAAAACCAGCAAGTTATCTTTAAAAAATGGTTTGAGTGTGCATATAGAAAATTTATTCAACACTGACAAAAAAGGTCAGAATAAAAAGACTACATCTCAAATAAAATTGAAATTCAATATCTGATGATGCATTTTGATGTATCAATGACAGTCCATATGAATCAAAACAAGATTTATTTTGATTTAATATTTTTAACCAAATGAGAATGAAGAAGACAGTTTATTGTTAAAAGGTCTTCATTTGTTATTAAAAGACAAAGAACATTTCAAGATAATAAAGACAGCAGATTTTGCAAAGATGTTTGCTAAGCTAAGGTTTGTATTGAGCAAATATGGGGTAAATTTTGAGAAGGAAAATTGTGCTATACCGATCTCCCAATGGAGGACAGTTTGTTTACATAGAAAATCTGGAGCCAAGTACTGACATAGAGCGGTATATTTAGGAAATTACCTTAATCTCTGAACCACACAAAGTATTTTAGTATTGAAATAATTAAATGTACTATATATATATATATATATATATATATATATATATATATATATGAGAAAAAACAATCAAATGAAGCTAAACCTCTAGCAATACCTGTCAATCTGATTTTCTAAACACACACACACACACACACACACACACACACACACATATATATATATATATATATGTCATATAGAAGTCACACCTGACCGATAAAATGAAATACAATTTCTTCCAAGCAGCGATCGTCTCAATACTGCTATATGGATGCGCTACATGGACGCTAATTAAACGGCTGAAGAAAAAGCTAGATGGCAACTACACAAGAATGCTGCGAGCAATTTTGAACAAGGCTTGAAGGCAACATCCCACAAAGCACCAACTGTACGGCCACCAACCTCCCATCATGAAAACTATTAAAGTTAGATGAACCAGACATGCAGGATACTGCTGGAGAAGCAGGGACGAGCTCATAAGTAATGTACTCCTATGAACTCCCTTATATGGTCAAGCAAAAGCAGGATGACCAGCTCTAACCTATATACAGCAGCTATGTGAGGATACGGGATGTAGCCCTGAGGACCTGCCGGAAGTGATGAACGTTAGGGAGAAGTGGCGAGAGAGAGTCAGGGATGTCCATGCTGGTGGCATGACATGATGATGATGATGATGATATACATGTACATATGCACACACACACACACACACACACATGTATGTATAAACCAGGAACACTCTGTTTGATTTTTCACTGCTTTGAATAGCTTGAAAACAAATATTTTTGTGAGATTAAAATAATTTTTGACATAAACCAATTCCAAACAATGCAGAGCTTACATGTATGGAAAAATTCTGAAAAAATTTACTCTGCTTTTCAAAATATAAGAAAATTGATGATTATACACAAGGCCCTTACATCTGAGAGATGACACAGATAGACTATATGAGGCAAGAAAAGAAGAAAGAGGACTTGCCAGCATTGATGATTGCATACATGCAGGGACTCAGGGACTCAAAGACTTCATTAAAAAGAACAAAGAAAGACTAATTACTGCACCCAGTGCTAGCATGAGCAGCATAAGAACAAATAGAAAAACAACAAATACTCAGAAACAGAAATGAGAAAAAAGCCTACAGTATTGATATCTCAAATGACGAACTGGTAAAACTGCATACAAGAAGAACTGGACATGGCAAAGAAAGGGAAACCTCAGCAGAAAAACTGAATCTCTTTTAATAGCAGCACAAGACAATTCCATAAGGATGATTATATTAAAGCCAAAATTGATCATACACAACTGAATTGCACATGTAGATTACATGTTGAAAGATATGAAATGGTTAATCACATGAAAAGCAAATACAGGAAACTAGCACAAAAGAAGTAAAAGACCAAGCATGACTGTGTGGGAAAAGTGATCTACTAGGAATTGAGCAGTAGATTGAAATGTGTCCATACTACCAAATGGTACATGTACAAACTAGAATCCATTCTAGAGAATTAGGTGCATAAAGTCCTGTGGGATTTTTAAATATGACAAACAGATTACCTTATCCCAAGCAGGAGACCAGACCAATTGTTAATTAGCAAAAAACAAAAACTTGTCATCAAGAGGATTTTACCATTCCAACAGACCAAATAGTAAAAATAAAAAGTGAAAAGATATACAAATATTGTATGTTGCTAGAGAACTAAAAAAACTGCAAAACATGAGGATGATGGTGATACCAATTGTAGTTGGTATGCTTGGAATGGTTCTCAAGAGGATAAAAAAAGACAAGAGAAACTGTCAATAATAAGAAATAAGACCATACAGAACAGCGCATTTTTAAGATTGGTTAGAATATAGAGAAGAGTTCTAGAGACCTGAGGAAACTTGCAGTCACCCAGACTCCAGTGAAAGATAAATTGCTAACACTGATAAAAAATGATAAAAAAAAACTCACTCAGAGTAAAATGATAAGGATAATTATTATTTCACTCCTTGGAAGATTTTCAAATCTGCATTAGCTGGTGGGCTTTCATTAGAGTCTAAGTGATGGTAAGTCTGTTCAGGTCTCCAGAACTATTCTCAGTATTCTAGCCAATCTCAGCAATGCTGTAATCTTGATGGTTTTGATTCTCCCACTGATTACTAGTTCCACTTTTCCAGGTTCCTGGGGATCATTCTGACAACACCAACTATAGTTGGAATTATAGTGACCTTTATATACCACAGCTTTTTAGTTCTATAGTAAGGTCAAAGTATATGTTTATTTTTTCACTTTTATTTTCACACAGTGGTCCAACAGAACACTAAAATCCACAAAATGGTAAATTCTCTTTCTTTTATTAATTAACACTTGGTCTGGCATTCTGGCCTCCTGGCCAGAATGCCAGACCAAGTGTTAGGTGATCCACCAGTATCTCAAAATACCAGAGAATTTTATGGGTCCCATTCTCTAGCACTGATTCTGGTTTGTGCATATAACATTTGGTAGTATAGTCAAATTTTAATCTCTTACACAATTCCTTGGGGATCACCTTTCCCACCAAGTCATGCCTGGTCTTGTATTCCTTTTGTGCTAGTTTACTATATCTGTCTTTTATGTGATTAACCATTTCATATTTTCTCCACATAATCTGCATTTGGTATACTGTTGCATATTATTATTATTATCATTATTATTATATAAAATATAATGATTTTTAAAGAAAATAATTGCAAATCTACTCGAATCAATTCATATAATTAAAGTCATATCCTAAAAATAAAGCATTATCATTGAGATCTGGTGAAAATTTTATTCACTATTAATCAATTCGTTGACTTGCATTATTAATTCAAAATACACACACAGAGATATTCATTCATCCCTGAAGTAACTTACACAAAGGCACACAGAGGCACTGATACACATATATATATATATATACAGAAACACTCTTACACATGTACATAATTATATCATTTGTCTTGATGTTGGTTATTGCTTTTTTATCAATTTAAGTATCAGAATTGGGTTTTGTCTTCTTGAATAAAAATACAGTTGCTTTTCTATAGTTGAAGTAACACAATTACTTTCCTATGGCTGGGGAAGAGGGAAGTATAAGCCCCATTTCAGAATCAAGCAAAGCACTTATTTGAATTATTTTGGATTCAGAACAAAAAAATTTATAAATGATTTTTCAAAAGAACATTCATTGAGGGAATAATTCTAGGATTCAATCTGTCACCATACTCTCCCATTCAACATCTCAGCAGCCCATATGGAAGGTTAGAGAGGCCCTTGACCTCCATTATGGGTTCGTCAACGATTCTTTGTTATATTTATGGCTTATTTCAAATAGAAAATTCTGAAGAAATTTCTGGCTACTCTGTCTCAAAAATGGAGATAATTTTTTTACAAACCAAAACTTCTGTGCTTGCACATGTGTATGTCTATGTATGTATGTATGTCTATGTGTTCCTATGAAGGTCAAACATACATGAACTATGTATCTTCTTTAGAAATTTATTTGCAAAATGAATAAAAACAGCAACAAAATCTAAGACTGTTTTAAAAGCCTAATTTCATTATAGTTATTGATTAAAAACTCCCTCATTTTTATTCTCAGTTCCTATTGATTCTTCTAGAGAGGAAAGATCATTTTTCCCATGATGCAGTTGTCTGTGTGCTTACAAGTCTCCTTCAGCCTCCACCTTCCTATGATAGTTAAAACAAATCAATAAACAGAAACAGAATGAGAGAAATGGAATGCTTAGTAAAAATGCATTATAAGTGACCTTGCTGAAAAAGGAAAGAAAGCTCCTAGCACCGCAACAGCTGACATGAATTCTGAGTTGTTGCTTCAGAAATAAATTGGTTTGGTTTCTTTGTTTAATTGCAAATTAACCATTGTTGGTTAATTAATGGAGAAACCATCCTTGTAAAAAAAAAGCAGTGATACAATTAAAGTCATTGCTGAGAAGATAAGGGATTTCATACCTCTCCCAAGGGTATTTGTTTGAAAGTGAATGTAATTGAGTGACTTGAATTCAAGCTTACTCACTTCAAGGCTGCAGTCTAACATTTTAGCCATTACAGCATGGAAATTCTCCAACAACCAAATTGGGTTTCTGTGGAATGAGTAATAAAATGTAGAAATTCATAAATAGAAAATTGAAAAGCTTCATTGATTTTCTATTCAGAGTTTTCATTATTTTATAATTTATTTTATTTCTCAATTTAGATGAAGACAAGTAAAAGTTTCTATAAGGAAATTATCTTTAAAGTATTTACTTTAGTAGCAACCCTTTCAAACAGTATGAATTACATACAGATTAGGATTTCGCCCAAAAAACAGTTGGTTTGGCCTATATCACAAAAATACTGATTACTAAATTCTTGACTATTGTTGTTAAGTATGAATAAAGGTACTCAAAAATATATCACCCAATGTCTGAAGAATACAGTGGTAGTTTTAAAACATTCTTTACTACTTAACAGCTATATTTCACCTTGTACCATAGTCAGTATGATATTAGACTTTGGACCAAGATACCTTTGATTTCTATAACCACAGTTTGATTAAAATATGAACCAAGGGAAAAACTAACGATGGATCTGGGGTTCAGTCTTTTTGTATCTTATGCATATCTCATGATACTTTTATACCTGCATCTCAGGCCACACAGTTCTTTCCACTTGGATAGCAAAGGTGTCCATATATAAGAGTGGCAATCTTTATTCTCTTGTGTAGGCATTTCTTTGAAAAAATATGTGACTTACCATGCCACTCTTTGGTAAAATCCATTGATATGTAGAATGCCTGTGCTACTGGAGGAAAAATAATCCTAAACCATTACACTTCCACTACTATTTTTAAGTGTCTTTCTTTAAACAAGTCTCAAACTATTTCCACCAAGGAGTTCAATTTTAGTCTTGTTAGACCATAATATTTTGCCCAGAATAAAGCAGGTTTTTTGAGATGAGGAGATGAACATTCTTATTCCTGGGTTTCAGGGGTTTTTCTTATAGCCCCAAAATTCAGTCCTACTTGATGGAGTATCTGATTAGTAATATTCTTGCTCATTTCTGTACCAGCTACCTACAGATCCTTCTGAAATACTTGGATTGTGAATTACTTGTGCATTACTTTCTGACCAACAGAATAAGCTACTTGTTCACTGACTTTACAACAATTTCCTTTTCCAAACAAATAAGTCATCTGGCCATATTGTTTACATTTTTAAATGTTGGCTCTAATTTTAATTTTTTTTTACTTATACATAGTAAATCTAAAGTATTTACCTTATTCAGCTCAAGTTCTAGGTTAATAACACTGAAAAAAGTGACCACAGACATTTTGTATCAGTCAGAAGTCATCTCTGGCTGATACAGTGAATGGTTATTTTGAAAACTTAAAATTCTTCTGAATTCTACATTTATCCAATTTTTCTCATGCTCACCCTATACCACATGTGGTACTTTTTATGATCACTTTACTGGCCAATTGCAGACAGTGGTTTTCACATGCCTTACAGGGATTACATCACTACACCTCTCTCTCTCTCACACATACACACACACACACACACACACACACACACACACACACACACACACACACACACACACACACACACACACACACAGAGCCTGCATACTGATTATAACAAGTACAATATTGAATCTTTCCTTTCTAAAAAGTACCTTGTATACTTCCATGTATAGTGTATACCTTTTTTTGTTAGCACCACTGTTTATCTGCTACCATACTACCAACTGGCAAGTAAAATAACAGTTGTCCTTTTCACATAAACCTCTCCTCTTTTCTTCATTTCCAACCTTCCTAACCATACATATGCATATAACAAACAGTTAGAATTCAGAGTATTCAGTCAAATAAGAGTTATGGCACTTGGTGAGACTGTTAAAAGACTTTTCATTTTGGTTAAAAAATTCTTTCTTTTGTTTGACAAGACTCTTTTCACATTATTGATCAAATGTTCTTTATTGACTACTGTTGTTTCTGTGACTGTTGTTGCTGTCTCCTAAGACTTTCCCTCCTACATTAAGGACAATGGTTGGTTAGCTGTGGGATCTCTCTGTCATTAGATTTGCTACTGCTATTTTTTTGCTTGAATCCCTCTCCTTTTATGTCAGTCAAGAGTGGAAGTGGTTTAGATGATAACTCAATAAAGGTTTCCGCTGACTTAGTAATTTGATTAGTTTATTTAAACTTCAAGGAAAATTTTTCTGTTAATACCTGGGTGCATTATACAAATTAGAGAAAGCTTTTGCCTCTACTTAATTGTAAAGTTCAATAAAAAAAAGCAAAATATATGGAGAAGATCTAATTTTAAGATACCGCCAAAGAAATATGATGAAGGTCGGCTGTAAAATTCATATGATAACATCATATCTATGGCACACTCTCAACCAATAACTTTCAACACTTAGGGCTACAGTGGTCACCCTTCAACTGCACTTTCACTTTTTAATATGCCTTTGGTGGTTCTCTGGGGTTGTGTCATTAGGCACAGTTCCACATGGATTGACAGCATTTGTGTCCTTCATGATCACTCTTCCCCTTTTGACACATTGTGTTTCTAATCACAGAAGGTGAGAAGGTCACTGAATGTGGGCACTGATGTATTGGTCAAAAAGACAGCTGGTAGTCACATCATATATAATTCTTTAACAAAAGAAACAAAGTCCTCATGGGTTATAAATACATTAACTTTTTTATTTATTTTTTTTTATAAACATCATAATTCCCACATTTCACCAAGCTTGCCAAGTTGTCTTGTCTACCCTTTTGACCTTACCACAAAAATGATACTGCCACAAATTTAACTTTCACTAAAACAAGAACAATTGATCATGAAATTTTGATACTCTTTATATCCCCAGCTACTGAGGTACTTATCGCTAATTCTGGTAGTTACACTAGTCTTACAAAAGAAAGTGCTTTTAAATACTTTTGTCTTTTTTCTTTATTATTCCTCCCAATTAATTCTTTTAATTGGTCTCCCAAACCCCCAGCATCACATATCTGCAGTTGATGAATTTTTTACCAGTGAGACACTGCAACACTAATGAAAGAATGTGTGGACCACACTTATAAAATAAACCTTATTTGGTCAAACTTCATGAGAGAATCTTGATCAACCATTCCTCATAGTTTATTCTAAATTGTCAGCATTAAACAATTTCAAAGTAATCTCTTTTTTATTCTCATGTTCTTTAAATATTTTGAAGTTTTGAACAACTCAAAATGGATTTTGATTTTGATTGTTTTTTTCATCTAATTCTTGGAAGTACCCAAAATATCATTTTGATGTATTATTTTTACTTTTTTATTTAGTTTTTATAATACTAATAAGAGAGCTATCTTTTTATAAAAGACATTAAAATTTACTCTAAGAAAAAAATCATTTTATTGAACTCTAACAGTAAAGAAAACTTGGATCTGTTTTAAATAAGATAAATACCTATATAAAATAAAATTTCAAAACTGCTTTATTACTTTTAAATCAGAAATTTTATGGGAAAGAAATTATATATACATATGTATTAACACTAGTAATTATAATGACTTTACATCTCATTGAATTTGATGAACTATGCCAGTCTCCATATGTACTAAGAAAGATTCTTAGAGCAACTAAGAAAATTCAAAGAAATAGTTAAAACAGTCTGAGTAAATGCCAGATACTGAATAAATAATGTCATATGAGAGAAATTCTTTAGGTAGGAGAAATAAAAAAAATTCAAATATTTTTTCTTTACTTTTTATGCAGATATTCTTGAAGGTTTAATGTAATCAACTGCAATTTTGATCTTTATCAGGTTATTGATTTAAAGTGAAGTAAGATTAAATTTTGATATGAATTAGTATAAAAATTCATAAAGAAGAGAAAGAAAAGAAGGATAAAAAGAAAATCAAAACAGATAAAACAGTGTAAGAACAAGTATAAGAAAAAGAAGCACTAATGGTCAAAAGAAAGAAAGAAAGAAAGAAAATGTAATTGAAAGGTTGTTAAAAGGTGAGAAAAAGGAAATGAACAGCTGAAGATAAAAGTGAAAAAATGTAATTAAGAAAAATAAATATCAAAATTAAGAGATTTAAAAAATCTTTGATATTTTGAATGTGACAAGACAAAGAGTCAATAAATACTTTTGTATTCTTAAATATTTTGATTAATAATTCATTCTTACAGAAAATAGGGATTGTGGACAGAAATCTTTATTTGTAATATTGATACCTCGAAGAGAAAATTCATTCAAATTAATACCAGTACCAGTCATAAAACTTCCCAAAGATAATAAAGAGTTTATGCTTTGGTGAGTTGAATAATTAAGTTAGAATTCAATAATATTGGGAATTTGAGTTGTTATTACAACTACCTTTTTTTTAAGTGCCAATTTGCTCCATTAGTCATCTTGAATGCTTTGAAAATGTAAAATACCAAGTTCTAAATTCAAACTGTAAAAGGTCAAATTTCTATAAAGATTTTAATAAATAAATTGAAAGTTTACTATTTAATCCACAGAGTCTAAAAAAGCAGTACATTCTGAATTTATTTTTAGATGAAATGGAATATCTTTAAAAAAAATATTTTCCCCCAAAATGGCATCCATTCTTATCTGGAAGCCTTCATTTGATTGGTATATCATGAGAAGGAAAATAATCATTTGCACAGTTTCTCTTCTAATAGGGGAAATAATCAAATTATGATTATCAACATAACAAATATACAAAGTATAGATGCATTAGCACTGATGGATGTGTGTGTTGATACATTTTCCTAAGGTATTGTAAGGAACTTTCAAAGATCTAAGAAGAAATCCATCATGGCAATAATACTTCCTAATTTTATTCATCAGACTAATTCAAAAGAAATTATGAATATAAAACCCTTTCTTATCCTTAACATTTGATTAGAATTGAAAAAGTATAAATAATTTTGTTAATATTTCAATGTTCATTCATTGTATTTTCAGATTTTAGCAATTCCTTTCAGGGACAAAATTTTGAGGATTGCAGAAATGAATTTTAAAATATTCAGGAAACTATTTTCTTTCATTTATTAATCAAATTTGAGAATATTCAAATATTATTGCTTTTTTTTTTCATGATTATATTTATGTTTCCTTTAATCAGTTTTTGTAGTTTTATATGGAAGCCAGAAATATTTACATTTTACAAAAAATGTATGGTTTTTGAAATAACAATGTTTCAATAAAGAAATTAAATTGATTTTTTATCAGATATAACTTGATGTTTAAGGCACTGAATTAATTCTATGAGAATATGGGAAACTTAAAATACCAATAAGTATCAGAAATTTTTATCGAGGCAATTTACTGCTATTGAATTAACTAGAGAATGACTTGCAATGTAAGAATTAGAGTAAAATGAAACTGTATTGCCTGTTTGTAAAATACTATAGATCTTTCAAAAAATATCAAATAATCTGTTGCTGCAATCAAGGTATCTCCATATACCACTGAGTAAGGCAACTGTTCCAATTGGGAATATCTAATGTATATTTTCTTGCTTTCATTTCAATCATTGTATTTTGTGTATTTGTGATAAAGTTAATAGACTGTAAAGTAATAGGTTAACTTGTTTTTGAAAATATCATAGTTATAATTTTCTTCCCATCTGTTTGGATTGGATTATATGAAAAATCAGATTTTTGTAATTTTCCCAGAGAATGAGTTTATTATTGGAAGACACAGTCATGATCCTATATAGCAAGAGGTCAATCTGTATCATTGGATTTGAAAGCTGGCCACTAGTGACACCCAGATATGGTTTGACAATATTAGAAATATTGTTTTGGATTGGTGAGTACGAAGGAAATTATCCTATTTTCAGCATGGGAATAGATTTGGATTATGAAGAGATGTGCATATAATGACAGAGTTTTGATTTCATGTTTGTGTTTAGACTGTGATGAGAACAAATTAACTTGTATAGAGAGAGAGAGAGACCGAGCATGCATGCAATTTTGATTGCAGTAGGCTATAACTCTGTATAAGCATATAAGTACCTGCCAGCCAACTTATATACCTACGCATTCAAAGGACTCAAGCATTTCACTAAATTGCTAAAATTAACTTAAGACAGACAAGCATATATCCAGTCTCGATGCTCTAAACAGTTTATACTATTGTTCTGAAGAAGGAACTAACTTATCCTGTTCAAAACATTCATCACTATGGCTAATTAGTTAAAGAAACACCTGTTTCTTTTGCCTATAAGAACTAGAACACTTCATGTTTAAGTTTATATATTGAACTTTGTTAACATTTAATTTCTATTGATAAATTTCATTCATCATTTCAATAATTCAACAGGAAATTATTAATTTACATTGTTTTTAATTTGCTCAAGGAAAGAAATGAATAATTGCCTTTAGACAGAGACTCGATATAACATAAATTGGCTTCAAGTGCAGAGACTGAAGAAAATATATCTGAATTAACCATTTTGAATTGTTTAGGGCAATGAATAAATGATAGAAAATTGTCTAACAACCTTTTAGCAAACATTGCCAATCAAATAAAATATTTCCACTTCTTCCAAATAAAAACAGGATATTTTTGATTCTTTTTGAAAAGGAAAAAAGAAAACAAAAAAAAAATTATGGGACCTTTCTTCTGTTTTAAAGAAAAGAAAAAATTATTTTTGCTTAAATGATAAAATAAAATATACAAGGGAATTGTTCATTTTTAATTAAAAATTGATATTCAGTTTCTTCCTAATGCAGCTAAAAAACTCCAAACTTATAAAAAGATGTTTACAAGAAAAGAACAAAAAAGAAAAGTTATGAAGAACTCCCAAAGTAGCAGACAACAAAACCAATATCTCAAGTTCAGCTGCCTCCGATGATTCTTGAGAAAAAAGGTTTAGAGATATCTGTGTCACTTCTCAAAAGGCTTTTACAAAGTGATCCTTAAATCTATTAGTTTTATACATATGAACATGTCAAATGAAGATAAGCACTGCAAAAAGGTGGATAAAAGAACATAAATATGTGACAAATGAAAATGAATGTCACTTTTGAAAAGAAAATTGAATGTAAAAGAGCAATGATTATTGAAAGAATAAGCAAAACATGGATATTTTTCAAATAATAATCTCCTCAAATTTTCTGTTTCTTCATTATTACACTAAAGTAGCAATTGATATAGAAATCTGGGTATATATATAAATATATATATTTATACGCACACATACAAATATATATATATATATATATATGAGAGTTGTCTGAAAAGTTCATAGACTGAAAAATGTATATGATGATTGTGACAATACTCCACTATCTCAACCTCCTAAACCACTCATGGCCATCAGATCGTCTAGTAGTTTCTCTCATCTTTGGTCAGGGGTATTTCACATTTTTTAATGGACACATAAAACACAACATACACTACTGAGAAGGTGGAAGAAAAGAGAACAAACAAACACGGACCTGGGTTAGCTACAAGTGCAAGAAGGGAAAAGTTTGTGACATGTTTGTGCCGCTCTCCATGCATCTGCAGGCTATCACAAGCATGTATTCAAGCTAAATTCCCACAAAACCACCAGAAACACTAACTCCTCCTCACGCATTGGCCAACCTGGTCTCTGAGTCCACAGGTCCAAGCAGTCACCTTTCTCGACCGTCAGCTTGCCCTAACTTCTGTCGACTCTCCTGTTCTGCCGACTGGTTTCATCTGCTCTGACAACTGCCCTGTTCTGTCTACTTCTCTGTTCTACCTCCTTATGTCTGGGACCTTGCCTTCCCTTGTCCTCTTCCAGTCTTGTAGGTAATCTCATGCGCACACCCTTTGTGTGGGTTTCGCGCCAAAACAGACAAAGGGATCTTCTGACTGGCACCCACACCCACACCCACAGAAACGAATGCCACCCATCATATCACATGATAATATATCTGCTGTTGATGACTTTTTTGACCAATGGGATCCAAGCATTGCAATACCAATGGAAAAAGTGTATGAACTTCATAGGAGACTACTTTGAAAAATCAACCTCATTTGGTCACATTACATGTGAGTATCTCACTCAGCTGATATATATATATATTACATTTTATTCTTTATGGATTACCTTGTTCTTCAATTCCCCCCCCCTCTCTCTATATATATATATATATATTTATATATAATACAAAATATTGAAAAGTTCACAAATTTATCTTACTACTCTGAGTTTCATGTTTACACAATCCTCAAGTGAGCAACGCAAATAAAGGAACTTATTATTTTTTCACAAATTATACTGCTTTTGATTTCACTGCTCACTTGAGAGCTGTTTTACAAAATTTGCAGTTGTGAAATAAAGATTTTTTTCTATTTTAATATTGTTATCTTTTTAGTATCAAGTAGAGGTTATATCACAAAACTATCATACAATATAATATATACAGCTATATAAAGCTATCAATGTCCTTGGAAAAGGCTTGAATTCTCTTCTCCCCATAGCTATAGGAAAATAATAGGGCTGACTGGGGTCTTTAACTTTTAGTTAGGCAGCTAATCTAGAAGAAAGAAAACTTTGTATTCAAAACCTGAGGTGTGTTGTTTGGGAGAATCTTTGGCATAATGGGGCACTATTCATCTATTATCAGCTTGTCTAACAAATTTGTCTGGTTCTACATACTGTAAATAAATAATCTGTATTGATAGTTCAAAAGGGCCACATATTCTAATCAGCTGTTGGGCCCCCATACATAGTGATCAATATATATATATATATATATATATATATAAGAGGCTTATGGTTCTTACAAGCTCACTTGGTGAATTGACGGAGGACCAAATGTGGCAGTATTGTCAAAGAATTAACCATATTAATCGTTTTTTTTTTAAATCTTTACTCTGGCCAAAGATTGCTGAATGCATGAAACCCAGGGTCACAGATTGTTTCATGTAATGTATATATATATATATATATATATATATATCAATATTGATAATATATTTTAGCTATATTCATAGATAAAGAGTGCTTAATATTTTTATATAATTAAGGAATGATTTTTTTTATTTTAATCATTTTTCATTAATTATATTTTATCATTCAGTTTGGTTAGGCTTTAAACTAAAGTCAATTGGTGCGGTTTATGCTCGCACGCAAAAGATATGACAATCACTATTGTCATAATAAATCCCAGGCAGGAAATCGGGCTGGAGTGTGGATGACGTTATGCCCAGAAGAGATCGGCTGAGAATTTGGAAGATTTTGAAAAAGATTTAGTTGAAGTCCGACCATGGTTTGGTTTGGTTTGGTTTCTTTGTTTAATGGCGTATCAACCTTTGTAGGTTATTTAATGCAAAACCCATTGTCCTAGAAGAACAGTAGTGGTACTATTTAACCCATAACTGGGAGGATAAGGGGGTTCATACCTTTCCCAAGGGTATTTGCCTGAGAGTGAACATAATAGCGCGACTGGAGTATGAACTCGCTTACTATTATTCCGCAGTCCATCACTTTAACCATTACACCACAAGGACACCCCCTCCGACCATGGTGTTGAGAAGTTGAAGTCTGACCATGCAGTTGAAGGTTGATATTGGACCATGTAGGCAGACAATTGAGTCTCTGCCATTGGGGCATTGAGACCTGAGTTCTCTGCCATTGAGTTGAATTTTCTACTGTTGCAGCGATGGTTAAGTTTTTCGGGTCCAGACCAGCGAATAAGATTTGTCTCTCTCCTCGTGTCGAAGAACCGGTCAGCAGTTAATAAATGCGTTCGTACCTGAACAACAGAGTCCGCCTGTACATGGTGCATTCAATAAGTTTCCAGACTTTTTGTACAGGCATTTAAAAGTGTCGTAGTCTCTTGAAAACTCAGTATGTTATTGCTATACATCTTATGAGATGACTGACCAATTTTGATGATTTCAGGTTCAAATGAACAGCTACAGCAGGAATTCGAATACACCCTACCAAAGCCTGATTGTTACAGCTGGTAAATTTCAAAAATGCAATCTGGATGTGAGGACATTTTAGAAGAATGATATGCAATAAAATTGTGTTTTAAACGCGGAAAAAATGCCACAGCAACATATGGAATGCTTCAGACTGCTTTTGGAGCATCTTGCATGAATTGAGCATCAGTTTTTGAACGGAATAAGAGATTCAAGGAAGGCAGAGAGTCTGTGAGGGAGGATGAGAGGTGTGGGAGGAGTAAGAAAGTCAATACACCAGAGTTGATTGGCCAAAGGGTTAGGGTTAGGGTTACTATGTTGAGGTTTTAAGGGAGTTCAGGAGGAGATTCCTTTGGAAGAGGCCAGCACTCTTCAAATTGGGTCAATGGCATTTCCAGCAGACTATTTGTGCAAGATGGGAATCAAGACAGTTCCTCAGCCTCCCTATTGTCCAGACCTTGCTCCTTGTGACTTTTGGTTACTCCCTAAGCTCAGAGGCTGTTGTTATGAGACAATTGAGGAGATGAAAGAGGCTGTGACGAAGGTCATTGACATGCTCACAGAAGAGGACTTCCATGGGGCCTTCCAGAAGTTGTTGGAACGGCACAAGTGCATTGCAGCCGGAGAAGATTACTTCAAAGGGGACTAGAGTTTCATGTGTGTACTATCAATAAAAGTGCCCATACGAAAAAGTCAGGAAACTTATCGTATGCATCTTGTAACAGTAAAAATAATAATGAGACATTTTTATTGCATTGAAAAAAGAATATTTGTCCACTCAACAAAATAATATCAAAACTAAAGATAGAATCAATGGGTTAGATGAGAGAAATATGCTAAAAAATTTATTAGAAAACAATTTTTATAGTTTTGTTCCATTTTCTATCTTCTTTCAGGTTAATTTCATCATAGCAAAGAACTGGTTTGGTTTGGTTTCTTTGATTTATGATGTATCAACCTTTGTGGGTTATTTAATGCCAAACCCATCCTTGTAGAAGAACAGCAATGATACTATTTAACCCATAGCTGGGGGTATAAGGGGTTTCATACCTTTTTCAAGGATAATAGTCTGAAAGTGAATGTAATAGCTCAACTGAAATTTAAACTCACTTTAAGACTGCAGTCCAGCATTTTAACCATCATGCCATGAAGATTCCTTCCAGAGCAAAGAACTATCTTTGATACTCTCTGTAGTCTTCTAAAAATAAACTGAATTTTCTTCTTTAATAGAATTCTGTAAATAGCAGAATAGACTATAATCTGAAGTTTCAATATCTAGAGATTATGTTGGAGAAGTGAAAATTTCTTAGCAATGCTATATCAATTTTGCCAGTTCACCAAAGAAACTAGTCTTGTACTACTCTGATGAAACATTACAATATTCATATTATCTAACTTCAGAGGCTTTTCATTGACTGTGGCCTTCAAATAGTCTAACTGGGAGGAGTACTTGTTTGAATCAACCATCTGCTTCTATGAAAGAGACTCATAGTAAAAAACTTCCTTTCAATCCAACTATATTTACAGCATCACCTTCTTTTGAAGATAACTTTTTGGTATGGTTAGTGTTTGGACATTTCTCTTACATCACATTGTCTATTATTATATCTTGCTATATTGTATGATTTGTTTTAAAATCGATAACCTTTTATGTGGAAGCCAAAGTAAATTACATAACGAAATTGATGCAAACAATTTTCTGTTTGCTTGAGATATTTCAAATATATTTCTTATTTCTTATTTCAGATGACATTGATTAATGATCTCAGATAATGTTTTTATTTGATCACTACTAAATTCAACTGGTCTAACTGATTATGGAGCATCATTCAGTAAGAAATCCCCAGCATAAAATATTGCGAACAATGTTTAATATGTTTAATCACTTACAATAATTTCTTTACAAACTGCAAATTCCCTGTTTGCATTATAGTTGCATTTTGATCTTGAAATAAGAAAAATCATAATTTACCTAAAAAGATCTTTATTTTGTTCTATCATCTGTCTTTGAATCAGTATACAAAAACACATCAATTACAAAAGAAATGCATTCCATTTTGATATGAGTTTTTATAATACAATGAAAAGTGATTTTTTGATTTATTATATTGAATGCTTCTATGAATAAAAATGGATCAATTCTTTTGACTAATTGGCAGATACCTGGGAGCCCACTGAAACTAATTTGTCACACAGTTTCAAGTGTATGTCAGGTATTTCATTTAACAATATATTCAAAAGCATAAGGGCCCCAGTACAAAGTAGTCTTCAAATGATGAGTTTGGACTAGGGTCCGCCAGTTAATAAATCCCACCCTGTTCACGGAATATGACTAATACTACTATTACATGTCTGTTGCTGTTACTATTCTTTTGACAAGAACAACAGAAATGATGATGATGATGATGAAGATGAAGATCCTTTTGGGTGGTGGAGATAATTGCAATAGTTTTTAAATCTAAATGATGTGAAGGTTAAAAAAGTGTTTCCTTAATATCATTTTGGTTGCAGAAAAATCTGAAGCTCTTATCTTTCCTAACAACTCGTTCTACATTTGCAAGATGACTCAACAGAATGAATCACATTTGTGCTGTTAAAATCATAAGAAAACCTAATGATGCTTGGGAAGATGAAAAAAGCTGACATCAACATGATGTAGCAGGTATGGATATATAATATGCTGAAAAAAGTCATAACAGTTTTTTTAGCTGTATAAGAGTAAGTGAAGCAATTAGTGGTTGAAGATTTCAACTGACTATAACTTTGTCTCTCCTTTTCTCTGATAAAAAACCTCTCTCTCTTTATATATATATATATATATATATATATATATATATATATATATATATATATATATATATAGTGTGTGCATGTGTGTTTGTGCAAATGAGAAATGCTTACATAATTATGCTCTTAAAACTAGAGAGTTTATACAACTAGAATATATGGAGAATATAATTTATGTTTTCAAGTGTTTCATCGTATACTTTAATGCATATATCAAATTGAAAGCATGGCCAGATGGTATGGGCAGAGGCTCAAATTGTAAAGATGTTGATATCTTTATGGTAATGTTAATATAAACATGGAACCTGGGAAAAATAATTTTTATATACCCATAAAATTCACAATGCGCTCTCATGCATACAGATAGATAGATAGATAGAGAGAGAGAGAGAGAGAGAGAGAGAGAGAGAGAGAGAGAGAGAGAGAGATAGAAATAAGAATAGAGTTAGAAAGAAAGAGAAACAAAAGCTGAGAAAGAGAGAGAAGAGGAAGAGAGAGATTGGGAAGTGAAAAAGACAGAAACAGAAATGAAATTAAGATAGTGAAATAGATACAGAGAGTGAGATGGAAAAAGAGAAATAGATTGAATGATAGAAGCCTTGTTGAGGAATTTCTGCTGGCTTAATTGAAAATGAAGATGGCCACACAGTAGAATATCAGTCAGACATTTCTTTCTGATGATTTAACTTCAATGAATCATATTTGCTTATTAGTTTCATGTTCTGTCTCTCACTTTACATCCAATAGTTTTAGTAATTTAATATTACAAAAATATGATCAACAAAATATCTTATATCTTATAGTTAATTGATTTTGTACGTGGGTTTGATGCACAATGTTATGGAGTTCAAATTTTCCTCCCTATCATCATTTTGGATTGCTTTATATTCTATATTATTTGCAAGTTTGTCTTTATTTATTCATTATTCAATTTTCTAATTTCTAAGGAAATCAAATCTTTTGAAAATATCGAATCCAGATAAAAGATCTATATTATAATTTATCATACAAGAAGATCCATATTATAATCAATCATACAAGGATGACCTTTTATTTATGAAGATTTAAAAGGGAAAGATGAATGCAATATATTCTTTAAAAATGAACTTTATTATCTTATTCTTTTTGCAAAGTCATTGATATTATCATCAACCAGACAGATTTGAACCAAGCATTGATTTTCATAATTGGCACGAGTAAAAGCAATAGAGGCCAACTGGTCAATGATTGGCTATGGATTACTGCCTCCATCTTTGGAGGAATGGAAGGAGTAAGGAACAGCTTTGTCATCTCCTGTTTCCCAGCATGCCAGAGTAAGTTAATCAGACTCACTGCTTAACACACTCACACAATATGTAGCTATTCATATGACTGGTTATCATCATTACTCAAGAGATGAATTGGATTAATTTACTAATGGCATTTTAGTCTTTTTCCTTTTCATTTCTTTGGCTATAATTTATAAATTTTGGTAAAAGATTCCACAGCAATGCAAATATCAAGTTATATCTTAGTCTTAATTTCTACTAAAACAAAAAAATTGTTTTTTAAGCACTAGGTTTGAATAATGTAAAAATATTTATATGTGTGACAAAGTTAAAAAAGAAAATGGCTACTAATTTTATTGTTTTTACTATAGATTTTATCTTTTGTACTTTTACTGTGCCATGGTTTGTTGATGTTAAGTGAAAAATAATGAATTTCTTTTCTTCAAAAAATTTTACTTTGTTTTTACTTTTAAAATAGTTGTATGAATATTTTCCAAACAATTGACTGAATTGTGTAGATATTAGATGCTACAATTGATAATTAGCAGTTTTATTCCAAGGAATATAAGCTTTTTTCCTCGATGTTTATTTTTCTTTAGTTCTTATCCAACTGACAGTGACTTCTATCATTAAATTATATATAATAATACAAGAAAGAAAAGAGTCAAGATTATGTTTATATATATATATACATATATATATATATATATATATATATATATATATATACATACATACATATATATATACATATATACATACATACATATATATATACATACATACATATATATATATATATATATATATATATATATATTTATAATCTTTTATGGTCCTGAGATTTGATGACAACTAGATATACTGATTTTAGTGTTTATGAAGGCTGTAAAACTTACATGGATGTAAGTTCAGTTAAAATACAAAACATTCCAATGAAGAGACATAATATTTTCAGTCAGATCTTTTTAAATGAGAAATTATCCTTATAATATGTCTAATCTACTTGGACTAATGTCCTTCTCTTGGATATTATTGATAATTAGAAATAAATTTTTAAAAGATGTATCACTAATGATTTTTGCCTTCTGAAAAGTTTTCCTTCCTGGTTGAAGGAAAATTATTGCAGTTAATGATTGCCAACATTGGACTATCAATTATTACCTATTTTAACTGGCCATGTTTTACTTTTAAACCAGAAATTTATTCAACTATTTTATTAATTTACCAGCACAATTCCCGTGAAAAATAGACTGACACTGCTTTGGATCAGAATGTAATTGCTGATTAAAATGTCACTCTCTAGAACTTCAGCCAAAACTTCTGCCAAAGATCAGAACATAGTATTTGTGCATGTCTAGAAAATATTTGATTATTTTAAAACTGTAAGATATAAAATATACCGATGAAAATAATTATCATTTTGAAAATTATCAAATTCAATATGTCCTTAAAAATAAATGCAAATTAAAAAAAAACAGTTGTAAAAGTATATGAATGATCATCAAATTTTTAAAATTTAATTTTTTTTGTAATATATCAAAGAATATTCCTATTCTAGCAGAAGTTATGAATGAATTAATAAATAAAATCATAGAAATGTAAAGCCTAAAAATATCCTTACAAATTGGTTGCTAAGAGAAACAAATGCAGTCTTAATAAATGCTGCTGCTATGCTGCTGCTAACATTAGCCGATGGTCCAAATTCATTCTGCAATCAATGAGATGCTGATAAATATACTGACACCAAGGTTAAAGCTTGTAAGTATTCAAAGATATTGAGAGTTGGAGAAAATAAGAAATGTTTTGGCAGATAAAAAGAGGCTTGGATGGCGCCTAAATATATTCATTATTCATAACAGTTTTCTATGTAGTATTACACACTGTATGTTCAGTATGAAAGAAAATTTAATATTACATAAATGTTGCTGACTTCCCACTTAAATATACCTTGCTGTATTCAATAAAATGATATTTGTAAATTACTTTTTTTAATTTGTGGCTAATTATAAATTTGTTAGAGAAGGAAGAGTGATGCTTTCAATAAAGAAAACAAAATAGAAGTGCAAAATATTAGCAATTTATTATCATATTAAATCACTTCATTTTTTTTCCTTGTCATTTAATAATTGAGAAAACAGGACATTTTAGCATAAAAGTTTTTACAATGAGATACCCTTAGATTTGCCTGATGTTGAAAGTGAAATGGGTTTTGAATTAACTATCCTCCTGGAAGCTAAGTTATAGATACTTTTTGCATATCCAAACTTAAAAAATTTTCAGATTATGCACACACTTCTATAATTTTCTCTTTTGTATTTCATTCTTTTGAAATCAAATCAAGACTGAAATAAGTAAGTTGTATATTAATGTTGCATTGCTCAAAGGATGATAAATCAAGTGAAAGAGAACAGAAAGAATTCATGTTTTTCATTTTGTTTATAAATAAATATTAATTCTAGAAAAATTTATTTTTTTATTCTTTATCAATTAATTTCATGTTATAATGACATATACAATTACTATTTTGAGGCATTATTTTAAATCTGGCCTTAAAACTGCTGAAGCTGCTGGCAGAATTTGGGAAGTGGCGGGAAATTAAATAATATTTGATTGTACTATCCAAAACTTCTTTAAACATTGTAAGAATGTTGGCTTGTCTCTTGTAATAAAGTGGATGATCATAAGTTGTCAATTATGATGCTTTAAAAAGCAAAGGAGAGGATAATCCAATTCCTAAAACTCAAAACAGTTTGAAAGGCTTGGATCATTAAAAGATACCATGTGGAGAGCCTTATGCAAACTTCAAAAAACATACAGGAACTCATGAGATGTTTCCCATGAATTTTCAGTTGATTAAAAAATGAAAATAGTTTTGACATATTCTAATATATTAAAATTCTAAAAATAATTTATTCTGAGTTACTTTCAAACTTCCTGCAGTTGATACTTGTGATTTATTGGATTAATTCATTTTATTATATAAGTATTATTTATTCTTTTTGAGATTGAGGATTTACAAATACTGATAGACCTTCACTAATTTGAAATAACAGGATGACTGAAAGTGCTGAATCACAGAATTACCTCAGCAAGGTAATCCAAAGCCTTGACAAAGCATCACAATAGTTAACAACCTCCAAATAGCTTTAAAATATCATGTAAATGGTAATAGATTAGATAATAAGGAAGCAGAAACATTTGATGTTTGAACATATGAGGATCATTAAATAAGTTTCCAGACACATGAAACTCTAGTCCCTTTTGAAGTAATCTTCTCTGGCTGCAATGCACTTGTGCCGTTCCAACAACTTCTGGAAGGCCCCATGGAAGTCCTCTTCTATGAGCGTGTCAATGACCTTCGTCACAGCCTCTTTCATCTCCTCAATTGTCTCATAACAACAGCCTCTGAGCTTAGGGAGTAACCAAAAGTCACAAGGAGCAAGGTCTGGACAATAGGGAGGCTGAGGAACTGTCTTGATTCCCATCTTGCTCAAATAGTCTGTGACAAGGATGGAGTTGTGGACTGGTGCATTGTCCTGCTGGAAATGCAACTGACCCAATTTGAAGAGTGCTGGCCTCTTCCAAAGGAATCTCTTCCTGAACTCCCTTAAAACCTCAACATAGTAACCCTAACCCTAACCCTTTGGCCAATCAACTCTGGTGTATTGACTTTCTTACTCCTCCCACACCTCTCATCCTCCCTCACAGACTCCCTGCCTTCCTTGAATCTCTTATGCCGCTCAAAAACTGATGCTCAATTCATGCAAGATGCTCCAAAAGCAGTCTGAAGCATTCCATATGTTGCTGTGGCATTTTTTCCGCGTTTAAAACACAATTTTATTGCATATCATTCTTCTAAAATGTCCTCACATCCAGATTGCATTTTTGAAATTCACCAGCTGTAACAATCAGGCTTTGGTAGGGTGTATTCGAGTTCCTGCTGTAAGTTAACGTAAGTTGAGCATATCCATTTCTGATGTGTAAACTAATATATACATTCGAGCAAAGTTAGATATAGATGTTAAATAAAAGCAAATGATACTAATAAATACAGAAAAACAAGCTTTCCTATGTTTACAAGAGCATATTAACAAGTGACTAGAGGTAGTGCAACTAGAAGAATTCACAGCAAGAAGGTGTACTTCTCTAGAAAATTTGAAATTTGTTATGAATCAGTGGATAATGACAAAAGGTCTGCAGTATTAATGTAAAATCTACGACTGAAACTATTGTGTAAAAAGATATTTCAAGAAAACAATTTTACAGGTAACAACAGAAAAGAATATAAAATTACAATTCCTTTATTGTTTTAATTTTGATATTTCATAAATAAACATATAGATTGCAGAAAAAGTATTTGAAACATCTGATCAATGGATGAATACCTCATCCAGAGATGCAAATAGAATCTTACCAACTTTGGAGGCTAACTTCATGCTTTAGAATGTTTCAAATCAGAACCAGTAAACAGTATTCAACTCTTTCACAGTGTGATGAAATTTTATAATCATTCTCATAATGATGTTAATTATCCACCAAAAAATAAAATTACTACTAATTCAGCGAGGGTTAAGGTGATGTTTAGAAATCACTGAGGAGGTATACACTACACCCAGCATCATCATCATCATCATCATCAGGTCGCGCCATCAGTATGGATATCCCTGACCCTTTCCCGCCACCCTTCTCTATTGTCCATTGCTTCTGGCAGGTCTTCAAGGCTACATCCTGTAATGGCACAGAGATGTTGTATGTGGGTTCTAGCTGGTCATTCTGCCTTTGCTCGTCCATGTAAAGGGGTCCACTGGAGTACATCACTTATGAGTTTATCCCTACTTCTCCAGCAGCATCCTGTATGTCTGGTTCGTCTAACTTGGATAGTTTTGTGATGGGTGGTAGGTGGCCGTACAGCTGCCACTTTGTGGGGTGCTGCTTCCATGACTTGTTCCATATTACTCATAGCATTCTTGTGTTGTTGCCATCAAGCTTTTTCTCCATACGTTTAGTTTGCGTCCATGTAGTGCATCCATACAGCAGTAGTGCCACAACTACTGGATGGAAAAAACTGCATTTCATTTTATCAGTAAGGTCTAACTTTCATATTACCGATAGCCAATCGATAGCTGTCCATGCCTTTGCTAGTCATGTGTTGATGTCTGTTTCGGTTGATGAGACACTGCTTCTTAGGTAGGTGAACTTGTCTACTAGCTTCAGGGAGCTACCGTTTAGTGTGGAGATGTCACCTCTTTGATTAAACCACACATATTCTGTCTTGTGAGCATTGACATGGAGGCCAATTCCTGCAGCTGCTTGTTCCAGACTATGAAGCAGGGTTTTGGCTTGGGTGGGTGCATTTGCCAGAAGTGCTATGTCATCGGCATAGTTCGCATCCGTAATTGTATGTGCTGGGTATTTTCTGCTTCTTTCCTTTGTTAGCTTGAAACTGTTATCTTTCATTTTATCAATAGATGTTCTAAGCATGTAATCTAGACAGATCATAAAGAGGTATGGGGCTAATGTGTCTCCTTGCTGTACACCTGCTATGATGACGAAGTAGTCTGTGTCTTCATCCGGGGAATGGACTTTTAATTTCATGTTTCTCTATAGCCTCATTATGGCTGCGACCGGTTCTTTGAGTAGGCTGTAGGCAAGTAGTATTTGCTCCATCTTTCCTCTGTGTATGGAGTCAAAGGCCTTGGTGAAGTCGTCAAATAATATTGTTGCCTCTAGGTTTTTTGCTGGTACACCTTCAAGAATTTGAAGGATAGTCAAAATTTGTGACATCATGGATCTATTTCTCAGAAAGCCATTTCGGTTCTTCCCAAGTATATTCTCAATTTTGGGTTCTATGCAGTTGCATAGTAGAGTATTGTATATCTTGGTTGCTATGGATGTAAGGGTTATACCGTGGTAGTTCTTGGCTAATCCAAGGTCGCTCTTGTTAGGGAAGGGGAGGACACATCCCTTTATCCATCTGTCTATTGGGTTTTGATTATATACAGCATTATAGTGTCAGGGCAGTATGTAGTCGAATTGCCTGGTCTTCCATACTTCTGGGAGTATTTCACCAAGCCCTGCTGCTTTTCTATTCTTAATTTTTTTATATCGAGTTGAGTTCTTCTTGCATAAACGGTCCTAGTTTGATGTCTAATTGTTTACTTATAATTCTTGTGATTGGTTCATGAGTAACTTTCAGAGGGTTTCCAAGTAAATTCTCGAAATATTGTTTCCACAGTTGTATTCATTCTCGTTGGCCATGCTATCCTAGATTGTCAATCTTCAACCAAGTCTCTAATCTAATCAATCTGATTTTGTATGTATTCTGATTGTTCTTTTAGGTAGAAGTTAGCTAATTCATTTTGCGCCTTTTTAAGTTTCATAAGTAGAGTTTTTTTCACAAACATGAGGTAAATCTGTTTTCTGCAGTTAACAGTAATAAAATTTGAGTGGATATATCCACTTTCCATTGCAAAAGATTTAAGAGCAAGTAAAAGGTTAGATTTTAAATGCTTTTCTCAGCAATCTGTTCTTCATGTTGTAGAGTCATGTGTCACAGTCTTTTCACCTTCGTTTCCCTTTATCTAGCCTTGTGCTAGACTAAGTAAAGCTTATTAAATAAATCTTTTTTTAGTGAATAGTGATCTTTTTATCAAAAATATTTTTGAACTTTTGAAAGATTTGTTTAAAATCATGAAAAGAAACAAGGTAATTATCAAGTTAATCCTTCATATCAATAGAAAATGAAATCTCATTTCCTTAAACTTTTTCATTCAAGAACAAGAAATAATCAATTTTCTCAGTTGAAAGTAATAATAAGCACTGCATAGGAAACCATTGTAAAGAAAAAAATTCAAAATAGGATAAAGAACTGGCTCAAGAAAGAAAAAAATTGATTGAATGAAAAAAAATAGAATGACTGAAAAGTAAAATAATAAAGTAAAAAAAAAAGATAAAGATAAGTTGATGGAAGAAATAATTAACTTTCTCCTCCCCAAAATAAAAAATAATGAAAACAACAAAATACATAACAGTCTATAAATTGAAAAAAATGAAAAAGATTAAATTCCTTTGATTAATTAATTGAACATTACATGGAAACCAATGTATGGCAAATAGATGAAAAAGTGCAAAAACAATTACATCTCCACTCAAAGGCAAAAAAGCAATAATTGTATCACTTTCTAAGTTTTCTTTATATCAAATATTAAATTATTAAAATATTTTCTGTTCTTTTATTGAGCAGATGTCTTTTCTGCAGGTTTGTTTTTTTTTTTTCTTTGTCCTTTCAGTCTTTTATTTTCATTCTTGCAACCTGCTAGATTTGTTTACTCCACATATTGTCAGAAAGCCACAAATGTATGGCACTCATTGAGGACCTAATAACAATAATAGTTTGCAAGATAAACTTGTTAACCTCTGCTCCATAAATGATTCAGCCAAAACCTTGTTTATGAAAAGTTTTCTGTTTGTCTTTAATTTTCTTCTTTCATTTCATTATAATGAAACCATATGCTAAAAGATGTGCTAGTCATTTAGACCTCACTGAAAAAAACCTGCTCCCTTTAAAAAGGAATACATTGATTCATAAGTGCAACAAGTAGAAAAAGATAATAACTGAGCAAAGTCTATTTCTTTTCAATAATGAGGGAAAAAAATGAGATTGGTATAATGAAGAAACACCAAAAACTTTCTCAGTGTTTGCAGTAGTTTGAACTAATATAGCAGTTATTATTATGTTATATTAGTTCAGACTACAGCAAACACTGAGAAATATTTTGGTATTCCTAAAACAGAGGAAAAGTAGGAGACAAATAATGCAAAATGGAATAGTGTAAATCAATAATTGTCTTTTACATGTACAATTTTTCAATTGGAAAAGAGTGATGAACATTTTAAATGTAGATTTTGATTGTGCCATTCTCTAATAAAACTCTCATTCAATCAGAATGGTGAGACCTTACAAAATGAAGTGGAGATAGAGAAAAATTCTAACGATAAAACTCAAATAATCAATGAACATTAAAACAAAATTGATATTCTTTTTTTATTATTATATGTTGCTTTGATTTTATTAGCATAAAATCTGAGACCAAAATTCTTTTAAGTTTTGTATAGGAAAATTGTCATTGCCAGTATATGTCTTTTTGATATATTTTCAAGTGTTTTTTCTATTGAGAAAATAAGGTTGTCCTTTTGGTTACTTTAAAAAACTTGCAAAATATCCAAGAACATAATTCCTTGTGCATCTGATCCTTGCAGATTAAATTGGCAAATTGTTTCAATACCTAAATGTGATTTAGTTGAGTGCTATATTAAGACTGTCTTTCAATCAAGACAAAGCATTTTGATTGCTATCTAAATTCAATGGTATGGTGTGATTCCTTTAAAAAAATGAGTTGAGTGATGGAAATTTCCTAAAAAGAAATGTAAACTGTTTGATCTGGGTTCAAACACTATAAATCAACATTCTTGTTTGATTTGTTTATATTTCATTTATATTTTTATGTTTAACTTAGTGTAAAACGAGTTTACAAATATGAGGCACCTATTGAGGATTGAACTCATTATATAGTTGTAAAGGCCTGTGAGAATGACTCTCTAATCATCATTACATTAGGCTCTCCTCTTTATATTCTCTCTCATATATATATATATATATATATATATATATATATATGTGTGTGTGTGTGTGTGTATATATATGTATATATATATATATCAAAGGCAGCCATATTTTTCTCATTAGTAGTTATCCATATTTTTCTCCTTTCTCTAAGATCTTCTTTAGTGTATCATTGAACTGCAACAATGGCTGGAGCCATAATTTTCTCCTAAAGCTGTTCTTAAACAATGATGAACATTCATTTAATTTCATATGTTTTTGATGAGTAAATTGATTATCTTTTTAATGATTTTCATGGGAACATAAAAATTCTTACAAAAATACATTGACTAATGAGGAAAAAGGAGAAAAATCAAAACTACTTCATACAAAATATCAGTAAGTTGTTTTTCTTTCATTGTCTTTTATGACAATTCAGAATAGATCTGATTACCAACTTAACTGGTGAAGTACCAAATGATTTGCATAAAAGCTGTCATTTGTATCTCACTCATATCAACAATGTATAAGGAGAAGAATCATCAATTATTTTTGATTATGTATATATCATGCATGTGCAAATAAAAATATTTTTTGTTGCTGACAACTGATACAAGAAAATCAGAAATTAAATCTTTGCTTAAAATGATAACTTTTCAATAACATCTTTATTAATTTACTGATGATTTGTTGAATTAATTTTTAGAATTGTGGTGAATATTGTAAGATCTAAAAAGTATGAGGGTTGTTTGGAAAATTCATTGGCTGACTAAAGATACTCTAAAGAAATTTTAGCTGAGTCTGTTGGGGCTGTAGAACATGTCAATTGCACCTCTGCAGAGGTGTAAGACTGCCCCCAACAAGTGAACTGGATATAACTAAACCATCTGATTGTGAGGCTCCAGTTCTGGAGTTTGGAAAAATATGAATCACTTCTTCATTATCATTACTCTCAGGTCAACTCTTAACTAGAGTGGTAGTGCCTGTTAGGGTTCCATCTGTATGTCAAATAGAACTATTTTTTTTATTAAAAATCTTTTGTCATTTGTCTTGAGAAAATACATATTTTTAAATGGAATAATATTTTGGTCAATTTATGAAAAAAGCCTATCTTAATTCAATGTTGAAAGTAATTCCTAGGCTTCTTAGCAGGTTTGAGTTTTCTCTTGAAAAGATTAGCTTTATGAAATTATAAGGAAATAACACCAGAAACTTTGAAATGATAGCAAAATATCTAGATTAATAGTGAAATTGAGAATTACTTGATCTGCCAAATTTGGTTATCTGCAAGAATTGGATTAATTTTAGATAATACTAGTAAAAAAAAATAATATACAGTAACATGAAGACATGCTTTCATATTGTTTATTTCTCTTGTGTGTGTGTGTGCTTTAAAATAGCTTTGAGAAATGTGTAATTTCCTCAAAGACATTCTCTCTCCAAGCGACAAAATTTCAAGACGTTTGAAACATAATTTTATTGTTTTCTCTGTATTGTACCTTTATGAAAATGAAGTCAGTCTAAGCCAGTATTTCTCAAAGTTTTCTTTCTCATGGCCCATTTTTGGTGTTAAAAGAACTTTAGGCCCACATAAGCACAAATTGAAATTTCATGTAACTGGAAATATATTCTGTTTACAAAAGCAAAATATAGTAGATAATATAAATCCTGACTAAGAAACAAACAAGCAAAATTCTCTTTTTTTCATTATGACTCAGAAATAGTTTAAAAATAAAAACAAAGACTTCAAAAAATGTTGTATTGTTCTTGTAGCAAATCATATCTTTATATCATAACTTATTTCATGACTTCTAATTCTTCACAAAATTCTAATTATGTGTCTTTACCTTCTAGTTTTAAGGTGAATGTAATTTGCCCATTTGTTTTATTGATAAAATTCATGAGTGAAACAAGTTCCCTTTTACTTCCTTTTTTTTCCATTTTGAAATTTTCAGACCATCTTTTTCAACCTGTTTTCCTTCTACAATCATTGTTTCTTATATCTTTTCTTCTCTTTTTTAGAGAAAAACCTCTAACTTTCCTAATAATATTTTTGCTTTGATTGAAAATACAATCATTATCGTGTTTACCAATGGTTCAGTAGACCAGGGTCCAATCCCAGGTCAAGACATACCAAAGACTCAAAAAATGGTACCTGTTGCTTCCTTGTTTAACGCTCAACATTATAAGGTATGGATCAAGGGTAAGTGGAGCAATCCAGAGAAAGAAGTAGTGCCCTAACCTACACCTTGGTATAGAAGTTATTGAAAAAGGAGTCTACAGTCAGCCAACTTTACTTATGATTGGTCTTATAGCTTTAAAAAAGGCAAAAATTTAGTTTTTCCTGATATTCTTCATTCAGTGAAAAGCTTGATCTTTCTCATGAATACACATCATCATCATTAAGAAATGATGTCACTACAGATTTCTTTGATTCTCTCTTGCTATCAGTCCTCATCAGTTATCAGTTATCACTCTTATTAAGTCTTCTAGACAGCACTCAATGTTGATGACAATTGATGACAATTTACACTCTGCTATGCTCAAATCATTCAACCAGCTGATCAAGCATAGATATCAGCATTATACAGGAATCAGTAATAAGAAAAGAATCAACATTAGATTCAAGGTTTTAAACATCAACTGCTGAGTACTTTAAGCAACATGGCCTGGTGGATAAAAGAGCTGGAAATGATGAGTTCAATCTCAATGTCAATTCTTTACACAAGTCCAGAAACAAATTGGCATCAAAAGAAAGTGTTGGGTATGTGATGTTCAAAATAAAACAATAGATCACATAAGTGAATGTAGCAAACTAGGACAAAAGGAATATAGGCATAACTGGGTGGGGAAGGTGATCAACTGGGAATTGTGAACGAAACTGAAATTTGACTATACTAATAAATGGTAAATGCTCAAACCAGAAGTTGTCTTTGAAAATGAAATGCATAAAATTCTCAAGGACTTTGAGATACAAACAGATCAGCCAATTCCGGCCAAAAAACCATAACTATTTAAAGAATTATTGTTAAGAAATAGAAAAGAATTTGTTATCTAGTGGATTTTACTCTGCCAGCAGACCACAGCATGAAAATGAAAGAAAGCAAAATGTTTGGATATTGCCTAAGAGCTGAAAAAGCTGTTGAACATGTAGGTGACAAGGATACCAATCTTAAATGAGACCTTAGAAAGAGTTCCCAAGAACCTGTAAAAGGACCTTGATTAGAGGAAGAATTGAAACCACCCAGTCCAAAGCATTAGTAAAATCAGCTAGGATACTTAGGAAAGTCCTGGAGACCAAAAAAGACTTGCTATGAATCAGATTCCTGTGAAAAAACATCAGTAAGAGCTGATGTGAAAAACTCACAAGGAGTATAATAATAATAATAATAATAATAATAATACTGAGAGATGACATAGACAGACTGTATGTGTCAAAAAAAGAAGGTAGAAGGGTATTTTCAAGCGTTGAAGACTGTATAGATGCATCAATACAAGGTCTCAAGAAGTAATAGAAACTAGAAAACAGAAATAGGAAGGAAAACAACTGCATGGACACTTCAGGCAACAAACTGGTGGGGAAACATAGAAATGGCTAAGAAAGTGAAACTTTAAAAGAGAAACTGTATCTCTTTTAATAATAGCACAAAGCAATGCCATAAGGATCCATTATATCAAAGTGAAAATTGATACGCAACAGAATAGTTAGTATAGGTTATGTGGATACAGAAATGAAACATTTAATCACATAAGTGAATGCAGCAAACAAGCAGAAAAGGAGTACAAGACTAGGTATGACTGAGTAAGAAAGGTGATCCACAAAAAATTGTGCAAGAGATTAAAATTTGACCATACTACCAAATAGAATGTGTATAAACCAGAATCTGTCCTAGAGAATGAGTCATAGAATTCTCTATGATTTTTAAATACAAACTGATCACCTAATCCCATCCAGAAGACCAGACCTTGTATTGATTAACAAAGAAAAAAATCAACTTGTCATCCAGTGGATTTTACCTTTCTAGTAGAACACAGAGTGAAAATAAATGAAAATGAAAAGATAGACAAATACTTGGACATGAACTAAAAAACTATAGAACGTGAAGGTGACGGTGACACTAATTATAGTTGGTATATTTGTAACAATCCTCAAAAGCTGGAAAAAAAGAATGGAGGAATTGGAAATCACAAGAATGAGAAACCATCCAGAACATAGCATTGTTAACATCAGCTAGAATACTTAGAAGAGTCCTAGAGACCTGTGAAGGCTTGCTGTCTCTCAGACTCTTGCGAAAGATGGCCAGTTAATGTTGGTGTGAAAAACTCACAAAGAGTAAGGTTGGTTTTCCAGCCTTGAGATACTACAAATATGTGAACACGTATGTCATAAAGGATATGAACAAGAATCCTCTAGTAGAATTGAAATGCAAAATACTGAAAAACAAGAACCACTCACCCAATTTGAAACACACTTTACTGAAAACCAAAATACCACAGACTCCAAGACTACGAAACCAATATTAACACCAGAAGGCAGAATAGATAAAGAAGTTGATAAAGAAGATCATGACTGCAAAGAAGACTACATTTCATTCCTTAGGAAACAAGACTGGAAAAAAGTCAAGGGAGAAACTGAAAAAGTTAGGAAATTATTACCAAATATCCCAACAAGCAGCATTACTCAAACTAAATGAGCTAACATATGCAAGAGAAAAGCTTGTCTGTAATAAACTTTGTGTTTCTCTAGGGAACCTGAACTTATATACAAATCCTAGGTGGGAAATTAGGCTTGAAGAACATGTAAAGAAAAAATACTAAGGAAGAAAAAACACACAAGTATATAACGAGATGAAAATACAAAATAAAATATCAGACAAGTCTGAAAATACAACGAGAGGAGAATAATCTAAAGATGTTCACGAAAGAAGGCAGACCCAATAGATCATGGGAGAGGGTCAATATAATCAAAGCAAGATATTCCAAAATAAGCAAAAAAATTCTACCCAAATATTAGTCAGGTATGCACAAGAGCAAATCAACAACCAGTTGCAAAGGAAGCAAAACAAATTAGGAGTAAACTATGGAAAAAGAAAAAGCATAACAAAAAGGTGAATGAATAAATTGCATGAAAAAAGAATTACAAGGACTTGAAGAAGGCCCTGAGGTGGACAAACACCTGGATAACAGAATGTCATAAAAAGTACAAAATATCTAACAGTCATAAACAGAAACCATAAAAAATTGGAAAGTGGAATTAACTGCAGGTGAAAATTCGGAGAGGCTTCTTTCAAGGAGACTCCTTCTTGCCACTTCTTTTTGTAATAGCTATGATACTACTCAGTTACGTTCTTCAGAAGTTCACAAGGGGCTTCAAATTTACAAAATTAAAAGATAAAATTAATCACCTTATGTACACGGCCAACATCAAGCCATTTGCAAAAAATGAAAGAGAACTGGAGATTTTAATACAAACAATAAGAATATACAGCCATGATGTAGGAAATTTGGTATAGAAAAATGAGTCATGCTTATAATGAAAAGTGGGAAAAGACAAACAATGAAAGGAATTGAACTGCCAAACCAAGAAAGAATCAGAATGCTTGGAGCAAAGGAAAGCTACAAGTTCTTGGGAGTATTGGAAGCAGACACGATCAAACAAGCAGAGATGAAAGAAAAAGTAAGAAAAGTGTACATCAGAAGAACAAGAAAACTTATCAAAGCCATGCTCTGCTGCAGAAATCTCTTCAAAGAGATAAACACTTCAGAAATTCCCTTTGAAAGGAACTCTGGACCATTCCTAAAGTGGACAAGGGAAGAACTCAGACAAATGGACGAAAGAGCAAGGGAATTAATGACAGCACAAAACCTTACATTAAAGAAATGACATAGACAGACTTTATGTATCAAGAAAAAAAGGAGGAAGAGGAATTACCAGTATTGTGGACTACTTAGACACATCAATAAAAAGTCGAAAAGGAATACATTAAAAATAGCAGAGAAAAACTCATTACAGCAGCCAATAACAGTATTAGCAAAATAAGACCAGACTAAAAAACAACAAAAACTAGGAAAGAGAAATGGGAAGAAAAACAAATGTATGGAGATTTCAAGTGACAAACTGACAAAATTGCACTCAAGAAAACCTGGTCATAGCTACAAAAGATAAACCTCACTAGAAAAACTGAATCTCTTCTTATAGCAGCATAAAACAATGATGTAAGGACCAATTATATTAAAGAGAAAATTGATAATATTCAACAGAATTGCAAGCATAGGTTATGTGGAGAAAATATTGAATGATTAATCACATAATATGTGGATGTAGCAAACTAGCACAAAACTAACACAAAAGACTTGGCATAATGGGGTGGGAAAGGTGATCCACAAAAAATTCATGATTGAAATTTTACCATACTACCAAATGATATATGCATAAATCAGAATCAGTCCTAGAGAATGGGATCAATAAAATTCATTGGAATTTTGAGATACAAATGTATTATCTAATCATGGCCAGAAGATCAGAACTAGTATCAATTAGCAAAAGAAAAAGGAATTTGTCATCTTGGGGATTTTGCCATTCAGGCAAACCAGTGAGGGAAAATGAAACAAAGTGAAAAGACAAATACTTGAACCTTGCCAGAAAACAAAAAAAACTGTGGGACATGAGAGACAAGATAATACCAATTGTAGTTGGTGTGCTTGGAACTGTCCTTAGGAGCTTGGAGAAAAGACTGGAGGAACTGGAAATCAGTAGGAAAGTCAAAACGATTCAGACTACAGTATTGCTGAGATCAGCTAGAATTCTGAGAATAGTCCCAGAGACCTAAGGAGACTTACTATCATTTGAACTCCAGTGGAAAACCATCAGCTAACACTGGTGTGAAAAACTCTCAAAGGAGTAAAATAATTAAAAGTTAAAAAAGATTTTTTAGAAGTCTCAGAAATACAAACAATCTTAAAAATTTTTTAAAAAATTTTTAAAGCTAATATAACTTTTTACCTTTTTCTCAAGGATCCAAGTTCCTGACAAGAAAAAAAGTTTCCTGTGCATAGTCCTTCTGCGCAGTGTCTAGATTTAAGAAAATTTTTACAGATAATTCTAATAAATGAAAAATTATTCTAATGTTTGAAGAATTCTTTCTAAAAGTTTTATAAGTTTATGAATAGATTTAGTGAACAGACTTTGAAAAATGATACCAATCACAAGCACGAACTCAATCCAACAATCTTTATCCCACTATAAGTATCAATGTCTAAATTTGATGACTTACAACACAACTCCTTAATATTTCAGATACTTTGACAGTGATCAGAAAACAAATCTACATTGATTTGCTGCACAGGAATTGAAAGAAGAAAAGTATAGGTTCATATTTGGAGTCAAGACTCAATATGAAAAGGTTTCAAGTGTCAAAACAGAATAAGTTGATTTGATTTGTTTCAAGAGAACCACCAAAATATTCAATAAGGATGCTATGATATCTTTGGTTATTCCAAACATTAGTAAGAGAGGTATTGCAAGGTTTTCAAAGATGAATATAAAATTAGACAAAATATCTAAATCTTAAAATACAATTCTTAAATGTATGTGAATAACAATGATTCTACAATCACAGATAAAATATTCAAATGTGTTGGTGTATGTCAAAATTTTTCCTCTGCTTTCCTGCAATGCTAAAATGTCTTAAAATCTTGATTTAAACTGCTTCATATAAAGTACCAGTAGATTGAAATTGTTTCTAAATGTTACCAATACATATCAACAAATAACCCAAAGGAAGTTTTATAATTTTTTTTTTATTTGTTGCACATTGTTATCTTTCTCTCATTGTTTTCACTTTGAAATTAGGGTGATGAAATCATGGAAAGGTTGGAAGCCACTTATATAAAAGAACAAAATAAAATGTTTTACTTTTTAAGGGTCAGCAATTTATAACTTATGTTCAACATATAAACAAAAGGTATAAATAATTATAACAAATTTCACTTAATTTACTGAAATTGACTGTCCTTTTTTAGTCTCAAAAGTCTTAAATAATGATATGGTTTGATAATACTTCAATTATACTGAAAAGAATGAATTGATTATCTTATTAAATTAGCATCTTAAGATATAAAAACCTTTATGTCCATTTTTTTGCTCCAATATCTTTTATACAGGTTAAATGATATGAATATTTGGAGATTAACAAAAAGAAAAAACAATTAATTCTGCTTATAACTCTTAATTATTTTTTCAAAAGCAGCAGATAAGTAACCACAATATTTCTTTCATCCAATTATCATTGACAAGATTTTAAAGAAAATGTGTTTTAATTAAATCTCTGAAAACATTTCATGTACAGAAACAATTCATTCCCTCTTCCCTTATATTCATACACATACACATCATTCTGTACTGAAATCTTTATTTAGATTTCAGTTCAATAAGATTAAATATCTACAATCAGTACTAATCAGACATTCCCTTGTCTGGCTTCCCAGTAATCCTCACCTGTTTTACTTATAGGATATTTATTAAAAGCTTACCCAAAATTATGTTTTCAAAAAACCCTGTTGATCAAAACATTTCCAAGGGAAATAAATCTGAATTGGGGGATATCAACCCTATTGAGCATTTAGTAATTGGGTTGTTACTCTTTACAATAAAAAAGCATTTTATAATTTCTAACAACATAGAAGCCAAATAAAGGTCAAAATCAGAATCAGTGTTACATGTTTATTGAATTTTGAAATCTACAGATGTTAAGAAGGAAGTTTATAGTATGTTGATAGAACAAAGATTTCTTTCTTTAAAAAACCCAGTGGGACTGTATTTCAATTTAAAACTGAAAATCTGACTTTGCAATCAATATTCAAAATCAAATATCAAACAAATGACATACAAAAGAAAATCTTCAAATCAAATTAACAAATAAAAAATAATGTTCTGTATAATTTTTAGTTTTGAAAGAAAACTACTTAAATTTGTAATTTTAATATTTAAACAAATATTCCAGCTTCCCTTTTTAGATCATTGTTTACTTTGGTCTTTAACTAAAAATAAACTGAGCTGAAAATTTAGGATTTCTGTTAACATAAAGTTAACAGAAATCCTAAATTTTCAGCTCAGTTTATTTTTAGTTAAAGACCAAAGTAAACAATGATCTAAAAAGGGAAGCTGGAATATTTGTTTAAAGCAAAAAAGGCAAACAATAGCAGCAATTAAATGTAAGATTTGAAGAAATATCAAGTACTTATGAAATTGAGTTGCTTATGATGTAATGGTTATTGTCATTTGAAATAGACATGGCAACTTGAATTCAAATCCTGGACAAGGTTGTTTGCATTTCACATAGTGCTATTACCCTCCGGAAAGGAATGCATCTAACTATTCTCCCTCCAGCTATAGGTGAATAGTAGGGCTGCCTGGGCTCTTCAACTTTTGTATAGCAACTGAGATAAGGAAAACTCTGAATTCAACCAGTTAAACTCTGATTAAACGTTGACCCTGTATCATATCTTGTTTGTGCTGAGGAGTTGGTTAAATACATATAAAACTGGATTACAGAACAAACAATGTTTAAAATAAAATTGGATGTAATATCAACTCTTTTTCAGAACTGATTAATGAAATATAAATTTTTGTCAGATTTTATCTGAAAGATATTTGGACAAAAATGTTAATTTTTTTTTATTCCTGTTGTTAAAGTAAATATAGAAATTTAAAATAAATACACACATTGGCATCCATACACCTACACCCACTTACCCACATGCTTATCCATATTTCATCCATATTAAAACAGTAATGCATGAATTGTTTGAAATAGAACTAATCATTTGTATAAAAATGGATTTGGCATTAAATAACCTACAAAGGTTGATATGCCATAAAACCCAAACAACCAACAGATCTTCATTAGAAACATGTTAATTCAGGCAAAGAATTTATATTTTTCATAAATTGAAAGCATAGATACCTATTCATACATAGATATATATGCATATATGTATATGTGTGTGTGCATATGTATGTACGTGGGGTCTTCAATAAGTTTCCAGACTTTTTTTATACAGGCATTTAAAATTGTTGTAGACTCTGGAAAATTCAATATATTATTGCTATACATCTTATGAGATGACTGACCAAATTTCATGACTTCATGTTCAAATGAACAACTACAGCAGCAATTGGAATACACCCTACCAAAGCCTGATTGTCACAGCTGGTGAATTTCAAAAATACAATCTGGATGTGAGGACACTTTAGAAGAACGATATGTAATAAAATTGTGTTTTAAACTTGGAAAAAATGCCACAACAACATAGACTGCTTTTGGAGTATCTTACATGAATTGAACGTCAGTTTTTGAGTGGCATAAGAGATTCAAGGAAGGCAGGGAGTCTGTGAGGGATGATGAGAGGGGTGGGAGGAGTAAGAAAGTCAATACACCAGAGTTGATTGGCCAAAGGTTTAGGGTTACTATGTTGAAGTTTTAAGGGAGTTCAGGAAGAGATTCCGTCGGAAGAGGCCAGCACTCTTCAAATCGGGTCAGTGGCATTTCCAGCAGGACAATGCACCAGTCCACAACTCCATCCTTGTCACAGACTATTTGACCAGTTCCTCAGCCTCCCTATTGTCCAGACCTTGCTCCCTGTGACTTTTGTTTACTCCCTAAGCTCAGAGGCTGTTGTTATGAGACAATTGAGGAGATGAAAGAGGCTGTGATGAAGGTCATTGACATGCTCACAGAAGAGGACTTCCATGGGGCCTTCCAGAAGTTGTTGGAACGGTACAACAAGTACATTGCAGCCGGAGGAGATTACTTTGAAGGGAACTTGAGTTTCATGTGTGTACTATCAATAAAAGTGCCTATACGAAAAAAGTCTCTAAACTTATTTAATGATCCTCGTATTTCTTTCATAAATTAATGTACACCATGATATGTGTAATGATATATCTTGTCATATGCATGCAGACACACAGAGATACACAAATATGTACATATACTGAAATTAGCTTACTTTGACACAAAGCTAAATGGAAGATAATGAGAAGATGTGAAGACTGTGCTGTGCCAAACTTCAAAGTGGAAAAGATTTGTATAGAAATCACTACAGAAAGTACAATCAATTTTCTCCACAAACTGTTCACCAGATTTGGGATAGTTGATTGTCTAGTGTGGGACACAAATTTACATCCAGTGACTTTAGGGGTTCCAGATCATCCAGTGACTTTAGACCTTCCAGATCAATCATATCATGATTGCCTCATATTACCCAAGATCCCGTGGACAGGCTGAGCGCTTCGTTGATACTCTGAAAAGAGCCCTGAAGAAAGCTAGGGGCACACCCACAGAAAAACCCCTGCAACAGTCGAGGTAATGTTTGCACATAAAATCAGGTCTGTTTTCGACAAGCTACTCCCCAAACAAACTAAACCTGGATGAACAAACACTGTGCCCAAAAAACGCAACCAACCCAGAGAGAAAGTTTTTTCCAGATATTTTGTGATAATAAATCTTTCTGGGAAATGGGTACACTTGAGATAAAAGAAGGAAATATGATCTACATAATTAAACATCCCCAGTTTACTCACAAGAGACATTTGAACCAAATCAGAAAATGCCTGTCGTATGATAACAGCAGTCCTTCTGAAATGAAAGAAGTCATGGATGTCATTGATGATACTTTTGACATGCCAATACCACAAGCGGCCCTGGAACAACACCATTTAAAGACGAAAAGGAAAATGTCAGACTTGTTGTCATTAACCCAAAGATATTTTTTCAAGGTAGCAAATTTCAGGAAGTATAAAATCTTAACTGACTTTGAAGTTCCATGAAATGACTTGCCAATTTCTTATACATGTAACCTGAGAGCTAAATTTTGTTCGATCAGATTCTTAGAGGAAAAAAAACAATGCACATGAAAATTCAACATTAATTCTGGAATAGTGAATGATAATTTAAGAATTTTTTGCAAATTGAAAATATACAACAAACTGGTTCTTGAGTGCAAAAAAATACAACAAGCACAAGTTACACATAATTTGAATAACAGTTTATTATAAAAAGTATGCTGCTAAAAATTAACAGATTTCTCATTTTGAAAAGTGAAAATCAATTTTTATCTGTAATTAAAGAAATAAAAAAAATTATTTCTTTTCAAGATTTAATGACTGAAAGAACAGGTTAATCTTTATAATTTCATTTGATTTTTTCTGAGATTGGACAATGAATACTGAATAATTGAACTAGAAAAACTCAAATTTAATGATAAAGTTGTTCAAATTTACTCATATAAAAGATTTTGTTTTGATATTTTCTTGTTTACTTTTGTTTTGCTGATATCCATGGGGAAGAGTGGTTTGCCTTTTTTCTTTTTAGAAAACTGTTAACCATATTGAAGCAAATACAAATGGAAAAATGTTTTAAACTTAATTTTTACTGTTTAATTCCTTTTTATTTGTCTCTAATACTTTTTAGATGTGATTTGAAAAAAAAAAAATCAAAACCATTAGTAATTTATATTCATTAACATTTTATATACTGCTAACTAGGCTAAATTATTAAAGTGGAATGGAAAGAACAAGATTTTAGAAGAAATCTAAGAGAATTACTAGTTAAGAAAAGAAAAGAGAAAGGTAATTTCCCTCTTGTTGCATTACATTGTCTTAAAGATTTTATTTGTATATATAGAATTTTATAAGTGAAAACAATAACTGGCAATCAAACATATCACATTTTTATTAACTGAATCTTTAAAAAACACTGAATAAATCAACAAACAATTCTTCTCTTTTATTAAAATCTATATTGTAATGATCTGATTTCTGTATGTGTGTTATCATAACATGGCAAAAGCACCATATCACAGCTGGATTTTTCTGAGTATAATAGTGCTAAAATCTTTTATAACATAAAACAAATTCCAATACAGCTTATAATTTAAAATAACAGAATGTCTGCATATGTGCTCACCCTCATTATCATAATTTTTCAAGGAAGATAACAAATGCTTTATATAAGAGTACTTCTTAACTATTCATTTGATTATAATCATAATAAAAATTCTATTGGGATGATAAAACAGAATTCATATGTTTTAATCAAGATAGTGCCATTTTCTCATTAAATAAAATTAGCAAACCAGTAAGTATACCTCAGTAGCAATATGCAATTTGCTGAAAGTGATGTCAACATATGCACAGGTAAAGTTTGGACAGCTATTGACAGGTCATCCATTAGATGAAGATCTGATCACTCTGATAAAATAAAATGAGAATTCTGCAAAACTATAGCCAGGTCAGTACTACTTGTACTCTAACAAATTTTTAGAGAAAGAAAACTAGATGGGAACTACACAAGGATGCTGCTTGCTATCTATACAAATCCTGAAATTAAAGCTCTCCAAAACTGCAGTTGTGTGGCCACTTACCTCCCATCACAAACCATCTAAGTAAGATAAGCAAGACATACTGGATATTGCTGGAGAATGAAGGACAAACTCTTAAGTAATTTTCTCCTATGGACTCCTACACATGAGCTCACTATTGTTGACTGACCAGCATAAATTTATATTCATCTGCTCTGTGTGAACACTGGTTGCCAATAGCAGTGATTGATAGGGATAGATGGTGCAAGAGAGTCAAGAGAAACTGGGTCATTTGCATTTCTTAATAATAATGATAACAGTATTAGAAAAGTCTGAAAAGGTTTTCAAAAGCCCTAGAAAAGGTTGGTCATGGCTTTTTAAATGTTTTTTTTACTGGCGTTACAACAAATTACTTCATACAGAATTGAAAAAAGATAAGGCTTGAAAAACAAATTTTTGGAGTTGAGAGTTTACATATTCATTGTAATATGTCACTCTGTACAAGCTTCATCAGAAAAAGATTCGAAAAAAATTTTTAATTTTAGGAAATATATTGGAGAACATTACAACTGTCTATGAGGTTGTAATTAGAAGCACCAATTGTTATGAAACTCTAAAAAGTGGGGAACAAAAACAATTGAATTTATGTTCATAACTGTTATTTAAGCTATGAATTAAAAGATTTGAAAATATTACTCTTGTGTGTGAAATTAAATATTGTTAGTAATAAATTATAATTAGATATCATTTGTCTAGACTACGTACTTAGAACATCAGTTGACAAAATCAGAGAGAACGGCTTCGAGCTGACAAAGAAAAGAAGCAGAAGGTACCCCGCAAAAACAATTACCGACGCTGACTAAGCCGATGACATAGCGATACTGGCAAATACACCCAACCAAGCCAAAACATTACTGCATAGTTTGGAATGAGCAGCCGCAGGCATAGACCTCTATGTCAATGCACACAAAACGGAATATATGTGCTATAATCAAACGGGTGACATCTCCACTTTAGACGGAACCCCTCTTAAACTAGTAGACAAATTCACTTACCTAGGAAGCAGCGTCGCATCAACCAAAAAGGACATTTGTTATATTTTGACCCTCGCCCCGGCCCAAAAATGCTATTCCAAGGTGATACACCGGAAGGAAGTGACACATTCCAATGGCCAGTAATTGAAAGAGATCGCATGGGCGGATTAAGGCTTATGATATGGGACAAGGTGAAGGTCCCATTGTGCCACTACAGTGATGCACCAGAAGAGAGTAACCTCTGAACTGCATGACAGTTATTTCTTCTTGATGACGATTAAACATTCGATTTCAAAGATCCAGTGGGCAATCGTATGGGCGTTGAATTATTATATAATTGAGTTGAGTTGGGTGCCAAAGCAGTTGCCAGTAGAATTCCAGACAGCTAGAGACCAGATGTGGTAGGGAAGGCCACACCCGACCGGGGGTGCGCTCGGAACCCCCCGATGGAGTTAGGGGTCCAGAGAAGATGCTGATAAGATGCCATAAAGAAAGCCAGCATCCAGCAGTGGACCCCAAGACCTCTGGTTGAGCATCTAAGAGAACAAGAAAGACACAACATGACAGTCATAACAGTGGGGTCAAAATATGAAGTTTATGTTCGGTCTCCAGCACCCTCTCACATGCAAACCTTGAACAACCCTTTCGAATCCTTGCAATAAAGTGAGAGGTAGAATATTTTTCTAAAGAAGTCTTCATGCGTCCTTCATTCCTGCGTTTTCCTTCATGCGTCTTTATCATTGTGTCGCTGTGAATTATTCTACATATATATGTGCATGTATGTAGATGTGAATCTACATATGTGACCATATAACACATTGACACGAGGTTAACAAAGGCATGGACAGCTATCAATAGTCTATCGACTATATGGAAATCAGACCTAACCGATGAAAGGAAACGCAGTTTCTACCAGGCAGCGGTCACATCGATACTGCTATATGGATGCACTACATGGACTCTAACAAAACGGTTGGAGAAGAAGCTAGACGGCAATTACACAAGAATGCTGCGAGCAATCTTGAACAAGTCCTGGTGGCAACACCCCACAAGACACCAACTGTATGGCCACCTGCCTCCTATCTCAAAAACTATTCAAGTTAGACGAACCAGACATGCAGGACACTGCTGGAGAAGCAGGGACGAACTCATAAGTGATGTACTCTTATGGACCCCCACACATGGCTGTGCAAAAGCAGGACGACCAGCATGAACATACATTCAGCAACTATGTGAGGATACGGGATGTAATCCAGAAGACCTGCCAGAGGCAATGAACGATAGGGAAAAGTGGCGAGAGAGGGTCAGGGATATCCGTGCTACCAGCATGACATGATGATGATGATGATAACTTCATTAATATAAGAGAATGTATTGAACTGTATTGAACCAATCCAAGAACAACACCCCTCAAAACAACAGCTGTACTGCCACTTACTTACCATCTCTAAAACCATCCAAGTAAGAGGAACAAGACATGCAGAACACTTCTGGTAAAGCAAAGATGAACTCATTAGTGACATTTTTCTACAGACCCCTTCACATGGATGTGCCAGTGTTGGCTAAACAGCAAGAACTTACCTACAACACCTCGGTGCAAATACAAAATGTAGTTTGGAAGACTTGCTGGGAGTGATGGATGATTGGGATGGATGAAGAGAGAAAGAGAGAGTCAGGGAAATCCATGCTAATAGTATGACTTGATGTTGATGAAGTAAACTATTGTTTTGTTTTGATACTAATCTTGCAAGAAAAGATGATTTGATATAAAATCTGGGTCATTGTTTAATTGTTTAATTGTTTGAGATTTAAAGGTTTCTTAACAATTGGTGTCTCTAATTGTATAGCTATGGCAACTCCAAAGACTGTTATAACATTTTCCAATATTTTCCTTGCATTAAAAATTTTTTCCAAATCATACATTGATAACTATATTTTTAATTTACGAAGATGGGAGATCACCAAATGGTATAATTTTTAGTCTCAAGCCAGATAAGAATATTATCTCTTTGCTGTGAAAACGTTGTGATAATATCAAAAGAAAAGGTTCGTAATATAGATTTCCCTAAACTTACATTTACAGACTTATCAATTGCCATGATCAATGTGATTGAGGTGATGAGGGCTATGTAACAAGAATGGCATGCAAATGAAGTTTTAAATTTTAAAACTCTTTAAAGAAGTAAATTTTCACAATCTATTTTGTAATCTGTGAGTTAGAAAAATTAATCAAATAAATTTCTCACATTTAATGCAAAAACATTTGTAAAATGAAATGTTAAATATCATTAAAGTTAGAGTGTTTGCTTATGGTCCGGGGGACATGGGTTCAATCCCAGGTTGAGTCATACCAAACATTCAAAAAATGGTACTTGATGCTACCTTGCTTAACACTCAGCATTATAAGGTAAGGATCAAGGGTAAAGTGGAGCAATCCAGGGAAAGGAGTAGTGCCCTCCCCTACACGTTGGTGTAGTAGCTATTTAAAAGGGAGCCTTCTGGTTACCCTCGACTACGGTCGCCAACTTTACTTACTTTTTGCTATTAAATAATGCTATTATTTTCAAATTGACTCAAAAACCCACCTGAAAAATGCTGCATTTTCTCTGCAGGGAAACTCAAATGGTATTTAATTGAATTATTCTTTTTGTATCATTTTCACTTATTCTTTTACAAGTTTTTATTTAATCCAAAAAAATAACCATAAAAATATCCTTAATTTTCTTTTGTATTTTATTTCAATGACAACATAGTATATTTTACATTAATAAATGACAACATTAGTACATTTTAATGCTTAAAATTTGTAGCAAATAAATTAAACTTGTAGGAATGGTGCATTAAATTATGATTCAATTATTAATTTCATCCTTGCTTCTATTACCTCTACTTAATTTTTGATCTCAGCAACATATCATTTATTTTTACTTAGTAATTAGCAATAACCTATTTGGTTAATAGACTTAAAAGGTGGAAAGAAAAAATGCTATAATTTAATAAGAAGCTTGTGCATATCTGATGTCAAAAGGGTGAAACACTTTATGTAAGATGAAACAAAGACTTCAATAGGCAAATATTGGCACTTATAAGTTAATACCATATTCAAATACTGCATTTAATTGTATTCAAAACTAAGTCCCAAACTTGGTAAGTAGTAGTTACCAAACAAAATGCAATCATTTGATAATATAAAAGAAAAGAAATCAGTTTTGGTTTGCCATAAACTATTCTGAACAAATAATAATGTTGATAAGTCACTGAAAGTTTCCTCAACAATTTTATTTTAAGAATTGAAAGTCAATAGCACACAAAGGAAACAAACCTATCTGTTCTGCTTATAGCCAGAAGGCATCCTGTTAACGCTTGTCTACAATACTTACCTGTAAACTGTCTCCATGGAAACACACATACTGATCCTCTGGATATAAAACAGGAATAAAGATGAGTAGAAAGATATGTAATCTTCTTATAACTGAAATATTTAACTAAGCTCAGCTTACCAATATACCTCCTCACACCACTGCAGTTCAGGGGATTAATTGTCTTAGTTCATTTATAGTTGATAAAACTACAATTTCCCAGGGAGATATTCCTATATCGATATAAACTAAACTTATTTGGCCTTGTAAGCCAATTAGATTGATTATCCTTTCTATTTCATTAGAAACCTGTTTGGCAGTATATCAACACTAGTTTGACATGAATTTATACATTATAAAAGCTTGGGGAGGATATCTTTTGAACTAGTTATATGTAAATGTTGTTACATAGAAATTAATATCTAACAACAATTATTAATTACAGCTCATCCAATAACAGAAAAATTTACCTCAATGTTATGATTATTCTGAGTGAGTCACAGAATTCATATTGTAACTGACAGTAAAAATCTGGTCATCATATCTGAAGACATTATAGCCAGACTGGTTATGCAAGTGCTGATACTTAATCAGATTAACTGATTTTGAGTAGGTCTTTTGATATAAGAACTCAGTTCAATGGCAGTAATAATCAGCATCAGTCTGTGGTATCATTTTAAAATAACTGTAAAATTTGAAACAATATCATCTGGTCAAACCAACCATGTAGATGTTTAAAAAGCTACAACCTTATATAAAATAACCAATGGGCAACCAAATACTAAAAATCTATGCAAGAATTTCATTATGAATTAGTGATTATTTATGCATCCCTATAAATTTATCTACTTTATCTCTGATAAACAAAATACTGACCAGTAAATACCAACATGCTTAAACATTTTTGTCCCTTCTCTAATCCTTTGTTTCTACAATACACACCACTTTTCTTTATTACCAAAGAACAAAATCAGTTTCTTCTATGAAATTATAATATTCCCTTTAATGAGAACTTTCAAGATTATTCTTATAACACAACACTTGTTCATTTTTCTTTAATAAATATCCTTTGTTTTTATTATCAATATTTTGTTCATTTTTGCTAAGTAGACAGATAATTTTTATTCTACTCTGCTAATATTTATTTTTCAAACTGGCATCCAATAATATCATTAATGTATCATGTTGACCTTCCTAATATTTTGATGCGGCAAATATGGCTGGAATAAAAGAAATAATTCATCTTAGCTTTCAACCAGACTTAAACAAATCATTTTCTTTGGAAAAGCAAATATATAGGATCTATATTTTTTCTGTAATTGGGCATTCAAGTATATACCTTTTTCCAAAGTAATCAATGATCAAATTTAATATCATATCATCGGTTCACTTTCTATAGATTTCACCAACCTACACATATATTTTCTTATACAATTGAATCTTTGAGCAAAACATATTGTCTCACAGTTTTATGATTTCTTTTGTTTTTACTCTAGAAGTGATTGGATTTCATTGAAATCATCTGAAAGTAATATTGTTAAGAAAGTCACAGTAAAACTTATCACCTTTGAAGTTGTTATCAGAATGGAAATATTTGAATGAATAGAAATAATTTTCTATCTCAATTGAAGCACAAAAATTGAGAAAACTAATAAGAAGCATATTATTTCTCTTTGACACGGAATCTGTTCAAATTTTGAAAAAAGGATTATATTTGTAACATTTTTTGTAACAATATTTTGTTCTCTGAAATGAGAATAACAACTTTCGACTTTTTAGGAGGATTCTTCATTGCATTAGAAACATAACAGCCTACCAAATTATTTTTCTGTATTTCTTTTAGCAATCTCATTTGATCTTCCCACTTTTTAGAGAGTAAAACTATATTGTGAACATTATGAATTTGATTAGAATTTTTTGAATAAGTGATCATCAAATATAGATTTTGATGCAACACAAACTTTCAAGAAATCTTTCTACAGTAACAACTGGTTTGATCACAACAAGGCCATCTTAATTTTACTTTACATACCATTATATTTGATGACATGCATTCAATATTTCTCTTATTCAAACCTTTTGAAATTATTTTTGATTCAGGAAATAATGTAGTAATGATAAAAATTACTTTTCCATTCCAAAAAAGATGAAGGTACAGAGTTATTCTCAATTTTTAAGTTTATCTTTTAAAGAACAATTAGAAAATAAATATTGAATCTAATAACCTTTGGACAATAATGCTTAAACAAATCATCATTTTTCTTCAAGAAAGGACAGGGACACAAATAGAAAGAGGTTGACATTGCTTTTTATATTTATAGCTAATTTAAAAATAATTTTGTTATTAGAAATCAATATGAAACTTTTAATACTGAAACTAAACTATTTTATTTGAATTTGGGCTTTCATAGTTTCTCACTAACATGAATTCTGAAATATTACAACTACTATTCTTATAATCTTTGTTTTAACTACTGAAAAAAAGTTTTTGTCAAGAAGTAAAAATTAGAAAGTGGTCAAATGGTAAATAGGAGGAAGTCCCCATGGCTCAATGGCTAAAGTGCTGGACTGTGGCCTCAATGTAAGTGAGCTTGAAATCCAGTAACACTCCTGTGTTCACTTTTGGAGAAATACCCTTGGAATAGGTATAAATTCCCTTACCCCCACCCCCGCTATAGGTAAAGAAGTATCATTGCTGTTCTTCTACAAGAATGGCTTTGGTATTAAATAATCCATAAAGTTTGATATGTCATTAAACAAAGAAACTGAGATCAAACTAAAATCATAACTATGGCTGTAATGATTATGAAACCTGACAAACAAATAAATCCATTCATTGAGGAGCATGAACATTGACATTTAAAGGTAAAATCCCTTTCATGAGAAACAGATGTTATAAAGATATAAATAAAGGATATCTTGGATACAATGGTGAAAAAAAAACAATAGAAAAGAACTGAAAAAAGCTTTTATCCTAGTTATTAAGAACAAAGCATAATAAATCTAATTTCATAGAAAAGATTAGCTGAGGGTATTTAAAAAGAAGGATAAACTTATGAGTACTTTTTTAATTAAAACATTATCATGAATCAAATTTTGATGATCATAACTAGGAGTAATATCTGGAACAAAAGATCTAAAGAAATTAAGTCTTTCTATTTGTTTTTTGAGTGATAAATACAAATGATTAGTTCAACAGATAAAATAAGCAATTTTTTGAATGTCAACTTAAATGACATCATCTAAGAAAAACAAAAAATGTATTTCTTCATTTTTGTCTTAAAACAAAATATGGGCTAATTAAACTAAGAATACTAAATAAAAGAATACTTGAAAGATTATTTATTTATTCATAAAAACATTCTTCTTCTTCTTCTTCTTCTTCTTCTTCTTATTATTATTATTATTATTATTATTATTATTATTATTTATTCATTTATTCATTTACTTATTCATTTATTTTTGCTACTTTTTATTGGATTTTTCATTTCATAAGCTGAAGAAAATTCTTTTTTAAAAGACAAAAATTAGTACATATACCATATGTTTCTTTAAAACACCAAATATTGGAAACTTTATAAAAATGTATGTCATACTTCTATGCATTTAAATGTATTTTGAAAAAAACAATAATTAAGGGTTATACACACAAGAAAATCCTGTATTCTGCAATATACATTTTTTAAACTGACTTAAATTTCATCAACTATTCTTCATGGGTGAATTATCCGTTTCAAATGCACTGTACTGCCTTCATGATGACTTGCTCTTAATCAAAGTAAAATAGGTTTCCTTAAGACTGAACCTAGGACATGAGGATTCATTCCAAAATAACTTTGGGTTATTTAGCTTCACACGATAAAGTTTCCTTAGTAAATGTTATATTCAATATGGCCTTTTAATCTGACAACAAATTATCCATAAGAATTTTATACTGTGAAATACAATAACTGATAAAATTATCTATCACTTAAATTCAATATATTTATTCATTTCAGTAAATAATGAACACAATTTTTGAATAAATTCATTTTAAATCACTTGAAGTTTGGTTTATATGTAATAAAAAAGAACTTGATATAACATCATAGAGAAGAGAAATTTCATTTAAAATGAATCCATGAAAAAGTTACATTTTTTTATGATGGTCACTTTTGGTCTTTAGAATCTAAAATAAATTCTTCAGAAAAATTCCAGAAAATTCCTGATAACATTTACAAAATACTGATTAAAATGCTGATTTGCAAAATGTCTAATATTTTTTCCAGCTGTTACTGCATCAGTAAATATATTCAAAATGTCAGTTGTTTCAATTATTCCATGCTTGTTTATATTTTTATCAAAAAATACAGAGAAGAAAATAATTTATTCAGGATAATTCTTAAGGTGTTCTCAAAGTCATTAAAAAATGCAAGTCTGAAGTTGTCATTTACTATTGAGAAAGCTTATGATTCAAAATAAGTATTTGTTTTATAATTGCATTTTTGATGTATATGTACATGTATAGATAGATAGATATAAATATATATATTTATGTGTGTGTGTGTGTGAGTGTGTGAGTGAGTTCATCTTTCTTTCTCAAGTATATATATATATATATATATATATATATAGGAGATGGTCTTTCCATATGTGTACAAACATTTAAAAAAATTTATCATAATAGCTGCTGTTTATGTCAAGAAACAATTCAAAGAACTTTTGCTCTATCACTATTCTTTCTCAGAAATTATACAATTGTTCAGTGTATATATATATATATATATATATATATATATATATATATATGTACATATATATATATTTATGTGTGTGTGTTTATTAACTCAACCCCTCATTATATGATACAAGGTCAATTTTTAAGTGGAGTTTAATTAAAAGTTTTCCTTCTCTGGACTGGTTGCTATACTAAGGCTCAAGAGCCCAGTCTGCCTTAATGTTTACCCATAACTGGAGGGAGAATAGTTGGATACATAACTTTCCTAAAAGTATTAGTGCTATGTGAAATGCAAACACCCTTGTCTAGGATTTGAACTCAGGTTGCCATGTCCATTTCCAACAATGATAACAATTACACTACGAGCGCCAATGTGTGTGTGTGTGTGTTCAGATGCCAGATAAAACCTATGATTTCAAATATTGATATTCAGAATATGACAGTTTTACTTGCTTAGAAGATTGTTGCAACAAAATCTGCTTATATATATATATATATAGGCACACAGAAAGTGGTACAATGAAACGAACAGTACATTTTGAAACCAGTATTCTTCACCATATTTAATATTGGCAGCTTCCAACATCCTCAATATCCTTGGAAGATATATTATTCACCCATTCTTGTTATATAATTGAATGTATATCAAAATATGACTTGTTCTAAATATATAAATGTGTTTGCAAAGATAGTATAAGAATTTAAAAAAACTTCATAATCTTCTTTCATTTCAGTCACAAACACACATCAGAAATTTAGTCTAACAGGCTATGATCACCAAGATAAGTTCAATCTTTTCTAGATACTCAATACCTTGCTCTCCTTTTAGATAATCAAAACATCGTTTTGATTAAAGACAAAAACCTAAACGAAATCATATATTATGTTGAACATTCTATACTTCTAAGCAATAACTATTTCTACTTCACTTTCTCTTCTCGTACATATATGCCTCTAAGTTTGTTTTCGAGAAGTTTATTAAAAATTTGATAAGTCAAAATTCTTTTTTTCTGAATGACTTGATACCACTTGTCAATAAAATTGAGAATCGTTTAAAAATATAACCAATAATTTTAATTCAAAATTTGCTTTCTTGATGAGCATTCCATATGTCATTAATAGATGTTTTTCTTTTCTGTTTATTCTTTCATATAAAAAACAGATAAAAGTCCTACCAATTTCTGATAAATATATTTTTCTATTTTTAAATGTATCTTACTTAATAGTTAGATTGATATATTTTTAGAAATGTTATAAATTTGACCTTTCATGAATTATCAGATGTATCAATGAATTATGAAATGTCTATTATTTTGATCCAATAGTACATGGATATCAATATTTCTTCACATACTTCTCTTATTTAGACTATCTGATGCTTTCTTCCAATTTAATGTCAGTAATAATGTTTCCTGTAAAATTCTGTGCCGAGAGGAGTATAATATTAAAGGAGTGGCATAAATTCAATTTCTAGTACAATACACCTTTTGTATTTCCTTGTTGGTAGCTGGATAAGTCATCCTATTTCATTCTGGCCATTGGTATTAAAAATATTGCTTATCTTACAAACTGAATTATCCACAATTGACCGATTGGAATTGACGTCACTAATAACAAGACAAGAGAAAGAAAAAAATGACGTTGAAGGATTTGATACTTACTTTTTAAACCTTACTATCCAAAGGCTGTGTAACCTAAAGGTTTTTTCATAAATTTAACCTTTAACCTCAAATAAAAAAACCTTAAAACAATATAACTTATTTATTCGGGGATAAGAAAGGAAAACACGATTATGTAGTGATTTCAAAGGTTGTGAAGTTGTTTTTTCTTTTTTTTTTTTCCGGCAAAAATTGTTGAATTGTGTCGAGTTTAGTTTTCATGTTCCAGTAGACATATTGAAAGTTAAATGTAAATGAAAGAAGACGTACAATTCAGCCTCTCGTTGACTGTATCTATCCATTTTCATATCAAAGACAAGTGACATGAAAAAGAGAGAAAGAGAATTATTCATTTAAAGATATGGATAAAAATGTGACCTATGTCATTTGTTGCAGCCGAAACGATTTTGTATCACTTTTGAAGTCACTAAACATCTTCTCTAAAGAAAAGAAAATTGCATTATGGAATGGTGCATTGTGAGTGGGAGATAAATAATTACTGACTACCTCTAAATATCTTCATTCACGTGACAACAACGTCAACTACCGTCTGTTACTTTTTAAAGAAAAAGGGAAAAAATATTTTGATATGGTTATACATATTTAATGGATGGAAAAAAGAGGAACAATTTTAATCTTTAATAAATTTAGAATTAAATGTTCTAATATTGAGTATTCAAAAGATTTTATCAATGAGATATTAAATACACAACATATAACTTTAAAATGTTTATGTTGTAAAGCTATCAATAAATCCAATATCATTCAATCTAAATTAATTTGGTGATGAGTTCAGATATTTGTGCCATAAATGGATGTCAACAGAAATATTTTTATTGGCAAGAAAAACCGTCCAGTTTAATTTTGAAGTTCTTTTAAATGAGATTTTTCAAATTGTTGTAGCTTACCATATGTTCTTTATTTATTTATTCGTCTATTTTTGTATACTTTTAAAGTTTTAGGTCCGTTTTTGGAAAATACTGCGTAAAAAGGTTAATTTTGTTTATGTTAGTATAAAAAGCGTTATTTCTGAACGGTAGACGTTCAATTGCTTTGTATTTTATTTTTCAAATTAGATCTGGGGGAGAAAAAGTCGAAAGAAAAGAATTAAAAAATATAATTGAGAAATCATTCAGCAGATTTATATTTTTTCTCCTTTCCCAGTTTTACCTTAGGCAAAAAAGAATAATATGCATCCTTATTTTAAAAGGAGATTTTCATTCATTCCCATAGTTATTTCAACTATCACAATGCATCACTTGTTTGGGGGACTGCCCACGCGAGTAGAATTTTTTTTTCAGGCAATGATGTCAGTGATGAAATAATGACGAACAACAAGGTTACCAACACAACGATACTTCTTACATACTTTACATGAATACCGCCCACATTCAGACCTTCATAAAAATGGTAAGCGATTCTACCCTTATAGATAATATTTAATGTTCTAATAAAATATACCCACTGATTTTGAACGTCTTTCTAATTAAATCGATGACCCGACATTGCTTTTTGACTATTTACTGCGTTTTGAAAAGAAATCCTTTCAGTAAAATCTATATTCAAAGGAAATTCAATTGAATTTTATATCAACGAAAATGGAATCGGTTTACCATTTTTCTTTTTACTTTTGTTTATCGACTTTAATTTTTCATTTTTATTTAATTGAAGAAGACCAGATCTTTAACAAAAAGCCTCTAGAGCAATATATAATCAAAACATAACCTTTTTCTATTCTAATATTGAGAAATTACAACTGAATCATGGCTAAAGTAAAGAAGTGTTTGTAGCTAAAATGTTCGACTGGGCAAAATCATGACCGGTTAGTTTGTTATACTTAAAATTCCGACTTCATAAATTCTGGAAATTTTCGTTAAAAAAAAGAAAGAAAAAATCAGTCCATTTGTTGAATACAGACGGTGTAAAGGACGTAAAATATAAAATGATCTTAAAATGAAATGTTAAACCCTAATGAACTGAATAAAAATGGGGCTCATGTTATTAGTAGCACATGACAACGAATAGGATTAAGGAAAAATAATCCTGGATTTTGTTTATAATCTCTTGTAATCCGGTCAGCAGTTGTCATTTCTAAAAAAGAAAAGTAAAATGGCTTAACTGGTAATGTGTTGTGACGCTAGCAAAATGAATTATTATGTGATTTTTCAAAATGGTAAAATGAATACTAATAAATGAATGACAAGTCCCATACCCAGTACTTGGAAAGTCTTGATTTCTAAATTTTGCTCTACACGTGGTAAAGAAGGTCACCAATCTAAATAAGGAGAGAGAAAAGAAAAGCTGTCCACTATAAATATGGAATTAAAAAAAGGATAATATAGTTGACAATGACTTTTAGAATTGTACAATTTGTCTAATAATTTGCAATGTTGCTGAAAAGAAGGACGCGTATTGGGGTCAATCTAAAGAGATACGTTTGCGTTTCACCTTACAAACAGATTGTGAATTAATTTCCTTTAGCAAACAGTACTTGAAAAAATCATGCCAGGTATTTAAATTGAGCGTCGATAAGTTTAAAAATGATAATAGCTTAAAATAATGATCTCAGATAAAAAAAAACAAAAAACAAAAAACGTTACGCAGCCATTAAAGTTTCAAACTTTCAATCTAAATTAGGGTAAAATAAAAAGAATAATCATTGTTTTTGTCTTCTTTCTAAACAAAGTAAAAGTAAGCATATGTTGTTATTCTATTTTTATATTGTTTCTTCGAAAATGATCCTACATCTGGTTAATGGAAGACTACAAGAAGCTGAATTTCGAGTATATGATTTGTTTAATCCAATTTGGAAACAGGACTCTCTTCATATCAAATTACTGTTTCTCATTTGTTATCAAAAACGTGATAAGTTAATTAACTGGAGATTAATCATTGTAATGATTAGTGATTAAGTTGTGATAAACACACAAGGCTGTATAAGATTAGAATAAAGAGACCACCACTCTATTTCCTCAATAAACAACACAAAGTAAACAGTAACACCATTGTTTGAGCATGGTCAACGAAACAAAAAAGATAATGGATTTTATAATAATTTTTGATAATTTAATTTTGATTTTGCACCTTTCCTGTATTTTCAAACGTTTTAAAACGCAACAGCACAATTAGAAACGTTTTCAATCTTATTCATAGTTTGAAAATGATTGTTTGCACTTGAAAATGGTGAGGAACAAACATAATTTTAGGGTTTTATCTATTTTGTAAACTGTTGTTTCTACCATTCAGCTCAAGTAATTTCTAATTAAAACATCAATATTTCTCTTTACTCAGCAAAATGAGCTACCATAAAATTCCAAATCAATCATAATAAGATTATGCCAGAAAGAGTACCAAAATTGTTTATTTCAAGTACATCGATTGATAAAGATTGGCATTTAAATAATGTTTTAATTTTGAATAAGATGTTTACAAAGAATAAATACGATATAAACATTTGCTGAATGGAAATGAGTTCTTGTCATTATTATTATTATTATTATTATTATTATTATTATTATTATTATTATTATTATTAGAAATAGAAAGGAACTTGACAAGTTGATAAAAGGCTCTAGCAATGTCGTCTCGTGAACTCTTTAACATCAAACAGTCGCGTGATTTGGCCAGTTTGGACTCCTGGTGAAATATTTGGAACTGTATAATAAAAAATAGGTTTAGCATTTAATATTCATAAATAGATATGCGCACGTAATGTTTTTTCATTTTGTAACTGAGAGAAATATTAGTCTTTGAGTTGGACATACAACTAGTTTAAGGTGTTCGTCTTTAGCGATGTAAAATGGATTCCTTTTCGTTTTAAAACGTACTTTCTGGAAACCAAGAAACTTGCTATGAATAAATTACAATAAAATTTTTGAAAAAAGACATGACGAAATAAAATCTAAATGAGCGTAGAGAAGAAAAAGGAAATAAACTATGAATTTAATTAATGAAGCCTTCCTTCATAATTGAAGGTGAAAATGAAAGTCGATTGGGAGACGGACATATTTGGTCGAAAAATCATTGAAGCCTTTTTTGGCCAGTGACAACTTCTAATGTGCAAAAGAGTCTATATTTGCTAACAAGTTATCCAGAAAAGATGATCCAGAAAATTACAATTGATGTTACTATTTACCAAGCAAAATAATTTTATCACTTAAAACTCAGAAATACAATAACATATTCTTACAATCCATCGTGACTTTTAATTCATGAGGGGAAAAGTGGGAATTGAAATATGTAGAATATATTCATATGCAAAGCATTTAACTTCAAATGACAATTTATAAGTTGAACTTTTGCAGTTTTATGAAGGTTTTAACACGTATATCAAAATAGTCGGATCTTGTATTTCCCCAGACGAGGATGTAGGGTCAAATAAAGAATCCGAACACTTTTTATCACTTTGACATTTACAATGAAGATGTAGTCAGGAAAAAGAGGATAGAATGAAATTAATGAGGATTCAATATTCATTGCAATTCTTAATTCCTTTTCATTGAGAAGAAGAAGAAGAAGAAGAAGAAGAAGAAGAAGAAGAAGAAGAAGAAGAAGAAGAAGAAGAAGAAGATTCAACTGATGACACAAATACAATATATTTTCCGTCGAAAAATCCGAGAAGGAACTAAATCCCAAAAAATCTATTAAAATTACAAAAAAGAAGAATCCATTTCCTCAGATAAAAACAAGGGTAAAAATTTGATTTGTATCTGGTGAACAAATCGGAGACTTTTAATCTCAATATCAGTTGGGTGAAATTAATAACTAAGTATAGTTCTGATTATTTCATTTCAAAGAAAATATTTTTACTTGTGTTTCTTTACAAAACTTCTTTTTTTTTTTTGTAAAATGCTATTCATAATATACTCATTTATTTTGACATTGAAAAAACGGAAAAATCAATTCAGTCAAATTGTTGGAATAATAATGTAAAAAAACCTGAGGTGATATTTTTTCATCCATTTGTTGACCTGATGACTATCGAGAATTTTCGTTCATCAGAACAAGTGAGAGAAAAACGTAATAAAGAGGATCTACAATTTATTGTTAATAAAACAACAATATTTTATTCTTTTTCAAGTCAACAAATAAGTTTTTAATATAATTTCCAATGATAAAAATTGTAAAAGAGTAAATCATGAAATGGAAAATAGGAAAAGTCTACCGAAAAAGTCAACCATAAAATATACCGGATTAAGACTTGGCCAGGCTCGATAGACTATTTAAATCGACAACAGACTACAAGGACGAATTTATATTTTCTGATCACACACTGCGACCTAGAGTTATTTATCTAAAATTAAGAAACTTTTTAGATATTATCTTTAACGAATTGTATTTTAGATAGTATCACGGGAAATTGTAAGCATAAGTGATTCTGTCAAAAATTTTAAAAATTGTTTACTCTTAACATATTTCTTTTTACGATGTATTTATTTATTAATTGCTTTGAAAAGAATATGATTTTGAATAAAAAAAGATTACAAAATAAAATTGAAAGCCCCCCCACCACCACCATCAAAAGAATTAAGGATTTAATTCTGAAGGTAACAGCTAATTAAGTAAAGGAAAAAAAAAACATGTGCTCAGCTTGAAATGACGACAAAGAGAAAACAATCATTAATAGATAGAACAAGTCAAATGAAAAAAATATTTAATCAAGTTGAAACACATGAATTGCTAGAATGACATAAATAAGAAATTCCAAAAAATCTTTAATCTTCCTACTTACGGGAATGTGGAGTCAAAGGATGATTTTCAACCAAAGTGTGTTGCACCATTTTCAAAGCAAATTTACCTTCTTTCTTTTAGAACGAACGAAGAAGAGAAAATTCAGTAAATCCCTTGAAATTGATTTTTTCTCAAAATCTCTTTATTTTACTCAAATATTTGATTATTTTTTAAAATAAATCTATTTTCCGATATTTTAGCATCTTTGATGATTAATAAGGAAACAAAAACACAAGCTTCAACAATTGTCTTTGTGTTTCCAATTACGACGTCTTTTCTTTTTAATTTGAAATGAATTTTGAAATAATTCCGTTGTTTATCCTGATGTAATAATTTGGTTGCTCAGCTTCCTTCGCACAAGGCAAACAAATAAACGTCCTTTAGGGCTTAAAAAAGGAAAAAGAAAAAAACTGCTCTCAAAGATTAACGAAAGATGTTAGTTTTCTCTATTCTGGGGTCAAAATACAACGGTTTTTAATTTTCGTTTTTAATTTCTCGGAATTTGGTTGTTTTTTCAATAAAATAAAATCAAGTTAAGGTATCGTGTGTGTTTGCGTGCATGTGTGTATATGTAAATGTACAAATGCGTAAATAGTGTATGTTGCTTGTTTGTTTGTCTCGGCCTATAAATAAAAATCACTTATTTCAGAAAGAACAGCAGTAGAGAACAATCACTACTACTGTGTAAAGGCGTAGATGAAAGAAGGTTGTGAACCGTGAAAAACTCGTTCCTCGTTCCTTGTTGAGTTTGGCGATGATGATAGTATCACCTTCAATGATGTCGATATGACAAGGAAGGGAAAGAGACAAGCGAAAATAAGCGAGGGGGAACAAAGCATAGAGAGAAAAGGAGGGTTATTAGTGAGAGCAATCTGGACAAAGAGAGGGAAAAGTTGAGGTATATTTTAAGAGAGAGAGAGAGAGAGAGAGAGAGAGAGAGAGAGAGAGAGAGAGAGAGAGAGGAAAAGGAGATTCAGTAGGAGGTAAAAAAAATACCAGCAAAGGGAGATAGCAGAAAAGGATGGATATATGATGAAAGTAAGAATACAAAGTGAGAAAGGGAGAGAGAGGGTGGGAGGAGGGTAAAATTAAAATTATACAGAGTAGGGGAAATAAGATGCAATTCACTGGAAAGAAAGGAAGTGTTGTTAGAAGCAACAAACAATATGAAATGAGGAGTAATGTAAAGCAGAAATTGAATGAAAGAGATAGATAGATAGAGAGAGAGAGAGAGAGAGAGAGAGAGAGCGAGAGAGAGAGAGAGAGAGAGAGAGAGAGAAAGAACGAGAGAGGTAGCTATGAGAGACGAACAAGAATTGATGAGAAATTTAAAAAGTCTTAAATAGAAGAAACGAAGTTGTCAATATATATGAATAGAGGACTATGAAAGAGATAGAATCATTAAAGCATAGGTAGAGAAGTAAGAAATGTTGACAGAATTAGAAGAATGAAGGAAAGAGAGACATGAAAGAGTTAAAAGATGAGGCAAATCAACAGTGAATGCAACTGCTGCTGTTGTTGATGGCCAAGTCTGTTGCTTATCGATTTGTAAGAGGAGAGGAAGGCTCGCCTTGCTCTCCAATTCGAGAGTCCCCCTTACTCTCGTCGTTACTAATACGACTCAGCAACAACACCACTAATAACACTGATAATGATATTGAACTGTCTCTTAGCAAAACTGCATCGTATTATGACGAAGAGGCTGCAGTAGAAAAACCGAGCAGTGGCAGCAACAACCTCAGTTGAACAACAAAATCAATATCTCTTTTCTTCTTGCATTACTCCCCAAACTGCAATTTGCTTTTCCTCACTTTACATTCACCATTTTAGATCCACCTCTTCTCTCATTCACTTTTTGCCTTCTTTGCTTTTTCTTTTCATACAAATGATTCTTTTTCTATTGTTGCTCTATCTTTTCTCTCTTTCTCTATGTCTCTCTCCTTCACTTTTGTTTTTCAATTTTGTTTAATTTTATTTTATATATTCTTTCTTTCTTTCTTTCTTTCTTTCTTTCTTTCTTTCTTTCTTAAATCTTCATTCTGTCTTTTTTTCACATTTTCTCTATCTAGACCTCTCGCTCACTTACTCACTCCCTCATTCACTGTACCTTACACTCTTGTTTTTACTTCTTTTTTAATCCATCGTTTATTTCATCTTTTTTCTTTCTTTTGTTTTTATCAACTTTTACTTCTTTTTCCTTTCTATCTGCTCAAATCTATTCTTCTTTCTTTATTGTTTGTTTTGCTCTCATAAATATTTAATTATATTCCTATCTTTTTTTTTACATTCTTTCTTTATTTTTCTTTTATTCTCTGTTTCTCTTGTCATCTCAGCTGTAAGAACAACCTAAAGTCTGGTAGTCAAAGCTTGGAAGCATCTATTTTTTTCTCTTCAAGAAAAATCAGGGGTGGAAGGTAGATTCTCATGAGTAAAATAAAAAGACATTTGAACTCTTTCAAGAGTTACCATAGCCTCTTTTAGTTTTAGGGGTGGCCAGCTCTTATTCTAATTCATAATACTATGCTTTTCAATCTGCTTATTATTTAAAATTTCATCCAGATTTTTATCAATTTCGTTTCATGTACTTATTTGTTTATTCATTTTGACTCTGACTAATTTCCTTTTAATCTTCTGTAGAAGTTGATTTGAAACAGGAATTCATACCCCATGGTACTTTTACTTTTACTATTATAAATCAAACTGACTTCTTCATCATCAAAAGCAATCCTGATAAAAAAAAGATATGTTTTTTTACTCTGTACTCGTACAAAATATAGCTAATATGTTATGGTGGAGGGAAAATTGTTCTTATCTTTATTAACTCAAAAAGAAACATGCACCAGGCTGATTTACACATGTTAAAATTTTTTCTTTTAAATTAATCTTTTTTTTTTCATTCATTGCAGACAAGAGTAGCTAAAGATTTACAATAAAGGGAGATAAGTGGCAGTAATGTGTTTATGATCTTTACTTGACTTTTAAATTCAAGATTTTTGCCTATTTCTAAACACTTCGAGATCTGTTTGATAAAAATCTAAAAACCTCCTTAAACTTAGAGAATTAATTTTCTTTTTTAATTTTAACAGAAAATACTTTGCTAACTTCTTCATTGCATTTAACTCAATGTAGAGTTGGTATGAAAATTAAAAATGGATCAGTTGAATGTCGAATATTAAAGTCATATCTTGGTTACAGCTACCACGAAATAAATTGTGCTAAATTCAGTTTTGAATATAAAAACATCTCCCCCCGATTTTTCAAGTAAAACATTTGAAGAAAACAACTTTTGAAAAAATAAGTTACTGAAAGTCCGGATGAAATTTCAGCATTTATGACATTTAGAAGAATTTCAAACTTGGACTTTGATCATTGGGATCATTTCACAAGTTAATTACTTCTACTGTCATATTTGCATTTGGAAACCAGTGAGAGAGAAAAAAACAAAAGAAAAACAAATGAGATAAGACAACAAAAATTCCTTATACAGAATGCATCTCATTTTGTAATCTAATAACATGACTAATTCTCATTCAAATGATCTCAAATTTTAACATCATGTTTAGAAACATCTCAAAATTGTATGTGTAATGTTTTTTGGTACTTTTCTATTTACTGAAAAATAAAGGCCATTTAAACATTAATCAGAGAATTCTGAGTTGTTTCTACACATGCTGTTAAAAATTGAAATCATTTGATTGACAGTTGATAAGTTATTAGATTACAAAATTATATCATTTTTTTTCCTGAAAAACCCTATGGATCTTTAACGATATCAAATTTATTGAAACATCCTGTATTTACTGCCTAAGTAATTAACAGTTACTGTTATATCCTTGTCACTTGTAATATTGAGATCATTTAGTCATTTCCAAAGCAATATTCTCATGTGGCTCGACAAGGAATATTTTGTCTTCTACTCAATTTGACCAGACTTACTGATTCATCTACAGACATGATAATCCTAAATCAATGCAAAAGTACCTGGACGCTGCAGGTTCATCATCATCATCATCACGTCGCGACACTAGCACGAATATCCCCGACCTTCTCTCGCCACCCTTCTCTATCGTCCATTGCTTCCGGCAAGTCTTCACTGGCAAATAGATTAAAAGTGTTCATTTAAGAAACCAGAGGAAAATAATAGTTATTGCAAAAATAAATCAATTTATGATAAATAACATTTGGAAGCAAAACAATTTCAGTATGGTTATGTACATTTATTACATATTATTTTTGGTTTGTTTTCATTTTAATTTCATTTTGAAATGGATAGGGGGTCATTCAAAAATTGAAAAAATTATCCGAATATCAGAAGCCTCACATTTCAAAAGATGTAATAATCTTCTTTGCATGTCTGATTTTCATCTTGGCTCACAGAGGACAAATCGGAAACTTTCGTGGAAGATACAGATGAAAAAAAAAAAAAAACTATTCCCTATGCATATAAAGAAGAAAGATATAACAATATGAGATTTTCACTGGTGCTAACAACGTATAGAGAATATGATGCATTTTTTTTATTCAGGAAAATGTAATTTTCTTTTTATAGAAATATAAAACAGACTTACTGACTTTAAGAGAAATTCAAAAGTCAATTTAAAAGGTCAATGAAGGACTAGTACTAACCAAACTTTCGAATTGTCAAAACAAAAAGTCATCATGGGGTTTTGTCAATGCATTGGTCCATTTTAAATTATGCCACCCTGAACTAACTGTTGGGGTTAAAAGATCAAATATTTGAATAGATTAATCAGATCTTTGATTTTTGTTTTGGTGAAAGGGAAAAGAGATACTTCCCCACAAAGTGTGGGCTGAGATCTTTTATTAACCAATCCCCTATATTGTGGTTTGGTTGGATGACCAATCAAAATCTGATATGTAGAAGGGATACTCTTCCCACAGACGTTGATCGGCGCATTTGATAGGCTGACCGAAAAAAAAAGAACTAGAAAAATCGAAATGGTATGTGATTGGTAGGCCAATTGGGAATTTTTGTTTCCAGGGGAATTCTCTATAAAGATAACTGTTTTTAGGGCGAGAGAAAAGAAGATATCCGATGTCCATACCGAAGACAAGAGAATAAGAAATCTTCACAAGAACTAACGTTTCGCCACCGAAAGCCTCACTCTCCAAAAAATTGAGTAAGACAGAAAGACTGCACCAGCCAGATATCTCATTTTTCTGTCTCTCAAATACAACAAAGACAACACAATTTACACACACACACGCACGCACGCACACACACACACACACACACACACACACACACACTTATATATATATATATATATACATATATATTGTTACATCATTGTGTTTCAACAAATGATAACTAATTATTGACAGAGAATTTTTCTTGACTTTGATTCACCAATACCCAGGCAACTTATTCCAACGAACCACCCCGACCATCAGAAGAAGATCCGGGTAGATTGTCATCCCACATCTGAGGATCTTTTAAACACAACGTGGACTCATCTCCTGATAAACCAACTATCCGGAAACGCATGTGTTAGTCAAGGAACCAAGGCCACAATCATGTTCCGTGACAAGCATAGTTCTACATTTGGTGCCGTGACCAGGATTCGACTCTGAAAAACCCATGGCACAGCCAAACGCTGGATTCGACCTTGAAAACCCACAGTACAGCTATACGCAGGATTCAACACATGGCACAGTCATACACAGGGTTCAACCCTGAGAAACCACGGCACAGTTACATACAGAAATCGACTCTGAGAAGCCACAGCACAGCCACACCGAGAAAAACACCGTCACCCACAAGAAATACTACAGCTTTGGATAAGTGACTATTTTCCACTTTATTTTCTTCATTCTTAGCGCAGATTGTTGGTCCATTATTTTGTTGCTTAGATAAATTGTTATTAGATAAAGTATTATGTAGATACACTGTCTAGATATATTGTCTACATTAATACACATATCTCAGCAAAATGGCAAACACTAATCGATGTCCAGTAAATAGAGTTATCCCTAGCGGATCTAAAATATCAATATTTACTGGAAAAACAACTGACCTAAAGACTGGCTAGTAGCATTAAAAAAAGAAACAATGGATATACAAATTAACCGATCCGGAGCCGATTAATCTCGCCTACGATTTTTCAGGTGACTTTTTGTCGGAGCGGATCGGGGATTATCTCGATGACCATCCGCATATTTCTAGTAAGGAGTTATTCTTCGAGCTGATATCAGCGCAGTACGGAGAATCTGCAAACTCAACTTACGCTGCTTGAGCTTTAATTAATAATAAAGCAAGACAGACATGAAGCTCTCGCTGAAATAGCAAGTAGAATGACCAAACTTGCAAAGTATCGTGACTCGGAGCTAAGAGAAGGTTCGGCAATGCGATTACAAATAGTTGAATTCTGCACTGATACCTTAAACAATCCGTTTATGAAAGAAGATGAAGCAAGATCAAACCCTTATCATCTAAGCCTTATCATCAGCAAGAGTAAATGAAAGGCTCCGAGGTTATCGAACCAAAAAAAGATCAAATTTCGAGAGTAGGATTCCAAGCAGAATAGATTGGTGGCAGAGAAAGACGGGCCCCCATACCATGTTAAGGGCGCCGAAGTTTAAAAATCATGGTAGAAGGTGGTCAGGAGAGGGCTATTGTTATAGTTGTAGCAAACGAACATAATAAGCCATAGTAAATAATGAAACGAATGCTTCATTAAGATGAATTAAAAGCCATCGCAGGCGCTGCAATTGTGATAGAGTAAGATATGATGAACAGGATTGGCTATGGTCACCCAGCCCCAGAAAATAGAAATCATGTCGAATCCTCAAAAAAAGAAATAGGAAAAATATAAATCCAAAAAGACATGGGTTTCAGAAAGACAATCGTAACTGCTCAGAAAGACAGGATTAGTGACTGGTCATTCAAAATGACAACACATCTAAATAACCCATGAGTTCATACCTTGTAAGATAACCAGGGTTAATATTAGCCGATAACTTATGCAGACTTTTGCAGATGACTTACCAATCTTGTCTAGAGCCATGTTTGCCAGACAGCAAAGCCACGTAGGGGGCTTATTTTTTTCTTGCATTTTTATGATCGTTTTATGGTCTTTACTGCATGTTTAGTCCGCTAATTTGATGTTGGAAATTGTTGATTAGATGTAACGAAATATGAAGAAAGTCCCATGCTTCAGCAATGTTTTTGAATTCAATACATGCCAACTGAGTGGCGTTGTCTGAGATTAGGTCAAGGATTCCATGTCTGGCAAACACCGATTTCAATTTATTTATCATTATGAGACTGGTTTAATCTATGACGATTATATAATCACCACCATGATTATAAACAGATCAATACCAACTCTTGACCAGGAGCATCCTGGTATTTCATGTGGTATGTAGGGTTATTTGGTATGTCTGTCCTGTATTAGGCCCAGAAAGGAGACTATTCCACAGCTATGATAATCAGGGAATTCATACAGGTTCTTATGGAAAGTAATACCAGTTTCCCCTGAGACTGTTTTCCTATATGTTTTGTTGCGAAACTGTTTACACCCGAAAACAATGGCTGACAATTCTTTTTTTGGCTAGAAATTACTGTTTCTTTTTTTTAAATGATGCATACGCAATGGATTGATCAACTAGTAGCATGCATGCATTAAGGCCATCTTTTGAATTGTTTATCACATAATGGATCTGATATAACAAGGAGTCTTGAGAGACAATAAGTTAAACATCATAGAAATTAGGAGTGCTGAGTTAGTGTCTCTACCATTGTTAGAAAAAGTTATTTTTAAGTGTTTAAAATTACCCATCCCTTATTCAGGAAAGGAAGGAGAAAGGAAGGCGATTGCTAAGTATAGACTGGAGACAGGAAATATTGCTTTTAATCTTGTCAGAACTAAGTTTATCAAGAGAAGCCCTTACTTGTATAATGAATGGATTGTAAGTGTCTCTCAAAAAGTCCAATCTATATAACTAGTGCGTTGGAATTATTTAAGATAAATATAGATACGATCAACGAAACTTGTTGAGTTGACGTGATGACTGAAGATATGTTACTCCAATCAATGGGTTTGTCAAATGGCATACGGACTATTGCTTTCGATGAAGATAGCGAATTGACTAAGGTGTACGAAGGTCAACAAAAGGATGAAATCACCTTCAACTACCATTGGCTTTCCAAGGCAAAAAAGAAAAGGTTTGAAGCTGGGGATGCACTCTTTTCCCTTGCAGACGTGTCGATCCATTACTGCACTGGTTTATGGAATCCTTTGATCAAAGAATTCTCAAAGATGAAGGCCCATGTGATTCCTTAATTGTCGGGATCAGCAGAGAAAATTGGTTTTAAACACTTGGTAAACAATTGAAGAGCAGTAAGCAAGATAAAGATCACCAAAGGGATTTAGGAAAGAGATACGGTACCGAAGTTCTATCAAGGTCCACTGTTTTTCATTATACCTATCATGTTAATAGTCCTCTAAATCATAATTCGTACACCGAAGAAAATGAATAGACTGTATGGAATAAGAAAAGAGATCAATTGAAGCCAATAGAGGAGGGCCCGTGAGGCGCATAATTTTGAACGGGAAGAGCTGTTAAAAATAATGGCGACTGCCTTTGGGATTACAGAAAATTACAAAATGGAAGATGAGAACAACCTGTTCATGTGATAACGAGATTAATATCAGAGAAAAAAAATTCTCGATGAGTACAAACAATTAAAGTAGACATTTTAAAAGAGAACAAATCCCTAAAGAACTTTTTTCTTTTTGTAAAGGGATATTGCATGTATTAATAAAAATGAAGAAAATGATTCATACGAACAATTTGTACTTATATAGTGAATTTTACATACTGACTTTTACATGAAGTAAAAACTTTTGTAGAAATAGCCTTTTACTACTTGGAAAACGAAGGAACCTCTTGTGAATGACTGTTTTAATTACTTGAGGTGAGAAGGAACAACTTATTCTTAAAATGTAATTTTACCTGGCAATGTGATATTGTAACAGTATTGATAAGATGGATTTTAGAAGTATACAATTTATTGTAAGCACGCAATAATACATCTTATGAAAATTTTTTTTTCTTTTGATAAAAATAAGAGCCGTTTGAAGTATGATAAATCTTCACACATTTCACCAATGAGCGAAGCGGATGCTGAGAATTCTTAGTACAAACATTCTTTTGTTTGTGCAGTAGGGGTCACTGGGATGAAAAGTTTGACGTTTTGAAAAGACAAGTTGAAACAGGAAATATTTCAACTGAAAATTTTATGATCAAATTTTTGGAAATAACTTTTTGACCCCAACTAGAGACAATGGTGGGTCAGAGACTAAAAAGAAATGGCCTTCCATCTTGCCTGTCCCGTGATCAGAGATTTGGACTGAATTGAAATAGAAATTGTTTCACCTCAAATTTATGATTGAAGTGTTGGAAATAGCTTTCTGATCCCGGTTGGGAAGGAGTGGCGAGAGTTGTGTGAGAACATAATTTCAAGTCTGATGGCGTGAGTGGAATTTAGCATGAATACCCGTCTGATTTGGCTCTTGGGAGAGTTGAAAAGAAATTGCTGAGAGCGGCATTGTTAGAATTCTCTCTTGTATTTGCCGAAGACATAATTTACTGTAGTCATAATTTGATTCCTGTTCTCTACCTCGAGCCTTTCTGAATAGTAAATAATGTGGTCCATTTTTCAACTTTGTGCACGTTTTTTTACCAGTATTACATTTTATTTTTTAACTTAATCACGGGTATCTTCATTTTCCTAGCAAGTAAAGGAGATAACAAACTCTTTTCCTCAGCTTTGATTACATATTTCAAATTATCACAGCTCACTGAAAGTCGAATAAAAGTTCACTTCTGTTCTTCAGCGATTACTTAACGATCAACCTCGTGATTTGATCCATAGATTAGGCATTGATTTCATTAGTCTAGTAAAACCAATTGGGATAGAGAGATGATTCCAATCCTAGAAACGATGTACACATTGGAGATGTGCGTCTTAGTGTAATGGAAAAGATAGAAAGATAGTCCATTCAAAGGGAATTGGTTATATTTGAGCTGTGATTAGAATTAATTATGTTGAAAGATTCAATAAATTAAGGATACTGTGACGGTGACTAAAATATTTATCCCAGGACGGGAGTTTATTTTACGCACGTGTGAAGTCGGGGCAGTCTGGCACTTGATCCCTCGCAAAATAAGCCCTAGTTAAGATTCCTTCTTCGGGCACATGGGAACTGGCAGATAATGTAGGGGTTAACTTGGGGCTAGACTGGCCGCCGCTGGCAAGGGGTTTCCAAATTTCACGTTACACACACCCCCACAAGGCCACTTCGTCTTCCTACCACTCCCAGGATAATGGAAGATATGGGCCTCTAGGTTGAGATAAGATATTATTATTTGTAGTCGGCAATTCCAATTTCCCGTGTAATATTTTTAAAGGCGAATAGGACATTTAGCGAGAATAAATTGAAGCGAATGAAGCTGAAAAGGAATATGCAAAAGAAGGCAACTCGATCGGCAAACACAACGAATAAGTTTCGACACGAGGGGACATTTAAAATATAACAAGGTTTTTAATACGTGCGGACACAAACAAATATTTAAGGTGCCGGTTATATTACCAGCAGACAATATCAAATACAAATGTCTTTCTTTCTTCCTTTTTCCTTTCTTTCTTTCTTCTTTCTTTAAATTGAGAGAGAGAAGGTATACAATTGCAATACTTAGGAAAGGTGGATGGAGAAAACAGTTTTAAGGTTTACTTAGCTTTTTCGACGGGTTTCTTCGTAGAGTATTTTCTTTAACGGGCTAGCGGGATTCTGTCGAATTTGATAGGAAGGGACCTGTTAACTTCTTGTCTGAGAATTCTTTCCGCTTTTCCCCGGAGTTTCGGCGACAGTTCAATACATCTTGTCACGCCAACTATTGTCCTAAAACTCAATTCCTTTCTTTTCACCGGTTAGGTACCCGGGTGTTTGTTTGGCATCAGGTCAACACGTCCTCTCACGGCAACCTCCGTCCTAAAAACTGAATTCTTTATTCCTATTTCCTCTGACGAAAAGGATACTACTCCCGGCTTTAGGGTTCTGGCCAATCATTTGGCCTCTTTCTTCTTCCTTCACCTCTCCCTGTCATGCCATTCATTCGGGCTACTATACTGGCCTCTGGATCCCCTTCTCTATCCACCCGGTCAAAGAGTGTAGTCGGCTCTTGGTTTTCATTCTGACCTGGATTCCCAACTTCCTTCAACAGGCAGGCCGAGGAGTTGACCAACATTCTTTATTCCTCTTTTAACGGTCAATATTTAGGGCTTGTTAATTCAAACATGGAGGGGTAGGGGAAATTTATATTACCTCTCTCCTCTCAGTGGTAGACCACGTGACAATACGTTAGGTGATATATGTGGTCATTCCCCAGAATTTGAGCACCTTCTGTTAGTTGGTTGGTCGTGGCATATTGACTATCGCATGCATATGTTCAGAGTTTTGTTTTTCCATGTGCTGTATGAGTGAGGGACAAAGTTAGCTGTATTGATCTTTGCCAATTTCTACTTTGTTAGGGTTCAGTTTTAGTTTCCTACTTGTGCAATCCGGTTAAGAACTTCTTTTAAGCATGTTTCCAATTCTTTGTCAGAACTACTCCGTACTAATATATCAAAACGTCTTTTTAGCATGTTTCATGTTGTTTATCAGCACAGTTCCGCGTTGATATGTCATCTGCAATGACTTTCACACCGTCGACTCCGATAAGGATATTCTCCACAGCTCGTTGCATGATATTCTCGCACTACATAATGCAAACGATAAAAGAAGGAAGTGACCTCAGCCAAATATAGTGTTTATTCAGAGTTTTGAATTCTTTTTAACTTCGCCCTCTTCTGTTATTTTCTCATCTCTTGATTTGTATTTCGTGGCATGATGTAGACAGGCATGTCTTCAGTGCTACTGTTGGAATTATTTTATTGTAATGGGAACATCTTGGAAGGGACTTTTATGGTTGTCACTGCAGGAAGGAAATAACGGGATTTTTTGAAACTGAGACCGCCTGATGAGAAAATAACTCTTTTCGGCTCAAACCACAGAGCAGAGGAGACGTCATTTGAGAGGTCCAGTGAATTTTCGCAGGATGTCCTGGTTTTTAAACCTTGCTGTTCCCTACAGGGAAAATAGTGCATCGGTAGTAAATCTTTCAGAGAATTTAGCTGCTCTGCTGGACCTCTCCTGAAGAAATATGCTGTTGACTATATCTGTGAATTTGTCCTGTCTCGACTTTGACCACGAGGTGTCCCAGAACTACCCTGCTGAGCTTTATTCTTCTAAGAAAAATATGCTGTTGACTATACCTGAGAATTTGTGCAATCTTGACTCAGACCATGAGGTGTACAATGGAATTTGCTGTCATATACAAGTGCTGAAAGAGTTGCTGAATGAACCCCCATATGTTTGCAGTATTCGCTGTATTCCTTACGGAAAAAATGAACAGGTTTTCCCAAGAATTAATTTTTGCCCTAGAGACTCTTCTAAATTTTTTTCTATTCTTACAACACCCCTTTTTTAAGTTGTAAGTACCAGCACCTTGGTTTGTTGAAGACATATCAGTTCCTTATAATTCATGAGTGACCCAGTGATTTTTTTTCGAAACAATTTGTACTATTGCAACTTGATTCCGTTTTTTTACTGGTCGCTAAAATAGGAATTAATTTTAGCAACTAGGGTTTTTCTTCAAAACTTTGTAACTCCTTTTTATTCATTTCTATGTACTTGGTAATAAATAGTTCTTAGTTGTACGCACGAGGCACCTTTGACTTTTTATTTTTCCTTTCCTTTTTTTTTAAAATGCTGTTTTATTTTCCGTGAAAGGATTCTTTTTTTTGTGAAAATTAATCCTTTTAATACTGCTAACTAGTGTGGTACGAGCTTCACTGATTCGGCATTTGTCTGTAACATTTTAGCGTGAACTCCTGAAGCAATCCTCTCATATATCTTTTCTTAGTATACTATACATAATTGTCTTTTATAAGATCTTCCTGTGAATCATCCTATTCTCAATCCTTTACTTTCAGCTTTCTTTCAATCAGGAACGAGTCGAACCTGTCTGAAGGTAAATGATTCCTTCAGAAAGGCAAATGACGAACGTACATTATATTTTTTCTTGACCGACAGTATGGCAGAAATTTTTTTTCCGCAATTATTATTTCATTTTTATCCTCTGGGACATCAAATTCAAAGGGATTGAATATTTTGTACTTGCATACTGCCTATCTGGAGAAATGTAGCGACTAGTACTTCTTCATCTTTCTCGAACAGTTCACTGAATGAATAAATATCACGTTGTTGTTTGAAAACCTTGAAATTTTCTCACTAGTTTTCTTTGAAGTTAAGGCTATTTAGTGGTATCAGACTCCTTTTGTTTACTGCTCTTGACTTACTTCCAGCTGGTTACATCGGTGGATAAGTGTCACAGTTTTCGATCGCTCTGACGTTGTTGCATGAAAAATTCACGAACAAGAAAAATTAAGTTAAATACCTCATATCTGCTTTCGGGTTGTTTTTATATAAGCAGTTTACATCAAGTAATTATATAATATACGTGCATAAATAATAAAATGTACGAAGATTAGATTTTGAACCAGCTAGATGGTATGAAGAGTTAGAGATAATAATGGGTCATATATTCATTTTGACAAGATTGTTTAATACGGACTGGGTTAATGAAAATAATGGGATTTGTTTTACTTACTCAAATACATCACATAGCATCCTTTCACATAATCATCGATTCAAAGATTAGAGTGTACCTATTTATTCTTTATAGAGTGCATCCATTTATATTTATGGAGGTAAGGGTGTCCTTGTAGTATCACCTCCCTTACTAAGGTCAGTAAATGGGCAGTCAATACTACCTTAACAGAAATCTTGGTCCTTACTTCCACCTCGGCCAAGGAATGCTATCCCAGAATCCATCGCCTCTCACTCTTCTCTCTTCCCTTCTCTCTTCTTTTCTCTCTCACTTTCCCTCTCCCTCTGGCCAATCAGCGGAGATAGTAGCAGTTGCCGAAGACGACCCAAGAAGAGAAGAGGAAGCAGTTGCTGAAGAGATTCCAAACACTAAACGCACGTGTTGACCGCCGGACATTTTCTAGCCAACACGTGGCGTTGTATACGAAGAATAAAATTCCTCTTTTAAAGTTAATATTTGTACTTCTCATTTATTATCTCAAATAACATTACCCAAGTACAACTATTACAATGGTGACCCCAACTAAAAGGATATAAGACGCAACTTTTGAAAATTCCAGGATAAATTCAACCAATTTTTCGACTTCACGTCGCAAACGTTTCAACAGAGAACCTTCGACGTAAGTAAATAAAAAAAAATTATTTTCCTCTTTTCTTCGTCTACAACAACAACAAATATATATATATACATATATAAAAATATATATACACACACAAAAAAAACAATTAGAAAAATAAAAAAAAAATAAATGAAAATGGAAGAAGTTTCTCTACAGCAAATTAACATAAAGACACCAGAATTCATGGAAACGGCAGTGAATGGCTGGTTTTCCATTCTGGAGGCACAATTCCACCTGCGCAATATAACGGCATCAACAACAAAATTCTACACGGTAATATCATCTCTGCCTGCAGAGGTGGTAGCTAAAGTACCGATAACAATTTTAGAATAAAAAAAATACGAGGAAATAAAACAGTCATTAATTGAGGCCCACGAAAGGACAAAGCCGGAATTACTGGACAAATTAATGTCAACAACAACTATTACAGGCCGTCCTTCAACATACCTGCAAGAAATGCTATCGATAGCAAAACGGATAGGTATCGGAGAAGAAATAGTAATACACAAATTTCTTCAGGCCCTACCAGCGACAATTTCCCCCGTCATTGCTTCACAAAAGGAGTTAAGTCCAACTCAACTTGGAAAGCTAGCGGATGAGCTTATGCCTCTACTTAACAATACCAACGCGACAGCGTTCACCGCTCAGCATAGGACACAAAAAACTGAGAAAAGCAAAGACAATATTCTTATACCGACAGGTATTAAACCTTTCCTCCCGGAACAAAAAGCCAAAATATGTCGAGCACACCTCTACTTTGCCGAGCAAGCAAGAACTTGCAAACCTTGGTGTAGATGGCCGAAGAAGCAAAACACAAAGATACTACCAAGCTCGCGTCCACCTACACCAACTCCAACAGACTCGGAAAACTAACGGCGCGAACCATGTCTGTCCCCCTGAGTTCGCCGCTATTACAAATCAATACACGATTAGGGACAACTACATTAAAATTTATAGTGGATACTGGTGCAAGTATCTCAATAATACCAGCGTCTAGGTTAAACGGCGTCACGTTAAATCCAACACCAGTATCACTCACCACCGCTAACGGAGAGAAAATAAAATGCCACGGACAAGCAAACCTAGAGATTGGGATACCAAGTTTGAAAAGGTCATTTTCCTGGACATTTGTGGTCGCAGATATCACCAATCCACTCCTTGGATTTGACTTTTTAAATGAATTTGGTCTCATAATCGACTGCAAAAATAAAACAATTTACGACCCGTTAACAGCTACCAAAAAGGAATTAATACTAAACACGACATCTCCAGTAAACGTGGTCATTAACAAAGTAGAACTACCATCATTTATTCAAACCAGTCTGGATAAATACCCAGAAATCATTTCTCCTCATATAAATAAAAATAACAACTACTGCGGTGTTTATCACAGAATTGATAGAGGTAGCCACTTACCAGTTTTTGCAAAATCCAGACAGCTATCAGCGGAAAAACTATCGGCGACTAAAGAAGAGTTTAAAAGACTCATAAATGAAGGCGTGATAACTCCTTCAGACAGCGAATGGTCAAGCCCACTACATCTTGTACCTAAGCAAAGTGGAGGATACCGCTGCTGCGGAGATTACCGTGCATTAAACAGCATCACTAAAAGTGATAGATACCCCATTCCCAATATAAATTCATTCACAACAAAACTCGCTAATAAACAGCGATTTACAAAAATTGATCTGATTTCAGCGTACCATCAAATTAAAATGCACCCAGATGATATTCCTAAAACGGCAATTATCTGTCCGCAGGGTCTTCTTCATTACGAATTTATGCCGTTTGGGTTAAAAAATTCGTCGGCAACATTTCAAAGGTACATGGACAGAATCTTTCGACAGATAGACTGTGTATTTATATATTTAGATGACATCTTAATCTTCAGCGACGACGAGCCTTCCCACAAGAAAGATATAGACACAGTTTTTAGGATTTTACAAGAAAATAACCTGAAAATATCACTATCGAAATCTATTTTCAATGTAACATCGCTAGATTTCCTAGGTTTTAGAATTAATTCAAATGGAATCACACCAACTGCTAACAAAGTAAAAGAAATAGAATCTTTTCCGTGTCCTACAGATGCTAAAAGCTTACGCAGATTTCTTGGTATGGTAGGATTTTACAGGAAGTTAATACCAGGATTTGCGAAGTTAGTCTTATCTTTATCCGAAAGAATGAGATTAACACCTAAAGGATTAATTACCTTGAATAATTTGGAAAAACAATCCTTTTCTAACATTATAAAAATACTTGGTGAGCTAACAGAATTATCTCATCCTCAACCAACTTGTACACAGTATCAACTAGTCACGGACAGCAGCAAATATGCAGTAGGTGCTGCCTTACATCAAGTCATAAATGGAAATCCAATACCAATAGGATTCTTCTCAAAGAAACTGACGACAACACAGACGAGATATTCCACTTTTGACCGTGAACTTTTAGCAGCATATTTGTCAGTGTTACATTTTCGCCACCTCATAGAAGGTCGTGAAGTATTACTTCTGACAGATCACAAACCAATATGCGGTGCATTCCACAGTGTAAAACCTGCCAAATCAGATAGACAACAAAGACAGCTAGCAATTATTACAGAATTAATTTCAGATATAGCCCATGTGAAGGGTAACCAAAATGTAGTTGCAGATTGTCTGTCTCGCCCAACATTTGCTGTACAAATAGATATATACGATCTACCAGCACTTGCAGATGCACAAAAATCAGACACCGAAATACAGTCCTTTCCAGATTTAAAGAAATTCACATTATCTGGAAAAGATCAATTTGTGTTATGTGATACATCAACGTCATACCCCAGATCTTTTGTACCGTGCACACTACGAAAATCTATCTTTGACAGCTTGCATGCAATATCACACCCTGGAATAAAATCATCTATCAAAATGATTAAGGCTAGATTTTACTGGCCACATATGGATAAAACCATCAAAGAACTATGTGCATCATGCACATCTTGTCAACAAGCAAAAATATACAGACATACCAAATCGCCTGTACAAACGTTGGAAATACCATCATCAAGATTCCATACTGTACACATTGATATAATTGGACCACTACCACCAGCGAAATGCTCCAACAATCCTTACATCAATCCATGTCGGTATGTTTTAACATATGTAGATCGAACCAGTCGATGGATAGAAGCACAACCTATATCGGATATTACAGCACAAACCGTAGCAGAAGCTTTTGTAAACACGTGGATTACGCGCTTTGGTGTTCCACTCCACGTCATATTAAACAAAGGCAAACAGTTTGAGAGCGAACTCTTCCTTGAACTATCAAAAATTATTGGATTCTATAGGCTACGTACAACATCCACAATGCAATGGACTTATAGAAAGAGCCCACAGAACCTTAAAAGCAGCTATTATGGCCCGAAAAGAATCTTGGATTTCAGCCCTACCAATAGTTCTCATGGGAATTCGAAGTATGCCCAACTGCTCCAATTTTCCCCCTTTTTATGCGGTCACAGGTGCACAAATGTTATTGCCACAACTAATGATAAATACGGAAAATACAGAAACAGTTACACAAAATTTTACAAGAGAACTGCACAAAACTATGGCAAAATTCGATCTGACAGACTTTTCAAACAGAGAAAAATCAACAAAAACATCATACGTGCCAGATCAACTTCAAACTTGTGATAAAGTTTGGATTAGGATAGACCGCGTTCGAAAACCGCTAGAAGCACCCTATTCAGGTCCTTACATGGTACTCGAACGAACACCAAAATATTTCCTAATAGAAACTAACTCAAATATGCATACACAAGTTTCAATAGACCGTTTAAAACCTTACATTGAAAACAAACAAAAATGTACACAAAATGCAACTACCAATACAAATAAAAAGTCTGAAAGTTTACCTCCTGAAAAAGTGCAGGAACATAAAATGAAAACAAGAACTTCAGGCAGAACGGTAACATGGAAAAAGGATAACGAGTATATTTATTATTAAAAAAAAAAAACAAACAAAAAAAAAACAACAAAAAAAAAAAACAACAAACAAAACCAAACAAAAACTCCGTTTACTGGTAGGGGAGTATTGTAGTATCACCTCCCTTACTAAGGTCAGTAAATGGGCAGTCAATACTACCTTAACAGAAATCTTGGTCCTTACTTCCACCTCGGCCAAGGAATGCTATCCCAGAATCCATCGCCTCTCACTCTTCTCTCTTCCCTTCTCTCTTCTTTTCTCTCTCGCTTTCCCTCTCCCTCTGGCCAATCAGCGGAGATAGTAGCAGTTACCGAAGACGACCCAAGAAGAGAAGAGGAAGCAGTTGCTGAAGAGATTCCAAACACTAAACACACGTGTTGACCGCCGGACATTTTCTAGCCAACACGTGGCGTTGTATACGAAGAATAAAATTCCTCTTTTAAAGTTAATATTTGTACTTCTCATTTATTATCTCAAATAACATTACCCAAGTACATATATTACATCCTCAAAGTACGTCTACTTACATATTTGAAGTGGATTTATCCGTAATGTAAACAATTTCGTTAAATAAAAAAGGCAGAATTTTCTTTTCCTTGACATCTTTATCAAACAATTTATTTACGATTTTTATTCGACTACTTTTTTTCCATCCTCAGGTAATCTCATAATTCTATACTTGCCGAAAGTTTTGTCTTCGTCAGTAAAGAAGTACTCAAGTACTTGTATCGTTTTGTGAACAGTAACGTTGAGTAAGACAAGAGGAAGAAATAGAATTAGACGTGTGTTGCCAGTAGTAATAGTAATCTTTTATTAACCTTAATGTCTACAAAGTACTGGAAGTTAGGAAAGGGGTGTAACTGATCCCTTAGAGAACAGGAGATATCAATCTAAGGGACGTTACCCTACACCCCCTTTTCAGTCGTATAGATCTTTTACAATGGTAGTCTTTTAAATGGCCAGACTTACCGACCGTTTTTTATATAATTTGTTTCGGGGCTTCCTGGATTCTTTGGTGGGATGTTTGTTTCGTTACTAGGAAGCTCTGTTGAGTTGTCTTCATGGCTGATAATAAAACTGTATCTTAGGATTCCTTGGAAGGTATTCGCTTTTCATTGAGGGGGTTTCCTGAGAGAAACTGGTTCCTTTGTTTCTTTGGCGAAGATAATTCTTGTTGCATCGGTACAGGCCTGAATCAGTCTTAAGTAGAACCGACCTGGGTGACAGAGACTTGTTTACACTAGCTTTGCTTCTGACTGCTTTGATTTTATAGCATATTATGCGTTCTAGTTATTAGATGCTAAATCCTGTGATTAGAAATATATATATAAAGATTTGCAGATCATAGTTTGTAGATATCATTTTTTTAAACGAGCCTGTTATCATTTGTTTGCACACACTTAATTACAATAGCCGGACTGGTTTTAAGTGTGTCTTTATCCAAATTGGCCGTCTTTTTTCGAAAGAGGGGTGTTCTTTTATTCCATGACCTTTGTCAGAATCAAGTTTTTGTTTGGATTTGAGCTGAATGTCAGCCTTTCTGTGTTCTATGATACTCTTCTTATTGAAGAGATTACTTTTTGGAATGGTAGGAGTTCGTGTTTGCAGCTTTCTACTCATGCTCTTAGGTTGTTGTAGAGGAGTGCTGCAAATCTTGGCAATTCTACCAAGAAGTCGGCGAATTTTTCGTAACATCGACTGACTCATTCTCAACTTAAGCATATCTCTAATCTTTTTTCGTCAGATATCTTGATGTACAGAAAAGAGTCTTCACCTTGTTTCTGAAGAAGTTATAGGGTCAGGCAGAGGTCAAGGCAAGCTGTGATACCGTTTTCTTTTATCTGACTCCATTCTGAGGTTATTCTATTTTTACCCCACGTCTGCTTGTTGATGAAACTCCTTGAACAAGAAGCCCTAAAAAGAATTATACGAAAGAAGATAGCAACAGATAGGAGACGAAGAGGTTTTAAAAAAATTTCCCTTTATTTCCTGGGTTCAATGGGTGAAGGAATTTTCCCTGAATACAATTGAAAACGTTGAATATTCCAGTCAAGATGTTTAAAAAATACGTTAATCGTTTCTTGGTATATATGTGTCCTCATGTGGTATTTTACAGCTTTAACAACGTGTTAGTCGCTTTTGGGAGTTTGCTCAAGTCCAGTGTTTTAGTTCGTAGTTCGATAGGTCCATTTTGTAGCTTTTATATTGTGGCATACTGTTAACCGGGACGGCTGTTACTAGTGAAAGGTTAGTCCAACGTGGCACTTTAGAGCGGCCACGTTGGCTTCCACATCTTCGCCGGTCACTGCTGAAGGAGAATGAGCGTCCTCCTTTTGTCGGGGGGTCCCTTTTTCTTTATGCATGCGTCGCCCCTTTTCTTGTCAGAGGCCTCTGGAAGTTTCTGCATATTTTAATGATTTTCTTTTTAATTCAATTTAGATTTTTTTCTAATTTATTTATTCCCTACACGCGTTCCCGCCTAATTAGCGGAGTTACGCTAAGGATTTGTAGAGAAGAGGAAAATCTCGTATTTTGGTTTGGTGCGCAAATTTATTTCAACACTTAATTTCACCCAATCAGGATGACTTATCCTATTCAGCCCGGACCTTCATTTCTGGCTAGCAAAACGGGTGAGCGGCCAAACCCAGTCTCTTCGGCGTGAGACGGCGACCAGAACAGACGTTCCTCTAGCCGTCCCTACTTAGTGATGCTTTTTAGTTAGACAAGCCACCCAGTGTGGACATCTCACTGTGGCTTTAACACTAGCAGCAGCAACATGGACACTCAACGAGGGAACCATCTAATTGGCTATGTCGATCCGAGCGTAACTCCGCTCTCGACACACTAGCTCATATTTCACTTCTGGTCCATATTAATGGAGATAACGCATACTCTCCCCAAAAATACCAGACACACAAAACTACACGGTGACTCTAAACACAATCCCTCACACGTCCGACAACACACGCTCTCCATTTTCTGACAGCAGAACAAGCAAAAAGAAGAGAAAAAGAGAGAGAGAGTCTGGAGCTAGCAGAAGGAACATATCCCTCTCACATGACTGCACTGATTCCACTTGGAACACTTCGCTCACTGCTAGCTTTAAACATGCTTTCTTCGGACCAAGGACTAACATACAGACCAGCGACGCAAAAGAGACACTTTCTCACTCTCACTCCTTCACGCCTGCTACTGTAATAAACCTTACTTTGTTGTGTTGTTAAAAGAAGTTTTGTTATTCATTTGTGTTGCCTAAAATATATAGTGTTAGAGAAATTAACAATTTCCTAAAACGCTATAGATTTATTATAGAAATGAATATTTTGTTAGGGTGTTTTGGTTCCCTTCTTTTTCTTTCTTTCGTTTTTATTTGCTTGTGTTTTATCACTATGTCCAGCCCCCACCTTTTTTGCATAAAGACTGAATTGATTTTTAACTTTCCTATTTTTTAGGAGGATTATTTATCAAATTCAGGTATCTTATTTGCAAAGTTTACTTAATTTTTTTTTGTAATTTCTGCTTGTTTTTCGTTGGTTGTATTTTGTTAAGGTGGCTGGAAATGGACTTTTGTCTGCGTGTGTCTTCCACTATATCCAGGGTCCTTTTTTCTGTTTTTTTTTATAAAAATTGATTGAACGGTGACTATCCTTATATTTCAGGAGGGTTATTTATCAAGTTCTTTTATCTTCTTGGCAAATTTTTATTAATCTATTAATTTTGTTAAGGGTGGCTAGAAACGAGGACTCGTTGGGTATGACGGATTTTATTTCCTTTTTTTTCCGTCATTTTTTTATGTACATGAATTTTAGTGGGGCATAGAGTTGTTGAATGTAATCGTCTGGTTTGAGGAGGATTGTTCTTAATTAACTTTTTTGTCTTCCCTTGGAAATTTTTCTTTTAATATTCGGGTATATTATTCACAAAACAAAAATAAGAAAGTTACTCACATTTTCTTTAATATCCGAGTTTGTTTTTTTTATTTTATTTTATTTTTTTTGCGTTCACTCGCTTGCAGAACGCTGTACTTTCTATAGTAGTAAACTCCTTTTTGATGGTAATGGAAGAAAGGGTAGTATGACTTTGCTTGGCAGCGTGGGTAGCTTCTTTTCAGTCGCTAGTATTTGCCGGAATTTTTTTGATAAGTCACTTTGAGAAAGTAGTCATTTCCACGTGGATATGTTGTTCATTTCGGTGTTAACATTTTTTGTACCACATGAAAAGTTGTCTGTTTCAAGTTTAGGATGTTTTCGTTTTTTGATTTGTTTTATATCCTTTCTTGAACACGTGGTCTTGTATTTTCTTTATCTTCAGTACTTCCATATCTTTTATTTTTATCTTAACATAAACTTTTAAAAAAATTTTTCGCGTGTTCAACGCACGTTTTTGTTGTTTGCTTTCGTAGTGGTATATTTTGAACCACGCAAAAGTTTTTTTTTTATTTCATGTTGGGATTAGCTTCTTTATCCCGAGTGTTCAACATCGTGTCGAGGTCGCCATTATAGAGTCAGACAGGGGTCATTCTGAGGTTATTCTATTTTTACTCCACGTTTGTTTGTTGATGTAACTCCTTGAACAAGAAGCCCCAAAAAGAATTATACGAAAGAAGATAGCAACAGATAGAAGACGAAGAGGTTTTTTAAAATTTTTTCCCTTTATCTCCTGGGTCCAACAACCATTCAATGGGTGAAGGAATTTTCCCTGAATACAATTGAAATGGTTGAATCTCCCAGTCAAGGTGTGTAAAAATACGTTAATAGTTTCTTGATATATATGTGTTCTCATTTGGTATTTTACAGCTTTAACAACGTGTTAGTCGCTTTTGGGAGTTTGCTCAAATCCAGTGTTTTAGTTTGTAGTTCGATAGGTCCATTTTGTAGTTTTTATATTGTGGTATACTATTAACCGAGACGGCTGCTACTAGTGAAAGGTTAGTCCAACGTGGCACTTTAGAGCGGCCACGTTGGGCTAATATATTCTTTGAAAGTTTGGTCCAACTTTAGCAACAGAAGAATTTTCCAGTTAAAACTTTGTAAGTTTAGTCTGTAGAGAAGGGAAAATTTCGTATTTTGGTTTGGCGCGCAATTTAATTCGACACTTAATTTCACCCAATCAGGATGACTTATCCTATTCAACCCGGACCTTCATTTCCGGCCACCAAATCTTGTAAGCTGTCAAACACACTCTCTTTGGCTGGAGAACGCCGACCAGTGCAGACATCACACTGGCTGTTCTTCAATAGCGATGCTTTTTAGCTGGTCAATGCCGCCCAGTGCAGACATCTCACTGCGGCTCTAAAATAGCAGCAGCAGCAACATAGATAGAGGAGAGAACCCATCTAATTTATGGATTCCTTACAAGGAATCCCAGTTGAATATAGATTAGATGCATTCAACATGCCTCACACAGGCACAACTTTATGTCACCCTAAAATTGGCTATGTCGATCTGAGCGTAATCCCGCTCTCGACACGCTAGCTCCCATTTCACCTCTGGTCCACATTAATAGAGATAACGCCTACTCTCCCCAAATACCAGACACGAAACTCACGGTGACACCCAAAGTTCAATTCCTACAACTGCAACATGTCTTTCGTCAAAAATACAAAAAAAAACACAATCCCTCACGTCCGACGACACACGCTGCCATCTCAACTTCTCATAACTCAATTTCGTCTCAATACTCACAACCTTTCACGAGTCTTGCAGCACCAAAAGCAAACCCAAATATTCAATGCTGCAAATAAAAACCTTATTCCAAAAATACCTTTCGACCTTCGCCATCTTACTTCTTCTTTATCATTCTACCTTTTATTTCACACAAACTTAGCGAGGGCCTTGCAACACTCAGCGAGGAAACAACACAACGTAAACACACATACATTACACAACCTATCCTCGCTAACAAAAAAACTTTCTCTCGCTACCAACTACCAAAACTCTGACTAAAAATAACGGCTACAAAATGGTTCCCCCCTCGCTAAACAATAATAACCATTTCAACAACCGCTAAAAGTCCAACTTTAGCAATGGAAGAATTTTTCAGTTAGAATTTTGTAAGTTTAGTCCAACTTTAGCAATGGAAGAATTTTCCAGTTAAAACTTTTTTCTTCGCTAAGAATTATTTTTCTTTTCCTTTACAATTAGTCTCCACAATTTTCCCGTTCTTGACACAACTTTCGACACCAAGTATTGTTTTATTATCTGGATTTAGTAAGACAAGATAAAGAGACAGAATTGGACACACATGTTGCCTGTAGTAGTAGTAATCTTTTAATGTGTACAAAGTTATGGAAGTTAGGGAAGGGATGTAACCGATCCTTTAGGGGGCAGACGACATTAATCTAAAGAACATAACCCTACTGTATTCAAGCTCTTTCTATATCAGTCACTCATGAGAAAAACTGCTACCAAACACCTTAGGTTGTTCTCATTCTCTGGCTTACTAATGTCCACATAGCGAAGAAGGCTTAAGTCTCTTTTGTCATTTTATAAAGTATTGTACTTTTTCAAGTTGATTAATATTTTTTCAACTTTTGATGCTATTTTTCTGGGATTTCATATTATACAATTCTTTGTTTTAATTATTTGCTGTATAATTAATAAGTGCGTCCATGTAGTGCATCCATATAGCAGTATCGATGTGACCGCTGCCTGGAAGAAACTGCGTTTCATTTTATCGGTTAGGTCTGATTTCCATATAGTCGATAGCCTATTGATAGCTGTCCATGCTTTCGTTAACCTCGTTTCGATGTCCTTTTCGGTTGATTCGACGCACGGCTGGAGAAGAAACTAGATGGCAATTACACAAGAATGCTGCGTGCAATCCTGAACAAGTCCTGGCAGCAACACCCCACAAGACACCAACTGTACGGCCACCTGCCCCCTATCACGAAAACTATTCAAGTTAGGCGAACCAGACATGCAGGACATTGCTGGAGAAGCAGAGATGAACTCATAAGAGATGTACTCTTATGGATCCCCACACACGGCCGCGCAAAAGCAGGACGACCAGCACGAACGTACATTCAGCAGCTATGTGAGGATACAGGTTGTTGTCCTGAAGACCTGCCTAGGGCGATGAACGATAGGGAGGAGTGGCGAGAGAGGGTCAGGGATATCCATGCTGCCAGCACGATATGATGATGATGATGATGATAATTAATAAAGATCTTTTTCCGGTCTTAGTAGTGCTAAGCTCTGTAGATTTGCTTCATCATTGAAATTTTGTGGGGATTTTATCTCTAAAAGTAGTTCTGGTTAAACCCTACGTTTTGAGGGGTTATGGACATTAGCTAAGTTAGCAAAGTAAATAGTGTCGACAGTTTTTGAAGAATAGAAAGCACAGCAACCTCTAATTAGTTAAACAATTTTACTATTCAAGGAAGGAAAAGAGATAAAAAGGAAATGGTTTGCAGATTATGTGCTTCTGCAGATTTGGCTGGGTAGTTGAAAATACGTCGATGTATCTCGGATGACACAAGGTAGGTTTAAATTGTTGTTAGCGATTTACTCCTTGAGGTTATTGGCTTCGTACTCCGACAGGTTTCTAGGATTGCAGTGTGGTAAAAGTAGTAGAAGGGGTAGCTTTCTCACTGGCCGATTTGGGCTGGTTGCAAGATAGCTGTCCACAGAGAACCAGTCAGATGTTGAACGCTGGGCTCTTGGCGTCAAAAAGAAGGCGAATCCTCGGAATTCGACGTTTAAATTGGGGTTTCAAAGAGAATTCACTTGACTTCCAGGAATGCTGTGAATTGCTCTCTAATGCCGTTCAATGTGCGTCCGATAAACTCCAATTATTTAGATGTATTCTCCTGTTTTGTTTTTTTTTTCATTTACTAAACATATTAGAAAAACTCACAGTATAGTATTTAGTGTAAGTATGTACTTACTTAACTCCCCAGTTACTGGTAAGATGTGGTAAAGGTCAGTTTTTAAACAGAGTAAACTGATTTGAATTCAGAGTTTTCCTTTCCTTAGACTAGTTGTTTACCTAAGGTTAAAGAACCCAACTGCAATACTATTTACCAATAGCTGTGGGAGGGGGAAAAGATGCCTTTTTCTTGCCTTTCCCAAGAGCATTAGCATGAAGTGAAAAACAAACAGATTCCTGCATTCTGTGTAATTGAGCACTTTTAATAAAAATACTTTTACGAGGGGCTGTTCTTTCGACTTTTCGTTGGAGCACTAGTTTGTTTATAATAATTGATGATATCATTTAATAAAGTTGAGTATTTTCAAAAAAGTATTTATTTTCTATCCAAGTAATCGCCATCGACAATCATATTTGTTTAGCTATCAGTAGCATCTACCCGCCTGATGAAAGCTTATTATGAAACTAAAAGTAACTGGAAATATTGCATAGTACAATATATATATATATATATATATATATATATATATATATATATATATATATATATATATATATATATATATATGATGATCATTAAATAAGTTTCCAGACTTTTTTCGTATGGGCACTTTTATTGATAGTAAACACATGAAACTCTAGTTCCCTTCGAAATAATCTCCTCCGGCTGCAATACACTTGTTCTACCGTCCCAAAAACTTCTGGAAGGCCCCATGGAAGACCTCTTGTGTCAGCGTGTCAATGACCTTCGTCATAGCCTCTTTCATCTCCTCAATTGTCTCATAACGACAGCCTCTGAGCTTAGGGAATAACCAAAAGTCACAGGAAGCAAGGTCTGGACTATATGGAGGGTGACGAATTGTCTTGATGCCTATCTTGGTCAAATAGACTGTGACAAGGATGGAGCTGTGGATTGGTGCATTGTCCTGCTGGAAATTCCACTGACCCGATTTGAAGAGTGCTGGCCTCTTCCCAAGGAATCTCTTCCTGAACTCCCTTAAAACCTCAACATAGTAACCCTAACCCTAACCCTTTGGCCAATCAACTCTGGTGTTCTGACTTCCTTACTCCTCCCACACCTCTCATCATCCCTCACAGACTCCCTGCCTTCCTTGAATCTCTTATGCCACTCAAAAACTGATGCTCAATTCATGCAAGTTGCTCTAAAAGCAGTCTGAAGCATTCCATACGTTTCTGTGGCATTTTTTCCAAGTTTAAAACTGAATTTTATTGCATATCGTTCTTCTAAAGCGTCCTCACGTCCAGATTGCATTTTTGAAATTCACCAGCTATGACAATCAGGCTTTAGTAAGGTGCATTCCAATTCCTGCTGTAGCTGTTCATTTGAACGTGAAATCATAAAAATTGGTTAGTCATCTGATAAGATGTATAGCAATAACATAGTGAATTTTCAAGAGTCTACAACCATTCTAAATGCCTGTACCAAAAAAGTCTGGAAACCTATTGAATTCACCATGTATATATATATATATATATATATATATATATATATATATATATATATATATATATATATATATATATAGAGAGAGAGAGAGAGAGAGAGAGAGAGAAATTAAAGTTTACATTTTTCTTGCACTTCAAAATGTCATATTTCAAAATGTCTTGAAAAAATGAATTAGAAAGAATTTTGAGGCAATGAAAACAGGAAAAAATTATTTTCTATATTTAATAGATATCCACAAGTTGAAAAATAATTCACTGAATAGTACATTTCTTCTGTTGATTGATGCTTATTGTGACTATCTAGTATATTGAACGTTTTTTACCATCACTACTATAGTAGAAACCGGGACATTGGCCCAGCGGTTAGAGTGTTCGCCAATGGCCCGGGAGACCTGGGTTCAATCCCAGGTCGAGTCATACCAAAGACTTTAAAAATGGAACTTGATACCACCTTGCTTAACACTCAGCATTATAAGGTACGGTTCAAGGGTAAAGTGGAGCAATCCAGGGAATGGAGTAGCGCCCTCCCCTACACCTTGGTGTAGTAGCTATCGAAAAGGGAGCCTTCGGGTCACCCTCGACTATGGTCGCTAACTTTACTTACTTACTATAGTAGATATAACACTCAAGTATTTTGACAATTTATTTTGCACTCACATGCACATAAATATATACACTTATGGGAGGAGAGATAAAATTTTAGTTAATTAAATAAAGAAGGCTGTTTTTAATGACTCGCATAAAACAGCCATGTCAATATCTTCATGGCTTCTGTTGCCTACACATGACAACCCACGTTCAGAAATGGTTTTATATCTCTAATCCCTTCAAGTCAGTCAGTTGCTGCACTGATTCAATAACCTTCTTTCTCTTTAGATCTAGTTTTGCCTTGAATGTATGTTTTGGTTTTTCTCTCTAAATGAACAGATCCTTCACTGAAAGCCAAAATCCTTGAAGAACTCTAACAACAAAAGACATCCAACAAAAAATTCTTTGCATTCATAAAATGAAATTGCTGTTCTACTATTAATGACAATGATCAATTGGTATTTAAAAACAACTTTAATTCATACTTTTGTTGAAATTCTTTTTTTAAAGATTTTGTTGTCATTTATAGTATTTCATTTTCTGCCACAAATGGAAATAGTGATTTTTCTTTATTTTTAGACCAATACTCCTCTCAAGTAGAGGAGTTAAATATCAAAATAAATGATCAAGTTGGGAGTTGATAAAAGAAATCATAATAGTTTCATTTTCTGATTACTACTTTCTAGTTTTGTTTTTCAATCTATTCCTCATTTATTCCACTTTGTTCTACAGCCAGTCATCTTATCATCTGCTTCTGGTTCGGTACCTTATAAAATACAAAAGATAATGCTGATGATGTGCTCTTTTCAACAGTGTAATCTAAATCTACATGCAAACCTTCCTTCCCAAAGTAGATTGACTTTGTGGTTTCAAACTTAATTGCCTAACTACTGAGCTTTCACTCCAAGACAGACTCATAAACAAAACCACCAAAAATAAAGATATTGATATCGATTGTGTCAGTCAGTGATTGAGAGAAGAAAACATACTGAAATGGATGAACTAGTGAGACAGAACAGAAAAGTTAACTGGGTGACTATGTTCATTGGGCAATAAGAACAGAAAGAGAATCAAATTGCCATCAGAGCCTGCAACAGTACTACCAGTGCCAGCAGCAGTAGTAGCAGAAAAAACACCTGACAGATGATGTGATTTTGTGTACAATTCATTAACTTGAATGTCATATGGCACCATGGATTCTAGGAAGTTACATCATTAAAATACAGGCATTATATCAGTTAAATGACTAGTTGATCCATCTTTTGTTGGTTTTATATTTTCATAGAATGATGATGGGTTCTCTAGAGGCAGACATTATATTTTTATGAGTTGGCAAAATTTTGTTTTTCAGACAAATTGTCTCAGAAGAAATAGTGTGAACAACAGGGCTGGATTTAGCATTGTAAGCCATTGACTTAAAAGCTGTGGGTACCAGAAACTAATTTGTTACTCTGCATGCCAGATTATAACCTTGTTTCAAGTGTACACTGGGCATTTCATTATATGATATATTAAAAACCACAAGGACTACAGTACAATGAGTACATCACTTTGCTTTGGGGTACCTGGTTAACTGTATCAGCTGCACTACCAATAGAACTTCAAGAAACCTGGCAACTAGAAGATCAAATCTAACCATTTAAACCCATCTTTATTCTTTTCTCTAATTGACAGGTGTCATACTATCATTTCTATAATTAAAATGAAAGAAATACCAGTTGAAATAGATAATGATGGATAAAAATGCTTCTTCTAATAAAAAATAAAGATCTGGATAATGTTATATTTTATTGCCTCTGGTAAACTATCAAACCAAATACCCATCCTGTTTTACCATAGATTCCAAATAACTGATCTCCAATGGTAAATTAACAACATACACGAATAAAACATTAATAAAATATCAAATAAATAAGTGAAACTATTGATTTTTGTTTCAAACCTTTGGAAGTTAACTTCTCTGTTGATTCACAAAAAAATTGTTCATGAAAGGAAAAGCCAAAAAAACTATGTCATGATATTTTTCAATCACAGAAATTTTTAATACAAAGTTTTAGGAAAGACTGTATACTTCCTTCTCCTTTTGACATTTGATCAGTGTCAAGCAAATTTACAATGATATGATGCATATGAAGGAACTGTATATATGCATCAGGGAAGTGGTCACACATGTACATACACTCATACACTCACAAATACCAAAAATCAACACAGAATAACAAAGGTACAATATTTTGTAATTATTTTTGATAATATCTATTCTTCTAGAAACCAGTGATTGGCCTGGTGGCCCATTAGTCTAGTGCGTAGAGTGTTTGCCTATGGTTTGGGAGACTGGGGTTCAATCCCAGCTTGAGTCATACCAAAAACTCAAAAAAGGGTACTTGATGCCTCCTTGCTTAACTTAGCATTATAAGGTATGTATCAAGGTTACAGTAGAGCAATCCAGAGAAAGAAATAGCATCCTCCCTTACACCTTAGTGTAGTAGCTATTGAATTGGGAACCTTTGGACAACCTTGACAACGGTTCCCAACTTTACTAATATTTGTATCAGAGAAATTTTAAAGGTCATGTTTTTCTCAAGAGAAATACACATAGATTATGCATAAATCAAATTTTCTGAACCTTACCAACCAAAAAGGCATATTTCTGATGTTATGAAATTAAAATTATTTGATGATAATTTTGTGGTGTGTTAATAATTCTGACTCTGGAGACATTTGAACAATGTTAAGTGAGGCCTTTTGGAAACTACTCATCACATAATTTTCTATCCATAAAAGTCCAAGCATCAATGATGATATCAAAATATTATTTCTCTTATTTATTCTTGTGATTTTGGTGGGTGGGAAGGTAAGTTTGGTTGAAGAAGAAGTGAATGTCAAGATTTGAATAAATTCCAGTTGAGTTGGGAGACAAATTTAGCTTATTACTGGGAGTAGACATTTTCTGAATTTCAAAATAAAAAAAGGCCCATCATATTTATTGAATATCTCTTACCTGTTTGCTGTATTGTCTTCTGAGCTCCTATTAGCAGATATATTCACTGATAAAGCTCTGCTCCAAAATAATATTCTCAGGTTAGGAGAGGCTTTTGTAAACATCTTATATTTAGATAAGAGAAAATTAAACTTGTCTTCCATTTATATGTATATTCTAAAGAGAAATCAACAGAAGGTTATAAAAGAAAGTGGGGAAAAGATTAACAATGAGAAATTTATGCATTGAAAATGATTTTTTCTTTTAAGTAAATCTTTCCAACTCCTGTTCAGTGTTTATTTGATTTTAGTAAATAATAAAAAGAGTGATTTGAAGGTTCTTTTTATAATACTTGTAGCAATAAAATCTACCAAATTATTCTTGATTTGATTAAGCACACAACCAAATATGTTGTCATCCTAAAAAGAATCAGTAATTAACTTCTCAACTCTTAAATGACAGGTATAGATAATTTCATAAATATTTCATAAAATAATTTAATAATCAGTTTTTGGGTGTAATGCTTCACTGTTCAAATGAAAACAACCCAAGGAAGTAAACTTAAAACATCATTTGTGACAAGATGAAAATAGTATCTAATTGTTTATTGCTGTTTCCAATTATAAAACCCATGAAGAAAGAGATTAAGAAATTTCTTTTCCAGAAAAAGTAGTTGATACACCTTTGTCATGGGAAATCATTTTTAAAAAGATGTCTGACCTCTTTTCATTTCTTTTTTGTTTGATGTTTCCCATCAGAAATGATTCAATAAAAATGAATAGAAAATTATATTATAATATTATATTATATATTATATATTCATCAAAAAGTGATTCTAAAATAAATATAGTCTCTATATTTCTTTTAGAATCACTTTTTGATAAATCAAATTCCTTTTCTGATGTTGATTGTTAACTTTTTTTCTTGGGAAATAATTATTTGGTTAAAGAAATGAAAAATAAACTTAGCTTCTGGTGAGATAGAGCAAATCATTACTGAAATTATTTACTGTTTTTCATCAGTAAAAGTATTCAGAAAGACAAATGTAAGAATAAAGAATTGAACAAGCCAAGTCACTTGGTTCACAGAAGACATGGAGAAAATGAAGGAAATTAAAATAATTGGAAAGAAACGTACATGAATATGCATATGGAATTAAAACATTAATGAAAAAATATATCTTTAAAAAACTTTGCTTGTGCAAGTGCTTACATGATTGTGAGTATGCATATAAGTAAAGAAATTCAGATAATTGATAGAAATATGGCTTTTCAGCCTCAGCCATGATAAGCAGATAACAGCCACATTCTTCAAAACCCCATTGCCCCTCAAGTGAAAATTCTTCTCAAGTACAAAATTTAAGGATGTGGAAGACATTAAAAGAAATACAATCACACATCTTCACACTATATCAAAAGAGGAGTTAGAAAAGAATGTTTTGATCAACAGAAATTCACTGGAATAAGTGTGTTGAATGCCAAAGAACTATTCTGAAGAAAATTCATTGTTCCTTTCTCTCTTGACTGATTCTGCTTTAGTTTCAAAACTTTTTGAAAAAGACCCAGTTTATATAAATGCATATATGCATATAATGGTGAATCATTAAATCCATCGACTGATGTGTATTTATTACCTGAATTTGGATCCAAATTTATCAATGTATAAAGAGACTGATTGATATTCCTCATTGTATATTTACAAATAAGGAGTTATGTTAAAGAATAATTTTCTTTACTAAAATAAATCCTTTTACATCATTAAGGTATAGACTTTTTGCTGTAATTATGTATATACTGTGTATAACAAAAGTGAGTACACCCCTCACATTTCTGCAGATATTTAAGTATATCTCTTCATAGGACAACACTAACAAAATGACACTTTGGCACAATGAAAAGTAGTCTGTGTGCAGCTTATATAACAGAGTTAATTTATTTTCCCCTCAAAATAACTCAAAATCTAATCATTAAAAGCTAAACGCCTGCCAATAAAAGTGGGTACACTCCTAAGAAACTAAACCCCTAAATGTCCAAATTGAGAACTACTTGTCATTTTCTCTTCAAAATGTCATATATGTCTCATTAGTGTTCCTAGGCCCATGTGCATAGAGAGCAGGTGTGTTCAAATTTGTAGTGCTGCTCTCACACTCTCTCATACTGGTCACTGAAAGTTCCAACATGGCATCACATGGCAAAGAACTCTCTGAGGATCTTAAAAGACGTATTGTTGAGCTACATGAAGATGGCCAAGACTACAAGAAGATTGCCAATATCCTGAAACTGAGCTGCAGCACAGTGGCTAAGATCATTCAGTGTTTTAAACGAGCGGGGTCCACTCAGAACAGGCCTTAGGTAGGTCGTCCGAAGAAGCTGAGTGCTCATGTTGAGCTTCACATTTAAATGCTTTCTTTGAAAGATCGGCATAGGAGAGCTGTCAGCATTGCTGCAGAGATTGAAGAGGTGGAGGGTCAGCCTGTTAGTGCTCAGACTATACACCGCACTCTACATCAAATTGGTGTGCATGGCTGTCACTTCAGGAGGAAGCCTCTTCTGAAGACAATATACAAGAAAGCCCACAAACAGTTTGCTGAAGACATGTCAACAAAGCACATGGATTACTGGAACCATGTCCTATGGTCTGATGAGATGAAGATTAATTTGTTTGGTTCCAATAGCTTCAAGCATGTGTGTCAGTGACCAGGTTAGGAGTACAAAGATAAGTGTGTCATGCCTATAGTCAAGCATGGTGGTGGGAATGTCATGGTCTGGGGCTGCATGAGTGCTGCAGGTGTTGGAGAGTTACATTTCATTGCGGGAAACATGAACTCTAACATGTACTGTGAAATACTGCAGCAGAGCATGATCCCCTTCCTCCAGAAACTGGGTAGCAGAGCAGTGTTCTAGCATGACAATGACCCAAAACACACCTCCAAGACGACCACTGCTTTACTGAAGAGGATGAGGGTAAAGGTGATGGAATGGCCAAGCATATCTCCAGACTTGAACCCAATAGAACATCTTTTGGGGATCCTCAAGTGGAAGATGGAGGTTCGCAAAGTCTCAAATATCCGCCAGCTCCGCGATGTCATCATGGAGGAGTGGAAGAGCATTCCAGTGATTACCTGTGAAGCTCTGGTAAACTCCATGCCCAGGCGAGTAAAGACAGTTTTGGATAATGATGGTGGCCACACAAAATATTGACAGTTGACATGGTGTATGTTAATATTGACAACTTTCCCTAAGGGGTGTACTCACTTTTGTTGTCAGGAGTTTAGCTTTTAATGGCTATATTTTGAGTTATTTTGAGGGGAAAACAAATTAACTCTGTTATATATGCTGCACACAGACTACTTTTCATTGTGTCAAAGTGTCATTTTGTCAGTGTTGTCCCATGAAGAGATATACTTAAATATCTGCAGAAATGTGAGGGGTGTACTCACTTATGTGATAGACTGTAAATGATTCACTTTTAATCTTGGATGTTGAAAAAAATTGCTGAGGGAACTGAAACTATTTGAATAGATCTGAGATTGTAACCCTGTGTCAAGCAACAGACTTTGTAATTTAAAAAAAAATATACTGATGTAACAAAAGGAATTTTCTCTGATCTTTAGAATGTGTTTTTCATATTTCAAGAAAATCCAAAACCAACCTAGCCAAGATTTATATATACTCTAGTACAATAATCTTTGACTTTGAAGGAAAATCCCTTGAATATCCTGATATATATATATATATATATATATATATATATATATATATATATATAATATATATATATATATATTGATGTATATATTTATATTTGGTAACTGAGAAATTCTAGTCTTTAGATAAATCTTTTTAAATATTTCATATTACCTATCATTAGAAAAGAATATGCTGATGAAAATTTTCTTTTCAAACAAAACAAAACAAAAATAATCACCAAACAGGATCATTGCAGAAAGTCTTTCCAAAAGAAATAGCTATTTTCCCAGCAGTGAGTCAAGTACTTGGGAATCGAAATATATCAATATTTCAAGAAGAAATTTATCTTGGTTGTTAATTAAAGAAATTAGGCGTTTACATATTTCTAACACTTGTCATAATATTTATACTGATATTTTGGTAATACAAAATCTCTCTTTAACTATTAAACACTTGCAGTCTCACTGTATATTGATCAAGTAAACTCAATTCTTCCTTTGAAAAAAAATCAAGTTTAGGAATTTGGTATTTTCTTAATCTACAATGTTACAAAATCTCGACAGAGAAAATCTAATCTGATTTTTAGAATAATGATCTACTAAAGTCATTGTAAAGCTAAAACCTGAAACCAGCCTTCATAAAATCTAAACCAACACAACTGAAATTCTAATAAAACTCCATTAAGTAAAGAAAATCTTAATCTGAGTTGCAAATAAATCAAATAGAATATTTCTTGGGAAGATGGACTGGGATATTTTTGGATAAAATATATTACCCAAACCTTTATTATTAGTTGAATATTTTAAAAGTTTACTAAAAAAGTTTGGAACATAACTTACCCTGACATTTTCTCCCTCATTCTATCTCAGTCTCCTATTCTTCTAGTTTCACTTTCTTTTATCCTCATCCTTTCACTCAGCCTATCATTCATTTTCCTTCAGTCCCTTCTTTTTTCTCTCTTTTTCTCTATTCTATCATTTACTCTCTGTTTCAGAATCTTTCATTCTTACTTCCTTCTCTCACGCTTTTTTCTTTAACTCTCTTTCTCATTATCCCATTGACCTTCTATGTTCCACTTTATCTCTAACTTCCATTATGGCTCTTTTTAAAGCTCTTTTCACTCTCTTTTTATCTCTCAGTCACATTCTTTACCCATCTTTTATTCTCATTCTATCCTAAAATTATCAATAATAGTAGTGAAGTTTTGTTCAGTGGACTACTTTGTCATTTTTTTGTATAATATTCCTGAAAAATTTTTATAATTCTTTTTGTTTCTTTATTTCTTGGCCAAAATCTGGGTAGAAACTGAAAATGAAATCTTTTGTAAAAAATTATACCACTGCCATTCACCACCCACCATCCTGCCAAATAATCTATGTTCTTTTTATCTCATTGTTATCAACTTCTAGGGTCTCGGTCAGGAAAGTATAATGGCAGAAAAAGCAGACATGGACAGCTGCTTGTTGAAAGAATATCCAATTCAGCCATATTGAAGAATTTATTGATGGAAAATCTGTCAGATGATGTTGACATCAAAACCAAAATGTATCAAATGTTTGGGGGTAAAAGTAGAAATGGCATCTGAGAAATTTGAAAACAAAAAATGATCAATTTTAATACAATTATATTTTTATGCTTTGGTGCTTCCATCAGCTTTTTTATGCACTTTTATCTTATAGCATGTCATATTTTTGAATAGATTATTTTAAATTGCCTGCGCTTAAAAAGTTTTTCTGAGTTTTTGTGTTATAAAAATTACGAAATTTTAACTTTAATTCAAGATTCTTGTCTAATTTTCACTTTTCAGAAGATGCATAGTACAGATAATGACATTCAACGCTAGAACTTTTAATAGACTAGGTCAACTACCGGAGCTGACAGCTTCTGGGATAGATCATAACATAGAAATAATATGCATACAAGAACACATACGTTCATAGCGAAGATATAAAATACCACGATACCAGCAATGGATGGATATTTGTCACGGCATCTGCATGTAAAAACTCTGTCAATGCCACGATGTGTGTATACTAATAGGACCATGAGACCTAAAATCACTAAATAGCATCGAGAAAATACAACCGAGAATGATGGTAGCTACGTATAAGTGCAACCCCAGTGCAACAATCATCTGTTACAGCCCTACCAATGTTAGTGAAAAAACGGACCTCATCGCCTTTTATAACAAACTATCCTCCCTTGTTCATAGCTCCCCAAAACACAACATTCTCATCATCGGTCGAGACATGAATACCCAAATAACTAAAAACGTGAACAACAAATTCAGTTTACTCAACTCGTCTAACAGAAATGAGGAACAGATTTCACGCTAGAGAATAAATAAATATGTCTAAATACTAGATTCCAGAAAAAAAGGAAAAAACTATGGACCTCCACCTACGCAAACAATGCTAAAGTACAGATAGACTACATATTCATAAATAAGAAATGGAATAATAGCGCATTGAATTGCGAGGCATATTCCTCTTTCGAGACTGTGTTCTCCGATCACTGAATTGTCATGGCAAAGATACGACTGGGCCTATGAAGGAATGCAGCTCGAAAAATCACAACCGTACACTATGACTGGTCTCTGCTTAAAAAACAGGGATATTAGAGATGTTAACACTAAAAGAAATTTGATGCCCTTCAGGAGATACCAGAAACACCTACTGCGAATGACGAATATGTGAATTTCGTCAATATCCACTCAGAATCGACAGTAGAATGCATGCCGATTAAACAAAGAGCTAAACGTAGAGTCCCATGAGAGACATTAGCGGTTAGAAAAAGCGTGCAGACGTGAAAATCGCCTCCCTGTGCAATAGGAGGAACACAACCAATATCAATGCTTAGAAACTTGTGGAGTTTGAAGGCTTTGAAAGTCAGGGGCTAAGGGCAAAGCTGTGTTGCCGTAAGATATCTGACTCCATATTTTGGTTTCACTGTTTCACCCCACGTTGACTAGTCGGCGCAATGCCTTGCCCAAATAAAGTCCCAAAAGAAATATACAAAAAAGAAAAGGTAGAAACAGATAAGAGACGAAAACATTTCTTCCATACTTTCCTTTATTTACTTGGTGAAGGGACTAACCGACGCTACGTCCCAAGACGGAGCGTGGTGCCCCAAACACCTGACAGCAAAATGATATTGTTGGTTCGACGGACGCTGCCTGAAAGAGAAAGATAATATCGTCTCCTTTTTCAAGAGGAAAATCCTTTTTTTTACGCATGCGTCGTCTCCTTTTCCGTTAGAGACCTCTGGGAGTTTCTTCAAATTTAATAGTTTTCTTTTTATCTATTTATTTTTTTTTAATTTAATTTTTTTATTTATTTAATCGTTCCTTACAAACTTAAGGAAGAAAAGAAGGTACAAAATGAATTAACTAATGTATACCTAAAAGCACAAACAGAATACATACAAAATCAAATCAATAATATAAGAGACTCGGTTGAAGATAGGCAATCTAGGATAGCATGGCAGACGGTAAATGAAGTAAGCAGAAGGTAGAGTACAGCGAGAGGTAAACTAAAACCTGTCAGCCAAGAACGAATACACCTGTGGAAACAACATTCAGAGAATTTACTAGGAAAACCTCCGAAAGTTAAGCATGAATCAATTACGAAAATTATTAATAATCAACTAGACATCAAACTAGGACAGTTTACGCAAGAAGACTTCAACTCAGTATTAAGAAAAATTAAAAATAGGAAAGCAGCAGGGCACAATGAAATACCCCCAGAAGTGTGTCATGCCGTATATAACCAAAACACAATAGACTGATGGACAAAGAGATGCATCCTCCCTTTTCTTAAGAATGGTGACCTCAGAATAGCCCAGAACTACTGAGGTATAACCCTTACATCAATAGCGGCCAAGATCTACAATGTTCTACTATGCAACTGCATAGAACCTAAAATCGAGAAAATACTTAGGAAAACCCAAAGTGGCTTTCGGAGAAATCGATCCATGATATCACAAATTTTGACAATCCGTCGAATTTAGAAGATGTTCGTTCAAAAAGCCTTGAAGTTACAATATTATTCGTTGACTTCTTCAAGGCATTTGACTCCATACACTGAGGGAAGATGGAGCAAATACTTCTTGCCTACGGTCTCCCCAAAGAAAACGTTGCTGCTATAATAATGCTGTATAAAAATACGAAAGTAAAAGTTCGCTCACTGGATGGAGACACAGAGAACTTCAACAATGCAATAGGTGTGTTAGAAGGAAACACATAAGACCAATACCTGTTTAGACTAGACTACATGCTTAGAATGTCTATAGATTTAATGAAAGAAAACAGTTTCAAGCTGGCAAAAGACAGAAGCAGAAGATACCCTCCAAAAACTATTACGGATTCGGACTAGCAAATACGCCCGTAAGCTGAATCCCTGCTACATAGTCTAGAATGAGCAGCAAGTGGCATAGTCTTTCATGTCAACGCAGACAAGACAGAATACATGTGCTTTAATAAAAAAAAAGGCGACATCTAAAAGGTGGTCCTTTGAAACTAGTAGATGAGTTCATCTACCTCGGAAACAGCGTCTTATCAACCGAGAATGACATCAGTACGCAACTAGCAAAGGCATGGACAGCTATTTATAGGCTACCGGTCATATGGAAGTCAGACCTGACTGATAAAATAAAATGCTGTTTTTTCCAAGCAGTGATCGTGTCGATACTGCTATATGGGTGCACTATATGTATGCTAACTAAATGTATGGAGAAAAAGATTGACAGCAATTATACAGGAATGCTATGAGCAATGTTGAACAAGTCCTGAAGGAAGCACCCCACAAAACAGCAGCTGTACGGCCACCAAACACCCATCACGAAAACTATCAAAGTTAGACGAACCAGACATGCGGGACACTGCTGGAGAAGTCAAGACAAACTCATAAGCGAAATACTCCGGTGAACCCCTTCACATGGACGACCAAAGGTAAGACGAACAGCTTGGGCCTATCTACAACAGCTCTGTGCTGATACAGAATGTAGCCTGGAAGACCTGCCGTGAGCGATGGACGATAGAGACGGGTGGCGAGAGAGGGTCAAGGTGATCCGTGCTAGCTGCGCAACATCATGATGATTGTTATTATCATTATTATTATTAGTAGGAGGTGCCTGTGGTGTAATGGCTATCGTCGTTGGAAATGGACACGGCGGCACGAGTTCAAATCCTGGACAAGACTGATTGCATTTCACATAGCACTAATACCCTTGGGAAAGGTATGAATCCAATTATTCTCCCTCCAGCTATGGGTAAATAGTGGGAAAGACTGGTGAGGCAACTAGTCTAGTTGAAGGAAAACTCTAAATTCAAATCTGTTAAACTCCGCTTAAAAAATTGACCTTGTGTCATATCCTGCCCGAGCAGAGGGGTTGGGTAAATAGGATTATTATTAGTAGTAGGAGTAGTAGTTGTAAGGAATTAAGAGAAAACTTATTTTCTGGTGTTGACACTGGTGATAATGGTGGTGGTCAATTCAGCCACAAAGATGATTGTTGCCATTGTTATGAAAAATTATTGGGTTAATAATATAAATTGTAATAAGGATAATGATTTTGCTGGTAATAATAATAAGAACAATAACATTGAAAATATGAAGATATGGGCACCTTAAAACTACCCCTGTGCCAGTAATAGTGGGATCTCTGGGTATGATCAAGAAAGGAACAGGTAAACACATTAACAAGATACCTTTGCGAAACTGCTCATCTCCTTAAGAAAGTTCTATCCATGTAACTTTAAAATATCACCCAAAAGAGGCAACAAAAACATAAATACATAGAATACATATAACCACTACCTCCCTAGGTCTTGTGTAAAGACCTGGTGAAGGATTGTAAGAAACAAAAAAAAAATGGAAATAAAAAATAGGGGTAATAATTTTTCAAAGTCCGGACAATGTGCTGATGCTCTACTCTGAGGGAAAATCATGTTACCCTAATCACAGAAACACAAGTTATAGAAAATCTCTGTATTAGCTGTAACAACAATATGCCACCAATGATAAGGATGAAAATCTTTCAAAGTAAAAGTGGGACTCAAATGACATATTTGAGTGTAATGACCTGTAGGTGGAGATCGAGTAGTCACCCTGAGATCATTGGCTGTTCTAAATTTTGGTACACAAAAAAAAAAGAAAGAAATCCTCTATAAACTGCCTGATTCCAGTGTATGAATACCTCAGAAGGCCAGAAAAACAAATAAAGCAAAGAAAATAAATTACTTCTACACTGAAATTTTAAGAAGGCCACAAGAAACGGACGGTAGAAATATGTTTCATACAATAAAGTCTTATGAAATAAGCAATCGTAATACTAAAGAAAGGATGGTTCCACTGATCTTGAAATTATAGAAATATATGAATTTGTATGTAGTGAGGAAAACCTTTGTCTCACCACAGAAGATGGACAAGGAAAACATAAAATTTTGGAAGCAATAAGATTATTAAATCCATTACCATCACCTCTATAGCAAATTCAACACAAAAGAAAAGAAAGGAATTCGATGACTGATGAGAAAAATATACTGCTATCACTGAAAAATCAAGGATGGAAAAGAATTAAATCTGATGCAGAGAAGGTGAATGAATTACTCAAATATTTTTCATCAGATAACACCAACGATCTAAACCATCTAATTAATGCAGGATCAAAGGTAGTTATTGACAAACTAGGTATCTCACAGAAAAGGTAGATGAGAAATAAGACAGGGGGAAGGTAAAAAAAAACTTTGAAAAGAGGAAAAGACACTAAGGAAAGTAAAATACAAGACAGAGCTAGGGAATGAAGTGACTTATAGGGGTCCGACAATATTTTTCGGAAACTTTGAAAAAAGTACTTCAAGGTGGTCACTAGTGCCAAAAACTTTTGAGATTGTAAGTACGTAGTTTAGGAGTGAAAATCCACTGCTAGTGTAATCATTTTTTTTAGTTTAGCTTTGATAATTTTAGTTTTTTGTGATTTTTGCGAAAACTTGCGCGACACTATTTTTCGGACATGATAAAAAATCCTATTTTATTAAGAGCTATGTTCATGTATATGTTGCTGTATGCAAATTTTCTGCTTGAACACTGTTCTGGGGCACTGGCACCCCTACTACTATGTTAACAGGACAATCTAACAGCATAAATAGTCCGGACATTTCTTGGCAAAACAATTAAGTTTAATGCGGTAAAATGCATTCAAAAGAATTCATTTGTTTGGCACGGAAGAAGCGGGAAGATGGCCTCAGCATCAGAAGGATCGCCATCGATTTGAAGCTGTCGAAATCAACGGTCGAATACATGCTGAAGACAAACTCCGAGCAGAAAAAGAAGAGAGGGCGAAAAAGATCAATTGGCAAGAGGACTGAAAGGAGAATGAAGAGGACTGTGACACGGCTTTTGGCATCTGGAGAAAAAGTTACAGTAAGAAAAGTGAAGGAGAAATGTGAATTGGACGTAAACGTCCGAACAGTACAAAAAACGCTGCATAGGATTGGTTTGAAGTATGCAAAGGCTAAGAAAAAAATTACACTAACAAAGAAACACAAATGAGCAAGACTGGAGTGTGCTAAAAGGTGGTTAACAAAGCATGTTGACTTTACGAAGGTTATATTTACTGATGAGAAGCGTTTCAAGTTTGATGGGCCCGATGGATTGTGTACTTGGTCGAGAAGGAGTGAGCCTGTTGTACTGAACAAACGACTGATGGGAGGAGGAGGAGTTATGGTTTGGGGTATGATCTTTGCTAATGGAAACATATGGTTGGAGTGGCTGAAAGGACGACAGAACAGCGAAAGCTACAAACAGTTGCTGGACGAGAAAGCCCTACCAAGGATAAGAAGAGAGATGGGGAATGATTTCGTTCTACAGCAAGACAATTGCAGCATCCATGTGTCAAAACTCATGAAAGAATGGATGGCTAAAGTGAATATGACTACTTTGGAATGGCCTGCAAGAAGGCCAGATCTAAATTTAATAGAAAATGTTTGGGAAATGCTTGCGCAACTTGTCTATGATGGACCTGAAATAACGAAAGAGGCTCAACTATGGGAACGAATACTAGGAGCCAAAAAACAACTAATAGAAACACGTAGAGATGTTATTGTGCATATGTTTGATCATTATGAAGAGAGATTGATAAAAGTTATTGAGAAGAAAGGTGATATTACAGACTATTAACAGTTTTTCAACGATATCCGAAAAATAATGTCGCGTCTGTTTTGTAAAAAATGATGAAAATTAAATATTTTTCCTTACCTAATCGATTTTCTTCCATTTTTATTACAGGTATTGTCTTTATATGTTTATGCTATTCTATTGAAGGAATTTCGCCACTCTATGGTCCTCGGAAAGTCGAATACTAAAGTGTCCGAAAAATATTGTCCCTGTATAAAGAACAACAGCCACAAAAAAGACAAACAATCCAAGTAGGAGAATTAAGCCAAAAGATACTGACTAAGAAAGGTAGACTCAAAAGAAACTGACACAGTATAAACCACTGCAAGTAAAATGGAATATTCCAAAATAATGAAAGCAGATTCTATAAATAAGTAAATAGGGGAAACACAAAACTGAGCAACTGGATGCAACTGAAGCAAAACACTTCTGGAGCAAACTTTATGAACAGACAAGAAAACCACAGAAAGACTTAATGATTGATCTTTATGAAGAAAGAAATATGAGTTTCGTTTGTTTGGGTTTTATGGTATATCAACCATTTTAGGTTATTTAATGCCCATTCCTCTTTATATATATATATATTGAATATATTATGTGTAAACACATTTTGTAGATAACATTTTTAAATGAGCTTGAGCTCATTTTTTAACGTCACAGTTAAATGGCTTCAAGCATTTCTATCTAACAGGAATGTTTCTATTTACAATAAATCATTTGTTTGCACATTTAAATGGACATATGATTTGGAAGTGTTTGCTGGTAATTTCATTTTTATATAAATTAGAACTAATTTGTTTGCACACAAGTATTGCTATTGTTTCTACAGGGTTAAATGGTTTCAATTATTGCTAGCTAACACTTATAATTCAATTCAATATTTATCATTTGTTAGCATGCAGTGAAGTGGTTACAAGTATTGCTCTTTAACACAAATTATTCAACACTATTCATTCATTTGTACACAATTAATGGTTCCAAGTATGGCTATGTAATACCAATAATTGAAGATATACTCCACATTCCCTAAAGCTCCAGAACTGGAGCCTTACCATCAGATTGTTTGGTGTCATTACAGGACATTCATTGGGGAAGTCTTACCCCTCTGTAGAAATGCAATTGGCATATTCTACTGTCCCAGCCAACTGGGTTAGAAAGAAATACAAAAACTTGAAGAAGAACCAGAAGCTGAGATAAATCTTGAAACCTTAAGAAGTACTGTAAAAAAAACGGCAGATTGGAAAACATCAGACCATGAAGGGATCTGTGGCTTATGATCGAGCAATTCGCATTGACTCTTAACAGATTAGCATGACTTCAAAAACATTCCCATATAGATGATGAAATCGAAAACTACCCTGAAGCAGAAAGATCTCAAAACAGGAATCACTTCAAACAACAACAGACCATATTTATTGAATGTGTGGAAAATCCAAACAACACAAACAAGGGAAGAAATTCAATACTTAGTTAAAAGTCACAAATGTTCTCCAAAAGAACTAAAGGAGTAAATGACATATAGTACATGGACCAAAATATACCGCCAGAAGAAAGAAAATCTAGCCATGGCATATTGCAAGCCTTCACATAGTCAATTTAAGACGATGTAAAGGCTTGCAATATGACCTCACAACCATAGATAACAGAATGTTTAAAAAGGTTTACAATCACCAAGTAATGAACTTCATCATGAAAATAATGAAAAATAAATTGTGGCATTAAATACAGGAGGACTGAAAAATATTGTACCTACAGATTTGACTCCAGAGCTTGTTTTAATAAGCAAGAAATCAAATGTGAAATATTTCCAGTAAGAAAGTCTGAATATAAAATAAACAACACAATGTACTGGAATTATGAGTGGGTATCTGGGCTCTGATTGTTTAATACTATCACATGATGCAAGATAAAAGTTTGATTTTTGAATTACTTAAACAGTTGGAGTTGAAGAGATCAGGTATATTCTTTAAGGCTTGGGATTTTAGCCTTTTCTTTGCTTGTTTAGATTACCATATTAAAGATGGCTTAGAAACTTTTCTTCTCTCTCTAATGATGGAACCAAAACAAAAACTTCACAAAAAAAGTCTGATGGAATAATGAAGAAACATCAGAATAAAATTGAGAATATAAGGAAAATATAAATATGAGTTTGTCAGTTTTTTTTACGTGAAATCAAGTGACAATATCTGTAGTATCACATCAAATTAGCACTCTTGACAATACCACTGGACAACACCTAAAAGATGTAAAAATACCTGGGTAGTCTTCTTTGTAAAATACTCAGGACAAGATTTAAGCATAGAACCCTGAACCTCAGAACAAAGAAACTGATGACTAGACTAAGCACAAAGCCTTAAACTTGGAAGATGACGTTAACAGACAGAAGAATGTCCATTGTAAGCTGTGGAGAGAGGGAGAGAGAGAAGAGGGAGAAGAGATAGAGAGGTATATAGAGAGAGGTGAAACAATCACCACATAATAATATCAAATGTTGCAAACTGGTAGAGAAGTATTATAAGAGCAGACACAAATGTGTGGGGAAATTGATTCACTGAGAACTGTGTAAATGAATAAAATTTGATCATACTTCCAAAAGAAAAATTGTTTTCAAAAATAATATACACTAAATTCCCTGGAACTTTGGAATATAAATGGATCACCTAATCCAGGCCATAGAACCAGATATAGTTTTAGTTAATAAAAAGAAAAGAACTTGACCATTTCAAAGCAAAGATAAAAGAAAACAAAAAGTAGGTAAATACCTGGATTTTGCTTGAGAGTTTGAAAAGTTTTAGCGACATGAAGGTGAAAGTAATATCAGTCTTGGTTGGAGCCCTTGAAACATTCTGAAAAATCTGGAAAAGTGACTGAAGGAACAGAAAATCAGAGGAAGAATTGAAACTGTCAAGAAAACAGCATTGCTGAAATTCACAAGAATACTGAGAAGAAACTTGGAAAACCGAGTAAACTTGCTGTCACTTGAACTTCAATGAAAACCACAATTAGAGAGAAAGTTTTCAAGGAGTATAATAATAATAATAATAATAATGAAGATAATGTGGTGACAAAGATGAAACGATCAATCATATAATAAGTAAATGCAGGAATTTAGAGCAAAAAGAGTTTAAGACTAGACATGACTGGATGGGGTAGGGAATCCCCTATGAATTGTACAAAAACTTTGATTTGACCATATGAACAAATGGTATAAGCACAGCCTAGAATATGTTCAGGAGAATGAGACTCATAAACCTCTCTGGGATTTTAAGATATGAACGGATCACCTAATCTGGGTCAGGCGACTAGATCTCGAGATTGTCAACGACAAAAAAAGAGAACCTGTCTAATAGTGGACTTTGCTACTAAGTGAAAATAATAGAAAGCGAAAAGATAGATTAGTACCGGGACCTTGCAAAAGAAAAATCCCCAAAAGATCGGTTAAAGGGACTGGAAGACTTAGAAATGAGACGACAAGTGAAGACCATCCAGACTACAGCATTATTGAGATCAGTTAAAATACTGAGAAGAGTCCTGGAAACTTGCTGTCAATCAAACTCTAGTGAGAAACCATGAGCTAATGTTGGTGTGAAAAATTCTCAAAAGAGTAAAATAAAAAATAAATAATAATAATAATAATAATAATAATATTAATAAACAAGGTATCATAGTTCGCAAATAACCGCCCGGTATCAATATCAGCCGGTGGCCCAAAAAGTGCGTGAGGCACACACTGTGATTTATCTGACATCCCACGTTGTCAAAATGACAGTGTTCTTTTTATGGTGAGGACGCGCATGAATCAAAACTCATGCACGGCAAGTGCGGAAATACTTGACCTCGTCGGCATGCCCCGTTTAAGGGGCCTCAGGCACCAAACAATAAACTTATTCCTGTAAGCAGGCAAGGTGTCATAGTACACAAAAACCACTGGCACGAATTCTTGGAGGTGCGTCGTGCACTGAAATCTTTTGGCCAGTGACTGCTTTTATAAAGAAGGGAGGGGCAAAGTATTAAATGGTCTGAGTGTCGAAAACTCTGATGTCAAAGACGGGAAGTCTCTTTTTTAAATATGATCAATAATGAAATATCTCATTATACTGACGAGAGGAGCTTACAAATGCTACGTTTTATTCTGCATTTAGAAGCCATCTCTGAGATGGTTTGCAGAACTGATTTTTAAAAAAATTGTCCTCCTGTTGGTGTCGGAAAATTCCTTACGTCAATGAAACGGTAATGTTATTGTTGATACCAGGGTTTGTCGTTTCCTGTAGGGGTGAAAAATTCCGTTAGCCGATGTCACAGATGACAGTGTTTTTTCAAAAGGGATTTTAAATTAGGCCCTCTTCCTAGATAAATGGTCGTATGAATTAACGTGAACTTTTATGTAGTTAGGAAAACTGACTTGTTTAGGTCTGTTTATCTGTCGCACTTGTCAAAGTAGTGTCTCGTATAAGGCTCGCATTGAGATGTGTTACTCTTTTTTTTTTTTTTGATAGTTTGATATGATTGATAGCGACGATATCTGCACACCTACCATGATTGATCGTGATGTGCTTGTCGTGCGGGACGAAAATGTTGAGTTAACGTGTATGTACGCGAGTTGTTGTTTGACGTGTTGTTCCCGTCAGAAAAAAAAAAACTCAGTTGTGTAACTGGCGAGGAACGTCAGTGTGGTGATATCTGTAGATATAGAAACAGTTTGTCTGAGGTAACATGTAAACTGCGTTACGTGTGCAGTTGAAATGTAATGAAGTATTTCACAGGTGAATTCATGTTGGTCATGTTTCGCGTTGGAACATTGAAGTGAGATACGTAGCTGGTCGGTTGCTTGTGTCTTTTCAATATATCCAGTTTTAGCGTTGAATGTAAGCCAGAATTGAAAAACGCATCGGATTTCTTTGATTGATCGACACAAAGGTACAGCTGATAGTTGTGCCTGTTTGTTGAAAAACTCATGTTGATTTGAATACTGGTTGATGAGGTATCGTGTGGTCTTAAGTTGAAGAGAGTTTCGTTCAGAACTTTTATAGACGAACACTTAATTCTAATGTCGATATACTCGAACTGTCAAAATCCCATGCGTCTATGAAACCGTGACGTTGATACCAGGGTTAATCGTTTCCGGGAATTTTAAATTTTAGTAACCAGAAGGCAACGATATGTCCTTGATATTTTTTAGACTCACCATCATAAATAATTATTTTAACTCACCATATTCTATAGCTTTATTTTATTTTCATGTTTAAAATGTTGATTTAGATACAGTTTGCTGACAAGGTTTTATATAATGTTATACGAAGGAAAAAATAACATGGCTAGTTATATTGGGCCCATAAAATCAGCCCTGAAAAATAACATAACTCAAATGAATACATTTCAGGCTGTCTTGTGATCCAGGGAATGCATACCGGATGGTCATCAATGATGCACTACTGTCATCGCCAATTTCGTGTTCTTGTACATCAAATTAGCTCAAGTCGCAAACCCGACCAGCATCTGGAATTCCTGGTCGCCACCTTGTCAGCTACGTGCTACTCGTCTGAACGAAAAACTCAAAAAAACATCCAAAAGTCCCGAGCGTTTATATGGTGAAATCCCAGCCAGTATCAGCCAATGAGAAATCTCAACTGCCATATTCTTTGTATAAATTACGAATTTAGATTCTTCCAGTTTCTTCCTTTCACACGGCCTCTACTCTCGGTATGTTCTCCTTCATTTTGTGAGAAAAAAAAATTGCTTCTGTCCTTCCATTCTCTGCTATTTACAATAGATTTTTTATTTCCTATTTTCAACTAAAATCGCTTTTCTTGCTAAAAGTATACTACATATATACATACCGTCCTCTCACACCTATTTAAATATATACACCGTATAATTCGTACTTATTTACACTCACATATCAACTCTCATACCTGCACGCGACTAATCTAACACCCTCCCCCAATCAAAAATTAAATAAAATTTGAAGGTTAAGTAAAAATCTTCGTCTGAATTAGTTTTTGCCTAAAAACATGAGTAAAATTGCAACGTCTTAAAAACACTGTTTCTATCCTACTAATCCCTGCTTTTTACATTATGTTTCTATTTCCTTATTCTACTAAAATCACTCTTATTTCCTAAACAATATACATATATCACCCGTCTTCTCACATCTATCTACATATATACACACCAAATTATCCGTACTTATTTACACTCACATATTAACTCGCACACTTGCACGCAACTACTCATCTTACTCCCTCCTCATAAAAAAAAAAACGAAAAAACTTAAACGTCTAAAATAAATCTTATATGCACCTAAAAACGTGAAATAAAATGCTACGTCTTCACCTAATAAACTTATATCCAAAAGTGTGGTTAAATATGCTGCGACTAAAAATATGTAATTTCCGACTTATGAACGTGGTCAAAAATGCCGCGTCCAAATATATATATATATATATATATATATATATATATATATATATATATATATCCTAAACAACTCTTCATAGACAGGCAATGAAAATTTCTTTCCCGCATGTATGTTTTCAGGAATTTTTCCTCCTTTCCCACGGCTCCGATCCATTTAGAAGCATTTAACGCTTTTGCTGAGATCTCTTTCAGCGCCCTTGACCTCGCTGCGCCCAATATTCCTATCTTTACGAGTACTTTGCACAATGACTGGCCCGCGAACCCTTTGCAACCGACTTTAATGGGATCATAGTTTATTCTCCAGGCCTTGCGCTGGCATTGCTCAACCAATTCCTAGTATTTGGATCTTTTCCTCTCATTCGCTATAATCATGTGCTCCTCCCATGACACGGTCAATTCCCAAATGATACACTGCTTCTTGCTGTTAGAGTATAATACCATATCCGGACGAAGTGATGTTTCCGCAATATGTCTGGGGAACCTCAGTCGTGTTTCCAGATCTACAACCAACTGCCAATCATCTGCGGAAGATAACATACTTGACTTTACTCTGTTCTGGTTTTCTGCTCATGCTCTCTCTTTAACGAAGATAATCCGATCTATTTTCCTGCGTGGTTGGTATTTACTCTCACTTATAGCGTTGGACACCTCACTAGCGGTTGCTTTGAGGACTAGGTCGTGTTGCCAACGGTAACGACCGTCCCCCAACGCCTTAGGACAACTACTAAGGATGTGCTGCAAAGAACCTCTCCTTGAACACAGCTGGCAACCAGGAGTCTCACTCTTTCCCCATATCTGTAAGTTGGATGGGCTCGGCAAGATATCATACACTGACTGAATCATGAACCGAACCTCGCTGAAGTCCGATTGCCATAACTGCTGACAGGTAATTTTCTTTTTTTCGACACCCTCCCATTTTGTCCAAGCACCCTGCTGACTTAGGCTAACCATTTTGCGATAGCGCGATTCTTCTGCTCCCGCGCGAACCTCCGCTTTTCTTTACCCTTTGTCTTACTAATCTTGGGGCTGGGAAAAAAATCCAATCCCGCTTTTCCTGTAGCCACGGTTCCTAGTAGCACTTTATGCCTAAGCCTCTCTTCTGCTGCTCGTTATTCTCCTTCCGCACTCCATTTTCTCCCTGACCTCGTCTGGATTCCTGCTGATGCTACTTTAGGGCCATTCGATTCAATATATTGTAGCCGTTCCCGCGTTTTCTATACTTTAAACTCCCCCAGAGGCTGCTGAAAGGGAGCTGTAGTGCGTTGCTTTTGCCATAGAGGGCAGCACTGCTTAGACATCTCGGCAACCCTAACCATCTCCTCAAACTATTGCTAATTGTCCTTTCTAAGGTACCCACGGTTGTAATAGTGAATTCGTACAGGAGTAGTGGCCACAAAATACGAGACAATACAGTGTGCTGAAAAATCTATGCTTTAAACCTCCTTGGCAAACCTGTTTTGTTAATTTTGTTCAGCCATTCTTTGAGGGCTTGGATAGATTTATGGATTGCAGCTGTGTCCCTCAAACTACCATTAAAATCTTGCCCAAGCTCTTCACGGGCTACTCATTCAAGGTAGGGATTTCCCCCCTGCGATTGTAAAACGCACCCTCTCGATTTTGCTGGTTTAAAACTCCTCCTTGTGAGAGGCGACGTGACATGATATATTTTCTATTTCTGTCGGCGCATGCCAAGACCCACGGCATGTGTGGGACCGACTGCTACAACAACCTCTAAACACGTGCGAAGACAACTGCCTTTTCTCTCAAAAAGCTACCTCTATTTATTTAGAAAATCCGGAACTAAATTTCCCGCCAGTTGAAGAAACATAATTTTTCTTATCGGCCCGAGAATCCAAATTTTTTGGGGTACAAAAAAAATCTACCTATTTGATCTCTCTGGGGCATGAAATCAAAACCAGACTTAATGGCGGCCGGGGCCTTTAACTTGGTAATCTGATATCTCAAGAGAAAGAAAAACTTTTCTTTCCTTTTTTTTCTTCGCTCGGGTAGGGCCACCCACGTTCAAATCCACACACACACACACACACACACACACACACTCCTAGTTCAACTTCATTTTCAACATGATTTAGAAAATGTTCATTTCTACATCTTGTCACACTGGTAACGGCGCCAAATGTGTTTCCAGATAGTTTATCAATCTTCTCTGTTCCCACGCTGTGTTTGAAATATCCACAGGTAGGGAATGACACAATCAATCCGGAACTTCTTCTGACAGTCAGAGTGGTCGTTGGAACAAACTTGCTTGAGTGTTGGCAATTCAAAAACAAGAAGAACTCTCCATCAACGATCAGCAATCATTTATTCTTCAATGTTCAGACTGCATACAAGAGAGAGAAAATATGTAATGGTTTATGAATAGACATAAAGAGACCCCCAACGTGACCGAATTCGCTGAACGCCAACTTCTAACTGACAACTTTTTCAAAATTCGCTAATTTTTATATATGTAAATTCAGGATATCGGTAGGGTGATGTCATCTTGTTATTACTTGCGTCACTCACACGTGTCCAAATTCACTGTTTTCATTATGCAAACAAACTAGTGACAAAACATGAATATATTTTGTTTAGATTTGGGTCTTCCTGTGTTGGTCGTTGGTGTACTCACTTAAACTTTCTAATTTGACTTACATTTCCCCTGAAAAGTTTTTGCTAACTTAACATGTAAATATTAATAGGAACATTTTCTGAGCTGTATGTTAGAATGGGTTTACCAATCTAAATCTGTGTTTTGGTAAGTTCGTTAACTTAGGGTATTTAAATGCAAGATTATTAAATCTTTTACAAATGTAGCATTCGGATATTACTGATTTTCCGGATTGCCTAGCCTGGGGAACCTGATATCCTGATTGTCTCAACCTAGCCACAGTCGTGCCAATACCCAGATGTTTATACCTGAGATGGTTATCATTTATGATCAATCTTGTGAGGGGGTATATTTAGCAATTAAAATTGGATAGACCTAATCGTATTCATATCTTGTTGCATTGGTAATTCTGCCATCAACTCTCAAAATGCCAGTAAGTGAGCTTCTTTGTTATCGCAATCCTTTAAGTAGGCAATTTCTTTGTTAAATGCTTGTAATGGCATAATTTTGATTAGATATATTTTAGCAGACTGTTTGGGGTCTGGTGGATCCCTTATACGTTAGAACTTGTTTATGAATTTGAATATGAAGGTAGTTGCCTTACATAATTTGTTGAAATCCGAGAACCTATGAAAGGGTTAGGGGTTCATTAGAGGTTTAACACAATATATTATGGAATACATTTTCCACATGGCACTTGTTCTCCTAGCTTAAACAACTTAAACTGCTTGTTGGCCATTTCTCTGGTTCTTCGACCAGCCAACTAGGTCCATATGTCCAGTAGTGTAGATTCTTTATAAATTTTTCAAGAGTGATGCCTCGAGAAAGAAGGTCGACTGGGTTGACGGCAGAGGAGACGTACTTGTTGTGAATTTTTGTATTTTTGGCTCAACTGCTCCTCCATTTCCCGAATATCCTTCAACCTGTTCTTGGTGTAAAAACATTTTGCCTTGATTTTTTCAGTGAGTAGTCATGATAACACAACTTGTGCATCCACAGAAATACAGGTGCTCTACATGTTGATGTTTGAGTAGGATGTCAGTATTGTTGTCAGTGCCCTGAATGCAGAATGTACAGAAAGCAACTCCATCGTGGATAATGTTTTGGTTTTCATAGGGGCTACTTTAACTCTAGAGTACATTATGTGAAATTCATCATTCTGCACTCCATAAGCAACAAAATCATAATACTGAGGGGAAGCATCACAGAACAAATAAAATTTCAGAGGGCTGTCACTATCCATAGCATGCCTTAAAAAGAATACGTTGCACAAACCAGAAAGATCCTCAGACAAATCCGCCCTGAAATCCTTTATGTCAGCAAGTATCTCTTCATCCTAGCATAGTTTAAGAGACCACAATCTTCGTAGTTGTAACTTTACTTTAACAGCCCAGAATACACTGACTGCACCTCTGCAGAGGGGTAAGACCCCCCCCCGCTAACGAGTGTCCTGGATATGACACTAAACAATCTGATGGTGAGGTTCCAGCAATTCTGGAGCTTTGGGGAATGCGGAGTACCGCTTCATTACCATCGCTCCCAGGTCCACTCTGGCCCGGAGTGGTAGCACCTGATAGGGCCCTATCTATGGGTTAAATAGAACTAACAGCATACTTATGCTAAAATGAATTGTTTGAGTAAACTGAATAGCTAGAAATAGAAATGTTTTTGACAATTAAACCGTACTTACATTTAAACTGCGTGCTTATGCTTAACTGAATTATTTGAAATAGAACTGTTTTTCGACATTAAAATTATATTTACACTTAACTTAATTGTTACATATAACTTCTTGAATAGTTTGAAATAAATGTTTTTGACAATTAGACTGTGTACTTATGCTAAACTGAACTGTTTTAAATAGAACAGATTATTTACATAAAAATGGATTTGGCGTTAAATAACCAATAAAGATTGATATGCCATAAAACCCAACAAACCAAACCAAACCTTTACTTTAACAGGTACACATAATGACAAAGGGTCAAATATTTTAGCTGCTTGAGCCAGTATATCTTTCTTCGTGAATATGTTCTTCTTGACTGAGGTATGAGCAACGCTTATGGTATCCATGATGGGATGGTATTTTTACCCTAAAACCTTTTTATATTCGCTTTCATATTGTACAATTCTACCGTTTTCAGTCATAATAGATTTTAGAAGTTTACGATTTGAGCTGCATGACCTTAGGTGAAAATTACCTTTTTGCAATCGAGGTAGGGTTTTCTTATTCAAGATGATTATTTCTTCGGAGAAATTGCAGGTCATACACAAGTTGTCAACATAAAATCTAGTTTTTAACATCTCAGTACATGCATTGTTTTGAAATCTACTTACATAGTACTTAAGAACATAATTCAATATGAAGGGACTTGCATTGAAGCCAAATACCAGGATTGTGCATGGGAAACAGTGTAGTTTGTTTCTATCCTTTACAAAAACACAAAATCTATTTTTATCTTCTTCGGATTTCAGTTTGATCATGAGAAAGCCCTTTCGTATATCTCTCGATAGAACATATACGTCAGTGATGAATAGAAGCAACAGTTCAAGCATGTTGTTGATCATGTTTACTCCAGGGAAAGATGCTTCATTGAGAGAGTAGCTACTTCTCGTCTTCAATGAACCGTTCAAAGCTGGTCTGATCTTGGCCGACGCTTCTGGATCAGATTTAAAGACAGGTCTGTAGGGTATCCAAATAAATTTGTGAAAATCCTGTGGGGCGACATCTATTCTTTCTATGATACCTTTCTATAGTATGGTTCTATTAAGCATATAGGACTTTACACTCCAATAATTTAATTTGGGTGGTATGCCACTTGTTCTCACAAGCCAGGTTCTCCTGGCCAATGGTTTCTCGGGAAACCATTGGCCAGGAGAACCACGTGACCTGCTTAAAACTACGTCCGCGCGTAAACTTCGTCCTGCGTTTGGAGCCACTTAATGCGGCCATTAAAAACATTTCGACTTCGTACCTCTCACTCTCTCCCTCCATTTATTTCTCACAACCTTCATGTAAAAACTAACGACATCTTGGAACTTCTCTCTTTTATTTACTTTTAAAAACTTAGCGAGGAAGTAACCAAACACACACACGCACGTTACAACTTTTCCTTGCCAAATAATAACATTCTACCATCACGCTAAAATGTCGTTCGGAGCAGGAGGCATGCTCAGAGATCACTGTGTGATAGTTTTCAAGCACTGTTTTTTTTTGGGTTTTTTTTGGTTCCACAGGAGTAATTTTATGGTTGTATAGGAAGTGCTGAACATTTCTAAATAGGGCAATTCCATTCGACATTCGCCAAACCAAACCATTCATGGATTTAATGATCTTGGCATCTTTTATGAATTGGAATATGTCTACGTCTAAGATGCCCAGTATCCTCACTTGATTACCTTGATTAGAAAAGGCCAACTTATAATTCAATTTGAATAATTTTGTTTTTATCTCGTTGAGATATTTGAATTCAAATTGAATGTTGAATTTATTTATCATCTAACAAAACAGGTATAGGAAATAGTCTCCTACATCTATTTTTAACGTCAATTTTTGTAGAAACTCCTAAGTAGGTTTTTACCTGAAAATTTGTAGGAATTTGTGGCAGCCACAGACGGGGTCGTATTTGAGAGTCGGGGTTGCGACCTGTTTGATTATTACCTTTTATAATAAACAGGACATCCAAAACTCTTTAATTAGTAGACTGATTGCGACTTCGTAGTTGCTGTCCTCCAAAGATAGATAGGAGACCAGCTGTAGCGCATAGCCAGAAAGATATCCCTTTAAAAGAGCTAGTTTAGACTTACCGGAGCTAATAGTGTTAGTACAAATGTTGAATTGGGCTATAAGATTTTCAAATTCAAATTTAGAAGGATTAATCCTTCAGAAGGTAGTACACTGTAATTTGGGAATTTAAAAAAATAGGTAAGATACGAGCTTGACTTCCTTCGATAACAGTTGAATCGCGGTGCTTCTCCATTTCAGCGAGTCTGATAAGGATAGAGTTACGAAAGATGACCTCACTTCGCTGTTGTACAATTCTACTTTTCTCCAGACTTAGTTTTGCCTTGGTATAAATTCCTTTAATTTTGTTAAGTAACCAATTTCCCTTAGCATTCCTTTTATACTGGCCTCTTCTTCCTCAATGACCATTTTTAAGCCTTTGGTTTGTTCTAACACTTCCACTATAATAATTTTATTTCTAAGATTTTCCCTAGCGTCTATGAGAGCATTGACGCCTATTACATTTCTGAAGCTATCCATCTTTTTAATTTCTCCGATAGAATTTTTTTACCGAGCTTTTATTTATTCATTCACTTTATACCAGCGCTTGTTGGGGAGGGGTTGACTGGAGGGTATTGGGAGTGTAGACCGTTATTAAGCGGCTAAGGCATGGCCTCTGCGATATATATTACCAAGGCCTGGCCCATGATTCAAATTCACTCGCTGACGTCACTATCAGTAGATATCTGTTTTATTTACTACACGGCGTCTTTCAGCGTTGACTCAGTTTCAGAACAAAACATGCCTTAGTTCATTGTTTTTCGTTTCTAAAAAGTAAACATTTATTTGATAAATGGAAACATGCCATTAAAAGGGAGAATTTTACCCCAAGTCCATTTAACAAAGTGAGTAGTTAAAATTTTAATCACCATTTATTTCAACAGGCGCTAAATTCAAAATGTGTTAAAAAAATTAGTTTTGTCGAAGCACAAGAAAGAAGTTTTAAAATTTAAACTGAAGCCTAAAAAACTTGTTAAACATTATATTTTCTAAATATATTTGAATTAATTTTTTTATTGATATTTTATTTAAGAAAATTGTATTTTCTTTTCAATGAAATATTTTAAAAAATTCTTAGAAAACGATCATAAAAACTTTTAGCCTAGGTTTTTGTAGGATGATTTTAGCTGGAGAAGTTAGTTTGTTAGTAGCGAGGGAAAGTTTGTTTGTTAGCAAGGATAGGTTGTAACGTTTGTGTGTTTACGTTGTGCTGTTTCCTCGCTGAGTTTGTAAGGTCCCTCGCTAATAGTTGTTAGGAAGTAAAAGGAGGAGGATGAAGAAGATGACGAGAGTCGAAATGGCTTTTTGTGAATAGGTTTTTATTTGCAGCATGGAATATTGGGTTTGCTTTTGGTGCTGCAAGACTCGTGAAGGGTTGTGAGTATTGAGACAGAATTGAGTTATGAGAAGTTGAGATGGCAGCGTGTGTCGTCGGACGTGTGAGGGATTGTGTTCGTTGCATTTTGACGAAAGACACGTTGCAGTTGTAGGAATTGAACTTTGGATGTCACCGTGAGTTTCGTGTCTGGTAGTTGGAGAGAGTTGGCGTTATCTTCATTAAGGTGGCCCAGAGGTGAATTGAGAGCTAGCGTGTCGAGAGCGGTATTACGCGTCAGATCGACATAGCCAATTTTGGGGTGACATAAAGTTGTGCCTGTGCGAGGCATGTTGAATGTATCTAATTTATATTCAACTGGGATTCCTCGCGAGGAATCCATAAATTAGATGGGTTCCCTCGTGTGTGTCCATGTTGCTGCTGCTGCTATTCTAGAGCCGCAGTGAGATGTCTGCACTGGGCGGCATTGTCCAGCTAAAAAGCATCGCTATTGAAGAACAGTCAGTGTGACGTCTCCACTGGTCGGCGTTCTCCAGCCAAAGAGAGTGTGTTTGGCAGCTTACAAGATTTGGTGGCCGGAAATGAAGGTCCGGGTTGAATAGGATAAGTCATCCTGATTGGGTGAAATTAAGTGTCGAATTAAATTGCGCGCCAAACCAAAATACGAAATTTTTCCTTCACTACAAACTTTTAACATTTCTATCCTTGAAACTTAATGAATCGTTTTTAAACATGAAAAAATATTCCTGAATTAATTTTTTTTTTTCATTCTTGAATGACTAAAAACTACAAAATTTATTCTTTAGTCAATTTTAAAAGAATTTGTTTTATTTTCAATGTTTTTCTTATTTGAAAACTCTGTAAAATTATTTGTACGAAAAGTCAAGTCACTTTTGCCGAAAATTTAAATTTGAAAATGATGACTTAAACTTTTTTTTTAAACCTATTATTACTGAATAAGTTTTGAATTTATTTGAAATATAAAGGTTTAAATCATACCACCTCACTTGAATTTTAAAACAATTTTGAGAAAATATTTAGCACAAAATGAACATGCTAACACACTCTAAAATATTTTCCAAACATTTTTTCCTTTTTTGATAATTTAGAAGTTTATCATAGATATTAATCCGTAGAAAAAATTGGAAATAAAAAAAATTATATTTTTAATGTATGAATAATTTAGTTTATGGTTTTTAATCCTTGAAAAATTAATTAGTAAGTAAACATTAAACCAAAAAAAGTTTTGCAAAAAAAAAAATGATTATTTATAAACAGTTTAACTTCATAAATGAAATAGAAACGTTAATTTTTACATTCTTCTTCATTTTTTGATATCAAAATATTTTAAAATGCAAATGAATTACCAAATGTCCTAGAATTTTTTAAGGGTATCTTTTTTTTAAAGGTAAAAATATCTTATTTCATCCAGGAGGATTAACAATGGATTCAAAATATTTCGAAATATATATATATATATATATATATGTGTGTGTGTGTGTGTGTAGAGATGTGTGTATATATGTATATATATATATATGTATGTATGTATGTATGTATGTATGTATACATGTATGTATATATATATATGTATGTAGGTATATGTATATATATATGTATATGTATGTATATATATATATATGTATCTATATGTATATATATATGTATATTTATGTATGTATATGTATATATATATGTATATATGCATGTATATACATATATATATGTGTGTATGTGTATGTATATATATGTGTGTGTCTATATATATATGTGTGTGTGTATATATATATGTGTGTGTACATGTGTATATATATATATATATATATATATGCGTATCTATATGTATATATATATATGTATATATATATGTATGTACATGCATATATACATGTGTGTATATATATATATATATATATATATATATATATATATATATATATGCATATATATATGTGGAATGCCTGAAAACTAAAAACGGCACAATATCAATTAGCAGGCATATATATAAAGGAACAGACAGAATACATACAAAATCAGATAGATAAGATGAGAGACTCAGGGAAAGATAGGCAATTTAGGATAGCCTGGCAAACAATAAACGAAGTGAGTAGAAGAAAGAGCACAGTCAGAGCAAAACTGATATCTGCAAACCAACAAGAAAGAATAAAACTGTGGAAACAGCATTTCGAAAACTACTAGGAAACCCACCGAAAGTAACGCATGAACCAATCACCAAAATAATTA